>OZ007592.1:34032782-34657782 GCA_963931845.1 Maratus michaelseni | reverse complement strand
TTCAGGTGGTTTAAGAGCGTTGTTCGATTACACGTCTTAAATTTGTATTTTAATTCTATTTTATTTATTTATTGGTTAAGTTTTTATTTCTTTATGAAATGTCAGATAGAACAAAATGCTGAACTATCAATTCTATTCATTTATATTAATTTAAGTGCAAACTGATTCAGCTTTCTTAATCGTCTGCACGTGAAAGAGATATTTAAAAAAAAAAATCATTCTTGAAAATTGATTAAATTTATAAACATGTTTGAAATTGTACGTCAAACGTGACAAATGAGGTGCGTTCGTGCTATAGCTAGTTATATAAATATTCAGATCTTGATGATTTTTAGAGGACGCAACTCTAGAGGCAATCACTAACCAAAAATATGCTCTTAAAGCTGAAACCTTCTAATCGACGATGTAATCAATTTTAAAAAATACGAATTTTAACTCTTATATAAACACCAGAAAACGCAAATCATTTCGCCCCTCACGGGAATGAAACCTTTTCTACGCTAAAAGTAACTAAACGTCCGCATTACGACAATCTTTTCAAAGCATCTCGGTACACCACATTTACATCACCTACAAAATTTTCGAAACATTTGGACATGTAGAAGTAATAAAAAAAATAAAATCTTAAAAATATTCGACAGAAAGTTAAAATGCGTGGTCTTTCGGCGTGGATTCGCTCTACTTAGACTCGTGTTTTAACTATTAATTATGCATATTTTTCCACGAAATTTTAAAGAGAGCTTGGATACAGTTACACTTAAAACGGATTTTAATTTCCGAGAGATCGGAAAATGGGAATTTTTTTTTGTTATGTTAAAGGAGACGACGCAAAAAGAAACGAACAATTTTTTTTAACTCTAGATAATATATTTATCACGACATTTTTACACGAACTGTAAAACAGTTATATTTATAAAAATTTCAAAGAGTTCGGAGAAGATTTTTTTTAAAATTAATGAAACGACCTCATGTGAAAAAACCAAGTAAATGTGTTCTTGCGAGCGCTTTTATCACTAAATATAAATATTTTTCATTTGAAAATACAATTTCGTACAAAATCGGGTTAAAGATATAAAAACATATAAACTTTTGAGTTTTCTTTAAATTTATTATCACTGGCCCGTGCAATGAAGGGCGGGTCATTTAGTATTTTAAATAAAGTTGATTTTGCTAATGAAACACAGCAACTGTCATCTATGAATGTCAAACATACTTTAGACACGCTGAATGACTTACATATTTTTTAAATTCTTTTTATTTTGTTTAATAAATTTTTCAAAAATATTCTATAAAACTGAAACCTGCAGAAAGATTTATCACAAGATCCGTATTTTTAAGTAAAAGAATTTTTGGTCAACGTAAAAGACAAAAAAAAAATTATTACGAAAAAGGAGATCAAAATATAGAAAATTTTGATCTTTCGTTGAAAACAATTTTTTTCCTTTTCACAGTTGATCAAACATTTTTTTTTTTTTAAGGAAAGAATTACCTTATTAAAAGAGCATATCTATTCATTCAATATAGTTTTTGTGCTTTTAATTATCTCACAAAAAGGCTATTTATTATTTTGTAAAATCATGCAACTAAAATCGATACGTAATGACATCAAACAGATACGGACGCAGGCGATTTATGCGATGATATTTTACCTTTTTAATCCCAAATTTCTAATTTTGAAAAGTATATACCATATATGTTTCAATAATTCATGCTCTCGTGTATTTTGCATGCTCCTATCTTTGAAATGGCGTTTCAAAAAAGAAAAATATCACTGAAATTTTAGCACCAATAATATTAAATAGGTTCATTTAATGAAATGTTATTTCATATAAATCTAACTATGTAAACGTGCCATTAATGGACACCCTTAAGGAATTTATTTAAACAATATTTTTTTAATTATATGTGTTAAATTCCAGTTTTTTAATATTATAGTAATCTACAAAGAGTATTTTTTAACCAATCTCATAGTCACATTTCCAATAGTGCATCAAAATATATTTCTAATAACAAAAATAAAACGAACAAAATTCCAGTAATGCACATCCTTCGTTCCAATAAATGGACACCCACTATATTCCACTAATGGAAATCCCACATAAAGTAATTGTTCTATGATCTTATTTAGAATCGGAATTTAATTGCCGAAACGTCAGTGAAGGCTTACTGTGGAGACCCGAAAAGTTTTTGGTTTCTGTCTGTCTGTCTGTCTGTCTGTTCCGCGATAACTGCCGTAAAAATGATCCGATTAGTTTGATTTTTGGTAGGTATGTTGGTGAGATACCCGGAATTAGCTGTATAGTTTTTAGTTACATTTGGTTCATTCGTTCGGCATTATAGAACATTTCTTTTTTGATCATAATGCTTTCCTATGGGAATTCTGACGATTTTGAAATTTTTCAGTCGTTGAAAATAAAATGTCGCATTTGATTAATGTATTTAAACGGTAAGTTATGAAGGCTAAAATTTATCAAGTCAGGTGTTAAATTATTTAAATTAATTTGAAATTTTGTTTATACATTCGTCAGATTTTTTAAATTAGGTGTATAATTTTTGGTGCAATTTTATACATCTGTTCTAATAATATAATACATTTATTTTATCACTTTTTGCAAATATTAAAATGCATTCATTTTTATTTTCCTTTTCAATTTAACCGTAACCTAGCAACCATATTTCAAAGAATATCAAAATGATAAAATTCAAGTAACTCAGACGATTTTGCTACAATATTTTATTCGCAAAATAAAATATTATTGGAGGATTTTAATATTTTATTGAAATAAATGAGAATTTATTTTGTACAAGTTACCTTTTAACTACTATAGAATGATAGCCGAAACATTTTTATATGAGATATTATTAATTTTCTGGAAGAAATGTAGATTTTTCGTGGTTGAAAATTAGTATTATTTTAAAAATAGAATGTAATATCTCGTACAACGAGATAGTTAATCTAAAGAAATTAGCGAAGTAAAACGCATCCATACAGCCTGAAATAGCACAATTACTGGAAACTGATATCATAAAATGCTATCACAAAAAATACATTATAGCGCCAAATCAAGATTGCTATTTAGTGAATTGGCAGTGGGCACGATTATGAATGATTACACAATAGGTTTAAAAGTTTCCAAATAAGCCTATTTTGGGGAGATTTTAGTATGCTATTGCCATCGAATTAGATCAGGATGTACTTAGATCAAATAAATATTGTACAATGACCATCAAAACTGTTTTTCCGAAACAAAAATTGTAATAATACTAGATTTCTGAAATAGATAAGTGAAATATATAGTAGATTCAGTTTACATTTCCATAAGTTACTTTTGTACACGAGATATTATTCAACGTATCAATCAGATACGAGTGTTTCGTGATTGGTAAATATTGCTATTTAGGTATTAGGATAACATGAAATTATTTTCAAAATTTTTGCTTATCGTAATAAAACCACTTTGCAGAACGAAATGGAAGATATACTCGAATCATTCACACAAATAAATCACGAATAAAAATTTAATAAGATTACGGAGGGTTCAGTGGGGTTGAGCCCCCACCCCCTGAAGAAATGTATTTTTTTTTTAATCTAAAAAATAGAATAAGAAATTCATAAGAATGTCAGAATATTATTGCATAAACCGTGTTTAATTTAACGTTGAAGTTCTGAAACCTTCGAATTATTTTATATGCATATAAATATATAGGTAGTAATTTAAATAATTTAATTTGCGGATTGTAAGATATTAAATATTATGAAAAGTGAGTTTAAAAAACATTGACTTTCAGAGCTGACGTTGAGGCTCCTGATCTGTAGATTTACTAGTTAAAGTATAGTAATGAAACAAAATAGTTATTTTCAAATGAATTTATCAATTAGAATATAAATAATATTTATGTGAATAATTGTTCAAATAGCAATTATCATCCCAAGATCAATATTTTAATTAATTTCGATAGAAGATTCAAAGTACAGAATTTCAGATAATTATAAATTTATTGAGACAATGGGAAGGAGGGATTGGGGAGGATAGCCAAAAAAATAAATAAAAAAATAAGTAAATAAATAAATAAATAATGAATTTTGAATAATTCCTGTAACTTAAAAAAAAATTGTCTTAATTTAAAAATGAGAGGACTTTACACCCCCCCCCCCATTACTTTCCCTAAACCCTTCAACATTTTCTGCTTTCTAATTGATTTTATTGATTCTCAGTTTATAAAATATGTAAGGCAAAGTTATAAACACATAAGTTATAAAAACAAAGACTCACCTTTATCACAGAATATGAAAGAAATACGTCACACTTGTGTAATGACTTGAAAAAACAGAAAGGATTCTCACTTCCAAATTGATACAGATAACAAAGACACTGTAATACAAAGAGAAAATAATAAAATAAAAAAAGTTTTCACAGCTCGTTAAAATCAGAAACAATTTAGTAAGTGAACAAACGTCGATCAGAGTTTAGAACAAGATTGGTTTGGCCATACTTCTATGGTTTGCATTGTTCTTACACTGTTTTAGTTTTAAAGGATTATATTTTAACACGCGGTATTTCGAAAATGGTGGGACACTCCAAGATAATGTAGAATGCTTGTAAATCAATCACTTTCCGGACTGACAATCTAAATCATCTTATGAAACCATTTACAATATAAGTATTTAAATTTGAAATTGTATATATATATATAGAAGATGATTGAAAAACAAAAAGCTAAGATATGGTAGAGAGTAGTAAAACAAATTTTGTATAGGAAAACAGTGGCACAATCCATGTATTCTGTCACCAAAACAGGACGTCTCACTCTAATCTCAACCCATATTTTCCTTCATAAATTTAAAAATAATTAAGGCATTTTTAAATACATTTTGACCTTGTGTTATGTTAAATGCGAATATATCACGAGAAAGGGTGGAATTGGACACTATCCATATTCAAACAGTGATTAGCTAAATACCCCCTGTCTCGAAAAATAGTTCACATCACATACAGTATCACCGTCTTAATGTCGTATTTCACACAAAGCGCAGCGAATCTGTTGTAAATTTTGTTAAAATATCTTCCAAATTGTTCAAGTTAAGAAAAAAATATATGATCTGATGAGAGTGAGACCTGTATTTTACACAGAATAAATAGATTTCACCAACCATTTCTCATAATTATTTTTGTTATAGTGCGTACCCCATAAAATATGTACTATCTTATATATATATATATATATATATATATATATATATATATATATATATATATATATATATATATATATATATATATATATATATATAATCCTAATTACATTGCGTATTTATATACACTAAATTGCCAAAGGTGACCGGTCACTTGCGATTGTAAACGTTTTGTTAACTATCTAGAAAAATACATGAGGAATTAACCAGAAACTGCAGGTGTGTAAACAGTATAATATAGGTTATATATTTTCACGAAACCCCATAGGGGACTGTCAACAAATTGAAAAAGAACGAATATCTTTTGGATAACCCTGTAAAAACTATTGTAGCAAAGGCGTTTAAACTCGGGATTATTAATAAGTGGTTTATTGTAGTATACTGTGTTCATTTTTATGAGGATAGCATGTATACTCGTAGAGAAATTAAGGTTTTTGTAAAAACGGCCCAAACTTCGCCTAGTTTTTTGCTTATAATTTGCAGAGTTCTTAATATAAAAAAAAAAAGTTATTTTGAGAAAATATGACAAACAACATTGTACATAATACTCTGCAATCGGAATTAAAAAATAAAAATTGGATGAAAAATGAGCAGGTTTACTAAAAAATGTTTCACTGAGCAAGCGCGAATGCAATCAAAATATAATATACATAATGTATTAGCTAAGTATATAGAGCAACTTTTGTGAAAGTCTCAAAATCATAGCTTGAAAATTCTGAAAATTATCGTCAGTAGAATAAGGTCGAAATCCGTTGTTCCCAAAAAGAAGCAAAAAGATGAGGGGTTGTATCAAATATCTGTTGATTAGTGCCAAGATAGCGTACACAATATTGCAAGTACTACTATATTTGGATATAACCCCTCATATTTTTGCTTTCTTTTCGGAACAACGGATTTCGAACTTATTCTATCAACGATAATTTTCAGAATTATCCAGCTATGATTTTGAGACTTTCACAAAAGTTGCTCTATATACTTAGCTAATACATGATGCATTTTATATTTTGATTGCATTCGCCCATGCGCAGTGAACCATTTTTTAGTAAACCTGCTTATTTTTCATCCAATTTTTATTATTTTTTAATTCTGATTGCAGAGTATTATGTACAATGTTGTTTGCCATATTTTCTGAAAATAACTTTTTTTTATATTAAGAACTGCAAATTATGAGCAAAAAACTATGCGAAATTTGGGACTGTTTTTATAAAAACCCTAATTTCTCTACGAGTTTCTATGCTATCCTAATAAAAATAAACACAGTATATTACAATAAGCCACTTATGAATAATCTCGAGTTTTAACGCCTTTGCTACATTAGTTTTTACAGGGTAATCCAAAAGATATTCGTTCTTTTTCAATTTGTTGACAGTCCCCTATGGGGTGTCGTGAAAAGATCTTCGCGGAAATATATAACCTATACTATACTGTTTACACACCTGTTGTTTCAGGTTAATTCCTCATGTATTTTTCTAGATAGTTAACAAAACGTCTAAAATCGCAAGTGACCGGTCACCTTTGGCAATATAGTGTATAATCCTAATTACATTGATTAATCCTTTGCATGTCTACATACTTTGGGATAATGCATTTACTATACTGGGTGTATCTGAACTGATGCCCAAAACTGTAAGACGTGTTAATAAAGATTTTTTTAGGGGGGGGGGGGGGCTCACAATCCTCTTATTCAATCAAAAATATAGGGTGCCTCATATGAAGCCGAACATGAATTACCGTTCAAAACTGTAACAAAAATTTAAATATTAAAGTGAATTCTTCAACAGATTTACTTTGCATACTGTGACGAAAACATGCGACGAAAACAGAATAAGTGCAGGAAATGTCTGTCATCCTCATCTAAACAATACTAAGGTATCGCTTGAAATTTCAATGGTAGATGACAGTGCATACCCAGTCACTTTCCGAATGACATATTACTTTTCTTGATGGCAAGGCATTTAATAGAAAGAAAAGTAATTGTGTTAAATTCTTATGTAAAATATCTTCATTATTGTTTGCGTTGTGAATGGAAATCCGGCTTCGGATTGTGTGAAACTCCTTGTATTTTTCATGAAATATGTGGATTGCAACTGTGCTCTCCTATACAAGAATTCTTTCCATTGATATGTATTATCTCTGTTCACCCTGTAATAATTATCCTGAGTTTTGCGATTTTCCGCTTTGATCTGGAGGCGAAATTATTATAGTTGAAAAATAGAATTTCAAATCGCATGTCTAAAATGGATTAAAAAGTGCAACAAAAAAAAAGGGGGGGGGGATAATGTGCCTTTTTTTTCTAAAGTGACACAATACATCAAATGTTTTATTAAGTAAATCAGGGGAAAGTAAATCAGTTTAAAGAATGCATTAAAAAATACTTTTCGTTGTGAAATGTTTAGGTATCTATTAAAGGGTTTTGAATGAAAACAGCACTTGTAGGAAACATTCACCTTTCAAAAAAGAAAAAAGAGAATGTGGACGCATTTTAAGTTTGTGCGATAGTTTTTATTGATGAGAATCTCGTACCTTTGTCTGCATCAACCCAACTACAACTATTGAACGATTTAAGAAAAATACTGCTTTGGAACACAACGCCGTACATTCTAGACGTATAAGGAAAGTATGATGTTTCATTAGTTCAATGATTTCACAGCATTGATAAAAACAATACATCATCGTCGGGGACTTTTGTGACTTTTAGAAATGTTTAGCCAGGGGATTGTGGGAAAGGATAATTTTATTTATATAATAAGTTGAAAAAAAATGTATCTGTATCAAATTGTTTGCAAAAACTTGACGAATTTAAAACAATAATGCTTTAATAACCCCTTACTTATAAGCTGGCCTTACTTATAAGTAAGAGATGATTTTTCACAATTAAATGTTTTCACAGCATTATGAGTAATATAAAGAACAAGAATTCTGCATTTGTTTTGTGTGACTTAGTTTAGATATTCAAAATGCATTGGGATAGACAGTTAAGATTCAAACTATTTAAATACGTTTCAAAACATTTCTGATAATTTCTTTTTTTGTATAGCATGACGAGCTCTTCTCGTCAGAGGATCAGTTAGGAAAGAAGAAAACAAATATGTGGCTTGGAGTATATTAGGTATATATTATAAGGTACTTATTGTTTCTATGTTATTTTCTATTGTCATTGCTCTTACGTATTCTTTTTCGCAAATTGTTAGTGAATTCTGTGCTTCTTTTGTTTTAGTAAGTATTATATACTATGTCCTCTTTTTTTAAATATAAAATAAAATTGATGTTAGAAGTATAATTGTTGACTCTTATTCGATAATTGTACATAAATATGGATTAATTTTCTTCCATTTCAGGCTCTCGTTATAGTTTTCCGGTTCACAAATTCTTTTCTTCGGATTGGTTCGGGTTGTCTTTAAATATGAGTATAACCCGACGATTGTAGTATTATAGCGTGCACACCCCATCCTATGCGACAATTTATACATTTAAAACAAACACTATTTTATTTTTTGTATAGTGTGCCTGCAGTAAGCAAAATTTCACAATTAAGGGTGAAATTAATAGTCTGATGTGAGTCAGCATATTCATCAATAATGTTTTTAACCCTTATCCTTTTTAACATTCTCAGAGACCGCAGTTTTCTTTTTCAATTTTCTCGATTTTTCATTTCCTAGTTTAACTGTAAATATTACTAAAATTTTGTTTCGTTTGAAATATAATACTATTGCTAGATAATTCTGAATAGGCTAATTTTAATTATAATGGCAGTCCAGTCCATAATTTAATCAAGTTATATTATGTCCTATAAATTAATCTTTCCCCAACCGATGCAGTAGCCTATGACTTAATCTAGTCTTTTATTCCTCTTTCAATCATATGGACTCTGATTTCGGTCACAGTAGTTAAGTTTGAAATTTACATATAGAGAAGGAGGAACGTGCTAGAATTCGGTGTTGGAATTAACATGATATTGTAACAGTTCAGATTTAAATCCAATGGAAAATGTATAGGGAAAAAAAGGGGATCATTTTGTTGTTAGAACCTCGAACTTTAATGTATCTGCAAATCCTTATTTACAATGTATGGCATAATAAAATGGCTGCCAATTACATAAAGGAACAATGTAATTCGATTTCCAAATCATATACATTCGGTTCATTTAAATAAAAAGAGTGCTCTAATTAAAATCAGAGTAATTTTTTAGAACAAATGTATTTTTTTTAATATGTCTTTCGAACACTTATCCTTTTTTATTTTTCGTGAGCAGATTTCAGAATTATATTTAATAAGAAAATTTCATTTCATTTCACTGAAAATTGTGCAGAAATTAACTGGTCATCCAAAGTTGTGATCGGTTATTTATCTCTTTATATTTTTCTTTAATTATATGTAAATATATAATATACAAACATTGAATAGTCATAGCATGGGAAAATTATTTTATATTGTAATTTATTTAGAAGATATTTGAAATAAAAGAACTCAAAATCAAATTTTTTACTGTGAGTATCTATTTTCATAACAGATTCTATTAGTCACATTTATTTAGTGCAGGATCATGCTGGGTTAATTCAAAACACTTCCAACAAATTTGCTATTAAACATCGGCTTACATAGATATTATTTTATTTTTATTTAAAAAAAATTATCTATTGTTAATAGCAAAGAGCTAAAAACTAGGTTAACTTAAATTTATATATTATGAGATATATTACTTTCGAATGTCAGTAAATAAAATTACTATTCAAACATTTTTACACTGCGGTAAATTATAAATTATCTTTGAAAGTACTGGATGATGCTAAAAATGAATACGCTTAAAACATAAAATAAATATTTTATGTTTTTAGCCACATTCTTGTTTTCTAACCTTACAACGATTAGCTTATAATTAAGATGGTCGTAAATACTCCATGGTCGGAATTACCTCACCAAACACCGTTTATATGTTTCATGACACGAAGAGGTGGTGTTAAGTCGTCATAATTTTTCGTATAACCCTTCACTGCTGTTAGCCGTTTCAAAGACCGCTACTTTTTTTCCTAATTTTCCCAGTTTAATTTGTAATTTTCAGTTAAGCTAGAGATACTAGTGAAATTTGGAGCCCTAGAACTAGCGCTAGTGACTTCTGAAGAGGTGAATTTTAATTCTAATGCGCCTGTACATAAAGATTAGTATAGATACACTATTCCATGCTAATCAAGCCTTCTATGCATATTTCGATGAAGCTGTTTCAGAGACCACTCAACGATTTCTGGCACATCCAGTTAAGAGTTACGAAGCAAAATAAATAGGCAACTGGTACTTATATAGACTTTTAAATTTATTTGCATAATTTACATAATTTTATAACAAAACTTTTAAATTTATTTTACATAAGTAACTAGAACTAAACATAAGTAACTTTTACATAACTACTATTTTTGACAGAGAAATAAATTACATAAAATAATTTAGGTTACATTATAAAACACTTCCTTAATTATTTTTAATTGGAATTTGTACATTTTCTTAATAATATCTCAAAACATACCCTTTTTTCAACGACTTCGAAATTGAATTTTTTAAAACTTCGATTATTTTTTTATAATATTTATAACTGTCGATGTACTTTAAAGTAAATTCTAAAAAGATATTGAATTGCTAAAAGTAGTTATTACGTAGGAAGTAAATAGAAAACCAAAAATCTGAGATTTTAAAAAATCACATAAAAAATTTAAAAAGATAATTATACAGAGATCATATCTGTATATTTTGTTTTTAATATTTAATCCTTACAATACCAATTTTATTAGCAGACATTATGGCAGATCAATCTTTTAAAATAAGATAAAAAAGGTTCTATATAAAAACAGTTTAGCATTACAGAAACGTTTTCACTCTAACTAGAGCATATCTGTTGCTTCTAGAGTTATGCACTAGTTAGAGTGAAAACTATTTTGTAAATGGTGGTCCGTTTTCATACAGAATTTTTTATCGTAGTTTAAAAGCCTGCCATAATGTCTGATAATAAAATTGGTAATGTAGAGAATAATTATTTTAAAAAATATTTTTCAAAAGGGTCATGAATAATTTGAAATATTTGAACAATACAGCAAAATTCAAATAATACATTACAAATTTATATCACGTATTTTATATCGCGCATTTTTTTCACAAATTTATATCACGAGCTCTCAATTTTTATTTATTTTCACAACCGAGCGTGCAACTTGAAACGTAGTTATAACAAGAATGATATGCATTGTTATTTCTTTCAATGATAAATATTTCTTCTTATTAAAATATAGAAGTTAGGAAAAATTGAGAATTTCAGAAATGAAAAATGAGTAAACGTAGCCTAATTATTAACGTTTTCTTTGTACTGACGCATTGGCGCCGGCCAAGGCAGAAACTCAGGCAGTCATTTTTTTCACTCAGGGCAAGCATGAATTTTACCCCCTCTTTTTTTCCAAAATAAATTTATAAAGAGAAGTTTCAACCCATTCTCTTCATTTTTATTTTAAATAAGTAAAAGTAATAATTGTTAGAAAGTCTATTAATCTTAAATTATAATTACGATATTTAGGTTGCTTTCTTTAGAAATCGACCTACTGCAATCACTTCGTTTTTATATCTATCTATATGTAATGCAAATCCTATCATTACGATAATGTCCGAAATATTCAACCGATAGAAACCTAAGGTGCACTGTGTACTGTTCTTGCAAGTGTGTTGGATGAATTCGTTAATCAAATATTGTTTTTGCACCCCTAGGCGGTCACGTCACCTAATGAAAAAAAAAACAGCTCTGTTTAAAGCAAAGACTATCAAATTAACGAATACATCATTACGTTGTGCTCTCCTATTTCATGACATTTTTGCCTAAATTTCTTTATTTGATTTTTGTACCGAACGACGAATGAAATATTCTTTTGGCGACCCCTTCTACTCTGGCGCCCGGGACAAATGTCACGCTCGCTCCCCATTAGTTTTGGCCAAGGCCCCGACAGAGTGAAATCATGTACAAATTTTTTTAACCTGATCGCTTATTACAGGGCTTGCAGAGGCTAAAGCCATATGGTAGGCCTCCATGCTTGGTTGGATCTGAATCTGATCGCTTATGATCCACGATTTTCAATATATAAAAAATCAATAAGAAATATGCTAAGCTGAGAATTTTTTTAGAACCTTTATCTACGTACTATACATTTTTTAAACATAACATAAAAAGCAATACAGAAAATGAACAATTTATAATTAAAAATTCAAGAACATTTTTTCTCGTTTATTGTCAAAGAATACCTTACCGACCCCTCCCTCCCGGTTTAATCCGACTTATAAACATAAAAATACTTACAAATTATAATAAGAAATTAATATTAAAAATCTAAGAGGGAAGTAAAGGTAAAAATACCACCAATCTCCTTTTACGTATTTACCCCTACTTGAATTTATTCAACACAATTCATCGAAAAAGTGTAAAATGTGAGAATGTTTTTGTTTTCTTATGAGATTGCATGCAGATTCGTTCTTCGATACATAGAACTACAAAATTGGGAGTATATTACTTGAGATTAAAAGACTTGAAATCAGAATTTTAAAATTCTCAACTTCCAGTTTTGAATTATTTAAAAAATGTTAGTTTTATCTGTTTTCTAGATATAGAATATATGAATACTGAAGACTAGACATTTTTCTGAAAAGAGATGTAGATGCAAATGATAATAAAGAATTATTTTCACACCTATCGCATCAACTTTAAAAGTATAAAATACACTTTATAATTTATTTGGACCAAACAGTAGCTTTCTGATCTAAGCGCGGTAAAAGTATCGAAAAATGTTTCGAAATTTGATTTCCCCACTGTTTTTCGAAACTGGAAAAGTATAGGGGAAGATATGACACAGTGGACAGTACGAAATTTACAGAATGAAAAAATTCCCTGAATGTATCTCATTTTTCTTTTTTTTTTCTTTTTTCCATTTTTCAAAGCAAAAGGCTTGGTATATATTTAAAGAAAAAACATTTCTAAAGCTTGGAAATGTGTCCCATTATACAGTATGTAATAGAACTGTTGACCATGAATGGTGAAAGGTACATATGAATTTGAATATGTATTTAAAGGATGAAGTACTTTATTAAAAATCGTTCTCTTCTTTTCAATAAATTAAAATAGCAAATAACGTAATAGCTTTACTTCTTATGCATACACGCATTTCAAAAACATGTTGTGTACAATGAGATTATTTGAATAAATATATTTAACAAGATTATATTCAGATATTTAATTTTAAAATAGAAAATTATTTACTACGTAGCAGTAATATGCAAATAATGTTTATTTGCAACATCATGACTTTTGTTTAGGCGTTAAAGTACATTAAAATAATACACATTTCAGCTTAGCTATTTATGTCCTAATTGGTATAATTTGTATGTTCTTAAAAGGCAGAATAAGCAAATCTCCTTCTGAATAGAGCTATCAATTTAATATGAATTGGTAGCCTCAATCTTTAAGCTATTAAAACCTTAAGAATATAGATATAATATTTTTATTTTCCTTTCAATGTAAATAAAGATATGTACTGGAAAGTTTCTTGGCTGCAGTTTTAATTTAAAATTAAACAAAGTATCATTTTTGTTTATCCGTTCAAGTCTTTTATTCAAAATTTCACTATTAAATCGGCATAAAGTGAATGATCCCCTGAGCCTTTTTTGCTGTACGCCACTGTATATCATGGTTTTAAAAAATGCAAAATATTTTATTTTCTAAAGGGCAAATTCTGCATCGATTTACCAATAAATAAGTGCCTTATATTTAATTTATTTCCCCTTTCATTTTTTATCTCTATTACCATAATTCTTCAATTTTAAAGAAGGGAAATTTTATTTCTTGTAGTTAAAAATATCCTATAAACAAACATCCTCCGAAATGCAAAAGTCTACTTCGACCGTCTGATTTTAAGCTCGAAATATTCGATGGTATACTGCCATTTATAACTACTAATATTATAACTTGTATTACAAATATAACTTATAATTTATTTCTAATATAATAAGATAAAACAATTTAAAATAAATACATTTAGAAGGGATTGTTTACTGTGCCACCTACTTGTCCATCCCCCAATTTTTTGTGTGGTTCTGGCTGTAATTTTTTTTATCGCCATTTTCTACAAATTTTCCTGTTAAATTTGGAAATTCTCAGAAATGTCAGCCTTTTTTGAGTGTTTGTCTAGGCTACTTTCTGTAATTACCACATATAATCTCTATACCTCACCCCATCTTTCGAAATATTCGATGGTATACTGCCATTTATAACTACTAATATTATAACTTGTATTACAAATATAACTTATAATTTATTTCTAATATAATAAGATAAAACAATTTAAAATAAATACATTTAGAAGGGATTGTTTACTGTGCCACCTACTTGTCCATCCCCCAATTTTTTGTGTGGTTCTGGCTGTAATTTTTTTTATCGCCATTTTCTACAAATTTTCCTGTTAAATTTAGAAATTCTCAGAAATGTCAGCCTTTTTTGAGTGTTTGTCTAGGCTACTTTCTGTAATTACCACATATAATCTCTATACCTCACCCCATCTTTCGACATATCTTATGGTTCAGACTGCGGGAGAAGGGGATAAAAAATTATCCTAAAGCTATGTATTAGGAATTTTTAGCAATCCTAGTTTCATTCTTTGAAAATAAATAAATAAATTTGATAACTTTCAAATAAAGCAACTAAAATAAAACCGTAACTCTAAGATACACCAGGAGATACACAAAAACGTTTTACTATATTAGAGGACAATTTTTGTAAAATTATTTCTAATTCCGTAACTTTTCTTACGCTACTTGACAGCTGAATTGAATTTGGAAAAGTCTCGCATTATAATGTGTTTATGTTCCAAAACACATAATCATACACTGTTTCTTAATTTTTGGACTACAAATATACAGACAGTGTTGAATTGAGACTTATCTCTTCGGGAGATATTTGCATACACGCACTACCGGGTAGAGGAAGGTAAAACAACATTTTCAGTCCAATAATAAATTGGATATTTCAAAACGTCAGTTTGGAAATATTTTGCACATCCGGGGGTGGGGGGTGCCCCAGGGATCCCCTTTAATTTATTACTGTACACACAAATCAATCTTTTTTTCCCCTTAACTGCTAGCCTGAGAGTGGGGGGGGGGGTGACGAATTTTAAATACAAACTATGCTTAGATTCCACAATCTACTATTGCGATATATTTTTTAGTTTTTAGTTAAGATAGCAGAGATTGAAACTCTGGCCAGAATTCGAAAAAATAAATGTGATTTTCGGCCTACAAGAAAAAGGTGTGTGTGTGGGGGGGGGGGGGGGAATGAATTTTTAAAAAGAATTATGCTAGTAACGTGCTTGGCTTCGAAACTTAAAGATCAAAGTTTAATCTTTTTATTACATGCCCTTTGATCCAAATGTTTTATTAAGTTTGTTAATTCGTGTTAAAGTTCAGATGGGGTAGAAAGAGAAAAATTATCCCACAATTATTTTATTATCCTTTACATATGCCTCGATATCCCTTCTTTTGAAAAAAAAATATTGTCTTTGTCCTCATAGATTCAAAATCTACACACATAAAACACGGACCGTTTTCAAATTAAATTTTAAATATGTATTTAACAATTTAAAAACTAATTTTTTCAACGATTTTGATCCCAAATAATATTATGAACATTTTGTAGTCTTGTTTGGAAGAATCGACAGTCGAGCATAGTAAAAAAAACATTTCGTCTAATTTTACACATTTTTAATAAATTCATAACAATAAATTGAAATAGGGGTAGATCAAAAAGAGGGGTTTAAGTTTCCAGTAGTTTAAATTATCAAATTTAAACTATCAAAAAGTTATCAAATTTTTATAAATTAGCATTATAAAAATATTTTTGAAATGTAATAATGACTCACCAGTAAAATATACAGGAAAATATATTTTTCTTCAGCTTGAAGAAACGATAATAACTTAAATAACTTAAAAGACAATATATAACAATTAATTATAAGAATAGGTTAATTAATTAAACAAAAATCTTCAGTTCGAAGTTTTTCAAATAAATATAATAACTTTTAATAAACAATGAACTCATTTTAAGCACTATATTGATCACTATATATGACAGCCTGATCAGAATGTAATGAGACCTGCTTGCAACCAACTTAAGTAAACTAACTTGGCGAGAAATTAAGTCGCCAGTAGCCAAATTATTGCTCAAAGTTAAATTTTGATGGTTTTACCTTTATCAAAGCCTAGAACAATATTAGATTGTGCAAAAATAGAGACTTCTATGGTTGATGAAATATTAACTTTTTACTTTGTTTTAGTTTGGATGATTTTTTTTCACGCGTGGTATGTTGATAGTATGTAGAAACTCTCTAACATAAAATACAATCCTTGTAAATTGTTCACTTTTCGACAATCCAAATCAATTTATGAAACCATTTACATTATAATTATTTAAATTCATAATAGTATATATATATTTATATATATACAAAGGGATTAAAAAAAAACTTAGATTAAGATGTGGTAGTGAAGAGTACAACGAACAATTTTTGTACGGAAATACAGCGGCGCAATTCATTTATTTTGTCATTAATACAGGGCGTCTCATTTCAATCTCAACCCAGAATTTTCTTCATAAATTTAACATTAATTGAGACATTTTTAACGCCATTTTCACCTTGCTTTGTGCGAATATGAAAATATCACGAGAATGGTTTGAAGTGACCACAAACCTCATTCAAACGAACCTAAACTAGACGCTTAAATTTTATCTTAAGGCTGCTCGTCAGTAAACTTCCCGATTCCCCTCACTAATGTTATTCCTATGGGCGTAGGATGCATTCGTATTTTTAAAATATCTCCTCCGGAAATTAATATTTTAACTTCTGTTTCCTGAGTACGGCTCTTAAACAATGTGTCTTTTTTTCTTAGTTATCAAAATATTTCTAAACTATGTGCTTAATTTATAATTTTATGTGCTAAAATCTTAGAGAATATTTTAAGGCTGCTCGTCAGTAAACTTCCCGATTCCCCTCATTAATGTTATTCCTATGGGCGTAGTATTTTTAAAATATCTCCTCGGGAAATTAATATTTTTAACTTCTGTTTCCTGTGTACTGCTCTTAAAGAATGTCTCTTTTTTTCTTAGTTATCAAAATATTTCTAAACTATGTGCTTAATTTATAGTTTCATGTGTTAAAATCTTAGCGAAACTGAATACGATTTAAACATTTCATATAAAATTAAGTATATATTTTAGAAAAAAATTGACAACTAAGAAAAAAAGAGACATTCTTTAAGAACAACACAAAGAAAACAGAAGTTAAAAATATTAATTTTCCGAGGAGATATTTTAAAAATACGAATGCATCCTATACGAATGCTACGCCCATAGGAATAACACTAGCGAGTGTACTTAGCGAGTGTAGGGAGGAGAATCGGGAAGTTGACTGACGAGCAGCCTTAAAAACGGCTCTAACGATTTTGCCGAAATTTTGTATCCTACCGTTTTGGAGCACCAGAAAACCATTGGGCTAGGTCACGTGTTCGAGAAAATTCGATTAGTGGGTCATTTTGGGTCATCATGGGTCAGGGTTAAACTAATTCTATCTAAAAAACGGTTCAAACGATTTTGACTAAATTTTGTATCTTATCATTTTCGGGCACGAGAAGACTATTGGGCTGGGTCAACTGTTCGAGAACTTTCGATTAGGGGGTCATTTTTGGGTTAACGTGGGTCAAGTTAATTTTATCTAAAAAACGGCTCTAACGATTTTGATTAAATTTTGTATTCTACGAGTTTCGGGCACGACAAAATCATTGGGCTAGGTCACATGTCCGAGAAAATTCGATTAATGGGTCACTGTGGGTCAATCTAATTTTATCTAAAAAACGACTCACACTATTTACTAAATGTTGCATCCTATAGTTGTCGGGCACGAGAAGACTGTTGGGCTAGGTCACGTGTTCGAGAAAATCTGATTAGTGGGTCATTTTGGTCATGGGTCAGTATAGGTCAAGCTATTTTATCGTAAAAACGGCTCAGACTATTTACATTATATTTTGTATCCTATGGTTATCGGGCACGAGAAGACTGTTGGGCTAGGTCACATGTTCGAGAAAATTCGATTAGTGGGTCATTTTGGTCATGGGTCATTATGGGTCAAGCTATTTTTTCTGAAAAACGGCTCAAACGATTTCAATTAAATTTTGTATCCTACGGTTTTTGGGCTAGAGAAAATCATTTGGCTAGGTCACATGCTCCAGAAAATGGGTCATTAATGGGTCAATTTTGGGTCACTGTGGGTCAAGCTAACTGTATGCAGAAAACGGCTCAGATTATTTTAACTAAATGTTACATCCTACGGGTTTCTGGCACGAGAAGACAATTGGGCTTGGTCACATTTTCGAGAAAATTTGATTAGTGGGTCATTTTGGTAGTGGGCCATGATATTTAAACTTAAAGCTAATTTTGACCGAGCATAGCCCAGTCTTCCCTGCTGGTATATTCTAATACGAAGAAATATTGGGTGTGGTTATATATGTATAAATGCAAATTTTATCTTAGTAACGGCTCTACCGATTTTGACGAAATTTTGTACCCTACCATTTTGGGACACCGGAAAACCATTGGGCTAGGTCACATGTTCGAGAAAATTAGATTAGTGGGTCATTTTGGGTCACCATGGGTCAGGGTCAAGCTAATTGTATCTAAAAAACGGTTGAAATAATTTTGAAAAAATTTGTATCCTACCATTTTCGGGCACAAGAAGACGCCTGGGTCACATGTTCGAGAACTTTCGATTAGTAGGTCATTTTTGAGTCAACGCGGGTTAAGTTAATTTTATCTAAAAATCGGCTATAATGATTTTGATTAAATTTTGTATCCTACGAGTTTCCGGCAATAGAAAATCATTGGGCTAGATCACATGTCCAAGAAAATTCGATTAGTGGGTCATTTTGGGCCACTGTGGGTCAAGCTAATTTTATATAAAAAACGGCTGAGACGATTTAGACTAAGTTTTGCATCCTATAGTTTTCGGCCACGAGAAGACTGTCGGGCTAGGTCACATGTTCGTGAAAATTGAATTAGTGTGTCATTTTGGTCATGAATCATTATGGGTCAAGCTATTTTTATCTTAAAAATAGTTCAGAGGGTTTGAACTAAATTTAGTATCCTACAGTTTTAGGGAACGAGAAGACTATTGGGCTAGGTCACATGTTCGGGAAATTTCGATTAAAGGGTCATTTTGTTCATGGGTCTTTATGGGGTAAGCTACTTTTTTCTTATAAGCGGCTCAGACGACTTGAACTAACTTTTGTATCTGATGGTTTTTGTTCACGAAAAAACCATTGGGCTAGGTCACAGGCTCGAAAAAAAAAATCCGATTAGTGGGTATTTTTTAGGTCACTGTGGGTCAAGCTAATTTTATCTCAGACTATTTTGACCAAATTTTATATCCTACGGTTTCGCGCACGAGAAGACTGTTGGGCTTGGTTACATGTTTTTGAAAATTTGATTAATGGTTCATTTTGGTCATTGGTCATGATATTTGAACTCAAAGCTAACTTTGACCGAGTATAGCTCGGTCTTCCCTGCTCGTATGGTGTGATTTGCCGAATGACAGTTCACTTTCACTTTCAACTCTTTTCGTAATGCCACCGTCTTTCAAACAAAGCGAAGTGAATCTTTTGAAAATTTCGTTAAAATATCTTTCTAATTTATCAAGTTAAGAATAAAAAAATTTGGGTTTGGATTGAAGTGGGTCACACAGTATTTTTGACAGAATAAATGGATTTAGCAACATTTTCCCCATACAAAAATTGTTTGTTCACACTTTAGAGTTTTTGCAATCTTTTTTGCATGTTTAGATGTTTGTGATACATGCTTTTACCGTGTGTATCTGAACTGATGGCCAGAACAGTATGAGGGGGCAATACATAATATCTATACAAAATAAGCGATTATTTCTGAGGTGTGGGGGGGGGGGGTGCATTTAATCAATCAAAAATAGAGATTGCCTCATATGAAGACGAACACGAATTTTCGTTCCTATAAGTCACAATAAAGAAGCTATTATAGCGAATTAGTTGATTGTGAATGTAAATCCGACTTTGGATTGTTGTGAGATGTCATGGAATAAATGGACTGCAACCTTTGCTTTCCTTTTTCCTTGACCTGTATTATCGCACTTAACCTTTTATAGCAGCAATCAGATTTGCGATTTTTGATCTGAAAGAGAATTTGAAGCCCCACTTATAAAATGTATTGAAATGTCAAAATAAAATTTTAACCCGGGAGAAGTCGCATGGGGTATGACATACCCCGAGTGCGTACGGATTTTACAATTACCACCACTACTTTTCGAAAAGTAATATTTAGCGTATTTTATCCTACAATTTGTAACAGTTGTCAGCGACTAAATAAGTTGAGAATTGTTGTTTGTATTTATTGGTGGCAAAGTAAAAACTGTTCATACCCTAGATGTGCGCGATTTCTCCCTTGTTAAGGGAAAAAATAATATGCTCCTTTTCCTAAACTGACATAAGACACAAATGTTTTTTTAGCGGAAAATAAAGCATTAATAAACATGAAACAAAAAAATTGTATTGTGATAATGTATCGGAATCTATTGAAGATTTTTCAGTGAAAACCAACACTTCCGCAAAACTCTAAATTAAAAAGAGAAAGGCCTTTATTTTAAATTTTTATGTAATGATTTTATTGATGAGAATGTCAAAATTTTGTAATGTATCTGTATCAGCCCAACTACAATTATTGCAAATCAATAATGTTTTGAAAAGCGATCTTTTTTTTTACTTATAACGATCATTAGATAAACGGTTTCACAACATTATGCGTAACATTGGTATAAACAGTAGATCATTATCGAGTTTTTTTAAGTGATTCTTGGAAAAGTTTAGTTTATTTTTTAGGGGAGGGGTGATAACTTTCTTTTATAAGAATGTCAAAAATACCTTATTTATCTGTATCAGACAGATTACAAAAATATCACGATTTGAAAACAATACTGCTTTGCAACGCCATACCTTCTTATAAGCAAGGTATGGATTTTTATTAGTTAAACGGTTTCACAGCATTATGAGTAAAGTAGTGAACAAGAATTCTGCATTGTTGGTTTATCTTTCTGACTTTTGGAAAAGTGCAGTTTTCTTGGGGAGAACTTTTCTTTATTAAAAAAGTCAAATATTTCTTATTTATATCAGCCAGATTACAAATATGTAATCATCTGAGAACAATACTGCTTTGCAACGCCATAATTAAAGAAGAACGAAAAATCATGCGCCAAGCATAGATTATGTAACACTTTCCAACGCTTCCAAAATAATTTTACAAATCATTACCGTTTAATAAGCTGAAAGATAACACCTAAGTAAACAATTTGGAAAATGCATAACATGTTTAAAAACGTAATTTCAGGAATTTCCAACATATATAATATTCGGCAAAATATCCGAATAATTTTATTCAACTCTGTATATGATCTATAGATTTGTATATATACTACATAGGATGCTCAATTTTAGTTTAGTTAGGAAACGCATAGCTCAGTTTAAAATTCTCCTTCTGGAGTTTCTGTCAATAAACGGAAATGTGTTCGCAAACTTTTGTGCTGCCCTGTATATGAAATACAGAATTTATACAAGCCAAGTAATAGACAAAAAGTGAGTTAAATTTAAAATCGCGTTCAGAAACTTAAAACGCATTTCCTGGCATTATTGTGAACAGACAGAAGAGAATTCTTTTGTGTGTCCCTGTAAATGAACGATGACTACTGTACACATAATATGCTGTAGTAAGCCTCTTGTAATGCTCCTTAGTGATATATATATATAAATTTCAATGCGTTTAAAATAGTGAAAAATTATATAATTAAACCGCAGACGATTTTTCTCCATAGACGTAATGTTAACGGAATTATTTTGACTGTCCCTGTAAAGTAATTATAAGTGCTAATGCACACCCTATTCCATATTAAGTTTCTTGTAATACACCTTAGTGATATATATCAATTACAATGTGTTTGAGATTGTGTAACATCATTAAAATAAACCGCCAATGATTTATCCCCAAAGACGGTAATGTAACGGAATTGTTTTGAGTGTCCCTGTAAAAAAACTATAAGTGCTACACACTTCCGTTGAAATAGGGAACGTGCTATAGATAACGACAATAACATATAAAAATTGCAAGGCAATCCGAGCCTATTTACGGGAGCCAGACGGCCAGACAAACCGAAGTCATAAACACTTTTCAACTAGTTTGGAAAGTGTTAAAAATGATAGAATTTCTCTAAGTCGGCAATGCTTAAAGATACGTGAATACACTTTCTATGATATTTAGGATCGTATTTGAACGAATTATTCGTAAAAATACTATAAAAGATATACATTTTGAACTGTGTAACTTTAGTTGTAAGAGCTCTGGGTTCTTTTGTAACTCATGTGATTCTTGTGATTCTTTTGTAACTCATGTTCTTTTGTAACTCATTGTATGATGATTTTAACGAAATCGTCATCGGTTTAGCCGATCATTGATATTGCTTTAAATGAAAAATTATTCAGCTGTGTAGAAAAAAAATCTCAAAGTAGCCTAACGGTTTTTTTTTATGAAGAAAAGAAAAGAGATATACTATTGTGGGTCTAATCATTGAAAAGTTTAAGGATTTTAAATCTATACTAATAAAAGAAAGATATTTGTGTGTTTGTATGTCTGTGTGCGATGGATAAGAATATCTACCGCACGTTGAAGTCTGAAAATTTGGGTGAGAATAGACCAAGGCAGGCCCTGATGCACCAGATGCTCAGATTTTTCATTTTTGATAATTAGCCAAGATAATAATTAAATAAAAAGAAAACTGCCCAGTTAAACTGAGGGCACTGAGCTCACAGGCTATTCACACTATTTGTATATTATACTCTTATTTCAAAGAATTTGAAATAAACCCCTCGAAAAATAAAATAATGGACAATATATTAAGGGGGTCATCTCCCGTAACCCCCCTCATAGTTAACTAATGAACCCCTTAAACTAATCAGGGAAGCTTCAAATTACAATGAATATATATACAAAATTTGAAGAAAATCTGATCATTCTGCATGAAAAACCCATTTATCTAAATTAATTTGGATTAGCCCCCCCTTTCCCCCTTTATATTTAACCAATGAACCCCCAAAACTATTCAGAGAAGCGCATTATCACAATGAACCAATATACAAAATTTGAAGAAAATGGGATAATTCTGCATGAAAAACCCATTTATCTAAATTAAGGGGGGTTAGCCCCCCGCTCCCCCCTTTATACTTAACCAATGAACCTTCAAAACTAATCAGGGAAGCGCCTTATCCCAATGTGCCTATAAACAAAATTTGAATCAAATCGGATGATTCTGCATGAAAAACCCATTTATATAAATTAAGGGGGGGGGATTAGCCCCCCGTCCCCCCCTTTATACTTAACCAATGAATCCCCAAAACTAATCAGGGAAGCGCCTTATCACAAGGAACCTATAACCAAAATTTTAATCAAATAGCATATTTCTATCAAGAGTTATCGCGTTACGTACATACATACAGAACGGGCGGGCACATTAGCTCTCAGGCTTTTATAGCCTGTGAGCTAAAAACGCGTTTAAGGCATTAGGATTAAGTCGATCGCATCTCTGGGGCGCCGTAGCAGAGAAGAAACGGAGGCTCCTTTTTCATCGGCATATTTTCTCACGTGAAGATGCTCTCTAGCTAATGTTTAATCTATGGGCGAGTTCTTTTTCAAATTTCTGGTTTGAATTTGAATATTTTTAAAGGAATTTTTGCATAGAATATATCAGGTTGGTATCTAATGTCACCGTTTTTTATTTTTTCCATATTGGTTGCAATTTCTTTTTAATAAAGGTGCTTTTATTTCCGAAACTGGTTTCAAAAAGACGTGACAAAAATTGTTCCATAACTACTGTGAATCGGTCTCTGAGACCGATAGACCGAAAGATTAATAAAAGGCTCGATTAATGCATTAGAAACTCTTTCTGTACTAAACTTTCTGTACAGGCTATTTCGAATCAAAATTCACCCCTTCTGAAGTTTCTAGCGATAGTACTAGGGACCTAAATGTAGCAAATTTTCACTAGTATCTGTAGTTAAACTGATAGTTAAGAGTTGAACTCTGAAAAGTGGAAAATGCAGTGATCTGTGAGACCGATAACAGCAGTTAAGGGTTAATCTTAGAAAAAATGAGTTATGGAACAAAATCTAGATTGAAGAAAAATACGTCAAAGGGTTATGTATAAAGCGATTAACAACAAATATTGATCTTTTCATACCGAAAATGATCTATCGATTTGAATTACCAATCAAAGTATTAGAAGAATGGATATACCAAGTTCTAAAAGATCAAATTAGGGCATACAATAAAAATTATGAGGGATTCTTTGTGGAATATTATAAACATTTCATTGAATCTATAAAGAACTTTAGGGATAATTTTATAGTTACATACGTTGACAAAGCTGACTCTAATTACGCTGTAATTTATAAGAAATTGTATGGTAATATACTTACAGAGGCTTATAACAATTGTAATTATGAACTTTTAAATTCCAGCAATTACAGACTCAAGGCTTTGTATAAAACGGTTAGTGTTAAAACATACTAGTACTGATTTTACGTATTTAGTAATGATTCCTAAATTTCATAAATAACCTATAAAATTTAGAGCAGATACCTGGGTTTTAATACGTATTTGGAGGGAGTTAATAAAAATTTATTGGAAAAATGAAAAGTTATTCAATCGTGTTTTGGATGAAAAAAAGTCATTTATAATCAAAAACAGTTATGAACTGTTAAAACATTTTAAAAACTGAAAAATATAACAGGTTTATATACTTATGACTTCGAGGATCTGTGTAACAGTATCTATTTAATAGAATTAAAAAAAGGGCGTTTTATGATAAATATAATGTATATGATACAGACAAGGATCAATTTACCAATTTATTTAATTTTATCGTTTACGAAAACTAACTTTTTGAGGGGAAAAAAGTTTATAAACAGATTAGAGGAATGCCTATGGGAGGTAGTTGCAGTTCTACATTGGCGGACATTTATCTGTTTATGTCCGAAGATTGATTACAGTTAAATAAGAATTTATATTTCTACAGATATATAGAAGATATTTTATATGTTAAAACAAATAATATTCAAAACGATTGTGTTTTAGTTTTTTATCCTAATTTATTCATTTAAAAAAAATCTAATAGTAATCAAAAAGTGAGTTATTTAGACACTTTTTTGGAAATTGATGGAAAGGGTCTAGTTACAGGTGTATATGATAAAAGAAATAGTTTCAGTTTTGATACTTTGAAAATTATGAACTTTCAAAGTAATGGCCACAAATCTATTTTTAGGAACATCTTTGTAAATGGTTTAAACCGCATAGAGAGATTGACTTCAAGTTCGGATGGATTGGTTGGTGAAATGTTTGAATATTATAGTATCGCCAATTCGCAGGGTTATCCTCCGAATTTTTTTAATAGTTTAATTTATGATTTTAGCTAAAGTAAAAGTTTCGATTGGACGTAATGGGGGTTAATTGAATGGTTTACGTTTTATATATTTTTTGTTTTCATGTCTGTTTTTGCTGGTTGAATATTTGGTTTTGACAGGTGAGGGGGAACACTGTGCACGTAAATCTAGATTAACCCCGCAGTGCTTGTCGTAAGTCAAGCCGCCTGTCTTCTCTTTGGTTTTGTTGATTATCTTTTCGTTAATGGTTTATTTTGTTTATTTGATAATGTTGTGTTTTAAGTTTAGTATTTTGTTTGGTTTCAAATTTAAATTACGGAATCTTGGATTATCTTAGTTTTTATAATATATATATATATATATATATATATATGTGTGTGTGTGTGTGTGTGTGTGTGTACATGCCACATTTTTAATATTTCTAACGTTTCGCTATTTAATTTGAAATTTTTCGCTTAAAAATACTTTTATTTCCTTTCCAAATGTTGATGACATTATTGAAGGCTTATAAATTTACTCTCCGTTTAAATTCATTCGATTTAAAAAAAATTCTATTTGATCATGAGTCTATTTTATTTTTGTTCGAGATATAAATACTCCGAATGTATTTAGTGCAATTTTGGGGACGTTTTACTGCGGTTTCATGTTTCCAAATTAATTTCTAGCGCGGCGTTTCAGTGGATTAGAGCTTTCGTCGCACTGCGTCTTTTGTACCTCTACGCGTTAGCTACAAAAATTTCTACACGAGCTCAGAAGCCATTTTCTTATATTGGCAACTGTCCAAATAACTTATTAAACATAATAGAATTGTTTCACCCGTCGATTTTCTCTCAATTTAATGAATCATTCTCATAGAAATTGATGAAGTATCGAATAGTTTAATGAAGTTTCGTAATGAAAGTTTCTACAGAAATTTGATATATTTATTTTGCGATTTTGTGACACCCTCATGAACATCGTGCTGCATATAGAGAGTTCTCCTACTTTGATTAAAAGAATTGGTAAAAAAAAAAAATACTTACATTTTTTTGGCTGATTTATTTTTACAGTACCGTCAGATTCTAAAACTAGCTGTCTGTCACAATAACATACCTTACTCGAGACATTACGCCATGGAATTATCCCTCTGTTCGCTGCGGTACAAATTTTTATCTGCTGTTTGGATTATGCAGTCATAATTAAGCAGCTTTTAACATCTTATTCAAAATAACTTATGTTTGGCATACTCCATCGCTGAAAGTGAAAATTATTACATAACCTAAAGCCGGATACGATACGCGGAGTACCTATTCTACAAATCGTGAGAAGATAATTAAGTGTTAATAATATATATATATATATATATATATATATATATATATATATATATATTGCAAAATAATAAATTTTTCAATATATATATATGGAATATTATAAGAAGAAAAAAAATTATAGAATAAAAGTTAATTATCACGTAAAATAATAAATTTTTCAATACATATATATGGAATATTATAAAAAAAAAATTATAGAATAAAAGTTAATTATCGCGTAAAATAATAAATTTTTCAATATATATATATATATATATATATATACACATTTCAAAATTTATTATTTTACGCAATAATTAACTTTTATTCTATACTTATTTTTCTTTTTATAATATTCCATATATAATCCCGATTAATTAAATTTAAATCCCATCTTAAATTAAACAATCAATCTCCATATGTAAAGGTATAAACTTTTAATCTACTTAACAATATTTATTTCAAAGTATTTAAATCTAAAAATGGCGCTAACTACTTAAATTTATTCTTTAAATAGAACACTTTTATTTTTAATCCACTATTAAAAATTCATTATCAAGCCCGTGCATATCAAACCGCTATAAATTCTTCATTTAGATGTTAAAATGTCATATCTTTTAAATTATTCCGCTCTAAAAAAAAAAAAAAAAAAAATTATAAACCAGTCTATTAAATGTCTATTACAATATTTCAAAATGCTCTCATATTATTTTTCCTCCTCGTCAAGGATTCACTTATTTTTTCTTTATCGTTTGTTTTAAGTCGAAGCTATTTTTAACTGCAATCTCGAAACAGATATTTTGTTTTGCTTATACTTCATTAATTTGAGAACGAGACTATAGAAGAGGCTAGAACATGTTTGGCGCAGGAAGTCTGTTTTCTTCAAAATTAATGCACCGGAAATTTTAATAAAATCCCTTTAAAACGATTACGATTGGAACAAAAAGGTAATGTGACATGTTTTGTAATCTTACGCAAGCTAGGTTAAAATCACAAGCGCGCTCTGATTCCGGCAGAGAATTTGACGATAGGCAGTAGCTGAAGGAAAGAGTGAAACTTCAATCGGCGTCTAATATCCTCAAACATCCTTAATAATGCAGTGATGTAAAGTTCTACAATATTTTGATGGGTGTTTAATGCCAAATTTATACATTCAACTCATCTAAATAAACATCGTGAGTCTCAAAGTGGAGATTTGAAGAATGCCGACTGTAACATAGGAATGTATTACTTCTTCGGTATAATTTTGATCCACCGAAGTGATGTCTTCAAAATGCAAATAAAGTTTTTAGATCACAGGCTATCAAAGCCTGAGAGCTAATGTGCCCGCCCGTTCTGTATGTACGTATGTATGTATGTACGTAACGCGATAACTCTTGATAGAACTAACCGTTTTGCTTCAAATTTTGTTTATAAGTTCATTCTAATAAGGCGCTTCCCTGATTAGTTTTAGGAGTTCATTGGTTAAATATAAAGGGGGAAAGGGGGCTAACTCCCCCTTAATTTAGATAATGGGTTTTTCATGCAGAATTATTCGTTTTTCTTCAAATTTTGTATATAGGTTCATTGTGATAAGGTACTTCCATGATTATTTATGGGAGTTCACTAGTTAAGTATACAGAGGGTAAACGGGGGCCTAACCCCCCACCCTCTTAATCAATATAAATGGGGCTTTCATGCAGAATTATCCGATTTGTTTCAAATTTTGTATATAGGCTTATTGTGATAAGGCACTTCCCTGATTAATTTTGGGGGTTCATTTGATAAGTATAAAGAGGGGAAACGGGGGGCTACCCCCCCTTAATTTAGTTAAATGGGTTTTTCATGCAGAATAATCCGATTTTCTTCAAATTTTGCATATAGCTTCATTGTGGTAAGGAGCTTTCCTGATTAGTTTTGGGGGCACATTGGTTAAGTATAAAGAGGGGAAACGGGGCTAACCCCCCCCTTTAATTTAGACAAATGGGTTTTTCATGCAGAATTATGCGATTTTCTTCAAATTTTCTATATTGGCTCATTGTGATAAGGCGCTTCTCTGATTAGTTTTGAGGGTTCATTGGTTAAGTATAAAGGGGAAAAGGGGAGCTAATCCCACTCCTCTTAATTTAGATAAATGGGTTTTCTTTGCAGACTTATCCGATTTTCTTCAAATTTTGTATATAGGTTCATTGTGGTAAGGAAGATTCCTGGTGAGTTTTGGGCGTTAATTGGTTAAGTATAAAGGAGGAAACGGGGGGCTATTCCCCCTTAATTTAGATAAATTGGTTTTTCATGCAGAATTATCTGATTATCTTCAAATTTTGTATATATGTTCATTGTGGTAAGGCGTTTACCTGATTAGTTTTGGGAGTTCATTAGTTAAGTATAAAGGGGGTAACGGGGGTCTAAACCCCCCCCCTTAATTGAGATAAATGGGTTTTTCATACAGAATTATCCGATTTGCTTGAAATTTTGTATATAAGTTCATTGTAATAAGACGCTTCCCTGATTAATTTTGGGTGTTCATTGGCTAATTATAAGGCGGGAGGTGGATGACGCCCCCCCCCCCTTAACTTATTGTTAATTTCTTTTTTTTTTCGAGGGGCATTATTCTTTGAAATAAGAGTATAATATACAATTAGTGTGAATAGCCTGTGAGCTCAACGCCCTCAGTTTAACTGGGCACTTTTCTTTTTATTTACTTTCAATTCAATTGTGCGTGAACTGAGAATAATACCACAG
Source organism: Maratus michaelseni (assembly GCA_963931845.1). Lineage (NCBI taxonomy): Eukaryota > Metazoa > Arthropoda > Arachnida > Araneae > Salticidae > Maratus > Maratus michaelseni. Next base: position 34,628,013 of record OZ007592.1, on the reverse strand, counting down.
GCAAACCTGGTGACGTTTGAAATGGGAATCCCTGTTCAGTTTTGTGAATGTTTATCTTTTACGACTGCAACGCATCGATCAAACCTCAGAGTCGAAATCGTGACATATATATATATATAATGGAAAAAATTGAAACTGTAGCCTAAAACAGAAAAATTCCTAAATATCAGAAACATAATTTACCACTGAAAAAGGTATATTTTTAATAGGAAATTTTAGATATCAGTACTAGATCTAAGGATACTAATTGGTACTAAAGAATTACCAGTGTGTGTGCGTGTGTAAACGTCTTTCTTATAAAAATTTTTAATTATGATATTCCGTCATTTCCATTTAATACTTATTTTATACGATACTCGCGAGATTTCTCACACCCCATTATATATGCATTTACATTCAAATACTGTAAGATTCAAATAACAGCAGATTTCGTATCCTTTTAAAAATATCTAGCTTTTATGAATGAATTTTTTTTTAAGTTGAATTTATATAAATATGTGACAAGTTAAAAACGTTTTGTTGAAGGAATATTTCACAGAAAAAAAATTATTTTATCCTCTCGAAAGAGTTTTTTTTTTTTTTTTTTTTTTTTTTCGATAGAGAATGTCAAAAAGAAACAGTTATTTTCATAAAATTTCCGTTTTGGGATATTTGTTCACAAACGTTCGTGGTTTTAATAATTTTCTGAATTGTTTTTTAATTAATTTTTATTTAGTTGTTTTTTGTTCATATATTGGTAGCTCAAATACAAATATTAGAATAATAGCAGAAAACAGATCTTAATTTATAAAGAAAAAATTTAATCTCCATTTCTATGTTATAAAAGGAAAAATAAGGGCAAGCTAGATACGCGAAGAGACAACAACTTAACTATTAATTTTTCTGTGATGAAGAAATAGTGAGTTCGGTTGAAAACGTTTTGATTTTAAAAGGATTTCAATCTGTTTTTAAATGTTTTTATGTATGTTTTTACGCACCTTCAAGCAATATATTTACATTTAGTTGTATCTTTATAAATTTTAATTATTAAACAAGGACTGCTCTGAAATTGCATTTGCACTGAAATTTTACCTTTTTATTGAGTAGGTTTTTTAGAGAAGTGAGGTCGTTATTACAACGGTGAATAAAATGTTCTTTTATTGACTCATTACTTTAATAGAGATCACTCTAATGATTGCAGAGATTGTCTATTGCAACTAAATAATGCTCAGTTGATTCATTCTCGTTTGTTAGCTCTTGAACAACACCGGCTTTACTTTATACGTAATTCCAGTAGTTTATATGCAATCACACTTATATTTATACAGCATATATTTGGTAATACACGTCCTCTTCTGGAAGGTCTACCACGGTTTTCCATCCAGTAAATTAGACAATAGAAACCAAAAAGATTAAGTATCAACAATTATTTGTACACGAATAGTAGGAGAAAATTAAGAAGCAACGACGGAGAACTTTATGATTTAATTTCTACTGCCGAAACCAGGTACAGTAAAACACACTTTTTGAATACGTCATGAAAAGCTCGCACAAAAAAATAAAAAGAAGGGAAAAACATATCTTTTTTATTCATAACATCTTACGAAGAATGTATCAAAAATTATTATATTTTTTCCAGTGATTAACGGAAGAAACGTCATTTTCATCATCTGAATTTTCTGTTGTGTTAACAATTAACACACCAAACAGTTAGATGTATCAAAGTTGAAAATTTTCCCGACTCCAATGAGCAAAGCCCGTTATATTAAGCTATAAAACATACTGATTGGTTCAGTAGTTTTCTCACAATAACTTTTAAATAACTTTTTTCTTACAGTACTGTGGAAGCAAGCCGGAGGCTAGCGAAGAGCCATATGCATGCACTCCAATCTGACAACGAAATGGACAACATTTCTTGGAAATGGAGCGGTAAATTACAACATAATTTGCAATCCAATTACGCTTCAAAAGTAAAAATAATTCAAAAAGTCCATGATTCGGTTCACATTGCGAAAACTCTTATAACAGCTTTACATATTGTCATATGTAGAGCTGTTGAACCATACGACTTCGCAAATGGTCGGAAGTTTTGTAGTAAAAAAAAATTCAAAGAAAATTTGAACTTTTTAGTTGTAAATATTTTTTCATAAAAGAGCCGACGCGTTGACAATGATTATGATACAAATCTTATCCAGATACGTAAATTTATTATTTTTAAGTTAATCTTTTAAATGCGAACAGAACTAAAGGGACACTCTGTATATCTCGAAACGAGGGAAGTTTTATTTTAATGTTTGACACAACCAAATTTGTAACTTTATATTTTAAAACATTCCCATATCATAAATATTTGATTACCAATGACAAGAGTTCGAGTTCCGAAAGCAGAAATACGTAAAAGTAATTATTATCTGAATTCAGAACTATATATAGATTTGAATATGCAATGAATGTTGGATTCCTTGTTGATTTGTTCTGTAACGGAGCGGAGTTTTAGTAGTATCTGCATCATTTGCATCATTAATATTACAGAAATATGTTTAGTTTCTCGAATACAATTCACAAATATAGCACAGAATGTTCGTAATATCTTACATACGTAATCTCAATTGGAAATCTCCCAAAAGATTGAATTTTAGATTGCGAATGAATAAATCTTCATTAACATATATTGAATCTGTATTTAGAATGTCGTAACAAAAAGTTTCGATAAATAATAGATAAATTTCTTTACACTTGGAAACCATTCGTTTTAATTAGGTTCTGCACATAAATTTTTGGGGGTTTATTTTCATGTATTATTTGAGTTTCTTTAATATACTTCTTTAACGCCATATAAAAATAAACGGCTAAATGGCGGTTTGTATTTTATCTAAATAATCTCATATTGTAATCTATTTTACTTTCATTGAAATTTATTTGGATGATTTCTTCTAGAAGAAACCATCCAAATAGATTTCAATGAAAGTAAAATAATTTTTCTCTCCAATCTGTACTATCCATTCATAATACGAGAAACCATAAAGATATTAACACACAAAAATACAATATGTGACGATGCAGCATCTTTTAACTTAACGAAATTGTGGCTCGCGTGACTCCATGGTTACAGATAAGAAATAAACAACCAAGTAAAAATAAAAGATAACGTGCGAATTTTTAAAAAAGTACATGAAAATTAAATGATAGTATTTTAAATAATAACTTTAAAGACAGTGCAATTAGCGTACATTCTCATTTGTTTTTGAAAATGGCTCGGAGTGTGCCGAAACATATTAAACAACGTAATAAAAGTTATTTTACGGTCTTTTTATTATGTTATTAATTTACACCTTTTAACATTTAAAAGAAATATATTATTACAAGGTGTTATAATTTATTATAAGATGTTTATTAATTTATTTTTTGATTTTTGTTGAGTTCCTAAAAGAGTACTGAAACATTTTTAATGAAATTTAAACGGTACCAATTCGAGAGTATCATCTTTCAATTAAAAAAAAATCAAGTGAATTGATCATGCAGTTCCGAAGTAATCGATGAACTGATATAAAAAAGTACACACGCATCGAATTGAGATATTTCCCCATTTTTAACACTTTCCAACCTAGTCGTAAAGTGTTTATGACCGGTTTGTCTGCCGTCTGCCGTCTGTCCGTGCTCTAACTCCCGTAAATATGCTCGGATTGCCCTGCAATTTTTATGTTATTGTCGTAATCTATAGCATGTTCCCTATTTCAACTGAAGTGTGTAGCACTTATAGTTTTTTACAGGGACACTCAAAAGAATTCCGTTACATTACGGTCTATGAGGAAAAATCATTTGCGGTTTATTTTAATAATGTTACACAATTTCAAAGACATTGTAATTGATATATATCACTAAGGTGCATTACAAGAAGCTTAATATGGAATAGGGTGTGCATAGCACGTATAGTTACTTTACAGGGACAGTCAAAAGAATTCCGTTACATTACGTCTATGGAGAAAAATCGTTCGCGGTTTAATTAAATAATGTTTCACTATTTTAAACGCATTGAAATCTATATATATCACTAACGTGCTTTACAGGAGGCTTACTACAGAATCGTGTGTGTATGGCAGTCATCGTTCATTTACAGGGACACACAAAAGAATTCTCTACTGTCTGTTAAAAATAATTCCTGGAAGTGCGTTTTGTTTTAAGTTGCTGAATGCGATTTTAAATTTAACTCACTTTTTGTCTATTACTTGGTGGTATAAATTCTGTATTTCATTAACAGGGCAGCACAAAAGTTTGCGAGCACATTTCCGTTTATTGACAGAAACTCCAGAAGTAGAATTTTAAACTGTAATACGCGTTTCCAAACTAAACTAAAATTTAGCATTCTATGTAGTATATATACAAATCTATAGATCCTATACATAGGGCTGAATAAAAGTAATCGGATAATTTTACGAATATTGTATATGTTGGAAATTCCTGAAATTACGTGTTTAAATGTGTTATGCGTTTTCCAAATTGTTTACTTTGATGTTATCTTTCAGCTTATTAAACGGTAATGATTTGTAAAATAATTTTGGAAGCGTTGGAGAGTGTTACATAATCTATGCTTGACGCATGATTTTTCGTTCTTGTTAAATTTCGTTAAAAAAATAAGGTGCCAGTACCAAATAAGGCCACGTTAAGGATTCATATCACAATAAATTGTGTTGTATCACCAATAATACATTAAATGTTGTTTGATGTAATAAATATACATGTTTTTACAATATTAAATCCTGCATACTCTTACCGCTGTTGAATATTAACAAAAGACACTTGAAAGTGGCCTTATTTGGAATATGTGTTCTAAATAAGGCCATAATTTATACTAAGTACATTTAACTTTAGCTAATAGATATTTTACAGGTATTACACCAAAATGAAACAAAATAAAAACACGTGTTTTTAAATTGCACAATTTAACTGCAGAAAACGAAATATTTAGTTATAAAAAAAAATCAAAATAAAATCATTATTATTTTATGAAAACATTCAAATGAAGTTATTGACATTTGGGCAAAAAAATAGATATATGTACACATTCGGTTCAGTCCTATCAGGGCTACACTAGATACCGGGCTGGATCATTCATTATCATGACGTCACAAATGGTGGCTGGCCGCAAGCAGTGACTGGTACAAAGCGAAACGAAAAAACTAAAGACATACAGCGATTGGCACAAAACGATGGGCGCGTCGCTTTGTACCGCGACCTACGTTATACACGGCCGATGTATGACGTTTAAAACGTCACATATATTGGATCATTTTTTAACGGCAATTGGTGAAAAACGGGGGGCGCGTCGCTTTTCACCAATCGTCGTGTACAAATGATCCACTCCATGTGACGTTTTAAACGTCATGCACCGGCCGTGTAGAACGTAGGTCGCGTTTGTACCAATCGCTGGTCGGCCAGCCCCCATTTGTGATGTCTTGATAATGAATGAGCCAACCAGGTATTTAGTGTAGACCTGGTCCTGCACACTCTACATAGACATTTTTCTCCCACTTTGAACAAAGACACATATATAAGACAAACTCCTTTGGCCAAATGAAGCAATATCTTTCTAAGGGACGTCTGGTTTTTCACATATTTCACTTTCATATACAACCAGTGTTAAAAATATAGAATATTTCAATATACATTCTAAAAAATCATTAATTTATCTCATACATCATGCAAAGATTGTAAAATTCAATAAATAATTTAACTTATTTTTAAGAAAGTTTACTGTTTACAAAAATGACCTGTCAAAAGATTCAGTGGTTTGAAAATTGACTACGAAGCTGGTATCGGTTGTGATTGAAACTAAGACTCCTGTAAGGGGAGCTGACGCATCTCCATCTTTTAGTCCAACATAACCGCCATCCTGTAGTCCAAAGCAGCCTTTCGTCCAATCGCTGCCATCGACACATTCGCTGCCGGCTTCTTTCGTCCAATCGCTGCCTGCGATACAACTTTTACGTCCCATTAAATGGCAAATTGTTGAACTTGTATTGTAGGAGTTCTAGTTGATACAATTCGCATTTGTCAAGGACACATAAAATGTCAGGTATCTGCTGCCATATGTCGATCCAAGACTGTTTACTACAAGATATAAGATGATGGCTTTATTAAGAGCATGGTCTTACTTGGTAGAAGTACCTTGGTTTTTAATTAATAACTATTCGGAATTAAAAAGTCAATAATTAATTTATTAACATGTTTTAAATTCTGTAAATCGAACGTCGTAGCCCGAGTTTTTTATGCTTCAATTTGTTTTGATTTATTGTTTTCATTTTGAGTGATACGGTAACATTCACAAAAAGATTGGACCTCATTAATAAAATACAAGGTGCTCATAATTAGTAAAATATAGGTGTTTAGAGCTCAGTTAATAAGATTTTACTGGAGCAAACTTAACATAATTTCGTAATTTAGACCATAGTGAATCGATTCATAAAGAAAAATATGGTTCGCATTTTTGGCATCAGGGTCAAACCGCTGCAGACTGATTTTGGCAGTAACGTAGGCATGAAAATTAAAATATTATTCTATTAAACGTTATTGAATCACGTAAAACGCAAACATTTTTAGTTTTATGCCTATTTCACGCCCAAAATCAATCTACACTGGCCCTTTTGCACTTGGTGTTGAAAATGTCAATTATGTCTTTTCTTTATAAATCGATTCACAATGGTCTAAATAGTATGTATATGAAATGGTGTTTTGTTTACATCAGTGGATTATTTATAATTGATCTCTAAACATTGTGATATCGCTGTTAATTATATGCAACCTATATGCAACCGTACCATGATTATTATTTCCTACTTTTATAACATCTTCTGCTTTTGCAAGCATTTACATTACGAACAGACATCATTGTGACTATAAAATTATGAAACATACGATAATAGCCAGTCTGATTCATAAATATACTCGCACATAGAATAAAACACTAAATGGAATGTTAATAACAAAATAATTTCTTCTACAATCCTTTAATTTCTCGCGTGCTGTAAAATTTATTATAACTACAAATTCTTTAAATATTTTTTTTTTCCTCACACAGAAAAAAATTTTGTTCAATCAACAAAAATTTGGTTGACCCAACAAAACTTTTTGTTTAAATATAGATCATATTTGTATCAACAATTTTTTTTTTTTTTTTTTTTTTTTTTTTTTTTGCAATTTCAAAAAAAAAAAATTGTATCGTCAGCAAAAAATGTTTTGTTAATTCAAGTAAAATGGTTCAGTTTTACTTGAATTTTGCTAAAACAACCAAAATGTACTCAACAAAACATGTTTTGTAGTTTTAATCATTTCCTTTTTCTGGGTGTTTAAATGAAACAATATTGTTTAATATTGACTACATAAGGTAATCGCCAAGTAGATAAGTTAAACTCTCTTGGTTCATTATAGATGTTCATTGAGATCTAATTAAGGGATTAAATAACCACTATTTGTTTCCACAGATTTGTTTGCTCAGATTTGTTTGCTAAGATTTGTTGCCCATACCTGCCCAGACTTGTTAATTGCCACTCTTAAATTTATTCTAACTATGGATTATTTTTAAAATAAATATTTATTTTTAAAATAAATAAATAGTAGCAATAATAATTACAATAAAATATTTTGTTACATAATCCTTTAATGTCCTCGGTGACTTCAAAATTTCCTTTAACTACGAATACATTAAATAAATTATTTTTTCTTTAAACAAGTAAGTTGGTAATGACAATAAAATATTTTCTTATCTAATCATTTAACGCCTTTTATGACATTAAAATATTTTTCTAACAACAAATATGATAAATTATTTTTCTTAAAAAAAATAATAACAATAATAAACGTACAATGTAAACAAAAAAGCTCTCAAATTGTCAGAAAAAAATACTATCAAAACTGTCGATTTTAGTGCCAGTGGAAAACGGTTTAATTTATAGAAAATATCTGTATATTTTCATTAAAACAGTTTTTATGTGTAAAAAATATCGATATTTTCTGTAAAAATTACAAATCGATATTTTTTTACAGGAAGAAAATGCTTTTCTTTAAAATAGTTCTTTTCTGCAGAAAATACAACAATTTTCTGTCAAAATTACAGATTTTTTTAGCAATGTAATAATAATAACAACAATAATAAACATAATAATAATAATAACAATAATAACAAAACATGTTCCTATATACAGGGTGATTTTTTTTTAAGTCGTGAAAGTAAAACCCTATAACGAAAGAACCACTGATCCAAATGACCGGAAATTTCACCAGTATGCTCCCAAAGCAATGGGTATTTTTTAGGCATGGTTAAAAAAAACTTAAAATCTCACCGACAGATGGCGCTGTATATGCAGTAAAGTCGGGAGAGGAGCTTGTGCAAGACACACGCACAGTGGATACTCTTCACTCTGTTGTGGAACATGCGGTTTCACGTTTCCAACTCGTAGCTGAAAACATTGGACAGCACACTGAAAATCGTTTGGGTTAGTTGCGCAGTTCTGTATGAATGTTTTACTTCATATTTTTATTTCGTTCTGTTTCTGCAGTTGTTTGCAGTTCCTTTTCCCAATTACTGCATTCTGTATGAGTATCCACAGGCGAGTGTCTTGCACAAGCTCCTCTCCCGACTTTACTGCATATACAGCGCCATCTGTCGGTGAGAATTTAAGTTTTTTTTAACCATGCCTAAAAAAATACCCATTGCTTTGGGAGCATACTGGTGAAATTTCCGGTCATTTGGATCAGTGGTTCTTTCGTTATAGGGTTTTACTTTCACAACTTTAAAAAAAATCATCCTGTACTTATTTATTTCATTTTGTACCTTTAAAGTATTGTCTAATCACAAATACTATAAATATTTTTTCTCCGTTAAATGAAAATTAATTATAATAATAATAATAATATAAACATATACTAATTTATTGTCGTTTGGAGAATTAAAATTCCTTCCCGCTCTTAAAAAAAATTACAACACAATACTCTGGATGTATATCATTAAAGTTTGAAGAACCGAAATATCTAGAAACATATACAACAGTGCCATGTTTATTATTGTAGATTTTCATAAAAATTTTCGCATTTGGAATCATACACATTACGAACGGACATTATTGTAAATATAGAATTTTGAAACATACAAAGATAGGCAGTCTCTCTTATTCACAAATATACATAAATTAGAATAATACTCTATGTAATTGGAAATTCCTTGTGGATTTCGAACGTGTCGAAAAGCGAAATATTTCACGAAACTTTTGAAACATGTATCTGAACCTTATTTGTATCATTGGTACTCTAAGAAATATTTTAGTATCCGTATTGCAAAATATAAACTCAGGACAAAATTATCTTCCAACTACCTCAGCATATCGCAAGATGTAATCTACATAAAAAGAAATTATATACGAATATTGCATGCATAATTACGGTCAAAATAGTTTGATTCATGTACGGTGTAATATTTTCATTATTTATTTGTGAAAGACACTCAAATATTTCTGAATTTATAAATATAATAAGAAGTAACATTTTATTAGTTTTAATAATCTATATATATATTAGGCTATCGTACGTGGCACAGAAATCGCGATTATTTATCATTTGCCGATGACAACGAGAGGTTTGTTTTCACTAATTTGCGAATATTAAGAAAAGTATTTGAGGTATCGATTTAAAAGTCACCACACATATGTAGAAATTTTTTTTGCATCCGAAAATACAATTTTTCTAAAAATTGGCCGGCAATATTTCTTATTTATTTTAAAAAACTAGCTACTTTCTAAAAAGGAAAGAAAATAAAGTGCGAAATCAAACCAAGAAACGCGCCATTTTGTTATTAAATAAAACATTGACTCCATTGTTGTACCTTATGCAGTTTATCGTCATTGTTGTCCGCATCGTTATGACGTCAATGTTACGAATGCACGCATTTGTTATTTATAATGTAGATTGAGTAATAACAAATAAATAATAATAATCTATACTAATAAAAGAAAGTTTCGCTCTGTGTGTGTGTCTGTTGGCGATGGCTAGGAGAATCTAGCCCACCTAGAAGGCTGGTAATTTAGATTTAGGTAGTCCAAACCCTCTCCTGGTGCAACATTACATCAGAATTTTAATATTTTAATTACTTTCTGAAATATTAATTAAAATGCACAAAGAACTCTCATTAAAAATACGCTTTTCTTCATCGGTTGGTTGGTTGTGTAGAATATCTTCTCAGAACACATTAAATAAATCAGAGTAACGATGCATAGATAAGGACTTATAACGAAATAGTGCCGACATTGATTGCAGTTACTTGCATATAGCCAAACTAATGCAGCGCCATCTACTCACGGCAAATTACATAAACGCCACCTGTTTAAGACATTTACAGGCACGTTTTTCTTCATTATAATTATCTGGGTTTAAGGTTTTTTTAAAACACGACATATATTATTCTGATAGAGACTATTATTACAGAAAACTTTATTTAACAAATTATTTGTTATATATTTGCGGGAATGGCGAGGGGTAGGGGTCTAATTACATTTAACAATTTTAACCCGTAGCGTTTAATTGTTGTTTTATATACAGAATACTGCTATTTTCAATCTCAGTTTCTCAGTAATAATGTTTCGAACTTCTCCATTTAGTTTCATTTTTACTAAATTATCGTAAAAATCAGCATTCATTGCTTCAAGGTGTATTTCTAAAAAGCAATTACCAGTATTTCCGAATAATAGCCTAAGCCAAATTTCAAATTAAGTTCCTAGCTTAACCAAATGAATCAATCTTTAAAGATGTATAGTGACCCTCCTAATTAGTTATTTGCTGAAGGTCACTTGAACATCCCCCCTCCCCTCCGGGGCCCTCCTTCAAAGTTTTCTCTAACTATTTCCCGTTTCCATATCTCAGCAACTATCTTTCCGATTTCAACGCAAGTGATTCCAAACATTATAATTAACTTAATAGTTACCCTTTATAACATTAAACTAAATTTATGAGTAGCGGTTACCACTATTTCCGAATAATAGTTTAAGCCAAATTTGTAATTAAGTTTCTAGCTTAACCAAACGAACGAATTTTTAAAGATGCATAGTGATCCTCCTAATTAGTCATTTGCTGAAGGGAACTTGAACATCCCCTCCCCCCTCCCCCCCGGTCCCTCCTTCAAATTTTTTCCTCTAACTATGCCCTGTTTCCGTATCTCCGCAACTATATTTCCGATTTCTACGCAACAGATTCCAAACATCCATATACTTAAAGCTAACCTGCTTTTTAGTTTTTCGTGCAAAAATGCTATTTATACGCATGCGCGAGCATTCAGCTAATCAGCTAGAGGCTTTTACTATCTTCAGACGCGATGTTCCAGCCAATGAGGTGAAGGCTTTTTCCTCTCTCTAGAAGCGTATGTGTTCCATTTGGTTGTTCGGTTGTTGAAACTTTATAGATTTCTTTTATTAAGGTATTTTTTCATTTTACCGTATTTATTTTCTTTTTAAGTCGTATGTATTTTAGTACTTTGAATTTTTTATAACTAACCCTTTTTTTGAGAGAGAGAGAGATTTCGTGGCACGAAATTCCGCGAATCGTTTCCGATGTAAACAAACTAATTTTAAACTTTTAATATGTAATTCTGTGTGATATGATTAAATTCAGGTTTTCTCAGCGACGATCACAGTATTTTTGCCAAATAATTTTTGTATTAATCAAGCTTTTTTGGTTATTAAGCATAGCTAAACACGAAAGAAAACTTTGTTATTTTAAGATTTTGATGTGAATTATTTGCGTACATTTATAAGACGAGTTTCACTGAATAATTCAAGAAAAAAAAAATCTCATCATTATACATATTTAGTTTTGCATTATTAATTATTTACTTGGCCTTTACTTTTAATATTTCAAACTTACAGCTGAATGTAACTATTAAAACATTTGAAATACTGTATTCGTAAAATGAAATTTCCGCTTAAACACTCGACAATTACTTTTAGTTATGCATTATTAATTATTTACTTGGCCTTTACTTTTAATATTTCAAACTTACAGTTGAATGTAACTATTAAAACATTTGAAATACTGTATTCGTAAAATGAAATTTCAGCTTAAACACTCGACAATTACTTTTACTTATGCATTATTAATTATTTACTTGGCCTTTACTTTTAATATTTCAAACTTACAGTTGAATGTAACTATTAAAACATTTGAAATACTGTATTCGTAAAATGAAATTTCAGCTTAAACACTCGACAATTACTTTTACTTATGCATTATTAATTATTTACTTGGCCTTTACTTTTAATATTTCAAACTTACAGCTGAATGTAACTATTAAAACATTTGAAATACTGTATTCGTAAAATGAAATTAGTTTAAACACTCGACAATTACTTTTAGTTATGCATTATTAATTATTTACTTGGCCTTTACTTTTAATATTTCAAACTTACAGTTGAATGTAACTATTAAAACATTTGAAATACTGTATTTGTAAAATGAAATTAGTTTAAACACTCGACAATTACTTTTAGTTATGTATTATTAATTATTTACTTGGCCTTTACTTTTAATATTTCAAACTTACAGCTAAATGTAATTATTAAAACATTTGAAATACTGTATTCGTAAAATGAAATTTCAGCTTAAACACTCGACAATTACTTTTAGGTTAAATTCAGGTTTTCTCAGTGACGATCACAGTATTTTTACCAAATAATTAAAAGTACTACATGCATGCATCTATCTATCTATATTAGAAATTGTGCAGGTTTCTGGTCACTGTTTTGTTTACATATTTTAAACAAAAATTTCAATTTAATAATGCACTGAAAATTATAATGAATGCTTACAATTAAACACAACAACACAAAACAAAAAATTTCACAGAAACACATTATTTCCCCCGATATTTTCCCACAACTAATCAATAAATTTCATGATATTTTATTGCGATTTTAAACCATGAACTTTAGTACTTTTCTGTTATACGGACACTATGCCAAAATGTATGTATGTATATTTGGCGACAATAGTGTACGTATAACGGAAAAGTGCCTGAATTATTATTTATATATATATAAAATATAAACATAATTGGCGACACAGCAAGTTTTCTGGATTTCTCCCTGTCTCTCTAACCACATTGTTAACAAAACAAAAAATTCATGAAAAACACATTATTTCCCTGATATTTTCCCACAACTAATCAATAAATTTCATGATATTTTATTGTGATTTTAAACCATGAACTTTAGTACTTTTCTGTTATACGGATACTATGCCAAAATGTATGTATGTATGTATGTTTGGCGACAATGGTGTCCGTATAACGGAAAAGTGCCTGAATTATTATTTTTATATATATATATAAAATATAAACATAATTGGCGACACAGCAAGTTTTCTGGATGTGAAAGGCGGAGATTAATTTCATTCATTCAATGACCGTTTTAAAAGTTTCAAGTTTGGATTGAATGCACCTGAACATAAAAACCGATACCTATTTCTATGTTCATGATTGAGTTATTTGGATATCTTTTCGTATAGCACAGAAAATCATTTTTCCCGCTTTCGTAATACAGATAAATTCTGGTGTATTTTTTTTTCTTCTTTTTATATCATAAGTACTTTCTACTTTAAATTTTTTAATTGTCGAGTTTCTAAGCTGAAATTTCATTTTTTGAATGCAGTATTTCAAATGTTTTAATAATTACATTCAGCTGTAAGTTTGAAATATTTAAAATATTAAAAGTAAAGGTCAAGTAAATAATTAATAATGCATAACTAAATATGTATAATGATCAGAATGACATATTAAAATGTGTACAGAATGACATGAAAATTTTAAAAAACTGAAATTTTGCACTTGCAACTTAATTGTAAATTTCATTGTTTACATTGGAAACGATTTGTGGATTTTAAGAATTTGCTGAACTTCGTGTCACCAAATTACTAAATCTCTCTCTCTCACTCTGCAAAAAAAAAAAAAAAAAAAAAAGTGTTAGTTTAAAAAAATTCAAAGTAGCAAAATACATACAACACAAAAAGAAAATAAATACGGTAAAATGAAAAAATTACTTTAATAATAGAAATCCATAAATTTTCAACAACGACATCAAACGAACGTATCTCATCTTTCGTTTGTGATAAGGAACGCTCCTTTGGCCCCCTCCACTCATTGGCTGAATTGTAAAGGGCAAAATTGGGGGACAAAATGACTACAGCATTTCTGAGAAAAGAAAAAATCAGAAAATTCACAGAAAATAATTATTTTTGTTGCAAGTTGGGTTAACTGTCTTTATGGTTCGAGTCGATTTCAGACTGAGTGTAGATTTCAGCAAGTTGGATTTGGGTTAACCCGATTTTTCAAAAGTTAGTTCAAGTTCAGTATATTATTTCAGATTAAAACTATACCTATCAGGGCTTGAATTTCAGGGCGGGATTCGCACAGAAAATTTTGAAATCCCGCCCAAAAAATTTCAGCATTTTTGGAGAAATTTGCATTATTTAATTTACCTGCAACCGAACGATAAATTTCGTGATTTTTTTTCCCCGCAACTGATTGACGGACTGTGTGTTTTTTCCGCGACTGATCAACGAACTTTGTGGTTTTTTCCGTGACAGATCAACGAACTTTGAGTTTTTTCTGCGACAGATCGACGAACATTGCGTTTTTTAAGCGATTGATCGACGAACCTTGCGTTTTTTGGGGACATATCGACGAACTTTGCGTTTATTCCACAATCGATCGACGAAATTTTTCTTTCTTCCCTGACTGATCGACGAACTTTGCATTTATTCCGCAATCGATCGACGAAATTTGCTTTTTTCCGCAACTGATCGACGAACTTTGCGTTTTTTCCGCGACAGATCAACGAACGTTGCATTTTTTTCTGCGACTGATCAACGAACTTTGCGTTTTTTCTGCGACAGATAGACGAACATTGCGTTTTTTAAGTGACTGATCGACGAACCTTGCGTTTTTTGGGGACAGATCGACGAACTTTGTGTTTATTCTGCAATCGATTGACGAAATTTGCTTTTTTCCCACGACTGATTAACGAACTTTGCGTTTTTTGGTGACAGATCGACGAACTTAGCGTTTTTTCCACGACAGATTGATGAACTTTGCGTCTTTTCTACGATCGATCGGTGAATCTCAATCAAGTAAAATCTAAAGTCAGAAATTTATTTAACAACCTAATTGTTAAGGGTCCCTAACACATTTAATGGAACTTGAAAAATACACTGCATATATAAAACTTAACTTTCTTGCCTTTTTTATAATAAAAATAAACGTTTTACATAATCATTCTCAGTTGACTTAATTTTTTCAATGGTATTTTGTCATGTCTGCATTAATGTAATTCTTTAAATAGCACGTAAAAGAATAGTGGGGTTTAAAGATTTTTTTTCTCCCTCCCAAACATTACAACTCCCCTCCATTTAAAAATGTTGGTAGGGAGACTCCCGTCTTTGGAAAAATTGAATTTCAAGCCCTGCCTATAATATGTTTGTGTGTATTGAGGTTTGTATAGATGTTTGTGTGTGTGCTGTTTTTAATACAGACAGTTTCATTTTTCACACGAACCTTTCAAAAAATTCACATTCTTTGCGCAATGCTTTAACAAAATTCGCATTTTTTTCGCGATTCTTTAATGAAATTCGCATTTTTTTCTGTATCTTTTTTTGTCGAGATTCATAATTTTTTCAGCTATCCTATGACGTAATTCGTGTTTTTTTTTCAGCGATAATTTGACGAAATTTGTGTTTTTTCTGCGATTTTTTTTTTTCACGAAATTTGCGTTTTTTTCCACGATTCTTTTATGAAAAATGAAATTTGCGTTTTTCTGTGATCCTTAGACGAAATTTTCTTTTTTCGCAATGCTTTGATAATAATCACATTTTCTCTGCTGCCTTTTGATAAGATTCATGAATTTTCAGCAATCCTTCGATGAAATTTGCGTTTTTTCAGCAATCTTTGAAGAAATTCGCATTTTTCTCGCGATACTTTAACGAAATGTGCGTTTTCCAGCGATTTTTTGATAAAATACATTTTATTCCGCAATTTTTAGACGAAGTTTGGCAAGAAAGCGCTATCTTTGGGTGAAATTTCCTGTTTTGCGATTCTTTGACAAAATTTGCTCATCTTTTGTGTAAATCGCGTTTTTCTGTGGCCTTTTAACAAAATTCACGTTTTACATGATCCTTTGATGAAATTAGTGTTTTTCCCGTGATCATTTGACGAAATCTAGGATTTTTTTCCCGCGAAGATTGATTATATGTTTTTAGTCTGCAGGTGCCCTAAAAAGTTTGTGACGCCTGTCGCTTCATTGCACGCATTCTGCCACGGTGTATCAAACAAACAAAATTCATCCTAAAGAATTATTGTTTCGTTTCTGGAAATGAACAACCGTCAACTCATTGGCTGAATTATAAAGGGTGAAATGTGTAGGCACTGAGTATCATCTATACTATTAATGTCGGTAAACGTCTGTCTGTGTGTGTGTTGTTGTGTCTGGTGTCTGTAAGCATAAAACTCTGCATGCAGACGACGGACATAAGTGCTTTTGGTATAAAAAAATTCGGAAGGGGAGTTTTTAAAATTCACAACATTTTGCGGGAGAAGCGGGGTGCGAACGAATTTAAAAAATGAGTCCGCATCAATAATTATGGCGGCGGGGGAGGGAGTATGTTTTGCCTACACGGGGCGGAGACTTTTCTTTGTTGACACCACTCATATGATATATCGTTCGAAAGGCCTGTGACTGCCTTTTCATGTTATGCATCTGTGTGGTCCATCCCCCCCCCCCTGCCAATTGGGGCACTTTTCTAAATTTTGCACATACCACTCATGTTATATATCGTTAAAAAGGTCTGTGACCGCTTAATCATATTATGCATCTCCGGTGTCCATCCCCCCACTTTGCCCCCCCCCAAGGGGGTACTTTTGTAAATTTTGCACAATCCCTTCATGTTACGTATTGTTGGAAAGGTCTTTGACTGCTTATTCATGTTATGCATCTCCGGGGTCCATCCCGCCACTTCCCCCACCCCCCCCTTAAGGGGGCAATTTTCTAAATTTTGTTGACACCCCTCATGTCATATATTGTTGGAAAGGTCTGTGACCGCTTAATGATATTATGCATCTCCAATGTCCATCTCCCCACTTTCCCCCCCCACCTCCCCCAAAGGGGTACTTTTCTAAATTTTGCAGACAACCCTCATGTCATATATCGTTGGAAAGGTCTGTGACTGCTTAATCATATGCATATCTCTGATGTCCATCTCCCCACTTTGCCCCCCCCCCCCAAAGAGGTACTTTTCTAAATTTTGCAGACAACCCTCATGTCATATATCGTTGGAAAGGTCTGTGACTGCTTAATCATATGCATATCTCCAATGTCCATTTCCCCACTTTGCCCCCCCCTCCCCCAAGGGGGTACTTTTCTAAATATTTTGCAGACAACCCTCATGTCATATATCGTTGGAAAGGTCTGTGACTGCTTAATCATATGCATATCTCTGATGTCCATCTCCCCGCTTTGACCCCCCCCCCAAAGAGGTACTTTTCTAAATTTTGCACACAACCCTCATGTTATATATCGTTGGAAAGGTCTGTGACCACTTAATCATATTATGCATGTTCCGTGTCCATCCCCTACTTTACCCCCCCCCAAGGGGGTACTTTTTAAAATTTTGCACACACCCCTCATGTTACATATTGTTTGAAAGGTCTTTGACTGCTTATTCATGTTATGCATCTCCTTGGTCCATCCCGCCATTTCCCCCTCCTCAAGGGGGCACTTACCATTTACTTGCACAACAGCACTAAATGTGTCAGATGAAAGAAATTCCGCGAGTACATGTGCCAGTGAAACTTAGCCAATTGCTGTTCTTCAACCTAGCTTTAATTCAAAGTGGGTTTTTTATTTATTTGAATTATTCTGCAAAAGTTTCAAACATTTTAAAGCAGCTATGAATTTTATTTTTATGGTACTATCAAGTTTTTTGCCGTCAAATTTTGACGGGTTCCATCTAGTTATAATTAACTCAATAGTAACCTTCTATAACATTAAAGTAAATTTATGAGTAGCGGTTGTCACTATTTCTGAATAATAGTTTAAGCCAAATTTCTAATTAAGTTCGTAGCTTAACCAAACGAACGAATTTTTAAAGATGCATGGTGGTTGTCCTAATTAGTCATTTGCTGAACGGCACTTGAACATCCCCTTTCCTTCCCCCGACCCCTCTTTCAAGATTTTTTACCCAACTATGCACCATTTCCATATCTCAGCAACTATCTTTCCGATTTGAACGCAAGTGATTCCAAACATTATACTTAACTTAATAGACACTCTTTATAACATTAAACTTAATTTATGATTAGAGGCTACCACTATTTCTGAATAATAGTTTAAGCCAAATTTGTAATTAAGTTTCTAGCTTAACCAAACGAACGAATTTTTAAAGATGCATAGTGGTCCTCCTAATTAGTCATTTGCTGAAGGGAACTTGAACATCCTCTCCCCCCCTCCCCCTGGCCCCTCCTTCAAAGTTTTGTCTCTAACTATGCCCTGTTTCCGTATCTCCGCAACTATATTTCCGATTTCTACGCAACAGATTCCAAACATTATAATTAACTCAATAGTAACCTTCTATAACATTAAAGTAAATTTATGAGTAGCGGTTATCACTATTTCCGAAGAATAATTTATGGCAAATTTGTAATTAAGTTCCTAGCCTAAGCAAACGAACGAATTTTTAAAGATGCATCGTAGTCCTCCTAATTAGTAATTTTCTCAAGGACACTTGAACATCCCCTTCCCCCGGCGCCTCACTCATGATTATTTTCTGTAACTGTGCCTTATTTCAATAGCTCGGCTTATAATGTTCCCATCTTCTCGAAACCAGCTCGATTTTGTCGCACGCCTACTATACAGTACCGTAGGCAACTTTAACCTGTCTCAGATGTTCTTTCCGAAAGAGGTTGCTCACCTGGCGGTGGAAGGGGGAAATAAAAGATTTTCCGGAGCGTGCGAGCGTGCCCGGTATACGGTGTCGAAGCCATCGGAAACCTTGGCCAGAGTTTCGTTTTTTAAAAGATTTGAGTTTATTACACGGGCTCGAGCAACGCCGGGCGGGTCAGCTAGTTCAATATAAAATACTAACATAAATGCGCGCTATTGAAAATGTTTACCGTGTTTAAATTAATTTGTAATTTTACAGAACTTTTATGGACTGCAAAATGGCTTTTATTAGTTTCGCTGTTACTCTATTCTTATTAAAAATAATAAAAACTATACCCAATAAACACCTCCCCCTCCGTCCAAAAAAAAAACTTTTGAATTAGAAATATGTAGAATAAGACAGATGCAAAATATGCCATTCACCTGATAATTGCTTTCATTAAATTCATATATTAGAAATGAATTATAACGGGAAACTCCATATTGAACACTAAATGTAAATGAAAAAAAATAAAAACGTTGAAAGCATAATTTTGACGCAAGAATACTATTTTAGACCTTGGAAGTATCCCAATTATAAAGTTTCTATTAATTAGTCTGGATATATTCAATATTAAAAATTGAATTATTTATGGAGATAAATGCAGAAATAAAATCCGTGATTGTAAGTCGGAATTATAATGCTAAAATTATGATGCTTGTCAGTGCGAAATATCATTCGCAACAGAAATAATAAATCGTTTAGATATTCAATAAGTTATTGATAACGGCTCTGACATTTATTAATATATTTTTATTAAATTAATAATTTCTTCGCTGAATATACGGTCTTCCGATATGTAGTTAACATAATAGTGTTAAAGTAACTTTATACATTCGGGTTGACGTTTAATAAAATGTGAAGTACATTATATTCTTTTGAAATAAAATCATAAGTCTATTATGCGTAAATGCGACACGATTTCTAATACGTTTGACACATTTAAGATATATTTCGCATTTTAATAAATGTAAATTGTCATATATAAGCACAAAAATATTCAGTATTGCGCTTTTAAGTCAAAACTAGTTAGTTGAAAGAAATGTTGTTTTCAAATATGTTCTGAGCCCCACCAGTGGCTGAGAGGTTGTGCTCTCGAAGCTGGTAGACGGGAGGTGCTGGGTTAGATCCCAATCGCGCCCGTCGGCCTAATCGCTCGGAGTTTTCGTGGTTTTCTTTCGAGCCGTGGATTTTCTCCATGCGTAAATACGGATTAGGTTCCCTTAGAAAGACCCCCACGAAGGGCACTCCCCCTGGGCCTATATCCCTAGTGTCGATAATTGGCCGTCAATAATCAACCCAACCCAACCCAACTCAAATATGTTCTGCGTTTTCCAAATATCATCTTCCACATTAGTAAACGGTGATGTGTTGTATTTTAAATGTGTTGGGAAGTGTTTCATAATCTATGCAGGACGCATGATTTTTCATTACTGTTTTAAATATATATTTGGTAGTTTAGACAAAACAGAAAACATTTCTATTAATTATCCTTATTTAAAGTTTGTCTCTGGAATTAACCGTCATTCACATGGTACAAAGTAATTTTTCATACATCTCTCCCCTAGATGGCGTGTTTTTATAATAACGTTCATAGATGCTACAATTTTACATGTTTTTACGAGCAGTATTGTCCTTTTGTATTAATTATGTAAGTACTACTTTATTCTGTTTCTCTTATTCCAAATGTTTTTCAGCGTGATTTCTTCGAAACTGACAACCTAGAAACTTTAAATTTGGCATAGGGATATTCGCTTAGACGCAGATGCGCATGAAAAATGATTTTTTATTTTTATTTTTGTTTTTAAAAGTTGTAAAGAGAAGAAAAATTAAATGTCATGCTAGTGTTAGATACAACGTTTCTGAGCAATAAGAGTAATCGCAAGTACCAGTAACTACTAAAATGAATTCAAATGACAGTAATAAAGAAATATAATTGACAACTAAATAAGGAAGTGCTGAATATTTAGCCTTTCGCCACCCAAAAATGATAATTTAGACTCTGCCGGGCGCAATGTAGTTCCGAACAAGGACGAGCGCGTTGACTGTGGGAGGCCGCTTTTGATTGACTAATTTAGTTTATGTAAATTTTTTATTCTTCTTAAAAACGATGCTAAATATATCAAAATTTTAAACACTCTCAAGTTAAACATCGCATCTTTATGTTAATCCCGTCAAGCACAGTCACACTCCCTACCGGCATCCGTCAATTTATACCGATAGGTTTCGAACAGAAACCTTTGCGCTATGAAAGGTGAGATCGAGACGCATCGGTGGTCCTGAAGAATTGGTGATGACAAAATGGTCTTTCAGGCGGAGTTGTACGCAATTCTGAAGGCTTTGAAATAGTTTGTCGGTCATCCCTCTCCTCCCCATTTTCGGCTTTTCCCCGATAGCTTGTCGAGCCTGCAGGCTGTCTTTACCCACAGGACTAAGCATACACTAGTCTTCCAAATCAAACTTGTCCTCCTCCCCCTCTTCCAAAAAGTATCTTTAGGTCACGTCACAGCTCACATTGACGTTGTAGGAAGCGAGTTTGCTGGTATCCTTGCCAAAGAGGCAACCACCCATCTGGCTGTGGAGACCTCTCTTCCCTTCTCACATGTACAGCGCTTTCTTAAATCTAGAATTATTTTCGAGTGGCAAATTTACTGCAATTCCTCTAGAAAAGGCCGACCTACCCACAATCTGCTCCAAAAACTGTTTAGAACACTCCTAAATATTTCCTAACAAACAACAGCATTCTTTCCAGGTCAATACCTAAAATACTTTCATCGTTCCTGAACCCAAATTTGTGAGTATGGCGCCCTGGGATCACAGGAGCACTATTATTTCAATTGTACACTAACTGCTGCTTGGCATCTTAAAAAGCCCCCTTACCCCCACCTTCTTAGCTTCAGAATATTCTTTCCCGTCCCAAGCTCTTCGGGCAACTGGCGATACTTTTTAATGGATCTCTCGATTCTTACCTCCTGAGATACAGTGAAATGCCTGCAGTCTCCAGAAAACCACTTCTCAAGTAGCTCTCGTGGGAGCGCTGCTCCGACGTATTTATTTTACTGCCCCATTCATCTAGGACTGTTTTTGGAACAAGCCTATGTAAGAACTGTTGTTTATTGATTGAATAGCTCAAAAACCACAACTTTCTCTGTCCGCTGCCAGTCGCGTGGGGGCTATGTGCTCCAGTGAATGGTCTTTGTTATGTGAATCTGCTTCATTTTCTGCCTATATCCTTCCCCTTGACGCGTGGATGTCACTGACCTGCCAGGACCGGCCACTTGGCCTAGTATGTGTAAGACACTAATTTATTTTTCTGGCCCAGGGCCATTGTACTTTTCACACCGCTCCCTGTCGCGCTTGCCGGTGGGTTCAGCTTCAGCTGAATTTGTATTTTTTTAACTTTAATAAAGTTACCTGAGGGACATCTATGCTCTACAGACTTGGCCTCCTCGTCTGAGCAGTCAAAATTAGGCAGTGACTAGCTCTCAAGTTTTTAAAAAACTCTGAAGAGGCACCAATATAGTTTTATTTAGCCATTTATAACGGCATTTATAAAATTCGTCACTCTACAAAAGTATTGAACTTACATATATTTATCGATTTTTTTTTTAATGTTTAAGTACCATAGCTCATTCCAAAGAACTTTACTGACTGACTCCACCACTCCCATTAGCACTACGATAGGTGAAGGCAATGGGAAGGGCAGGAGAGCAGGTGGTTTTGCGGAGGCGTTGGCAAACAAACGTTTAATGTCGGTGCCTAACAGATCGGTTGCGACCGACGGAGTGTTAAATAGATTAAAATGTTATTTTTCAACTAATTATTTAACTTTTTTTTTGGTGATTCAAGTTATACTAATACATTAAAAAATAAACAAATCTTTGTTTGCAGGAAATAGACACTGAGACTACTGAATCGATATTAATAATTATTTTACCGTACGATAGATGTTAAACAGAGCTTCCAACTACACGACATTGTAGCTGTTTTTTTGTTACGAGAGTGGCTGCAAACGTATTGCAATGATAATTTTCTCCTTAATTCAAATCTCATATTCACTTAATGCCGGACAAGGATGAGTACAAGAATGTGTCTTCAAAATGCAACTTAATTAGTAATATCAAAATTATTCGTAGCAGTGTAAATTCCCCTAATGTAAATAGTTACATAAATGCCACTTAGCATATTTCAACCACTATGCGTGCGAAACCGCGGGATTTGCTAGTTCCTAATGATTTAGCTTTGTTGAACGAAATATAAAAAATGTGAAGGAAACTTTCACAGTAAGTGTACCATAAGTCTTCAATTGTTATAGTTTATCCCCAATCATTTAAAATATCATTACCTTAACATTTAAAATATCATTACCATTGCTATTACCAAGGCATTTTAAATTCAATGACATAGTAATGATAATTTTGGAAAAAAAATCAGTGCTTTTAATTAATAAAAATTGCCATTATTTAATTGTATGGAGTGAACTGTGCTGAAAATCAGGTTTTAAAACAATAAAATTTAATCGTTGTTTAAAAGCCAAAATTTATCATTATATGAGAATGCCACTTAATGTCTTTTGTGTCTTTAAATATTGTTTTAAACGATTTTAATTTTTTTAAATCATATATGCTCACAGTCTTTGGAAAATATTAAAAAATCCGAAATATATCAAAAATTAAATAAATAGAGCTCCATCAATCGTTGAAAAAAATGTCTTATATATTCATGAACTTGCATTTTTTTTCTAACAACAAATTCAATAAAAGTAACTTATTTCAGAAAACAAAATGAATTTTTATGAATATATCTTACAATGAATTTCTATAGATGTATCCTTTTAAATTCCTGTTACACGTAATAAAAGACTGAAACCGTCTTGAAATTTCAATTAATTTTTATATAGAACTAAAATTTATATGAAAAACATATTCAACAATCTATTGAGTTCATGAGAATTTGACGTCATTTTAGAACCACAGCAACTGTTTTAATTTATGAAAATACTTTGAATTTTAATAAAGAATAAGGTAGAATACATCATACAAAAGCAGTATGTTTTATGCACTATAGCTTGAGCATATTTATAATTCTCACAGGAACTTATATTTTCAATGCTAATTTTTTTTTCAAATTAAGAATAATAAATTTTATTTTAAATTATCCAACATAATGCAGCATTTTCACAGATAGTGAGACATATTTCATTAAAATTGTTTTTTTTGCATTACGTAGATGCTCTGTCCGTAACCATGATGTCACTGAAATGATATGCACAGTCTTGACGTTTTTCTCGTAAATTATTTGTAACACACTAAATATCAGACTGAATTGAATGACGCTGCTGAATTCCGTTTCATTATTATTATTACGTGTTATTCTATTTAATTATTTCGTAATCCGCATTTCTTGTCTGCATAGTTGTTTAAATGTTATTGTTTATAATTGAAGTTAGTGCATTGTGTTGTATGGGTCATTTGCCTAGAAACATACATAACGATGTCACAAAATATTTATTAAAAAGGTAATGGCAACTGAAAAATGTTATAGTGGAAATGTTGTGCCCATAGTTAAGGGCACCGTTATGACGGTGTGATCGTTTCGTTCGCATATATTTTAGAGTTATTAAAATCATATTTTACAACGTATTACTACGTTTAAAAGGACTAATAGGCTTTCTCTTTTCCCCTTTTTTTTCTTTTTGTTTCAACCTGTTGAGTTATTTATTATTATTTAAACAATTAACTTTCTGTACACAGACATGACTCATATTTTTGTGATACTAGTTATGTATAAAAAATATAAATAAAGAAGATTGTTCATTGAAATTGTACCAGAGATTACTTTTAAAATGCTTTAAATTAAAAGTAAACAACGCATCATGAAAACAAGTTGTAATTAAATTTATAGACTTAGTAAATAGATTGTGATAAAATTGGTCTCTGATAGACAGTGGACATGGTTTGTGAGACTGTGTGGTCAGTATATCTTTATGAAAACTTAGTATTTATTTCTATTATTAAATTATTACTATGTATTGTATGATTCTACCGCGTAACATTTCTATTATAATATTTTATCTATTGCAATACTTCTTACACGACTGCCAAGAAGGGTTATGTGTTTGACGCTTATCTGGCTATATATGCGGATTTCTTTATACCCTCGAAACATCCCAACGGCTGGATGGATTTTAATGAACGAGGTCTCTATCGATTTGTCTGAATCGTCCAATTTTTATAGGCTAGGTTTTGTTTTCATAAATTTAAAATGACGGCCGTAAAATACAAAATGGCGTTAGACTCAAAAAAAATTACGCACCATATAGAGTGGCATGTCATTGGATAGGGCTTTCAAAATGAAGACTATGTTTTCTAGACTATTTAACAGTCCGAAGCTCCGTTTTTAGTTCGCTTTTTACGCAGTCAGGTTTTTTGATTTTTTAAATTTAATTCGTTCTTGTTTTAATAAATATTTGTGACATCATTTTGCACTTTTTTGAGAGAATAACTCATACAACACAATGCATTTATTTCAACTAAAAGGGAGTCGCCGATAACATTAAAACACTTTTACGCATACGATTTGGCGTATATTAAAATATGAAATATTTCACATTCACACAACATGAAACAATATTTATTACTTCATATTTCAAATCCTGACTTCTCCATGTGAATTGCTACAAATGCTAATATTGAAATATGAAATAAATAATAGTAACTGTAATCTACGTTTCGTAAGATATATCAATCGAAATATTCAAGAGTTCGCTTTCATATAGTATATTGTGTTGATATGAGAAACATTTTACAAAACTTTTCTAAAATATGTGTTACTTAGACTGATACTTGAAAGAATATAGTATTGGAAGATATAAATATGTAGGAAGATATTTTAGCTTATTATCGTAACATAATTTCGGAACACGATTGTGAAGAGAAAAAAGTTAAATTAAATTTGTGCAATAATAGATTATTAGTTTAATATATATCTTCTGGAGTAGGATTATTTATATCTGAGACATATTCGATATTTAATTAGATATGCATGAAATGTAACGTATTTTAAAATAAATGTAATGCACATAAAGTGACTGCAGTTGTGATGAAATTGTGATCCATCAGTCATTGTTATTACTTGTGTGTTCTGCGCAAATCAAGTAATAGATTACTGCAATCCCAATTAATAAATACCCGACATAGTCCTAACGAGGTAAATGTGGGCATTGTCCTATCTAACTTGGGTGTTAATTCGACATCATTGTTAATATTTTTGAGAGAATAACCCATACAACAATGCATTTATTTCACATAAAAGGGTTTAGAAAGGACTAAAACAACCCATAGTATTAAAACAATTTTACGCATACGGGTTGACGTATATTAAAATGTTACTATATATTTTATATTTCTAATCGATGCAAAATACAAATTAACCAGCTAAATAAAAATAAAAGTAAATTAACAAAATAACTGAATTTATTTACATATAGTACAAAGCTTAAAGAGCGTTAAGAGAAAACATTAATTTATCCTTTACCATTGAGCTCTATATATAACAAGAGTTCAGAATCAACAGTTAGAAGCATGAAAGGCAAATTAAGCTTGCAAGGCAGATGCAAAAAATAGTCCGTGTTGTCAATGTCAGATATTAGTATTCTCATTTACTATTATCCTAATTTATGCTTTTATAATTAAGCTATGCTTATCTAATTCATAAATAATTCACTAATCATGTAAAGGAATGCGATATGCAGCATGTTTTGCCATGAATGCGAGCTAAAATTATCATCACTGTATCCTTCCGCACTGACCGCTGGAAATCATGTTGGGCATTAGGAAGACAGATCTCCTGTTATATTTGGAGCTCAGTGTCCCTTACTGAGATGTGCAGATTTCTTCAAAAAGTTTTGCATTAACATAATTATCATTATTTACTTGCACACTGGTTATGCGCATGAGTTCTAACATTAATGCCTTATTAGTACATATTATTAAAATTAGTACAACTTTCTCACAAGTGTATGATCTCCCTACAATACATATACAAATACATAAACACAGAAAAACACTAATGGGTTGTTTATCTATATCAGGTCTTATCGGACGGGTATACTTTGACGGGTATACTTTGACGGGTATACTTTGTATAGGTGAGGAGAAGATAATCGTGATTGGGCACTGTGACTATAATTAGTTTTCATTCACTTAGTTCATTTAGCGCGCAGTGGTCGAAAAATGTAACAATAAAGTAACAAATGTAACATCAAAAAGTAAAGTCAAATAAAGTAATGTAACATCTCCAAAATACAGGGTGTTTCTAAATGAATATCGGGGTTTTAACGCTTGGTAGTATTTATTACATACAACTTAAAATTATAATTAATACATAAAATGAAAGAGCAACTCAAACATTTTTCCCTACAAGCTTACAAGTGTTCAATGTGAACACCTTTCGGCACACAGCACACATGAAGTCGATAGCTCAGTTCTTCCCAAACGTTAATTAGTGTTTGTGGGGTAATTGTTGCAACAGCTGCCTCAATCCTGTTTCTTAGGTTGGGTAGGTCAGCTGGTAGTGGAGGCACATACACTCGATCTTTTATGAACCCCAACAGGTAGAAATCACAAGGCGTCACAAGATTGGGTGAGCGTAGAGTGGCGTTTGGGAAGAACTGAGCTATCGACTTGATGTGTGCCGTGTGACGAAAGGTGTTCACATTAAACACTTGTAAGCTTGTAGGTAAAACTGTTTGAGTTGCTCTTTCATTTTATGTATTAAGTATAATTTTAAGTTTTTTATAATAGGTACTACAAAGCGTTAAAACCCCGATATTCATTTAGAAACACTCTGTATAAACGCATCTACTTATACTCTGGTAAAAAAAATAGAAACTGTCTTTAGAAGAAATATCCATTCGGACATTGTTATTAAATGTAGATAAACATATTCGAAGATGTACCAAAGTTACTTTTTCCTTATAGCCTAATTAGGCAAATACGTGAACAAAACGTGGAATCATACGTGAGAGGTAAAGTCGCTTATGGCATATTACTGCCCTCTGCACTTCTCTAAGAGTATTATTTTACATATCATCAACTGTACCATTTTCAGAGCACGAGTGATATTACGCCTTCCGACTACGACTAGAGCAAGAATGATTATTGAGACCATGTCTATGATTTGCACTTGTAATTTAAAAAAATACAGGGAGCTAATAACACTCCTGAGGAAAAACCATTCTTAGTGTCTGTTTCTCCATACATAGTTTTAAATAAATACGTAGAATATCCTCTAGACGACTCAAAATTATGTTTATTCTTGAAAATTCGTCTGTTTCGCAGTTTCTGTTTACACCGTTTAAAAAAATAGCTATTCTGGAAACAATGTGGTTAAAAGTATATGAGAGATACAATAATGGAATTAATAATATTGCTAACCACGCTCGCTGACTTGCATCAATTGATTGTATACCGGAATACGAATCTTTCCCCAAGTATAGGATATCCGCTACCAGTGTTGAGTGATCAACGTCAAAATTGAATTAGCATCTATTTATGGCAAGGCCTACCAGAATATGAAGTTTGAAGAAATTTCGTGCAATAGTACTTGAGCTATAACTATAACGAAAATCATACAAAACACAGCACTGCAGCGCCACCCGTTGGTCAGTATACACTCAAACCTAATTAGTATCTATTTTTGTAAAGGCCTATCAAGTTATGAAGTTTGGTGAAATTCCGTTCATTAGTTCTTCAGATGCATCTAGCGAAGGTATCGGGAAAAACACAGTATAGCAGCGCCACACGTTGGTCGGTATACACTCAAACCTAATTAGCCTCTATTTTTGTAAAGGCCTACCAGATTATGAAGTTTGATGAAATTCCGTTCATTAGTTTTTCAGATGCAGCTAGGGAAGAAATCGGGAAAAACACAGTATAGCAGCGCTCCCTGTTGACACCTAAACCATGTAAGCACCAATTTATGTTACAGTATAATGGAAGCTGAAGCTTTAAATTCCGCGCATTAGACAGAGACATACATACAGAGTAAAACATAGACTCACGGACGGACATTTTCTGAAATCAGTCAAATCGTGTTCAGGACCTTCTAAAATGTATAAATCCCTCGAAAACCGGACGTAGAAATTTTTCAATAATCCAATACATTCTTCTTTTATAGATAGAAGAAAGTAAAAACTGATCACCCCATACTATTTTATCACCGAATTCCCTTTTAGTGATTTGAAAAGCACCTTTCTACTAGAAACTGTGTCTACTTTTCGAATATGAATATAATTTTTGAAAGAGGTCGTCTACTTTTTAAAACTTATACCAACTTTGATTTTTTGTAAGGTAACAACTTTTGACGCCAAATTTAAATTCCCTGAAACAAGGGAACACAGAAAAAGATGCAATTTATTCAATTTTCTTTAAATCTTCATATTGTTAGGAGAGATTCTAATTGAAGCTATTAATGTTAAATGAATGTGACAAAATTTAATCTATATCTTCCCAAAACATCATTCGATTAAATTTCTTTTTTTTTTCTGAATGCGATGCAATGAATAGACCCAAACGTGTTCTAGGTATTTTTTCGATTCGAAAACATATTTTTAGATATTGAACTTAATTATAAATTCATATTTAAAAATATATGAATTATGACCTACATAAATTTTTACATCACAAGCTTGAGAAACATAAGTGTGTAATTTTGCATCTTATTCCAGCCATATGTATAAGTTTTACTTTTCGACGGTCTAAGGGGGCCGTCTCATGTTATCAAAGCACACACGAAAAGGGAAATAATATTAAAAAGTACCCAGAAACTTTTTATAAAATTTTCTTTCACATAAAGTGAGTTTGTTTTATATGTAAAATTTCTGTACATATTTTCTGGTAACTAAATTATTGTTCCCATTACTTTTCCTTGTAAGATCTTAAGATTTATTTTTAGAAATTTATGGATATGCCCTTAACACATTTTCGTTTATAATTGTATGAAGATTTAAGTAAAAGTATATAAACTGTTGTTTTCCCGGGTTTTCTTTATCCAAGTCCAGATTAATTGTTATCCACTAAAACTTCAAAGATGGTACAATTTTTAATATATAGACGATCCTTATTTCAAAACTGTATTCATATTCGGAAAATAGATGCATTATTCATTCGAAAAAAAATTCCAGGATTGTATCTACCTGTTCGCTACGTTTTCATTTATTCAAACTTAAACACTGGACAAGATTGCAAGTTCTGGTAGTTTATTTCTGCATTTATTATAATGATAATATCTATGGAAATGTGCGGTAAAGGTTGTTATTCGACACACCTCGACACCAAAACCTATAAGCCACATTTTGTAAAGAATTGGCAGCTGACTTAATCATTTTTTTAAATAAACTTTACAAGCATAGTGGTTAATTATCACAGTGATCGTGACTAATTATCACTGTCAAAAGATTTTCCTGTTTTTATTAGCAATCTTTTAGATCGATTACCTTGGAATTTGGTATTTCCCTTTCAAAAAGTAATGTTTCACCGAAGTTTTTGGAGTGTTACTAAATGACTCCTTATACTGTTAAAATTATCCAGCGAAAATACAAAGAGGCGTCTACAAAGAAATTTGGCTATAATAAATATAGGACTTATAATTTTTCAAGTTATTTAAAAAGTGTCCAGGTCTGTATTTGAACAAGGAACCTTGGCTTAAACTGCCAACGAGCCACCAACTGAACTCATCTGTACAAATCCGGAGAGCAGAATTCACTCAGACAATCTTTTGATAATGAGATCCGGTCTGTTATTTTAAACAGCTCAACAGAATACATCACAAATAATGGAACTCCATGTAACAGTTGGATACGTAATTACACTTCATTAATTTTAACACCTTATTCTAATTGGCAAATAAATCATACGACTTGTAATTTTCTAAGTCAGTGAAAAAGTGTCCAGGCCGGTATTTGAACTAGGGACCTTGGGTCAGTCAAGGCTGTACCAGATGAGCTATCCTCAACAAATACAGTGAGCACAATTCACTCAGACAACATTTGATAATGACGTATCCAGCGTTTACATGAAGTTCCGATAACTGCGATTCATTCTGTTGAGCTGTTTAAAATAACAGGCAGGATATAATAACATTCCTTTATTGCGATTTTTTTTTTTTACTTAATAACAATTTTGCTTTTATTGAAT
The DNA here is from genome assembly GCA_963931845.1 of Maratus michaelseni. NCBI lineage: Eukaryota > Metazoa > Arthropoda > Arachnida > Araneae > Salticidae > Maratus > Maratus michaelseni. Next base: position 34,596,835 of record OZ007592.1, on the reverse strand, counting down.
ATCCTTTTATATTTTAAAATTTCTCGAAAAACAAAGATTTTGATAATGGAGAAAGATGCTTAGTTTCCTTATTTTCAAATATAATGGCAGCTGTCTACTAAAACAGAATTTTGTTGATATTTATACCATATCGAACGAACATTAAATTATTTATTTAGTTTTATTTATTACTAGTTAACCCGCCCGGCGTTGCCCGGGCCCGAGATAATTACAATCTCAGAGAAAGGCGTTAACCCCCTCCCTCTCCATACCTGCAAATATAATGAATAATTTGTTCAAGAAAACCACCGTCACCTACATTAACGCGATCATTTAAAAAAATTACATTTTTCTGATAATTAGAACATAGCGAAGACGCTACGCTAAAATAGCCGGCAGATGACACCCCTTCCCGACCTCAATTTCAATCTATATCTTAATTAGTTGCCTAAATTTTGGTTCATTAGTAAACATTGGCAATTATTTCCTATGATTTTCGCAAACTAAATGGAGGGATCGGGCAGAGAAACAGATCTCTTTGTAGTTCTGTTTTTAATGAAAGCAGATCCCTGTCTGAAACTTTCTCGGATTGTTTACACTGGCGCCGGCAGATTTTTGGCAGTTTTTTGCATAAATTAAGAAAAAATACCGACAGATTTTTTCAAAAATCACATAGTCAGATGCAGAATTTATTTTTACATATGCTCAGAAATTTTCAAATTGATATCTCAATTAGTTTTCTTAAAATTCGCTAATTAGTAAAATAATTTTGAATTCGTTCATTTCCGCTTGCAAATCCAATGCGCCTGTTCGTTTCTTTAGCCATTTTGATTTAAAAAATGTCATTTTAGAAGCGATGGTTAATGAGAATCTAATTTAATATCTTGGGTCAAAATATATCTTCTATCAAAATATTAAAATTCTGAGACTCAGGTGCACATGGCCAGACCTTGGACTATCCACACCTAAATTTTCAGACTTCTAAGTGGGCTAGATTTTGCTAGCAATCGCAGAAAAACACACACATACACAGAGCGAAACTTTATTTTATTAATTTAGATTTTTGGAATATTTTCCGATCTTTTTGAAATTGTATAATCTATATGTTTTACTTTACTGTTATGGGGATGATACAATTCTCCACATAAAATTATAACGAGCAGCGAAGACCGAGCTATGCTCGGTCAAAATCAGCTTTGAGTTCAAATATCCTGACGCATGACCAAAATGACCCACTAATCAAATTTTCTCAAACATGTGACCTATCCCAACAGTCTTCTCGTGCCCAACAACCATAGGAGGCAAAATTTAGTCTAAATAGTCTGAGCCGTTTTTAAGATAAAATAGCTTGACCCCTAATGACCCCTGACCAAAATGACCCACTAATTGAATTTTCTCGAAAATGAAACCTAGCCCAACTGTCTTCTCGTGCTCAAAAACCATAGGAGGCAAAATTTAGTCTAAATAGTCTGAGCCGTTTTTAAGATAAAATAGCTTGACCCATAATGACCCATAACCAAAAGGACCAACTAATTGAACTTTCTCAAACATGTGACCTAGCCCAACAGTCTTTTCGTGTCCGAAAACCATAGGATGCAAAATTTAGTGCAAATGGTCTGAGTCGTTTTTAAGATAAAATACCTTGACCCATAATGACCCATGACCAAAATGACCCACTAATCGAATTTTCTCGAACACATGACCTAGCCCAACAGTCTTCTCGTGCCCGAAAACCATAGGATGCAAAATTTAGTGTAATTAGTTTGAGCCGTTTTTAAGATAAAATAGCTTGACCCATAATGACCCATGACCAAAATGGCCCACTAATCTAATTTTCTCGAACACATGACCTAGCCTAACAGTCTTCTCGTGCCCAAAAACCATAGGATGCAAAATTTAGTGTAATTAGTTTGAGCCGTTTTTAAGATAAAATAGCTTGACCTACAGTGACCCAAAAATGACCCACTAATCGAATTTTCTCGGACATGTGACCTAGCCCAATGATTTCGTCGTGCCCGAAACTCATAGGATACAAAATTTAATCAAAATCGTTAGAGCCGTTTTTTAGATAAGATTAATTTGACCCAGTTGACCCAAAAATGACCCCCTAATCGAAAGTTCTGGAACATGTGACCTAGCCCAATAGGCTTCTCGTGCCCGAAAATGGTAAGATGCAAAATTTAGTCAAAATCGTTTGAACCGTTTTTTAGATAGAATTAGCCTGACCCTGACCCTTGATGACCCTTGATGACCCACTAATCGAATTTTCTCGAACACGTGACCTAGCCCAATGGTTTTCTGGTGCCCCAAAACGGTAGGATACAAAATTTCGTTAAAATCGTTAGAGCCGTTTTTAAGATAAAATTTGTATATATATATATATATATATATATATATATATATATATATATACATAACCACACACAAGATTTGCTCGTATTAGAATATATGATATACTACTAATAGGCTTACAAATACATAATACATTTCATGCTGTAAAATTTAATCGAACAATAAAATGAGTATAATAGAATCTCCAAAACTATGATTTAATAGAAGCGATCTAACAAATATTAAAATAAGTCATGTTTCATATTCGTCTAATCAGTTTATAATTTCGAACCTGATCTCAAAATCCTGCAGCATTTCATTTTAAACTGGTACGATTACCAATACCCCAAATGTTAAGTAGTATCGAAAAAGTATTGACTTTAAAATAAAGTTTTTGAAATTTTGATGCATGATAAATGCAAATGTAATTTTAAATTGAGGATTTATGATATATATACTGAATTATAATAACTAAATAAGTACGGCTTGAAATACATACATAATACCATTTGCGCTGTAAATTTTACTCTGATAGTAAAATGAGTAAATTTAATCTAAAAAGAAACGTGAAAACCATAATTTGATAGAAACGAACTAACATCTACGAAAGTTTGTAACTGCTTGATTCGCATTTAATTTTATATTTTCAAAACTATCTCCACATTCTGAAACATCTCATTTTGAAAAAGTATAATTATACATATTAAATTATGAATAAATTAATATATTTAGAATCATACATCGATAATTATACTCTATCGTGAATTAGAGCATAACATAGTTTATGAATCCGTTGTCGAAAGATGCGGTATTAGAATGATAAACATTTAGCAACATTTTTCTAACAATCTGCATCATTTACAATATTGATACAACAGAACGCTCATTAGCTTCATCGTTACAAAATACAATAATACAATAATGGTTAAAACATATACAAAATTGTGGTATTTAAAACTTTACGAAATTCGATATAAATTAAATGCAAAAGTAATTTTAAGTTTGGAAATACGGAAATATAATATCAAAATAAGTAGGGCTTGAAATACTACATATTCGTATAATACATTTAGCGTGTAAAATTTTCTAGGACTTCAAAATGAGTTAATTTAAATTACAAAAGGATCATTAAAAACATGATTTGATGCACATTGTCTAAAATATTTTTTATATGAAATCATTGTGTTCGTCTTATCTTTTCATAGTTTCAAAAACTAATTCCATATTATAAAACATTTCATTATGAAAAGGTACGATCGTCAATATTAAAGCAGGGGAAGATGGGTCAGTTTAACAAAAAATCTAAAATTCAAAAGAGGCAAAATGTACTTTTGTATCTAAAATCAACTAACTTTCTCTAAAATGAATTGAATTTATTTTGACCGTGTAATTTATGCCCGGAATTTTTCATTCCTATACTGCTATTTATGAGAACACGTATGAAGTTAAAACTATCTCAAACAAATACATTTTGAAGAGGTAGTTTGTTTGTACACCATTTCCCCTATGGAATAAACAAGTGTAGTCATTATACACTTCATCATCACACTGATTCTAATCATCACACTGATTTTAATCATCACACTGATTCATAGATGTATATAAAACAGACTAGGAAATATTTTACGAATTCGTTATTGATGAATTCTGCACCGAAATGAGAAACATTTCAGAAAACTTTTCTCACAATCATTTGTATTATTGGTATTTCAGAGAGGAGTTTGCTTTCACCATTGAGGTTATAATGACTCAACGAAATGCTTTTGATTCCTATTAAAATGGAATCGCAATCTATAAAAACAGGGAATTTTCATTAATATTTATATCCTATCGGATGAATATCTACCCCATGTCATATAAATTCTTCCATCATATTTAAACTCAAATTAAGCACAATGAAATAAACATGCCTACAATAGACTAATTTTAAAATAGCTGTAATTTGATATTAAACATATGTAGCATAAACATAGTAAAAGAAATAGAAAAATTCTATTGAAATTGGATGAATTCTAGAAGATAGTAGCACTTTGTAAAGACAATCTTACAAAAGGCTTAGGTTTAGATCCCAAGATTAACTTCTTTAATTTTATGTTTTCCTAAAGAATTTTAAACTTCACCTTTTTTGCTATAAGAAGTCTTCTGTTGTGTATTCTTATATTCTACCTGGTATTATTTTCAATCGGCACGTATTCTTGAAATTTGATACATATTAGAAATTTTAAGAAAAAAAAATGGCTTTTGGCATAAAAGTAAAATTATTAACGGGGAGGGGGGGGCGGGGAGGAGATCGTAAGTGAACAATAATATAATACATATTGGTCAAATTTTTAAATATTTTATTAACAAATTAGAATTTTACGCAGTTTCTAAGTTAAAGTTTTAGAATTTATAATTTTTCTGAAATTCCAAGATTATATATATATATATATATATATATATATATATATATATATATAATATCTTTGAATTTCAAAAAACATATCAATTTCTTGTAACATTCTAATTAAATCTCCTACGAGATAATTAGTAATAAAGTGTAGACAGATATATATATATATATATATATATATATATATATATATGAAAAAAGAATATAAAACCACAGTATTATATTAATAAATTAACCGAAATTAGCATCTGCTTACAAATATAAGTTTATGATCTCAAAAATAGATTTGCTTCATGCTAAATTCCAAATAATTTAATAAAACAATTATGTCATTTTTCGCTTAAGAAACACAGATGTTTCGACTTAAATATTGTTCAAAAGTTTAATAAATTGATAGAAATAAACACATTAAATGCATGGAATATTTTACAAAAATGCATTTACTCATCCTATAGTTAATTACATATTACATTATAGACAACGTGATGGGCAAAATAATTTTCATTTTTAGCATTTTACTATGTTAGATTTTTCTATTTCAAGACAAACCTTTTGTGCGAGTCTTTATATTATGCTCACTTAATTTGTTAGTAGTTTTTAAACAAAACCCATTTGTTTGCATTTTATCAAACACTACGATGGGTTCGAAATATTTTATTATTCAAGCCTTTTTAATTATCAAAAAATTTATTTACACACTTATAAATTATAGATATGGAACATTCGAAGAGATGTTGATATAGACAGTTATTTACATATTTACAACATTATAGATTAATTTTACCTTGATTCGGATCATCGTACTGTACACACTAAAAGATGATCCTAAAATATATCTTCTATCTGCACTTTATTCCATTCTCGTCATTCTTTTTCAGGAAAAATAGACGGAATTCTTTTAAATTACATTCATAGCTACTGATAACAAAACATTCTTTTTAACTATACAACAAAAGCAGATACCAACTTTTTTCATAAATATTTAACCTCTTCTCGTTAGATAATAAAATGTAAAAAGAAGGCAAAAAAAAACTACGTTGCTATAACAACGAAAATAAAAGAAACAATTTTATCGGCATTAGCCAAAAGTCGTCTGCATAAATAAAAATAGTAATTTACCAATTCCTAACATCATTCATTACTTTAGTGATATCTTACTTGGTTTAAATTTTACAAGGTTCGTAAAATTCCTTGGTATTTTCAAGGAGTCTGACAACCTATTTATATATATGTTTAATAATGTATCAACTTTTCATGTAAATGAATATTTATAATGTTTTTAATTATTATATACAGTGTCTCACAAAAGTGATGGGACACTTGTGCTTTATAAAAAGAAACTGCAATAAAATAAATAAACAAACATGCGCAAAAATTTTTTGGGTGTGTTTCATATTTAAAGTTAGTAACAATTATTACATAACATACATTTTGTCAAAATATTAAAATATTAATTTAGTAAAAATACAATTGTTCAGAACGGAGCAAAAAATGGCTCACATAAGTGATGGGACACTTACTTTTCCATCAAATATTTATCCACAAATTTTACTTTTTAAAAGGTTTTAATATTTTGTTGGATTTCCTTTTACTTTTAAAACATGATTTAATCTTTTTGGGATGGATTCGACTATTTTTTTTGTGATTTCTGGAGTGATTTTACCCCATTCTTCTTGAAGCACCGATTTTAGTTGTTGTTTTGAAGAAATGGTGTGTTTGCGAATTCTTGATTCCAATTCTTGCCAAATATTCTCTATGGGATTTAAGTCTGGAGATTGTGGTGGTGTTTTTATTATTTCAGGACAGTTATATAGCAGCCAGAGTCTAACGTTCAGAGCAGTGTGCTTGGGGTCATTGTCCTGGTAGAATTTAAAATCGTTATGAAGGTTCAATTTTCGTGCTGAAGATTTCAAATTTTGCTTTAAAATATCAATATACTTGTACTGATCCATTATACTGTCAATAAAAACAAAATTACCAACTCCACGGACGACATACACCCCCATACCATAACTCCTCCTCCACCATGTTTTACTGTTGGTACCAAGTTCTGTTTGCGAAGTTCTTCCCTGGGTTTTCTCCACACCAAGATTCTACCGTCAGAACCAAATATATTAAATTTACTCTCATCAGCAAATATAACTTTATTCCAGTAATCAGAATTCTTATTTATGTTGGATTTTGCGAAAGCTAGTCTGAGTTTTCTATTCTTTTCACTTACGAAGAATTTTTTCCTGGCTACTCTACCGTGATATCCAGCAGATCGAATTACCCTTCTAATAGTTTCAGGATTAACAATTATTCCATATAATGCTTGTAAATCAGCAGCAACTTTTGAAGCACTAATTCTTGGATTTTTTTTAATATTTCGAACGATAATTCGCTTTATTCCATTGGATAGCTTTGATGGTCAGCCAGGTCTTCTTTTATCCTGAATCATATGATTCTTTTTATATCGTTTAATGATATTGAAAACTGTTGAACGACTCAAGTTAACTGTTTCAGCAGTTTTTCTAATAGATTTTCCACGTTCAATATGCAAATTAATAACTAATTTTCGAATTTCAGGCGAAGTTTCTTTTCGTTTAGCATTCATGACTACACAGAGCTAAAAAACACAAAAATTCCAAAACAAACTGGAGAGAAATACTGCAGACGATTTTATAAATTATTGCCAATTGCTTTTAAGTAAAAATAAAACCCCAAAAAATATTTTTATTGCTTATTTCAGGCGATTTTTGTTGCATATATAATGGTGTCCCATCACTTATGTGAGCTATTTTTTGCTCCGTTCTAAACATTTGTATTTTTATTAAATTAATATTTTAATATTTTGACAAAATGTATGTTATGTAATAATCTTTACTAAATTTAAGTATGAAACACACCCACAAAAAAAATGTGTACATGTTTTTTTAATTTATTTGATTAGTTTCCTTTTGTAAAGCACAAGTGTCCCATCACTTATGTGAGACACTGTAAATCAAGGTAAAAGCGCTTACACAGCACTGTTTTATTGATGTGTTTTGATTTTATTAAACCTAGTTCTGATTAGAAAATTTCTATTTACTATTTAAGTAGTTGAAATAGTAGTTGCCGCATATAATTGCAGGATTTGAAATAATTTTCTTTAATTAAAATAAGGAAATGTTCTATTAAAACATTGTGGCACAAATGTACACACTCTGTTTTTACTACATATCTTATAAATTGGTTTTCAATATCATAAACAATTTTAACAACAATAAAAATTTTCATAATTGCTGATACCATTACCCTTGTTTAATTCTTACCCCATTGTCGAAATCATTCTTAACCTGTTTTTAGGTGCGTTCGTAATTATATAAATACGTAGCACCTATAGTCGTCGTTTGGTCCGTCCGTCTGTCCGTCCGTCTGTCTGTCTGTCTGTCCGCATATAACAACGCAAAAACTACCCAACCAAATGGTTTGCAATTTAAAATATATTATCTTTGCAGAATTTTGTCGAGACATTTCAAATTTTATTAAAATCGAGTCAAAACTTTAGGAGATATTAATAAAAATATTTATTAAGAAATTTGAATTTTTTTTTTTTAAATCGGTGCTTTTTTGTTATAGGAGCTTCCGATGGATGTTAAATCGTCAAGCGACCGAGATACTTATTTTATGACGGAAATTAATCTGCAGACGATATAATTCATTTCACAGAATTAAAAATCATCAAGATCTGAATATTTATATAACTAGCTGATACATATATATCTGAATATTTATATAACTAGTTAAGATATTTGTATGAACAGTGTCATAAATTATATACTTAACTAGCTGTTTAACCCGTTCTACGCACGGGATATAATGAATTTAATTCTAAAACGTGCGTACGAACGCACCTCGTTTGTAACGTTTGACGTACAATTTCCAACTTGTTATTTTTAACGCCTTTATATTTAAAGCAGGAAAATTTGTTGTATTAAGGATTTCTATCACAAATTAACTTTAAAAGTTTTTAAAATGTTTTTTAATGAAAATTTGTTCTATAAAAGTTTACTTGATGCCTTTTGGACTATTTTTTAATTTGAGTATTTTAACTTCTTGACATATTATTGAATGATTTTATGAAAGAAATGATTGAGTCAAGTAAAAATGGAATTCTCGCGGTAAAATTCGATTTTATAAAAACACTTTTAGATTTTAAAACGCAACACTCTAAAAACGATATTTTCATAACTGAGCAAAAAGTACTCAAAGATTTGATATGAGTATGTCGCCTAGTCAATATGGCTCCGAATCCAAATGACTCAAGTTTGAAACATGTATAGACTCATTTCTGAAAACATGCCCACACTCAAATATAAAATATCATGTGTTGTATGTCCACGTTTAAAAAATGAATTTGAACTAATTCTAATCCTTTTTGAGTATGTCCATGTTTCAAAAATGAATTTGAACTAATTCTAATCCTTTTTGAGTATGTCCATGTTTCAAAAATGAATTTGAACTAATTCTAATCCTTTTTGAGTATGTCCATGTTTAAAAAATGAATTTGAACTAATTCTAATCCTTTTTGAGTATGTCCATGTTTCAAAAATGAATTTGAACTAATTCTAATCCTTTTTGAGTATGTCCATGTTTCAAAAATGAATTTGAACTAATTCTAATCCTTTTTGAGTATGTCCATGTTTCAAAAATGTATTTGAACTAATTCTAATCCTTTTTGAGTATGTCCACGTTTAAAAAATGAATTTGAACTAATTTTAATCCTTTTTGAGTATGTCCATGTTTCAAAAATGAATTTGAACTAATTCTAATCCTTTTTGAGTATGTCCATGTTTAAAAAATGAATTTGAACTAATTCTAATCCTTTTTGAGTATGTCCATGTTTCAAAAATGAATTTGAACTAATTCTAATCCTTTTTGAGTATGTCCATGTTTCAAAAATGAATTTGAACTAATTCTAATCCTTTTTGAGTATGTCCATGTTTCAAAAATGAATTTGAACTAATTCTAATCCTTTTTGAGTATGTCCACGTTTAAAAAATGAATTTGAACTAATTCTAATCCTTTTTGAGTATGTCCATGTTTCAAAAATGAATTTGAACTAATTCTAATCCTTTTTGAGTATGTCCACGTTTAAAAAATGAATTTGAACTAATTTTAATCCTTTTTGAGTATGTCCATGTTTCAAAAATGAATTTGAACTAATTCTAATCCTTTTTGAGTATGTCCATGTTTCAAAAATGAATTTGAACTAATTCTAATCCTTTTTGAGTATGTCCATGTTTCAAAAATGAATTTGAACTAATTCTAATCCTTTTTGAGTATGTCCATGTTTCAAAAATGAATTTGAACTAATTCTAATCCTTTTTGAGTATGTCCACGTTTAAAAAATGAATTTGAACTAATTCTAATCCTTTTTGAGTATGTCCATGTTTCAAAAATGAATTTGAACTAATTCTAATCCTTTTTGAGTATGTCCACGTTTAAAAAATGAATTTGAACTAATTCTAATCCTTTTTGAGTATGTCCACGTTTAAAAAATGAATTTGAACTAATTCTAATCCTTTTTGAGTATGTCCATGTTTCAAAAATGAATTTGAACTAATTCTAATCCTTTTTGAGTATGTCCACGTTTAAAAAATGAATTTGAACTAATTCTAATCCTTTTTGAGTATGTCCATGTTTCAAAAATGAATTTGAACTAATTCTAATCCTTTTTGAGTATGTCCATGTTTCAAAAATGAATTTGAACTAATTCTAATCCTTTTTGAGTATGTCCACGTTTAAAAAATGAATTTGAACTAATTCTAATCCTTTTTGAGTATGTCCATGTTTCAAAAATGAATTTGAACTAATTCTAATCCTTTTTGAGTATGTCCACGTTTAAAAAATGAATTTGAACTAATTCTAATCCTTTTTGAGTATGTCCATGTTTCAAAAATGAGGATGAACTGACCTCTATGTGCTCAGTTTTGAGTAATTCCATGTTTCAATATTCTGAGTATTTCTGGTATTTCAGAATTGAAATCATTGGGTCGTCCTATTTGAAACAAAAAGTTTCATAGCAAAATGAAAACATCGATTAACTCAGATTTGAAAATGTAATTTTTCTCAGTGAACTACTTCTACAAGTTTGAACTTTTTCAATTACATTTTTTGGTACTTTTCGGTTAGCCGGGCGCCAGTGAAATGTATATATCTATATATACATATATATGTATACATACACACATATATGTATGTGTATATATATGTATATATATATACATGCATATATAAATGTGTGTATGTATATATATATATGTATATATATGTATATATAGATATATACATTTCACTGGCGCCCGGCTAACCGAAAAGTACCCATTTTTTATATGCTTTTCATACAAGTTTGTTTAATAACGTTCAGGATCAGATTTTCAAAAAGTTGTTTGTTTAACGAAAAGTAAATAAGATGTCATTACATATGAACTACGAACGGAAATATAAAACTAGTCGTTGAGGTCCACCGTAATAATTACCCATCATGGATGTGTATAATCTAAAATATGAAAATAAAACATGTGTAAACTACTTATAAAATGCATTGCAGTTCGAATAAATTCCTGGCTTAATGACGTCATAAACTTTAAATGCTCTGTTACTGAATTGCGTAAAAGAAACATCCTTATAACTCCCAAATTGATAATCATATTAACTAACAGTTTATTGCATCGGAGGAAGCGTCTCATTTCCAATTGAAATATATCTTTGAATTGAAATTTGTATTAAATACAGGGTCATAAAATATCGAAGAGTGTGGCAAATAGGATTAGAAATATCTCGGCAACTCATTATTCGATCGACTTCATTCTTTATGCAAAATTTATGTTTTTTTATTGTCTTGTATATACACTCCTTAAAATAAACAGCTTCGAATTTTTTTATAAACCTTCTATCAGAACGAATATTTCAGGAGTCCGAAAAAAATAGTTCCGGATAATCGAGGTTACTCAAATTCAATAGGTTTATTTCCATTATTACATACTAAATGCATAACAAATTTCAAATCTTTATCTCAATTTCTTCGGGAGACAGAGCGTTTACAGACACACAGACACACAGACGGACGGCAATTTTTTTTCTAAAAATATGTTTTTTTTTTTTTTTTTTAATCTCTATTGTCTGAAACGCGTAAATCCATCAAAATTTTTTTTTCGATTTTTAAAACGATTACAAGACTTACCCTATACTACGTATGATGGGTAAGTAAAATATATAAACAAAAAATTTCTTTCGCTGTCACTGATTTTTGAAAACGTTTCCAAGAAGTTTTTACGGTGCATTAATCGTTTTTCTCAAACCGAAATATATATTTTTAGGATGGTATCTATTTTCAATTAAACATTTTCAGCTGCGTAACGGAATTTTTACGTGCAAGAATAACAAAATAATATTAATTTTGATATAAATGTTAATGTATCAATTTGGTCTCTAAATCATGTTTGTTGAACATGAAAATGATGGGATACCGTCCTAAATACAGTTTGTCCTAATACTGTTGTCCAATTAATGTTACCCTAAATACTGTTGGTATACCGTTCAGAATGGATACCGTCCCAAAAAATGATATTTCGGTTTGTGAAAACTAATTAATGCAGTATAAAAACCATTAGAAAACGTTTCCAAAAATCTGTAACAGCAAAAGAATCTTTGTGACTAACTTTGATAAAACTTTGAACCTATAAATGCTTCTTTAAATTTCAAAAATATATGGATTTCTGGGCTTTCTAAAGGTAAAGAACGCCTTTCCGGTTTATGGATAACTCGGAGGAAGTTATTGTATATTTTCGTTCATGGTTAGATTCTACTTTCCTTGATTAAGAAAAAAAAATGTCTTTTTTTACTTACCCATCATACGTAGTATAGGATAAATCGTTTGTACTCATTTTGAAAATCGAAAACAAAATTGACGGATTTACACGGTTCAGACGTTCTAGAGATTCCGAAAAACATATTTTTAGAAAAAAAAAAATTGCCGTCCGTCTGTCTGTGTGTCTGTAAACGCTCTATCTCCCGAACAAATTGAGATAGAGAATTGAAATTTGGTATATGTACTTAGTGTGTAATAATGGGAAGAAGCTTATTGAATTTCAGTAACCTCGATTATCCGGAACTATTTTTTTTTCGGACTCTCGAAATATTCGTTCTAAAAAAAAATATAAATTTTTTTTTAAATTGTTTATTTTAAGGAGTGAATATGAAAGACAATAAAAAAAAAGAAATTTTGCATAAAGAATGAAGTTGATCGGATAATGAGTTGCCGAGATATTTGTAATTATATTTTCCACACTCTTTGATTTTTCATGACCCTGTATTTCATTCAAATTTCAATTCAAAGATATATTTTAATTGGAAATGAGACGCATAATCCGACGCAGTAAACCGTTAGTTAATATGATTATCAGTTTTGAAGTTATAAGGATGTTTCTTTTACGCAATTCAGTAATAGAGCATTTAAAATTTATGACGTCATCCAACCACGATTTTATTCAAATTGCAATGCATTTTATAAATAGTTTACATGTTTTATTTTCATATTTTATATTATGCATATCCATTATGGGTAAGTATTACGGTGGCCCCCCAACGACTAGTTTTACAGTGTAAAAGATTGGAAAAAAGGACTATTTATATAGCATTGTTTATATATATATATATATATATATATATATATATATATATATATATATATATATATATATGTATGTATATATAAACTGATTATGTTCCTGAAAATCTACTTTTTAGTTTTATGAAATACTAAAACTTAAGAATCGTCCATAAAAAATAGCGAGTTAATTCAAAAATATCTGTTGAAGTTTTAGCATTTTGATCAAAGAATCACCAGTTGAGAAAAACGAATTTAACGATTGCAATTCTGAATTGTTTAAAAGAAAATGGGTGCAGTAAAATACCTTTTGAGCATATTTAAAATCATCGGATCTTTGATCAGAATATACCTTGTATGTCTAAATACATTTTAAGGAATAAGTGGAGATATATCCATCATTTTTCTTGAAATCTAGTTTACCATTTACATTTTATATATTTATGAATTGTAAAATTTTGTTTAATTTTTTCTCTGTTTATTTTCAATCTTATTTTGTATTTTATGATACAATATCTACTGTCATATGTATAAAAGGAAGTAATGAATCAAGAACTAGTGAAAACATTTATTGAAATCTGATGGAGGTTAAAATATTTTTTTTAAATAATATTTATTGCTTCCCTAAAAGACCTGGCATGACCTGACTTGACCTGACTTGACTGGCATGGCCTGGCATAACCTGGCTTTCATAAATGACCTGGAATGTTTAAAGTTACACTCAGTAACATCGTTCAGCATGTAAAGAGAAATGAATGGTGTCGCTATTACGGATTACTGTCATCGTAATCTGATTGTCATCCATAATCGGGATATCATCGATTTAGCTTAGCAACAATCTGTGCGATGGTGCTAAGTCGCTTTCAGCCTACCAGGTCACCCATGCCTACTTCAAATAATCAAGAAAAATCCTTTTCTACGCATTCTTATTTAACTCATCTTGATTTTTGTAAAATAAAGATAGAATTGTGTAATTAATTATTAACTCACTTCCTGATCACTAGAATTATAAACAAAATTCCTACACAATTGTATTTCCGATGAGAATACAAAATTTTATTTTTTCTAGAACTTAATTAAAAATCATAATTTTTTAGAAAGAAATTCACTAGCTCGCGCTTTTTATCACTAGTAAAGCGGTGAACCTTCTATAATCGGGTTCAGTGCCCACATCATATTAACGTATTTTAACGGAAAATTCTTGAATTGCAATCATGAAATTTAGCGTAATTTTAAAGATAAACATTGCTTATGAGTGCTTTTTGTTTTAAAACTATCTTTACTTTTATACTTATAAAATATTTCAGCTTTCGTGAAATATTAATGTAAATGTTTTCTCCAGCTCTCGGTATATAGCTACAGTTGAAGCACTTTATAACGAATTACAATATAACGAAAAGCACTATATAACGAAATGCTCATAACCATTTAGTTGATCTGCATGTTAAAGAATACTGAATTTGAAACGATATAACAATATTTATAACGAAAATAATTCGATCATGAAAAGTGAGAAAAAAGAACATAACACCATTTTCCGCTCATTTCATCCTTTTAAATTTCGAATTTCTTTAGAAAACGTTCTTAGAGAGCATTTACATCCCAAAAGTTACCACCATGCCAAATTCCAAGCTTCTATACCAACTGTATCACACAATTTGCAATTTTAGAACTTTTTTTTGCGTCTGCAAACTGTTATGGGCTAGCATATAAGTCTCTAAAGTAACAACCGTGCCAAATTTCATGTTTATAGCCCTAACTGTACAGATAAATTGTAATTTAGAACGTTTCCTGCTCCTTTTCCTTTTTAAATTTCGAACTTTTTAGAAACCATTTTTAGTGAGCATTTACATCTTTTTAAAGTAACCGCTAGATCAAATTTCAAATTTCTAGAATCAACAATATCGTAGAAAGTGCAATTTTAGAATGAGTTTTGTTCTTGCCCCCTTTGAAACTTGATGTACCGAAAAAATTGTTTGGAAATTGTTGTATAAAATGTAACCTATGTTAGACAGGAGATGGTTAACAGAATTTTGACACCATTATTAAGGTTCCATACTTAAAAAGTAAAAACGGAACTATTATAAGATCACTCATGTGTCTTATTCTTCTGGCGCTCAGCGGGAAGTTAAGGGTTATCGACGCAAAATCATCTGAGGATTGTCGGTAATGATTTTCGAAAAAATGTGTCTGCAAATAGCTGAGATATTAATTAAAAACCCATCTAGAAAACAACGGCATGGATCAAAACAGTGTTGTTACTTTGCGACCTACTTTTGAAGCGCGCTTGACACAATGCTAAGATTAAACTTTTTGCTTTAGGTAAGACGAATCATGATAGTCAATATTTTTCATACCAACTGAATTCAAATATTGAGGGCAAATATTGAAAAATAATTCATAGAATAATTCAAAGACATTAAGAGTCAGTAATTTTGAGACAACAATCGCTTATAATACAATATATAATTCATTTATAATGAAAAATCTTTTTGTTAACAAATCACTTGAATTATCATGCCTGCATATGTTTTCAGTTTTGAAAATGAATCGGAAAGTTTCGCGTTGTTCAGCGTACTTTTTTAAATTCTTTAAATTTGTCTGCAGTACCGCAAATATGATTGACAAGAAACTTTTCGTGTGAAACTCAGCGACTTCTTCCGAAGCGTGATTGGTTCTCTGCCAAGTTTAAACTTTGTACAAGGTCTTTGTTTTAGAGGGAGATATATTTATTGTTTTTCATTCCAATACCAATAAAATTAAATTATGGCATGTAATATTTTTTTAGGTATGTGACTATGTGAGCATATTTTCTTAGTTCTGATATTTTTTGTGGAACACTTTGTACGCGAATAAAACTCGCATATAACCAATTACTTTTTTAATCCATTCTGTAGTTCCAGAATTAACCCCTGCAAAAAGAACAAATTTTGCTGTTTTATAATATTAGTATAGCTACGACTTCAATTCCAACTCGGATATTTTTAGAGAACCTTAACAATAATAAATATATTTTAACGAAATTTTCATCAGATTTACATTAGATAATGCGAAATTCGACGTCATGTAAACTGTAAAATACTGTAAGGGCACAGTAATTTAGTCTACAATACCGTGTTTAATATCAACTACATTCCAAAACATCGATTAGCTTAATGGAGGTGTTACATTTGGAAAAATGCAAGGTAAGTAAGTCTATTGAAAATTTTGTTAAAATTGCTTCATTATTATTAAAGTTAGGAATAAGAATTCGCTATTCTCTTGCAATGAAACCGTGTGGATTTTTGATTGAACAAATGGATTGCAACTCTGTTATTTCCTATGTAAAATTATTTGCTGTACTGTGCTCTTCCATCTTAAAGTTTGCCCCTCATCATTTTTAAACACTTATAAATCTAATCTAGTTTTGTGTTATTTCATTTTATAGTTTGTAACTCTAATATAGTAAACGCTGTTTAAATAAACCATAACCAACGTAATTGCAGAGAAAAGTATTATGATTTCATTCAATTAAAAGACTGATTCCATTAACCGGTGATTCATATAACCGGCGACCACCTTTATCAGAAACTCAACCCCCCCTCCCCCCTAGAACCAAATTCTGGCTGCGTCACTGGACAGAGGGGCGACGGGGGATTCTGTGCCTTTTTTATTCGATGACCGAGTTCATTGACATCTGCTTTTCCTGTAAATTTATAGCGTGTTAATTTTTAAAACTCTTTGTACGCTATCTATGTCTGGCAAAAGAAAATGTTTGAGTTTAAAATAGAAAGTAGAAATTATAAAATGCGTCAAGAATAATGCTAAAAAAAGCGATGAAGCGAAAATTTTTGGGATTCCAAGTAGCGTTCTCAACGCAATATCGAAAGATCGAGAAAAAATTCTTAAAATATTTGAAAAAGGTGCAGTTTCCTTCTCGTTTAAACGTATATGCATAGCGAAATACGCAGATGTGGAGGAAGTATTATTTTCGTGGTTTTTTAAAGATGCAAGATCAAAAACCATCCCTATTAGTTGAATTATTTTACAAGAAAAGCATATGCGATTGCCGAAAACCTTGGATGTAAAGACTTTCATGTAAAGGTGATGGTTGGTTGAGTAATTGATTATCGGAAGAACGAAAACTCAAAAATATTTGAGGATTACGACCGAAAAGATATATTTAACATGGATGAAACTAGATTGTTTTTCCGTTTGATACCTGATAAAATTTTATCTTTGAAAAATGAAACTTGTCACGGTGGGAAAAGGAGCAAAGGTCGACTTTTATTAGAATTATGATGCAATGCTACAGCTCTGTAAGGCGAAAACTCTTCTCATTGGAAAAGTAAAGAATTCATGGTGTATCCTAGAAAACGTAATGAAAACTTTGTCTGTAATGCACAGGCATAATTGAAAAGCTTGGATGACGAAATGTGATTTTTAAGAATGGATTTTAGATATTGACAAAGAAATGAAAAGCCAAAAGAAAAGTTCTGCTTATTTTAGATAATGTCTCTTCGCGTGTGAGTTCTTAAATGTATCAATTACAAAAAAATAAAGTAAAAATTTTGGGATATGAATTGTATATATTCGTAAAAATATAATTATCTTGAAATTCCTTTTTAAATCAGCGATTTTCTCCTTTTTACTATTTGTAATAAAAGTTATCCTTCCTATAAAGGCTTAATATGAATGCATACTTAATTATTAAAACATAAGGTCTAGCCTTTTTTTAATTAAACAAAGGCTTTTTTAAGACATATCTTTATGTAATAAACTGTCTTTTTACATGATTGGCTCCATTATCCGGACTTCTGCATACTCAGATTAAGTTCAGACCACATTAGCCGGATAATTGGAGTTCTTACTGTATAACGGAATAATTCGTTATAACGTTTTAACGAAAGCACGTTATAACGAGCAAATCTTCGGAGCACTTTCGATTTCGTTATAAGGTGCTTTGACTGTATCTGTAAATTTGTAACATATTTCGTAAATTTTTATTTTATAATTTATTTTATAAAATATATTCTGTACTTTTTTCTCCAAATATAAATACTTGCAATTTTATTTTTTATAATGCTATAATACCATATATTTGTGTTACAACTGTACAACATTTTAGATACCATTAATTTTACTATGCGGACAATTATTTTCATCACCAGATAAGTTCTTACATGATATTTTCTTAAACTGATAAAATATGATTAAGCCCCTTCTTGTGCTTTTTGAGTTATTTTCATTTGAAGAACAACGCAGAATAATAATTAAACGTTGCACATTCCACTTAATTGTTCCGAAAAACTCGTGACAGGTTTATTTAACTAATTCTAAATGATTGATGGGCTAGAAATTTTTACAAGTAAAAATTTTCGTCTTCTACAACAAATAACAAGAACGAATAAATAATTTTCAAAACAAACGTTTGAAAAAACTCTTAATTGTAAGATTAATCATTTTACGGGGTATGTGATGCAAATAAAGCATTATTAACTGTTTCATTTATGTACAATAAGGAAGATATTTTATCAAAATGTGACATGAATAAGAAATTCTACCTTAAAAGAAAAGTCCACGCGAGACAAGTTCAGTGCAATTCGGTTTTCGTTAATTACTCCATTAAATGCTTGTTTGTGCAGTTATTATTCCGGAAGAATTATCAATCAAAAATTTCAGACATTTATTAATAATTAATAATAATTTTCCAAAATGCGGCATAAATAATAAAATCTACCTTAAAAGAATGTCTATGCCAGAGATTTTCCGTACAATTCACTTTAAGTAAATTACTCTATGAAATAAATTTTAGTGCAGTTACTATTTCAGCAGAATTATTAATAAAAAATTTCTGACATTTATTAATAATTAATAATAATTTTCAAAATGCGAAATTAAAAAAAAAAAAAAAAAAGTCCACGCGAGACAAATTCAGTGCAATTCGGTTTTCGTCATTAATGTTTTTAGTGGAGTTATTATTTCAGCAGAATCCTTAATGAAAATTTTCAGATATCTATTAGTAATTAATAATGATTTTCCACGTGCGATATAAATAGGAAAATCTACCTTTAAAAAGTCCACACGAGACGAGTTCAGTGCAATTCGGGTTTTGTTAATTACTCTATGAAATATTTTTCGTGTAGTTATTATTTCAGCAGAACTATTAATCAAAATTTTCACACATCCACTAATAATTAATAATTTTAAGATAGCGGCATAAATAAGAAAATCTACCTTAAAATAAATGTCTATCCGAGACAAATTCAGAGCAATTCAGTTTAGGGTAATTTCTTCATCAAATGTTTATTTGTATAGTTATTATTTCAGCCGAATTATTAATCAAAATTTTCCGATATTTAATAATAATATATAATAGTTTTCAAAAGCGACATAAATAGAAAAATCTATCTTTAAAAAAAACGTCCACACAAGACAAGTTCACTGCAATTCGGTTTTCGTTAATTACTCTATAAAATGTTTTTTATTGCAATTATTATTTCAGCAGAATTATTAATAAAAATTTTCCGACATTTATAATTAGAAACGTTACTAAAATAATAAAAAAAAAGTTAAAAAGTAGTAGAAATGTATTTTGCAAACTTAAAGCCAGAAGATAGAGTTATCCGAAAAAAGTCCTTACACGTGTTTATTTAACTTCGCTTTCTGCCAGCCTGAATCAAATCTTGCAGTCGATTTATGACCCACTTTCGTCGAACCAATAGTCCTCAAATGTTTCGCACGAGTGAATTGTCGAAAACAGCATAATATTCAAATATTTTCTAGGTACTACCTCATAAGGGGCATGTTCCAAAAGCAAAATAAAGCTTTTTTTTAAATAAAGCTTTTTAAAATAGTTACAACAACGGAATCCCAACAATAGTTAAAGCAATGAAATTAATTTAGAGCCAAACTCCACTTGATACAATACAGATATAATACAATTCTAACTATATGATAGTTGTAGTCCGGGCTGCAGCGTCATATTTTGCAATCAATTCTAGCGTCGGTGATTTTGGTATATATGATAAATAAGATAACACAAATAACTAAGCTGCCAGTCAACTGGCGCATCAGCACAGCGTGGAAGGGGGGGGGGCATAGAAACATAGTCCATCCTGCTCCAGTGTGATATGAATGACAACCCACTTACTGATATGACTTCCAATCTCAGCAGCATCAGTAATCGGGTTGCCATTCATTTCAATGCAGGGAACTATGCGATGCTGCTTTGGAAACACCAGCATTAGATGTGACACCTGAATGAAAGATTCGTTATACGTACTGTCTAATCTATCATATATACCTAAATCATCGACGCAAAAATGTGGCGCTGCCTCCAGACTATTAAACATTTCTTAGAAACAATAAAATCGAGCATGAAAAGCGTATTACTTAAAATATTTAACCGTTTGAGTGCTATGAAGCGCGATAGCGCCGCAATGTATCTGCGAATCAAACAAATTTTGTTTCAACCCAGAAATTTTATTCAATAATTGAAATCATTTAATTTTTATTCAAAAATTGAAGTATTTACAGCAATCTAGTGAGTTACATTTTATAAGATAAAATTTCTAGGTTGAAATACAATTGTTTGTTCCGCGGATTATAGGCCGAATTTTCAGCATTAAAACGGTTAAGTTGTATTTATTGTTTTACCAACATAATAGTCTATGTTTTCCATAATCGTTACATAAAACAAGCTTGTGCGAAAACGAATCAGCATAATTAGAATTAACTTTAATTACTTCATATAATATCTTCAGTTGTATGTAATATTTTATCTTAATCAATTATCAAAATGTTCAGCTATATTTTAATGCAATTATTCTAATTTATTTTAAGTTGATAAATAAAATATACAATGAAAGCAGAAAATAAAATGCTCCTCTAATGGGAAAAAGAGTTTTTTAATCACCATATTATTTCATATTTTTTTTAAACAGCGCTTTCATTAAAAAAAATACGCGGTGGTATGTAAATTATATTTAGGTTTTTCAATTTTCAGCACAAATAAGGAAGCTTTCCGTTCTTCTTTAATGTATCTTAAAGAAAATTCACACGAAACCAATTCTGACTATTTTAATTACTTAATATAACATTATATTTTCTTGCGACAAGTTTTGTTAGGAATGTTCATAAAACAAAATTAAATAGAAAAGGAAAAAAAAGTACCAAAATTAATTTTTAGGAACACTATTTAAATATTTCAAAAGCAATGAGTAATATTGAAGAAAATTTCGTGCAAAATAAATTCAACATAATTTACTTTATTTTAATAAGTACATTAGATATCCTTTATTTTAGTTAATATTTCATAATTATTATCAATCAAATTATTTAATTAACTCTTGACTGGAGTGTTCTTATACAAATTCAAAAGTTATTTTACAATACATTAATTTTTACGATCACAAACAACACAGTTTATTGCTTTCACTTTAAATTTACAATGATAGAGAATTTCCCTACATATTACAAGTCCAATTATACCTTTAACCCTTTCCGGCGCGAAGTAAGTCTGTTTTTAAAATGATGAAATTATGGACATACTCCAGAATTTAAAAAAGAGTTCATTAGAAAATAAAATCTTACTCATCTTCCCGTACTTTATAAAAGGAAAAATTTAATTGAATATTCTTGGTGCAGTTTGTGTTTTTTGGAATTAAAATTAGGTGTCCTTTTTTTCCTGACACCGCCCGTTAAAGTGTTAACTAATAAATTAATTTTTAAATCTTTGCAATGCAGTAAACTTAAAAGGAAAAAATGGGAAATATTTTTTTACAAATGATCCTGAAAATATGTTTTCCATGGTTCAGATAAAAAATATCATTATGCCGTCTGGACACATATGAAAGTAAAAATCACACAAAATTACATTTTCAACCTCAGCGCATAAAACTGCGCATAAAATGGGACAATTTTTTTTACAAATGACTCTGAAAATATGTTTTCCATGGTTCAGATAAAAAAATATCATCATGCCGTCTGGACACATATGAAAGTAAAAATCACACAAAATTACATTTTCAATCTCAGCGCATAAAACTGCGCATAAAATGGGAAACATTTTTTTACAAATGATTCTGAAAATATGTTTTCCATGGTTCAGATAAAAAAATATCATCATGCCGTCTGGACACATATGAAAGTAAAAATCACACAAAATTACATTTTCAATCTCAGCGCATAAAACTGCGCATAAAATGGGAAACATTTTTTTACAAATGATTCTGAAAATATGTTTTCCATGGTTCAGATAAAAAAATATCATCATGCCGTCTGGACACATATGAAAGTAAAAATCACACAAAATTACATTTTCAATCTCAGCGCATAAAACATTCTAAGGCCTTAAAGCTGTCAGATAAAATTTGAAACATATCTTAAAACTATCGATTTAAATTGGTAACTTTATGTTTCATTTTGAATTTGTTGGGTTTTTTTTGGTTTTTTTAGTTTAATATACAAAAATAGCTTTGCTCAACTTGCTTACGGGAATATTATTCATCTTGATAAATGTAAAAATTAAGACATGTTATCAGAAAATTTGTTACACATGAGTAATGATAGCAAATCCTGTACAAATATTTAAAAATATTGAATAGAATTTCGTTGGTTTTATTTACAGTGTCAAAACCATAAATAAAGAACTAATCTCATTTTTATACATTCATATATTCTGCCAATGCAGCTTCTTAAAAAAAATCCATTCATTCATGCAACACTTAGTAATAGTAGCACTTAGTAGACATATCGGTACCATTCCTTTCGTGACCCTAAAGTTTCAGACATTGGTAGGTACAGGTGAGGATACGTGTACAAGATGCAGATTACAAGATACAGGTGGCGCGCGTGTATTGCATACGTGAAATACGGCATAATTTTGCACATTTTTTCGTATTATTTTGTAAGTTATATATATATATATATATACAGTTTCCATATATATGTTTCCATATATATATATATATATATATATATATATATATATATATATATATTAAGTTTTGCTTTCTCTCTCTCTCTCTCTCTCTGTGTGTGTGTGTGTGTGTGCGTTGGTCTACCCTTCAAAATGGGTAACTTCGTCGGATTAAACACCAACACAGTGAGTAACCTCAGGCGCTTTGAGTAACTTTTGGTGGTTACTCAAAGCATCTGAGAGCGGATTTACGCTTCTTTAATAACCAGGATGCCAAATCTGCACTTTTTCGAGGTTACTCGGAGAAGCGATTTATTACCGTCACGAATACACACCGTGTGTTAATTTTTTTTGCTCCTGGTTTCAGCGCCATCTGAGGGTGTGTATTTTGATAATCTCGATATCGTTCTCAGATGCAACGGTTTCTACAAAAATAAGCTGAAGTTACTCGAAGATGCGTTATTTTACCAATTCCTACACACAACTACCTCAGTTATTCGATAATGCCACCTTCTGCCCGTATGTACACACGGCAATCTAAGTTACTCGATGATACGGCATTTTACCAATTCTACACACAACTTTCTCGTTACTCGATAATGCGATCCTCTGCCCATCTGTTCACACAGCAAGCTGTGTTACTCCATGATACGGCATTTTACCAATTCTACACACAACTCTCTCGTTACTCGATAATGCGATAATACAACTGTAATAAATATAAATGCTGTGTTTAAATTTTATGAGATTGCTACGTAAAATGTGATTCGCGAAATATTAATGTTCTGATTGAGATTTATATATAGTTTAGTAAGTAGGATAATGTATGTTTCAAAAATAATTTCTCATTAAGGTAAAGCTAGGAGAGTCTGCGCAGAGTTCAAAAGAATAACAATAAAAAATCAAAATATTATTTTTTTGCTAAATTATCGATAAATAATTTTTACTTCATTTGTTTTCTATGAATTTCCATTGCAATTTTGTTGTTATGATGTAAATTAATAGAACAGTTGAAATAAAACCAAGAAAGTTATTTTGCGCAATCTGTCTTTACAAGGTTGGTGTGATTGCACACATGGGTAGGAGAGATTGTTACTAATAATAACTACAATTAAATTGTTAACAATAATAATTACACTTAAATGACATTGTTGTAAGGTTTTTGTGAACAAATATTATTGTATTAGGAGTGTGAATATTTCAACCTAATGATTAAAGAATCAGAAAGAATAAATAATTTTAAAAACGATTAAAAATTTTTTATTTAAGGGGAGAAAATTAAAGAATCAGAAAAAGCAAGTCCAAATAAGATTACAAAATAACGTTAAGTTACTTGAAAACACGTTTAATTAAAAATTAGTACATTTTCATTTTTCATTTTCTACGCAAATTTACCAATAAGCAGCGTAATCATTCCTAGCATGGAAACTAATGGGAACAATGCGCCATCTGTCCTAAGTAGCAGACGCGCAAACTCTCCAATTTCGGTAGGAGAGATTGCAAGGCCTTTTATTTAAATAGGGCCGCTACTAAAACGAACCGTTGATGTTCACATTGTTAGTCTAGATCAGTGGCTTATGAGAAATCATTTAAGTTTAAAATATTTTGTACTACCGACATTGTATAGAAATTCTGATGAATAGCTATGAAAATTCAAGCACTTATTTTGGGGAAACAAAACAAAATATCAATGCTTTATCTTAGACGCTCAAAGCAATCATCGTGCACTTTCAAATAGACACTCCACTACTGCTGTTGTACAGCTACCTGGAGCCGCTGCGCGCTCAATCTACTCCTTCCCCCCGAACTTCCATGTGCGCAGCCTCTCCGACCGCGCCATCTCTCCTGGCTTTACCGTATACTTGATCCTCCAGGTTTGTATTTTGTTGATAAGTATTATAAGGATGATTCAGCTTGATTAATTTGAATTATATAAAAATTGTAAATCAGTCTGCCATGCGGCATACTGGACTTCTATAAAAAGTCAAATATCAAATAAAAAGAAGTAATACTAACAAGTGGGTAAGTGTGATCGAAGATCGCACAAAGGATTTCGTTTAATATTCCTTTCAAAACACTTTATTATTTCTTTAATAAATACAAAAAAAAAAGTCATGTTTTTTATAAAGTAAAAATTTACCGGTCTACTTTTCTCGTTTTTTCGAAAATCTGAACCGGCCCGATAGCGAGCAAAGCCCGCTATTATACTCTGTCATAAAAATATCTGTCATGTGGCCTAAATGCGATATTTAAAAAAAATAGTTATATAAAATAGACATTTAAACCTATTGCGTAATCCTCTGTAATCCAGGTCCTACTGCCAAATTGAGTATTTTAGAAAGTGACACTTTTTGCGACAGTTCTTTAAAAGTATCTACATTGATTTTAAACTATATTGTTGCTAGCAAACGCCCATGTTTGGAGCTAATCTTGCCCACAGATTACGGAAGATTAGTTGTTTTATATTTTACTAGCTGTTACCCGTGACACCATTCACGCAACATTAAAAGAAAAATAAATGCATTAATTAAGGAAAATGATAATTAGACATATTTAACTCTCTTTATATCAAACTCCATTTTTCGAATATCTGAACAGGCCCGCTATTACACTCTGTCATAATAATATCTGTCATGTGGAATAAATGGATAGTAAAAAAAATTAATTTCAAAATTAAACATGTTGTACAACTTCAAAATGTTAAAATATGCGAATATTTCCATAATCGCGTTTATATTATGATTCAATACGTTCCTCAAACTCATATATTTACTATTCTCTATTACTCATATTAATACTCGCTTTGTATTATTCTCAAACATTTGAAAAATCCGTTAAACTTCCAATATGACGTCAGATTAATTTTCTTTTTAATTCTCTAATGACGTTATATTAAACTGCTTTCTGTACATAAACATACTCATACTCCTTGTATTATTGAGAAATCTTTGAAAATTTC
Source organism: Maratus michaelseni (assembly GCA_963931845.1). NCBI lineage: Eukaryota > Metazoa > Arthropoda > Arachnida > Araneae > Salticidae > Maratus > Maratus michaelseni. Next base: position 34,570,641 of record OZ007592.1, on the reverse strand, counting down.
CGTTTTATTACCAGTAGGACGTCATATTAATATTTTTTTCAATTGGTGAAACTTTTTATTTCAGTTTCATTTTTCACGTGGAAATCTTTCAATAGAAAATTATTTATTGTAGAAAGAATTTTATTGTGGATTTTTAATTGTTGGCAACTGCTATAACGAAAAATGTTTAAATTTAATAGGAAGAGGCTGTTAGATTTTGGGTTTTTAATCTCTATATTAAAATAATACGATTTTTTCAAATTTTAATATTTTGAGCTTCATAGTAGATATTTAGCTATAAGTGCACAAATTTTCGTGCTTGCAAGTTATATAGTTTCTGAGAACGGCTCTGTGACAGACAGACAACGGAGCGGGAGTAATAGGGCTTCGTGAGATGAACGAAACCCTAAAAATAACAAGCTCAACTGAATAATTTATATGCTTTGTGTTTCTTCAGCTCATCTACAAATAGTTTTTATTTGTTACATTTTTATTACTTTCCTTTCACATTTCACTTAACAGATATTATATTTCTATTCAGTTTTAAGACTTCGTAGTTTCATGTTTTTTTTTTTTTTTTTTTTTTGTTTTTTTTGTATTGCAACGTTTTACGAAGCTTTAATCTCATTAACTGTTGAAACTAAAATCTAAAAAGTGCGCTATTTAAAAATAAAAACACAACTGCCCAGTTAAACTGAGGGCATTGAGCTCACAGGCTATTCACACTCATTGTATATTGTACTCTTATTTCAAAGAATTTGAAATATTCCCCTTGAAAAATAAAGAAATCAACAATATATTAAGGGGGGGTGGGTCATTCCCCCGTTACCCCCCTCATAGTTAACTAATGAACGCCTTAAATTAATCAGGGAAGTCTCTAATTACAATGAATATACATACAAAATTTGAAGAAAATCGGATAATTCTGCATGAAAAACTCAGTTATCTAAATTAAGGGGGGATTAGCCCCCCCTTTACCCCTTTATACTTAACCAATGAACCCCCAAAACTATTCAGAGAAACACATTATCACAATGAACTTATATACAAAATTTGAAGAAAATCTGATAATGCTGCATGAAAAACTCATTTATCTAAATTAGGGGGGGTATCCCCCCCTTTCTCCCTTTGCACTAAACCAATGAACCCACAAAACTCTTGACAGAAGCACATTATCAAAATGAACCTATATACAAAATTTGAAGAAAATCGGATAATTCTGCATGAAAAACTCATTTATCTGAATTAGGGGGGAGGGTATCCCCCCCCCTTTCCCCCTTTATACTAAACCAATGAACCCTCAAAACTATTGACAGAAGCACATTATCAAAATGAACCTATATACAAAATTTGAAGAAAATGGGATAATTCTGCATGAAAAACCCACTTATCTAAATTATGGGGGGTTAGCCCCCCGTTTCCCCCTTTATGCTTAACCAATGAACCTCCAAAACTAATCAGGGAAGCGCCTTATCACAAGGAACCTATAAACAAAATTTAAAGTAAAACGGTTAGTTCTATCAAGAGTCATCGCGTTACGTACATACATACGTACGTACATACAGAACCGGCGGGCACATAAGCTCTCAGGCTTTGATAGCCTGTGAGCTAAAAATGAAAACATGCATTTTTTACTAAATTTAATGTCATTTTCGTCGGCAAAAACTATTCGTACATATCCATTACCATCTATCCGTTTGAAGAACCGCTCAGTTTGATTATGTAACAGAGAAAATATTTAAATATGATCCAGGGTAAAATGTGATATTAGTGAAAACAAAAAAATATATCAGCTAATTCTACACCAAATTGCACAAAGAGAGAGAGAGAGAGAGAGCACATTAACATTGGCATTTCCATAAAAATATAAAAACACTAAATTCCGATGATTTTCAAAGGTGAACATCTCGTAGAATTTTTTGTTTAACCCTTATATCACCGCAACGACAAATTTTAAGGTCTTCAAAATTGCCAATACTTAAATTTGATACCTTAATTTCTTAGAAAGTCATAAAGGTAGGAAAAGAGTATGTACGTGTAAACTTACAATCCATCAAAAAATTACTTGTAAAAAATGTAGCCAAGTCTCGTGACTCTTTTACCATAAAAGTTCTGAGGTCATGTAGAGCCAAGTTTAGCTGTCTTATTTACTCTGAAATTTTCACTCACAAATCACTCCTACTCTCTACATGTTTAGTTAATGATTATTTTGTGACTTGGCAATTACGCAGCACGATAATTTGACGGCTGTATATAATTACCCTTTATCAATTAATCCCATTCCATCCTATAACATACGTAATAAGATGTAATATCTTCCCTGTGCTGCGTAATTACCAAATCACAAAATAATCATTAACTAAAGATTTAGAGACTAGGAGTGGTTTGTGAATGAAAATTTTAGAGTAAATAAGACATCTAAACTTGGCTATACATGATCTCAGAACTTTTACGGTATAAAAATGACGAGACTTCGCTACATTTTTTACATGTGATTTTTTTATAAGATTTTGTTTATTTTTGTAAGTAATCCTTTTTTTACCCAATTTTGAGCTCTTTTTGAACATCATCTATTGGTTTCTGCCAAGCCCTCACCCTGTCCCTATTATTTAAAGGTACCAAAAATTTGGAGCAGTAGTTCCGTTTGCAAATTCCTCTAGATAAAAAGAAGTTTCAGATACCTAAGCAAGCAGTAAGTAAGTATTACAATATAAATATGTATATATAACATATACAGATTGCTGCATAGTGAGTTTCATGCATCCAGGTTTTTTTTTATCAGTTAATGTACGCGAAGCGTACATATATAAGTTACTGACCGCTGCTTGAATGACTTTCATGTATTCTAGAGATTGCTGCACAACAAGTTTTATGCATCCAGGGTTTTTTTTCGGTTAATGTATGTGAAACGTACATATATAAGTTACTAACCGCTGCTTAAATGTGTTTCATGCATTCTAGAGATTGCTGCACAGCGAGTTTCATGCATCGAGGGATTTTTTTGTTAATGTACGGGAAGCGTACATATATAAGTTACTAACCGCTGCTTGAAAGAGTTTCATGCATTCTAGAGATAGCTGCACAGCGAGTTTCATGAGTTCAGGGCGGGTTTTTCGGTTAATGTACGCGAAGCGTACGTATATAAGTTACTAACTGCTGCTTGAAAGAGTTTCATGCATTCTAGAGATTGCTGCACAGCGAGTTTCATGAATCCAGGGTGGGTTTTTCCGTTAATGTACGCGAAGCGTACATATATAAGTTACTAACCTCTGCTTGAATGACTTTCATGCATTGTAGAAATTGCTGCACAGAGTTTAGTTTAGCTTAGCTTAGTTTAGTCTAGTTTAGTTTAATGTCGCGGCAGAGGTCTATTGGCAGTGGAGGAAAAGCTACGAATAAGACCTGATCACTTACTTTTGTGCTAGTAGATTCCCATACTGGGAGATAGGCGATGATTTGGCGCTTAGAAAATTCCTTTTCGGATTTAATTTATAATATTTGTTTACTTTTGATGCAAATCCTTGAATCGCCAGTTTATCGTTGTTTAGAGGAATAAATTTGCACGAGTTACTGTTATGTTCTAAACCGATTTTTTTATATTTATTAAAGAATTCCTTATAATGTTTTAACCCACTGTACTAAATTTTGTCATCTGCGATTTTTTAATTTTTAGCGATTTTTATGCGATTTAACGGGGTTTTTTGCGTTTCGCGGCGATTTTTCCACATTATTAAATCTTAGCAGCCCGTCCCGGCTTCGCTCGGATGGACAATGGGTAAGTAATCGTCTAAAATCCTTGGAACAATACGCAAAATATCTAATAAAAAAATCAACAATAGTTGTATTATTCGTCTATTCTTCCGTAATCGGGTTCATTTTGAATGTTGGTGAAGAAATTGCTAAAATAGCTGAAATACATGTTTAACTATTTTCTTAAGAGATTGGATTATATATTTTATGCATTTCATTGTTGTAATTTCATTGATATAACTTCATCATTGTAACTAGTGTTCTGACTTTATTTTTGTAACTATATTGTTGCTAAATTAATTCTTTTTTAACCTAAAATTGCTGCTGAGACATGACAAAAAAATTTCGACCCCACATTTAAACCCTTATCGGGTGAATATCTAAAATCGCTTAAATAGGTGTTTAATAATTTTTTTAGTAGATTTGTTTTCCATAATTTTGCGCTCCTACCTAAAACTGCTCGCTGAGATATATCAAAATGACCTAAAACATTCGACCTCCTCCCTTTAGCCACTTCAGGGGGGAATTTCTAAAATCGCTGAAATAGGTGTTTAACCAATTTTTTAGTAGATGATTTATTTTCATTAATTTCGCGTACCTACTTAAAACTTCTTCTGAGATATGGCGAAATAACCTAAAACATTCCACCCCCCCCCCCCTTTAACCCACTTACAGGGTGAATTTCGAAAATCGCTGAAATACATGTTTAATAATTTTTTTAATAGATTTATTTTCCTAATTTTCGCACTCCTACCTAAAACTGCTGCTGAGATATGGCGAAATGATCTAAAACATTCGACCCCCTCCCTTTAATCCCCTTCTTGGGGGAATTTCCAAAATCGCTGAAATTCATGTTTAATCATTTTCTTAGTATATTTGTTTTCCTTATTTTCACGCACCTAACTAAAACTACTGCTGAGATATGGCGAAATGACCTAAAACATTCGACCACCCCTTTAACCCCCTTCTGGGGGGATATCCAAAATCGCCGAAATACGTGTTTAACCAATTTTTTAGTAGATTTGTTATAATTAATTTCGACCTCCTACATAAAACTGTTGCTGAGATATGGCGAAATGACCTAAAACATTCGACCACCCCTTTAAACCCTCCGGGAGGGGAATTTCTAAAATCGCTGAAATACATGTTTAATCCTTTTTTAGTAGATTTGTTTTCCTGATTTTCGCGCTCCTACCTATACTTTACCTACCTTTAAACCCTCCGGGAGGGGAATTTCTGAAATCGCTGACATACATGTTTAATCCTTTTTTAATAGATTTGTTTTCCTGATTTTCGCGCTCCTACCTATAACTGCTGCTGAGATATGGGGAAATGACCTAAAAGATTCGACCCCCCCCCCCTTTAACCCACTTAGAGGATGAATTTCTAAAATCGCTGACATACATGTTTAATCCTTTTTTAATAGATTTGTTTTCCTGATTTTCGTACTCCTACCTATAACTGCTGCTGAGATATGAGGAAATGACCTAAAAGATTCGACCACCCCCCTTTAACACCTTCGGGGGGAGGGAATTTCTAAAATCACTGAAATACATGTTTAATCATTTTATAGTAGATTTGTTTTCCTGATTTTTGCGCTCTTAACTAAAATTGCTGCTGAGATATGGCAAAATGCCCAAAACATTCGACCACCCCCTTTTCGCAATGATAAATTAGCGGCATGATGAATTGTAAGCGACGAATTGAAGCAGAATTTTTTTTGTTATTTGCATTCAACAAATAATAATAAAAAAAATAAAAAATAAAAAACTTAAATTCAAAAACATCATTTTTTATGGTAAGCTTTTTTAATAATAATAATTAAAAAAAAAAAAAAATCATGTACATTTTTAAACTATTCCTGAACACAAATTGAAATAACAAGGCTGATAAAGAACTGTAAAAACCTTCAAGCATTTACCATCAAGCGTTTTTCAGTCATGATAATTAGAAATTAAAAAATTGTGAAAACTCATCATATAGAAAAACGTGTTTAAAGTTTCAAAATTTTCGACTTTGTTGAATGTTTAAAGATTCAATTAAAGATATTTTGGATTCTATATATGACAAATGTAATGTTTGTGATTTTTATTTCAGAAATATTTTCTTCTTATTTTGAAACAACAACAACAATAACAAAAAATCGTGTTTATATATATAAAAAAAAATATGTCCTAGATCCCCTTAATAATCAAAATTGGAGAAAATAAAATGAAGTTCGAGTGCCAAATGTTCGTAAAGTAATATATATATGTATATATATTATATGCATTTTCACAAACAGAATTTTTTATCAAGTAAACTTTAAGTGTCTACTATCTGTTTTAATTGAAAATATATTCTATAAACTGTAAACTAAGTTCAGATGAAAATATATCGTATTCTTAAACGGTTTTTTAAAATATCTTAAAAAAAAAAAAAAAAAAAGAAAGAAAGAAAGAAAGAAAAAAAGAAAGAAAGAAAAAAAAGAAAGAAAGAAAGAAAAGTGTTTGCTCACGAATTACCATTTCAGAAAGGAGAATCAGGAAATTAATTTCCTAAAAATTATTAATTTCCAAATCGTCAAAAATATCGACTATGTATAAAAATTCGTAGTTTCAGTTGAAAAATGGAAGTCGTCTTTTAGGATTAACTTTCGTATCAGGCACATGGGAATGGATGACATCTTCCCAATCCCTATTGTAGAAGACTTGGGGAGGGGGGATAAAGTTTCAAATAGTTTCTCCATTCTTAAAAAATGCAGTTTGTTTTCATTTGTTTTTTTTCTTTTTGTATTTAAAACCTTTTGCGGTTAGAAAATAACTTGCCTTGTCAGGGAAAATGCTTTGAATAATGGCAAGCATCTTTGCTATATCCCAGCTTCAGTAATTACTTTTAAACAGTTGGAGACCCTATTCATAAGATTGAAGCAGGGAGATTTGCCGGAGGATATATGATTTCCTGCGTTCACTCCTGCAGTCAGGTTCTCGGACTAGAGATGAGACTGTCGCGCTCAGCCCGAACCTGAAAGGCTTATCCTCAGAACGGGCTCTACACGGGTTCGGGCTCGGGCTCATTCTATCTGAAACTGACAATTTTATTTATTCTCATATAGAAAAAATAAAAATAACTTTTTTTACCCTAGAAAATTACGTATTCCATTTTATTTCGTTAAATTCACGATTTTTTTTTAAAACCTGAGTATGCATATTTTTGTGTTCATAGTCATAGCGCAATTATTTTAACGTGTTTTGAAAAAGTGAGTTGAATTTGGACGTGGCAAACCCAAATTACAGCAACCCTCTTTAATGTGTGTGTCCGATTGGAATGACTGGTCAGTTTTTGGCTGAAATAAAGAAAGGTTATACGGTCCGAATTGAAAATAAAATTGAATTTTTGGAATGACAAAAATAGACTACGTATGTTACGCGAGTTTCGAATCGGTACCTCCGGTATTTTTTTTTTACTTATTGTTCGATAATGCATGAAAGAGTGACAATTTCGATGTCGGGAATTATCAAAATGGAAATTTCTTTTGCGGTTACCATAAAAATAGCCATTTTCGAAGCACATTTTAATAAGGTTTTGATACGATGTGTAATGATTTTAAATTAATCTTTAGGTTAATTATCAAAATAATAAAATACTGAGGCTCAGGTGCACCAGTTCAGGCTTTGGACAACCTAAATCTAAATATTCAGACTGCTAGGTGTGCTAGATTTAGCTAGCCATCGCAGAGAGACACACAGACAAAAACTTTCTTTTATTAGTATAGATTAATTAATCAGTAATACTTCATGTTTACAGTATTACACACAGTGAGACTAGTCAAAACGAGATCACTAGAAAAAACTACTGCATCAAATTACATGATTCTTATTTTAAATGAAAAATATTTGGCCACAGATTTGTTATCGTACATTCGTTTGTTCAGTACCTTTATTAATTAGCAGAATTTTAATTTTAAATATTTTTATTTTAATTTCTTTAAAATGGTGGCAATCGCATTACTTTCATTGATACTAGGATACAAAAGAAATAATGAAAATTTTCAGACAAGTGGCTTTCTGGCTGAATTTTTTAATCTCCAAGTTAAATTTCGGTAAAAATATTTGGTAGGCGGAAAAAAGCGCACCGGAAAAAAGCGCACCCGGAAAAAAGCGCACCGATAAAACGTCCACCTAAAATTGTCGATATAGAAAACCGATTCTATGTTTTTTCAAGTAAACCACGTGCTATTTAAGCACATGTATCTGTACCTTTAACATTAAAAGCATTATATTACATTACTGCACTGAACATAAAATTGCGATATATTATTTTTGAGATACTTATATGTTCAATTATAGAAAACCGATTCTATGTTTCTTTTTCAAGTAAACCATGTGCTATTTAAGCACATGTACCTGTACCCTTAACATTAAAAGCATTATATTACATTACTGCACTGAACATAAAATTGCGATACATTATTTATTGAGATACTTATATGTTCAATTATAGAAAACCAATTCTATGTTTTTTCAAGTAAACCACGTGCTATTTAAACACATGTATCTGTACCTTTAACATTAAAAGCAATATATTAGACACATTAATTGTATGAGATGTCAATGTTTTAAATAGAAAATACAATCTATACTTTTTTCCACACGCTGCTGCGTGGATAGCTTATTTATAACGACAACAACTTTTATATATTTATGGAAACTTTGACCGAGATAAGGAGGAAGGGGTAGACATGAAATTAAAAGAAATAAAACTTACATGCAGAGATTTTAAGGGGTTGAATTAAAGACAAAGAAATGAAATTTTAGCACATTTTGAGTTATAGGTGAGTTTTTTTTCATGATGACATTTATCGGGCTGTCGCGTGCAGAAGTTTTATTCAAAACGACAATTTTCACCGCATTTTCTAAAAGACAGCCTGCCTTTTTCGAAAAATGGAAAAAACTGTTTCGACTTCATAGTTTCTAAATAAGAGAATTTGTCGATTCCATGTGTTAATGAACGAAACTGAATTCAGAAATCTTGTTAGAAAATAGTCAATTTGGATTCCATATAAAAGGATTATCGATTTCTCTAAGGACAAGTGCAATTTTAGTAGCATACTTTTTTTTTCTACTTTATTCGAAAAACATAAAAGCCTTTATAATATATTTTATGTGATCTCTACGCAAACTCTTATAAAAGTATTTTTTAAATCATTATTATTATATAGTATTAGTACTAATTCTAACCATGAAATGCATTTAATAAAGTTCTTTTTCCTTCTTTGTGTGTGTCTGTTATTTTTATCTTCAAAATGTTAATGCTTGGTCATATGTTTATTTAAATATTTAAAACGATTTCCAGTTGAACATTATATCATATGTCAAAGATTTAAGAATCGGATTTGGAGTAGAATTTTATTTATTTATTTTCTCTCTCTCTCTTTAAATTTAAATATATTATCATTGATGATTTTATTTCCTCCTGCGGTTGCTTTGTTTTCTCCTAAACTCTATAAGACAAAAGCTATCCTTTAAAACTGTTCTCAAATCTAAAAAAGCCACTTTCTGACACATTCCGGAATTCAATTTTGTTCTTAAACAAATGAAATTGGCAGGTGCTCTTATTCATACACTATAAAATCTAGCAGTTTTTTTCCATTATTCGATAAAGGCAGTCTTTTAGAAATTGCTGTCAAAGTTGGCGTTTTGGATAGAATTTCTGCACGCATAAAGGTCATCATGAGAAAGCATTCGCTTATAATTCATTCGTCGAAAAATCAAGCAAAATGGAAAATGTACGCCAAACGTGACAAATGAGGTGCGTTCGTACTGTAACTAGTTTCAGTGAAATGTATTATATCGTCTGTTATTATGATATGATTAATTTCCGTAATGAAATAAATACATTTTAAACTGGCAACATTTTATCTTTTGTTGATATTTACCGAAAATTCCAATGGGAAGTCTAAACATAGCTTTGAAAATTTCAGAACTTGAAATCCTTATATAGAGTCTTTTTTCCATTTAATATCTATTTCTCCGGAAACATCTAGCCAAAATACTGTTGATAGATTATAGGATTGCTATAATTAAACAATTTTACACAAATTTTATACAAATTTTGTTTTTAAATTCTGTAAGACGGAAGTAATAGGACTCCATCTTAAATCGGACATAATCACCATGGCAACCTAGAATCATTACCTATCATGGGATATCACTGAATTAATTGCGTATGGTAGGATTTAATAGAATGAAGAATGCGACTTTAACTTGGTCATAAAGTTTATAAAATGTCATATACGTCATATATGATTATGACGCCATACATGTCAGATAACTTGGCGTTGAAAATTTCAATTTGTATATTAATTACATAATATAGATTTAATAGTCAAACTGAAAATATAATAATTATGTAAATGCCTATACAGAGTAGTTAATTGAACAATGAAATAATGGATAATAAATAAAATATTTCTTTGCAAAATGCATTAAAGACATTTCCAGCTTACAAGGGATTATTTTTCGGATTTGCGCACCTGTCTAGTGAATAATATGACAATATGAGACAAAGTTTTCTTCCACTCCCCTTTACATTACAAAAACCAACTTATTGAAAACCTGTCTCAAGTTGAATCCCAGAGTGTAAATAGACAAAGGGGTAACAACGAGTAAAGGGGAAATCGACTATAGGATGTGTCCTTCCTTCTGTTGCTAACTTGTTTGCAATAACTTTTAACCTATTTGGAACATTGGAAATGCAATTACATGCAATCTCCAACTTGTAAATAGCAATGTTAGGGTTACAGATACACGTTCTTAAATAACACGCGCTTTACTTGAGAAAACATAGAATCGGTTTTCTATAACTGAACTTATATACATCTCAATAAATAATGTATACCAATTTTATGTTCAATGCTATGTAATGTATTATCTTTATTTTCACCGTTGACCATTTTACCTGTTGACGTTGTTAGCGTTACACTTTTTACCTAAATTCGAACCTGCGGATGCAATGTCAGACTTGATAGCCTGTAAGCTAAAAAATGCTATTTAATGCATGTCGTTTTAATGAGAAATTGTGTTAAATTCACAATCAAAACATAACTTTGTGGTTTCATATTAATTAAAATAATTTATATTTTAATTTACAGTGTATTTTTTTCCCATAGGAATTTTTTTCTGATGTAGGTGCGCTTTCATCAAGGTGCGATTTCTTGAAGGTGCGCTTTTTTCCGGTGCGCTTTTTTTCCGTGCGTTTTTTTACGGTGCGCTTTTTTCCGTGATTCAAATATTTATTCGCATGCACTTTATTTTGATTTTGATAAGCGAATAAAAATTCATAAACATTAACATACATATTAATACGTTTAATATACATATTAATATTATCAAACCTACTGGCCTTTTTAAAAAATTGTGGCGTTATGAATTTTTTTCATAGCGGGTTGGTCATGGAGTGTCCACAATAATAAAAAAGAAAATCCTTTAATTCACCAAACTTTAAAGTTTCGTCATTTTTTTAATCATAAAAAAAGAAAATTAAGAAATCCCCCCCCCCCCTCCCAACTGCTGAAAAAAATTTCTAAGGCGCGTTAAATGTTTCATTCATTGTCTTCATTAAAACACAGCTATCTTTAACCCCCCTCCCCCCTTATATATCCTTTTTCTTTTCTACTTACTCTTTTGTGTAATATCTGATCTGCCCTTCCGTACAGCAAGCGCAGAACGTCTGTTTTATATTTACTTTTATTAATATACATAGAATATATGTCATCACAGCAAAATGAATTTTTACTGCCCATGAGAGCAAAATATGTATTTCGACATATACATCATCTGTTGGTGTATATAAAATGGTCTGTGTATTCAAATGTGCCCCCGGTGTACAGTAGGTCATCCCTGAACTACACTGTTAAATGCGACGACATATGTTTTCGCCATGTACATGTTTTCTATATAGACCATATCATTTCGCAGTGTGTAGTGCCATATTTCACCTATGCGAATCTATGTTTTGTGAGCTATCCATTTTACGAGTGCACCGTGCTGTACTACTTCGGTAACGTAAACTGTACTATCTATATAGTTTACAAACGCCAAGTAATATTCAAAACATTTGTTAAATTTGAAAAAGCATACCGCAACTGAAAATACACTTCTAGTTATTACCGCTCCCATACAGGACTGCAACCGAACACTTTTGTGGGTCCATGTATACGAATGATGAGTGCTTTGCGCGAATCTAGGAAAAAAAGTAACCGGAAAAAAAGTAATCGGAAAAAAAGTAACAGAAAAAACAAGAGCGGGAAAAAAGTAATCGGAAAAAAAGTAATCGGAAAAAAAGTAAACGGAAAAAAAGTAACAAAGTATTGATAAATATTGAACTTATTGATAAATAAGTGGTAAAAACTAACGAAGTAACATATGTCCGATTTATATAATTTCAGTAGGCGGATATTTGTGAATGCTATTAGGAATTGTGTAAAATCACCACCGGAAAAAAGCACCATCAGTAAAAAGCTCCCTGATAAAAAAAAATGTTAAAAAAGGGCGGTGGGGTTAAAATGAGAAAATCCCACACATTTATGAATAACACGTGTTTGAATAAGCCAATTATAATTTCGGGTAAAACACGTGCTAACCACGTGTACTTACTGGTGCGCGGTAAAAAGGTCAACGGTCAAAATAAAAATATATTACTTCACTGAACATAAAATTGCGATACATTATTTATTGGGATACATATATGTTCAGTTATAGAAAACCGATTCTATGTTTTTTCAAGTAAAGCACGTGTATCTGTGAATATCTCTAACATTAAAAGCATTATATTATACATTTTCTTTATACTAAAGCATACAAATAAATAGGAGTTGTGTATTGCATAAGTATTTGCTGACCGGAGACGTCGGCTATTCATTATGGGATCCCTGGAAGGGGGGGGGGGGGTTAAATAGAAAATACAATCTATAGTTTCTATCAATACTCTACATACAGCAATTTTTATATATTTATGGGAACTTTGACTGAGGGTAACATTTTTTGGAGGGCGGGGGGGGGACATTAAATTAAAGACAAAAAAGTAAAATTTTTGAATTTTTTTTTTTTTTACAAAGGAGAAGGAGGCAGAGTTATATATAAGGGGAGCAATAGAAAATATGAGTCTAAGTTTAGAGATTTGGTAAAAAAAAACACAAATTATGCAACGTACGAAGTAAAAAATATTTTTCCAAAAGGTGATTTGAAAGAAAATTTAGGATCTAAATTAAATGGTTATGGTGGTTGTAAAAAAAAAAAAAAAAAAAAAAAAAAATCCGGTTAACAACTAGAGAAAAAAGGCATGTTTAAAAGCATGAGTTTTTCATTTTTTCCATTTTTTGACAAACGAAGTCTTGAGTTATAAGTGAATTTTCTCCTATGAAATCACCATGAAAAAAGAGGGCTCACATTAACTAAGGTGGAAAGGGCACACACATTTATATATAATATATATATGATATTATTATATTATATTATATACAATTATATATAATATATTATATATAAATATATGAATGATTATATATTATGAATAATTATATATTAATCAAGAATGGCGTTTGGGTGTGGTGGCGGGGGGAGCGTAGAAAAAAAAATATGTACGGAGCATTTAAAGAGACGAAGAGAAGAGGATAAATATGAGCTAAAATTTTGAGATTAGTCTACTAACATCAAAATATAACATTTTACACAGTGATATCCTCATGGTTTTGTCCTGTACTTATTTATTTTCTCTAGGCGTTGGGTGGGTATGGACAACAGGTGCAAACTAGAACCCTTTAGGTTTGAGTAACAAAAGGGCTTAGATTTGAGTAAGTAAAATATAAACTTGTATTGTGATTTTGACAGACTATGCCACATACATAAATAGAAAGACCTTTAGGATAGAAATATGAATTTCATTCATATCCCTTTGCATGTAAAGAGAGGAAAATGGTTTGTACACTGTATCAAAATCCAGTAATGTCTTTCAACCGGTTTCAACAAAACTTATTGCAACTAGGAAGGAATTAATATTGAAATACCCTGAAAACTTCCTGATTTCTAACATTATTTCTACATTTATATTCTAACATTTTTAAATCATAATATATATATATATATATATGTATATATATATATATTTTCATATATATATATATTGAAAAGCATTGAAGAAAAGAAAAGGGGGATCGGAACAGAAACATGTTTTTAAGGTGATTTCTCTAATAACCTGCTCAACAACGAGAAACTGTTTGACAAATTTTCTGACCCATTTTTAAACACATTGGCATAAAATTGGAAGGCCTGACTGTTGAAGCGATTTGGAATTAAAATGAGATTTTCATTTATGATAAACAAATTACTTATAGAATTAAAAGTGATTTGTGTTGCGTGACGACACGTTCTTCTCCTTTCTCGTGCTGTGGAGTCGGAAATTTGGTTCAAAACGCCAGCTTTGACAGTATTTTCTGAAAGATCTTCTACTTTTACCATAAAATGGAAATATTTTTTCAATTACAAAGTTTTTGAATAATAACACTTTCCAGTTTTATGTGTTTCTGAACAAAAATGAATTCAGAAATGTGTCAGAAAGTGGCTTTTTTTTAGATTTGAGAAAAGCCTTAAGGGATAGTTTTCGTCTAATAGAGAGTTTAAGAGAAAGCAAAGCAAACCCAGGAGAAAAAATATCATGAATGATAATGTATTTAAATTTTAAAAGCGAGAGAAAGAAAATAAATAAATAAAAATCTATTAAAAATCCGATTCTTAAATCTTTTACATGTGGTATAATATTCAACTAGAAATCCTTTTAAATATTTAAATAAATATATGACGACGCATTAACATTTTGAAGATAAAAATAACACACACAAAGAAGGAAAACAGAACTTTATTAAATGCATTTCAGGATTTCATCAACTAGGTGAAACAGTTTACAAGTGTTTGTAAAATTTTTTATGAAATATTGTTCTAATGCACATAGACTATTTTAATAGAAAAAATTCAAAACTGATTATGTTACTAAATTACGAGTTGTTTTGGACACTGGGTTCAGTTCCTTACGGGTGTTCACGAATTTCTTATTTTATTAAACAATGCGACACATTCAAATAAAACTCACTTTTATATGTAGGTGCATGAAAATTTCAGATAGTATTAATATTTAGTTGCAAAAGATTTCAAAATATATTTCTTTTCTTATACATAGTATAATTGATCCCCCAGATTTATAATTGATTTGCTACCCGATACCGATCTTTTCTGAAAGTTGTGTGCCAAAAATTGACTTATAAGATATCAACTTGATAATATACTTTCAAAAGACCATATGCCCTTATAGGAGAGAGTGAAACATTGTTCGATTTCTTGTTATTTGAATAATAAAACTATTTCCGTTTTTTTTTTTTTTAATTATTGTTTTGTTATGCCAGTGTTTTTGGTATTAGTACGTATTTACCTAAAACATGTTTTTCTGAAAGCAAAGAACTTCTAAGATGCGAGCAAAAGTTTCTCTGAAATCCCTCACAATTAGACCCAAAAATTCTTTGTAAAGCTGTACCTATATATGAATAAAGATGCTAATACTCAGTACAAGTATCAAATTATTCACAAATATCAGTAGATTAAATGAAATTAAAATAACAGATATGAATAAGTGTAAATATATCTTCTTTTTTCTTTCTTTTATTTAATAGAAGTAAAAACAGTGTCGCTAAAATACAGATTCTAGCAATAACACATACGAAAGCATTATATATCATAAAATTATTATTATTATTATTATTATTACTTTACTTTGCACAATCATGCTGCACAAATGACAAATTAAATCTTGAAAATCCAATTTTTTAGCCCCCTATCTCACATAGGCATCTCACATGGACATATGATTAGAATTAGTACATTTAGTACATTTGTGAATACTGTATGACAAATATAGTTAAAACAATACTTTTATTAGAGGATACTTAGATAACATCGAACATGTGATCAAGCCCAATTGTGTTCTCGTGCCCGAATCTCGTAGGATATAAAATTCAGTCAAAATAGTCTGGGCCGTTTTTTATATAAAAATAGCTTGACCCATAGTGACGCAAAAATGACCCACTAATCGAATTTTCTCGGACGTGTGACTTAGCGCAATGATTTTCTCGTGCTCGAAACTCGTAAAATACAAAATTTAATCAAAATCGTTAGAGCCGTTTTTTAGATAAAATTAACTTGACCCGCGTTGACCCAAAATGACCCACTAATCGTAAGTTCTCGAACATGTGACCCAGCTCAATAGTCTTCTCGTACCCGAAAATGGTAGGATACAAAGTTTAGACAAAATAGTTAGAACCGTTTTTTAGGTACAATTAGCTTGACCCTGACTTATGGTGACCCAAAATGACCCACTAATCGAATTTTCTCGAACATGTGACCTAGCCCAATAGTCTTCTCGTTCACTAAAACTGTAGAATACTAAATTTAGTTCAAATCCTCTGAGCCTTTTTAAGATAAAAATAGCTGGACCCATCTTGACCCATGACCAAAAATGGCACACTAATCGAAATTTCTCGAACATGTGACCTAGCCCAATAGTCTTCTCGTTCCCTAAAACTGTAGGATACTAAATTTAGTTCAAATCTTCTGAGCCGTTTTTAAGATAAGAATAGCTTGACCCATAATGACCCACTAACTTAATTTTCTGGAACATGTGACCTAGCCCAACAGTCTTCTCGTGCCCGAAAACCTCAAGATGAAAAATTTAGTCAAAATCGTTTGAACCGTTTTTTAAATATAATTAGCTTGACCCTAACCCACAGTGACCCAAAAATGACCCACTAATTGAACTTTCTGTGACACGTGACCTAGCACAATGATTTTTTTCGTGCCCGAAACTCGTAAGATACAAAATTTAATCAAAATCGTTAGATCCGTTTTTTAGATAAAATTAACTTGAACCGCGTTGACCCAAAAATGACCCACTAATAGAAAGTTTTCGAATATGTGACCTAGCCCAATAGTCTTCTCCTGCCCGAAAATGGTAGGAAAAGTTTAGTCAAAATCGTTTGAACCGTTTTTTAGATACAATTAACTTGACCCTGACCGATGGTGACCCAAAATGACCCATTAATCGAATTTTCTCGAACATGTGACCCAGCCCAATGGTTTTCTGGTGCCTCAAAACGGTAGGATACAAAATTTCGTCAAAATCGTTAGAGCTATTTTTAAAATAAAATTTGTATATATATATATATATATATAAACCCCCGCCCCCCCCCCCCCCCCCACACACACAAGATTTGCTCTCGTATTAGAATATATGATGTATATAATGCTCTGATTGTTCTTAGTACACGTGGTTAGCACGTGCTTTACCCGAAATTATAATTTGCTTATTCAAACACGTGTTATTAATAAATGTGTGGTATTTTCCCATCTTAACGTGAAGACCCTCCCCCCCCCCCTTTTAGCATTCACAAATATCCGCCTACGGGAATTATATAAATCAGACATTTGTTACTTCGTTAGCTTTTAACACTTATTTATCAATAAGTTCAACATTTATCAACACCTTGTTACTTTTTCCGTTTACTTTTTTTCCGTTTACTTTTTTTCCAGTTACTTTTTTTCCGCTTTTGTTAACTCAGTTACTTTTTTTCCGGTTACTTTTTTTCCGATTACTTTTTTTCCTGTTACCGCTTTGCGCACTCTACTCAACATTAAACATCTTGTTGTGTACCTCAGTGATATAGATAAATTTCAATATGTTTATAATAATTTAACATCATTATTAAAATACACTGCAGATGATTTTCTGCCATAGACCATAATGTAACGAAATTCTTTTGAGTGTCCCTGTAAATGATCTATGAATTGTACACGCTTCATTTTCAATACAGAACATTCCACAGAAAATCCTAATACCATGTATCAACTACTTAAAAATCCGACAACATTTAGGATAGTTAGTGCTAGGAAAGACAGATTGTCAGACAAATTGAATTCATAAACCCTTTTCAACGATGTTAGAAAATGTTAAAAACGCTATTCTATTCCAAATCAATTCATTTTGTATGCTTGCGAATATTGTACATTTAAAAATTACTTCATGAGTGTGACTGGTAACAAATATTTATTTGAGAATAGGTACATTAGAAATAGAATTCAGGGTCGCGCCATGCATTTTACAGTTAGTTTATGCCGCAGTAAGGCGTTTCATAAGTCAGATATTTTTTTTTCTTCTCAAGTTTTCAGAAATGGTTAAGTTTGTTTTTTCTTATAGTACCACCTCAATGACTAAAATAATCACTAGAACAGCGTTAACCCATCGATCAATAGTGATATGAAAGAAACCCCTTGCTATGAAATGAGGACTTACTTGAGTTGCCATGATGAGAGTCAGTCTAATCTTTTGTAAACATTTTGAAAAGATGCGGCAAAGGGAATATTTTACTTTTGTCATTCATTTAGGAGATAAAATAAGAATCAGAAACATACAATGTTGTAAAAAAGATGTATAGTCAAAACAGTATTGTATAAAAGGCAAATGCAGGCATATATGCTTTTGTTACAATACTTTGTTGCAATATATGCTTTTGTTGTATAACTATAGGTTACTTTTGAAAACATGCACAAAAAGAAAAAATAATATATGCGTTACGAGCTTAAAATCAGTTATTTCAGTGGCTACTTAACATGCTAAATACAACTAAAAAAAAAAGAACAATAAGAATAAATTGAGAAAACAAACCTTAAAACTTATTTGTACAACTGATAGTTGATAAATTCACCTCTTGCCAGGGCACATTTTCTTTTCTTTTCTTTCTTTCATTCAATCTTCTAATAAATTTACTTTGAATTTAAATTTTTTATTTTCTGTTTTAACTACATTCTTTCATTACATAACTGTGTCTTCATAAAGTTTATTAGAATATCATTTTTATTCAGCTTTGGATATTTAGATAGAATAAGAGTTTGGGGGTGGGGGAGGGGGGGAAATAAGATACCTGTACAAATTAGTTGTTTAGCTGAATCATCGATCATATTTCCTTTTTTAGAAAGCTTCTATAACGTTATCTTTTAAACATGAGTACTGAAATAGGAACAAATTCTACTTGAGACGAAATTGTTAAATTTTAAACTATTATATTAAGACTATTTTTTAAACATTATTATTAAAAGTGAATGAACTTAGGATTTATTATTAAGCTTGAATGTTGGATATTGTTTCTTGAAAACACTTACACCCGAAATAGCTCATAAAATTTCAACTAAAGCGTAAATGCTTTTAAGATTTAACACCGTTTTCACACATCTAATTAATGCCCAGTTTTTTTTTTTAAACTTTTATTTTATTTGCTCTTATATCTTATGTTTTTAAATAATGTAGAATGTATTTCTCACACCATCATTGAAGATTTATTAGGATAATAATAAAAACATTTTCTTTTATTATTAATTAAAGGACATGTTTTGCGCTAATACTAACCTAGAATGGATTTATGAAGACTGAATATCATTGCATCAATGAATCATTACGGAGTGCATCAAAGATCTTTTTGTAAAAAAATTTCATTTTTTTTTTTTTTTTTTTTTTTTTTTTTTAGTCTGGTGTTCAAGTAATTCCACATGTTTTAACATTCAGGGAATTTTTCAAGAAAATAAGAAAAATAGACTTAAGGTGTTGATTTACATTATTTAGACATTTATTTCAAACATGTATTTCATTTTATAAACAGGCACTTTTACCTTAAAACATTTGTTTGAGGGAGAAGAGTCAGGGGATAATATACTACACATGAATCTGGAAAGGTGTGAATCAATTTAAACCTATTATGCTAATAAATGGAACATTGACATAGGAATATTGTACAAAGTCACTTCTAATATACTTGTATGATTTTATTAAGTATATTTTGGACAAATACTTTTAATGATTTAAAGAAAAAAAAATACAGACTCTGCGTTATATTTCATACATGCAAGATATTTGGTAAAAAATAAAAATATAATAATAATTAAAAACTAAAACTTAGAAACCATTAAACTGTATAAACATGCGTAGTTACTTTATCAAGTTGTGAAATTTTAAGTTGAATAAAAAAAAGGTAAAGATAAAATAATTTATGATACTATGAAAATTGATTGTTGAAACTGAAATAAAATCAGTTGACTACATAGATATTCTTCAAAAATTCTCTTAACGAAGTCATCGTTAAAATTTTTCTCAGATTTTCTGTAAATTAGAGTAATATAATTATTGTAAATTATACTCTCTTAAAACGAAAGAGTGGATTTGGCTTCTCAGAAAAGAGCTGCAATTTATTGGATCGTAAATGAGTTGATTTTTAAACGCTTCACTCACCTTGATCTGAATTTTTATTTTTCTAATGCACTCCAGAAGAACGAATACTAAGCAACTCAAGTCGATAAAAAAAGCACTCTTTTGCGAGCGGACATGTCAATACGGCTGACCTGACCATTCGCTGAGCAGACGACAGGCATGCGTCATCGAGGCAAGCATTTCGCCTTCCGGACAACTGGCAGCACATTTTTGACTGTTGAAATATTATTCGCGCTGTTCAAACGGGCAATTTTAAAGAAGGAATACTTGTAAAAGGTAAGAATTTCTGCTATTTTAAATACTATAATCATGTTTTTTATAATGATTCTGTTTTATATTTATTGTTATTTTATATATGGCGTGATATTTTTCAGTTTATATCAATATTTTTAACAAATATGTCTTAACCCTAACATTTAGGACTATTTACACCCGAACGAACATTTAGAGATCTTTTGAGTTGGAAGGATAAATATTAAAAAATGCTCTAAAATATAATTATACAAATCCTTTGCCTCTCATTTTAAGTTTTTTTTAATGTTGTTTCAATAAATATGATTTATAAATAGCACTTAGTAGCAATTTAATCTTTTAAAGAAAATGTCTCGGCGGTACTGTGCGTTTGTTTATATATATTTTTTTTAATGATGTTTCAGAACTCTAACTTTCATAATACTATAAATTGAAAATTGACTTGTCTGACTTTAAAAATATTGTTTTAAAGTAAACAAATTATATTTCTTATTTTTTTCTCTGTCTGAAGAATTTTTTTCCTGGATATTTTTATTGACCTGCCTTTTTTTTCGAATGCGCATACATAAGTTTTAGTCATTTCATGCTGCTGAGAGTTAGATTATTTGAAATGTATCTCAAATATATAAGAAAAGCTTTAGAATATCTATTTCATGTTGACAAAAACTTTTGAAAAGTAGCTTTATTAGTATATATACTGTTTTTCTAATATTTTAAAATAAATATACTTGATTTGTGAAGCTGTATAAATCCCATATTTTTTTTATCATATGTTGTTAAAAATAAGGTAAATATCTCCATTCCCGTATATTCACTGTGTGAATATTCCTAAATAGTATTAGGATTAAAACATTTAATGATAATATTGATATAAACTGAAAAATATCATGCAATGTATAGAATAATATTGCATAGAAAACGTAATCATTATAACAAAATAAAAAAAAAAGATTAAAATATTTAAATCAGCAGAAATTCTTATGTTTTCAAATATTCCCTTTAAAATTCTCTTTTTGGGTCGGGAGGGGGGGGGGGGTATTTATTTCAAGCAGCTCAGAAACAACAACAACAAAAAAAAAAAAAAAAAAAAAAAAAAAAAAACTTTTCACTTAATTGTTGAATATATACATATATGTAAACATAGATATGCATACATTCAATATGCAAATTACTTTTTGTTTTCTAAAATAATAATCTACTTGTTCATGAAATTTATTATTTTACACTGAAATATTACATTTTACCATGAATTTTAATTCCCCTTCCCCTCCTCAAGTATGAGTTAGTTATAAATCACTCAAGTGCTACTGGATTTAACCTTCATTGATTTGATTTAACTCAAGTATGAGTAAAATAGAGATAACTCAATCATGAGTTGCTTAAAAACAACTCGTTCACTCGAGTTGTTTCAACTCTTCATGAGAAGCTGACTTTCAAATCGTGAGATGAGTGGATTTCGGCTCAACTTGAGTTATTTTGGCTCTTTCGTTTTAAGAGAGTAGTAATGTTTTTATATGACAAGCAATTTCGCCTCGAAGTACCAGAAAAATACCACTATTTACCACTTCGAATTATAATGAAAAATTGTTTCACTTCTGTTTGTCAGATATATGTTCATTCGCACTCTGAATGTCTGAATTTCAGTAAAAATACTTGTGTAATAATGAAATTTGATTGTGTTGTAATGCTCAGATGAGCCGACATATATATGAATCCATTTTTGCTCGCAAACGCATGAGATTGGCAGATGCTGTTATTCAGAAACCATGTTGTTCGGGAACTGAATAGCTTTTCCATTCTTCGTTAAAAATAGAAGGCCTATCAGAAAAACTTGGTGAAAAATTTCGTTTTTAACAGAATTTCTGGATGCGACAGCCCGATAAAGGTCATTGTGAGACAACAATTGCTTATAACTCAAGATATTCCTTTCTCGAAAAATGAAAAATATGTATTCGATTTCAAATCACTGAAATGTGCTAGAGTTTTGCATTATTGAATCGGGATTTTTTCCCCCCTTCAGAAGTGCCTTAAAAGCAAGGTTCGTGATTTTTTTTTTATTATTAAAAAAAAAAAAAATAAATAAATAAATAAATCGAATTTTTTTTAATTGGGATTTTTGTTTTATTTAGCTCAGATTATTATTATTATTATTATTATTATTTAAATACACATTTTAAAGTAAAATAACCTCAGAGTAAACATACCTGTATGCTTACTCTGAGAAAATAACATTTACAAAATCATTAAAATTAAAAACTAAAATAGCTCTTTTAAATTTATTTGAAAAAAAAATACTCATTCACTTGGTTAATTTGAAATATTTTAATCATATGAATAATTAAATATTACAGTTACAAAAAAGGGAGCAATAGAAACAGATTTAATTTGAAAAGGTGAATTATCTTTTACTTTTGAAAACATGAAATAAATAAAACGAATTATTTTGTGTTATATGATCACTTGCTTAAACTGCAATTTAACAAATATACTATTCTATATAAAATATACATACCACTTTAAATTACCCATTTAATAAATTAAAAATCATATGCACCCTTTATTACTAAAAGCTAAAAATTTTTAACCAAATTTTTTATTAAAAATCTTAAAATACAAAAGATAATTATATTTATAAAACAAGAAAACAGTTATGAATGAAATTTTAAACAATATATTTCAGATCGGTACTGAATTCCTTCAAAAGCATCTATTTCAAATTATATACAATATTCTGGAATATATACAATATTCACTTAATGAATTTTGAGAATGTATTATACATACATAAAGATGATCTCTGATGATGATTATATGTTACAATTTTCAATGGATCTGAAAAAATGTATTCTTTGTTATTAAAATATTTGAAAAGAAACCAATTTTCCAGCTGAGTTCCTGAGCAATTACTGAGTTTAGACTGAATCAAAGTTGAATTTATTTAATTTAAATTTTAAAAAATTAAATCAGATTTTTTTTAAGACTATAAAAACTTTATTTGTTAATTAGCTTACATTTATAAGTAACTAAAATTTAAATTATTTTTAACAGGAACAAAAAATCATGCGTTAAGCATAGATTATGAAACGCCTTCCAACACAATCAGAATACTGTAACAAAACTTCATAGATTCATAAGGTGAAATGGGATATCAAAGTAAACAATTCTCGAAAACGTATGTCATATTCGAAAACCCAGTTTCAGTAATTAAAATTAATAATTGAAAAATATCTGTTTTTTTTTTTTTTTTTTTTTTTTTTTTTTTTTTTTTTTTTTGTACATGATCAATAGATTTTTATATATGCCACACAATATGCTAAAATTTAGTTCAGTTAGGAAACGCACAGCAAAGCTCAAAAATTCCATTCTTCAATTTCGGTCAATGAAAGACAATGTACTCGACATCTTTTGCGCAGCCCTGTATATGATCTATAGAATTTATATACACCAAGCAATATGTAGAAAATTAGTTACATTTAAAAAAGCGTGCCACAACGGAAAAAACGCTTCTAGAAATTAATGTTCACAGACAGTACTGTACCGAATTATTTTGTATGTCCCTGTAAATGAACGATAAATGCTATGCTCTCTATAATCTATGATAAGCATAAAAATTGTAATATAACTCAGTGATATATATCAATTTCAATATGTTTGAGATATATTAACATCATTAAAATACACCGCAAACGATTTTGCCTCATTCGACCCCATGCGATTTCGACCGTAATGTAAAAGAATTCTTTTGAGTGTGCCTGTAAATGAACTATAAGTGCTACATACTTCATTTTCAATACCGAACATGCCATAGTTGACCTAAATGACATATATCAGTTGCGGGGAAATCCGAGTATATTTACGAAAGTTAGAATCTAAATTTGAAATAAAATTTTTACTAAAGTTGTTTTACATCAATGATTAAAAAAAAAAAAAAATCATCTTAATCTTAATTATGATTAAAATCAATCTGATTTAAATCAACAAACCCTGCTTAAAAGAATTTGTTTCCCAGATTCAATTTAAAAAATCGAATACATTATTTTTTTTATGAATTGTTATATTTTACGTGCATTTTGAAGAGGTTATGCTTTTTACAATTAAATTAAGTAAGCTAGATTAAATACTAAAACCAGTGAAACAGAACGTATGTAAAGCGGAAAACTTTTTTAAACGGAAAATTTCATGGTCTCGGTGAAAATAATATAAACTATAAGGAATAGTGTACCTGCTAAGATGAAAACCTGTCTATAGTGGAATTTTATTCGGTATCTTGTGAGTTCGTCTTAAAAGATTTTATTGTTTAAGAGTTTTAAAATTATAAATATGCTTGAAAGAAGAGAAAAAAAAAACACATTTTAACATAGCTAAAAACTTTTTACTTCAGTTTGTCTGTCTGTCTGTGCTTCAATTTTCGTAAATATGATTGGATATTCACAAAATTCATGCTCTGATAATGAGGTTTACTATACCATTCTTCGCTATTGAAAATGAAATGTATAAACATTTATTATTATTTATTATACCTATAAAACATTTATTATTATTTTAAACGGGATATATGAAAGAATACCAATACATTATCGTTTATAGGTGGTTTTACCATTTTTTCCAGAAAAAGACAGAAAACAGAACAAAAACAGAAAACAAATATGCAATGTACTGTGTGCAGTATTTATATGTCGTAGAAATACCTCATAATTTTTTTTTAAATAATACAGTGAGCAAAGTCTTTGTCTTATATGTTACATCATATACACACAGATTTTTTTTTTGTTTAATTTTGTTAATGTTAATTTTGTATTTCTATATATTTCCTATTAGGATAAAGTATATTAACATTACATTCATCTTTTTTACTGATTTGTTTTAATAATTATTATTTTTCAATGATTTATGTGAAAGATTATAGTAGTTTTTGCTTATGATATATATATATATATAGTACATTAATTAATTTTATTATCTAAAATCCCCACCCCTGCATTTTTTTTCTTTACAGAACTGAAAATGAAACAGTTTTCAGCAATTTAAAAGCAATATTTTTTTATAATTATTATTTATTATTATTGTTTTAAATCAGTTTCGCGCATTGTTTTGTTATTATTACATAGTTAAATCAATTGACATAATATATATAGAGTAAATTCTGGCTTATTTGGAAGTGAAAAATTCGAATAAAATAAAATAAAGAGAGAGTAAAACAAAGCACTAAACATAAATGACTACATTTTGCACACTTAAACTTTCGAAATTTTACCTATAGTTTTTTCACTAATTTGACCATGTTTCAAAAAATATATATTCTCAACAAATTATGTACTTAACTTAACTAAAAAAAAAAAAAAAAAAAAAATCCTTAACGACAGCTATTTAATTAACACATTAAAAATAACCAAAATGTAAACACATAAATAGTATTAAAATAGCCATAAATATCAGACCGCAATAGATTTCACCGAAGATAGTGAATACAGTCCATTTTAAACGTTTGTTGAAATGAAATTCATAGTTGCTAATGTTTTCATCAGAATTTATCTTGAAGTGTTAAAATATTACGCTTTTAACACATAAAATATTAAATTAAGCAGATATTTCAGAAATATTTTGGCAACTAAGGCGGAAAAAAACATCTTTTAAGAAGAGTACGAAAAAAAAAAGAAATTAAAAAATTTAATTTTATGAGGAGATTTTTTAAATGTACGGTGCATTCTTCTACGTCCATATCTTTAATATTGACGAGGAGAATTAGAGAGCTGACTGAGAAACCCCCTTAAGGATATTTTCAAATCCAAACTAGCTACTTTACGAAATATTTTTTAATTTACTTTTGTTCGGAAACTTGTGAAATTGGCAAGTGTTCTTAATTCAGAAACTTTGTAATCGAAAGGCGTTTTCCATTTTTTGTTAAAGGCCAAAGATCTTTCAGAAAATACAGCCAAAGTCAGCGTTTTGAATCAAATTTCCGACGCCGCAGCACAAGAAAGGAGAAAAACGTGTTGTCACGTAGCAAGAATCGCTTAGAACTCGATAAATAATTTATTTATCAAAAAATGGAGGACTATGATAAAATGGATGACTATGATAAAATGGATGACAAAAAATGGATTCCAAATTGTTTCAATACCCTGCTATTTTTATGCCTTTACGTTTAAAAATGAATCACAAAATGCGTCAGAAAATTTCGTGCTGTTAAGCATATTATTTGAGAACCATCTTAACGGAATCTTGGGATATGATTGATGAGGAAATAAATAAACAAATGTTCTAAAAAATGTTTGTTCAATTATATTTTTTACATAATACATTTCTTGTTATTTTTTAGGCCACACGAAATTTATTATGGTTTTTGCTCATGATACAAAAAGCTGAATTGTTTAGTTATAATTTTTATAAAACTTTTATATGCAGAATGATTTTTTTTTTCTTTCTGTGATTTGCACTTTGAAAAGAGTAGAGGCTGTGGAATTTATCTACAAGAGGAACTGACATTGAAGAATGAATAATAATGGATGGGAGGGGGGTTGTGATACAGATGTCTTTTAATGAGCAAAAATGTTTCTTCGCTTTATCTCCATTCCAGGGGCCCGTATATCAAGGATTGTTTGTAAAGAAAGACGAGTAAGGATTGAATTTGGCTACCTTTCTTATTTACAAGTCGCCAGGCTGTTAATTGCTTTTTCGTCTCCCTCATTTCCCCCTACCCCGTCAAATTGTCAGTAAGTCCTCTCTCCATCCAAAAGAATCTACTGCTAGTAGTCCAGGCAATAGGGGATTTTACCTGGAAACATTCATGGTAGTTCTGAAAAAAGGCTTACATTGTGTTTTTTTATCACTGAATCCGAATTTTTAATTTCCCACCAAAATCTCCCCTGGCATCCGCACCCCCCCCCCAAATTTTGATAAATCCCCCTCAAAATAGTTCTTTTTTTTTTTCAAAACATTTAATTTTTTATTGTTTTAGAGAAAAAGCATTTAAAAATTCAGAAAGTAGACAAAATTTGCAACAACAAATAAGATATGACATTATGACATTGGATGAACGGGAGGTGGGTACCTCGGAACATGAAACAAAATAACAAAAAATATTGAAAAATAATGAAAAATCTGAGTCTATTTTTTCTATTTATGTTTATTATTCTAATTTAAATTTATCCTGAATAATTAGAATAATAATTATTATTCTAATTATTCGGGATAAATTTAAATTCTTTTTCTCAACTTGACTGCAGTCGAGGAAACAGATCCATTTTTGTTAATTTGATCACTATCAGATCCGTTAAATGTGGATTTCATTCAAGTATTATTGAAAATGAATTTCATGCTTTGCAAAGATATAATTTCTCCCCTTTGTAAACATTTTACGAACATGATTCACATCTCTCTCTCTCTCTCTCTCTCTCTCTCTCTCTCTCTCTCTCTATATATATATATATATATATATATATATAATATTTTAGTATTACTATTATTTCTTGGTATCATTTGTTTATCTATTGAATTTTCAATGGCATCTTTATAAAATCTTATTCAGGTTCTATTGAATTTTTTTTTTTTTTTTTTTTCCAACATTAATTTTGTTCTGACTTATGACTGCTAGGGGTTTTTATATTGTTGTCTTTTGATGTTAGTTTGCTTAATGGGACTTTATGTATATATGTAAATAGTTTTATTATATAGCTTTATTATATTTAATCAAGTATTAAACAGTCAATCTTAATATATATATATATATATATATATATATATATATATATATATATATATATATATATATATATATATATATATATATATTTTTTTTTTTTTTTTTTTATGGTTATTCAAGTAATAATAAGATTGATTCATAACAATTTTTTTAAATATGTTATAGATATATTTAATATGTATTTCTTGCAATTTTTATTGCTATCAAACAAATATGGCAGTTATTAGTAAAATGTTAGATACTGGCAATTTAGGCCTTGGTGGATCGAGGACTAATGCTCGGTACAGGAAGATTATTAGGGATCTTCCTGGATCGTTATCAGATAACCTATTCCATTGTCCCAAGCCTGTACTATGTTTTCGAGAGTGTGAATCTAAGCGTTGTCTTACATGTCCATTAGCTGATAAGTCACAGATTTCAAATAATAACAATCTTAATTTGGTAAAATTTTGCAAAGCATACAATGTAATCTATTCATTGAAATGCAATTCGTGTAACATGGAATATATAGGACAGTCTTGTCAAAAATTACATAAGCGGCTAAATTTACATCGTTCTCATATTGATAAATATAAAAATTCTAAATTTAAAAAAACTCATAATATTGAATATACTCATTTCAAAAATCATGATTTTAAAAATATTACTATTAAAATACTTAAAATACAAAAAAATTTTACTGAACGACTTTTTCTAGAATCTAAATATATAAGACATTTTAATACTACATATCCTTATGGATTAAATCAATTAGTATACAAAAAATCACATCCTGTATTTTCAGATTTAACTAAATATGAAAATTATAAAAATCTTTATTCCGGATTAAATTTTTCAAACTTAAAAAAAACTTCAAGATCTGGTAGAGGTAAACATAATAACAAAAAATACACTGATGATATTGTGATTCAACAGGAGCTTGATAATCTTGAGGCACAATTTTGTAATGATTATTGTTGGCTTGCTATAAGAAAACATGTTTTTAGTATAAAAAAGAAATATATAAACCAATATTTCAAGGTATTTAAAAAGAATCAATATTCTCCACATTTTTGTGATATCTTTTATGATATTCTACATTATAGAGCAAACCTATTAAATACAAGTCTTTCTAATAAACCTAAATATAAAACTAATAATACACAATTAATTATAAATTTTTCCAATCATGTATTTAATAATATAAATTTACACAATATAATAAACAACATTAATAATAATTTTCCAATAAAAATTTTTACCATTCACAAGACATATAAATATAATCGCACACTTGGACGTAAAATTTTTAATTACAATTCTTTTGCAAAAAATTTGGTCTCTTCAAAGAATTACCCATGTTATTGTAATGACCCAAAATATCAAAAGTATATAAATACAACACATGGTCATATCATTAATGGTGATCTTAATATTGTAGAAAACCTATTTTACAAAACTTAATGCATAATGGCACAAAATTTCGTCTTCCATATAAGTGTAATATCAAATCCATAATATTGCAGTTTATTCAAGATATTGATTTGTTTATATATAAAATTGCTGTTGATTACAATAAACCAATCGAATATTTCAGTGAATGGAGATTTTCTATAATTGATAAATTAAAAAATGAAATTATAAAAAATTATCATCATATTACACATGCAGCTTTTAAAAACATAAATAAACATATATCAGAATTACAAAATAAATTTATAATTACTTATGTAGATAAATCTCCAAATAATTATGCTATCATTTGTAAAGAATACTATAAAGTGTTAATTCACAATGCAATCAACACAAGTAATATTTTTAATAAAACTAAATTAAATATTGAAATAAATAACAGAAAATTATTAAATTATCACAAATTACTAAAAATCAAATGTAATAATTTTAATTATCCTTATCTTGTTATAATTCCAAAATTTCATAAAAATCCTATTAAATTTCGCACTGTTACCATCGGTTGTAACACATATAATAAAAATGCAAGCAATTTACTACTTAATATTTTAAAGCAGATATATGATATAACGTTAAAACATAATAACCAACATTGCCTAAAAAATAGTTTTCAACTCATTAATAAAATGCATAATATCAATCCGGTAAAATTCATAAAAACATTGGATTTTAATGATTTATTTAATAACATTGATATAAAAGACTTACATAAAACAATGTGTATATTATTTAAAGAATTTAAATCTCAATTAAAATTAAAAGAACATATTTCAGTAAATTTTTTTAAACCTTTACTAAATTTTACATTGCATAATAATTACATTATATATGACAATATTATCTATAAACAATGCCAGGGAATTCCGCAGGGCGGAACCGCATCTAGTATTCTCTCTGACCTTTACTTATATTATTATAAAAGAAATATAAGTCCGAACAATGATTATGTATTTTATCGCTATATTGATGACATTATCATATTTTATTTCAATGAAAAAAATTGCACATCACCACTCAATTTTTATCCTACTCAGCTTAAATTAAGCGAAAATGATTTAATTAATAATAATATAAACTTTCTTGACTTAAAAATTAATATTACTAATAATTATAAATTAATTTTTGATATTTATGATAAGAGATTTGATTTCCCATTTAAAGTAAATATTTTTACCAATTTTGCTTCATGTTTACATAAATCTGTTTATAAAAATATAATTATCAATTATCTACATCGTATAAAATACTTCTCAGATATAAATAAAAACAAAAATATTAGATATATTCGAGATCAAGCAAAAATATATGGTTATCCAATTTTTATGATAAATTCAATCATCAACTCTTTTAAATAACATTTATTATATAATTTAAATATAAACATGGTATGTAATAAATTATTGTTTTAGTGTGCGATAACATATAACAAAAGATATAGAAAATAATAATTATAACATACATTATTACAATCATAACATATTAGGAAATTTAATATTTAATATTTGTTTGAACATTATATACACTTTATATAGAAAATTACAATTATAACATACATAATTACAATTATAACATATTAGGAAATTTAACATTTGATTAAACATTATATACACTTTGTATAGTTGTGATTGTGCGTTGCCGAACACCTCTGTTAAGGTGTTATTGATGTGCAGTTTTCATACATTTATAAATTAACTTATACAATAACAAATTAAATTATACATGGATAACATTGGTGATTATAACTCATAAACATATCTATTTGCAATATATATAAATATAAATATATATAGTTTTTATTTTTGTCTATGAATAATTAAATTTAACAAGTATTTTAATTACTGCATTGCATTAATTTGATTCAAAAACAGTAGTAATACTATTAATTATCAATTTTATAAATTTTGAGATATTTTGAATTGTTTATGAATTATTTAATTAGATATTTAAATTAATCTATGAAATATAAAATATATTTACAATGTAGTATAAATTAAACATTAATTATTTAATAACAAGTCTAATATATATTTAAGTAGTAGTAAAAATAAAACATTAATTATTTAATAATATGTCTATAATATCAGTGGATTAACACAGCTGGCAGCAAAAACAATTTGAATTAAAATAATATCTCTTTTACATAATATATTCTTGTTAAGAATATCTGTAATGCTGTGCAAGTTGAATTAATTCTGTGTAGATTTATTCATATAGTAGTATTATATTTTATTTGAATTTAAAGTAAAACTACAAGTTAGTATTGTTTTTTTAAAGTTTATTTATATAATTAAATCTAATGAAGTGAGTATGTAAATAATAAAGTGGATATCTAACTAAATATTAATTATGAATTATTATAATACCAATAGTTGGCGACACTTTACCTTTCAGGTAGTTGTTGATAATATTGTTAATATTATATTTAATTTAACTATAGAGGGAGCTATTGATTGTATATTAATTTTACTTTCAGGAATTAAAATTGGATGGAGTAATATATATTCACGGATATAATTTTGTTATAAGTGTATTAAAACCAGAATTATTTTGTGTGTTTTTGAATCATTTTGTGTTTGGGTGTCATCGATGAGGATGTGTTTTAAAAAAAGTGTGCTCTCAACTTGTATTTCAAATCATTTCTCTCAACTCGACTTAGTCAACATGTATGATGCATTGCCATGTGGATGTGAATATTATGCAGAAGTTGTGACATTTTAAGGATTCTGTATAATTTTTGTGAGTAAAATATTTTATCTACACTTTACGCGTTCATATTTCCAATTTTATTATTTCAAAACTGTTATCTCGTGGTAATTTCGTGAGGTGTTAAATACAGTTTTTGGGATAATCGATGTGAGTGAAATATATTGTATATTCTTAATGGTTTTTTATTTCCTATTTAAATATTTCCAAATTTTTATTTCCTATTTAAATATTTCCAAATTTTTATTTCCTATTTAAATATTTCCAAATTTTAATAATTCCAATTGTTGTCTGGTAATAATTCAGTGTACCTGGATGATTCTACTGATCTTAGCATTATGCCAGTAGAATTATGAAACACTGAATTATTATTTAAAACACATGTGGGTGCATCCAGGCTGATGAGTACATGTGCATGTGTTTTTTCATATCCAATTCATATTTAACTCTCATGTGATCCAATTTTCCATTGTATATGGTTCATATTTAATTTATTAATCCATTTGTATTTACTTAATTGCTACTCCAATTTATATTTTTTTTCCCTTTCTCTCTATTTCTTTTTTCTTTTTTCAATATTCTTTAGGTATGAGTAAAATTTGGCCAATTACCATTGAAGCACAAGCTATGGTAATATTATGTTTGCACATGTTAATTATTAGCTATGTGGTATTCTGTATACACAATATCATTAATTATCTCTTTGGAGATTTAAGTAGAATGATAATAGAACTTGATATGTTTTTTGAAATTCATAGATATTATAATTATATATATATATATATATATATATATATATATATATATATATATATATATATATATATATAAACTTATTGCAAAAATTAACCATTGAAACAGAAGTAATTGACCAAATGCAATGAAATTATTACCCCATATAGCTATGTCAAATTACACATTATAAAACATAGTCCTAACGAATGAAGTATTTATTCAAAAAGTGAAACATAAGTAAAAAAACACAAATGTAAGCTTATAATGTATATATATATATATATATATATATTTATTTATTTATTTATTTTTTGGCAAGATTTGGCTAACTATACGCAATTAAAATCGAGTAGTTTATCGATGAATATCAATCAGTCCGCTTTAAAAACACGATTCGAAACAAATTATATCTTTGCAACGCATGAAATTAATTTTCAACTTGGATAACAAATATTTCAGATTTGGGTGAAACCCATAGAGCAACATTTGACGGTTCTGACAAAAATCAAATTGACAAAAATGAATTTGGATCCTCGACTGCAGTCAATAGGAGAAGAAGAATTTAAAATTATCCCAAATAAATAGAATAATATATAAAAATAGAAAAAAAAGATTTGTCATTGTTTTTTAATACTTTTTGTTATTTTGTTTCAAAACTTTTCAGGGAAAGTTCGGAGGAGAGACGGGGGAACCCACGTAAACGATGTGACTGGTTAAGCAGAATTGCGTAACTTAGTGCACACAGCGCATATTTTCAGGACCCCCCCCCACCCATCCCCCTCTCCGTTTACGTCGTAATGTCAAATATCTTATTTGTTGTAAATTCTGTCTACTTTCTGAATTTTCTACTTTCTATATATACTGCAGCGTTCTCAATAACTTCAATACAGGAAGCGATCACAGGTTAGTTAGATGCAAACTGCTTTTAAATACTAAAGTGGAAAGAATGAAGCTTTTGCAATGCTCAAAGAAATCAGTCGATGTTATAAATCTCCAGAAACATAAAGAAAAATTTAATTTAGAACTTAAAAATCGTTTTCAAGTACTTCAATCAATCTTAGAAGAAGAACAAGATGTTACAATAGTGAACAAGAATTTAACAAATACTCTACAAGAAATTGCAAGGACGACAGCTGGTGAAGCACAAGTAAAGCAAACAAAGAAAATAACAGAAGAAACAAGAAGATTGATGAAGAAACGCAGATAATTTAAAATGAAGAAAAACTATCCTAAATCAAGAGTTGAATATGCAGAATTATGTAAAACGGTAAGAAAATGTGTTACAGAAGATATCAGAAAATTTAACTGTGATCTTATCAAAAAAGTTCTAGAAGATAACAAAAGTTTAAAATCAGCTAAGCGCAAACTGTGTGTTGGAAGAAAAGGTATTTTTGCACTGAAGAGAGCAGATGGAACAATCACCAAAATCAATAATGAAATAGTACACATTGTCGAAAAATTCTATAACGATCTATATAAATGTGAAGATCAAAGGGAAATCAACCTACGTGATCTACTAGTAAACATAACAGAAACTGAAGAGATAATCCCAGTGATGACACATGAAGTTGTACAAGCCATTAGAGGCATGAAAAAAGGTAAATGCCCTGGCGAAGATTGAATTACAATTGACCTTATCAAAGAAGCAGGAGAAGAATTTGCAAAAATGCTAGCCTTGCTGTTTTCCAAATGTCTCGAGAAATCAGATGTACCAGAAGACTGGAATAATGCTGTGATGGTGTTACTTTATAAGAAAGGAGAAAAGGAAAACATTAAAAAATACCGTACAATCAGCTTACTGTCAGTGATTTATAAAATTTTCACCAAAGTTTTAACGACATGTCTTGAATCAGCTCTGGACTCAGCTCAACTTAGATAACAAGCAGGATTTCGAAGTGGATTTAGCACAATGGATCATATTCAAACAGTAAGGGAAGTTATAGGAAAACATAAAGTCGGTCTACACATCTGCAGTACTTACTTCTCTGGAGGACATTGGTATAGACAAACCTTACATCAATATCATAAAGAAGATCTACAAGAAAGCAACAGCCACCATCCGTTTGGACAAAGGAAAAGCGAAGTTCAAGCTTGGAAGAGGAGTAAGACAAGGAGACACCATTTCGCCTATGCTTTTTACTGTTGTCTTAGAAAGTATTTTCAAGAAGTTGGATTGGGAAAACAAAGGGATTAGAATAAATGGGGAATATTTAAGCCATCTCTGGTTTGCTGATGACATTTTAATTTTCAGTAATAGCCCTGAAGAATTGCAAAATATGCTAAAAGATTTGGCAGAAGCTAGCATTAATGTGGGATTAAAAATAAATTTGGAAAAGACTAAGGTGATGTTCAATTCATTTGCATCAAAAAAGAAAATCGTCTACAACAACACTGAGATTAAAGAAGTGCAAAGTTATGTGTACCTTGGACAAGAAATATCATCAGACAACAGTATCATGAATGAAATCAATAGAAGAATAATAAGTGGATGGAGTGCTTTTGGGAAGAACAATATTATTCTGAAGAGTAACATGCCTCTTTGTTTGAAAAGAAAGGTGTTTAACCAATGTGTTTTGCCTGCACTAACTTATGGAGCAGAAACTTGGACACTAACAAAACGTATGGTACAAAGATTACAAACAACACAGCGAAGTATGGAAAGATGTATTCTAGGCATAACCAGAAGAGACAGAAAAAGAATAACGTGGATAAGAAGTCAGACGAAAGTTTTTGACATCATCGAGAGAATTAAACGGCTAAAATGGAAATGGGATGGGCACATTGCAAGAAGACAAGACAATAGATGGAGCACAAACACCCTACAGTGGTATCCCAGAGATGTAAAACGACCAAGAAGACGACCTCAAGTAAGATGGAGTGACGAAATCAGAAAAGTGGCCGGTGTTAATTGGATGACTAAAGCACTAGACAGGCAACAATGGAAAAATCTGAGGGAGACCCACATCCAGCAGTGGATTGAAAAGGGTTGATGATGATGATGATGATGATGATGATATATATATATATATATATATATATATATATATATATATATATATATATAATAAATTGAACTTTAAAAAAACCTGTCTTGGGGTAATTTAACCAAAATTTGGGGGAGGGTTGCGAGGGAAAATTTTGGTAAGAAGTTAAAAAT
Organism: Maratus michaelseni; assembly: GCA_963931845.1. Classification (NCBI taxonomy): domain Eukaryota; kingdom Metazoa; phylum Arthropoda; class Arachnida; order Araneae; family Salticidae; genus Maratus; species Maratus michaelseni. The sequence continues at coordinate 34,534,576 of OZ007592.1, read as the reverse complement.
TTGGATTCAGCTACCCAAAAAACATAAAGTAAGTAGATTTCCAGAACTATATCATTAATTTTGTCAGGTAAAATCCCCTAGACTATTAAAGCAGAATTGCGTAACTTAGTGCACATAGCGCATGTTTCCAGGACCCCCGCCCCCCCCCTCTCCGTTTACTTCGTAATGTCAAATATCTTTCTTGTAAATGTTGTCTACTTTCTGATTTTCTAGATACCCCCTACCCACCGCCAAAAAAAAAAAAAAAAAAAAAAGAAAAAATATATATACAAATATATATATATATATATATATATATATCATATATATATCGTATATATATATATATCATATATATATATATATATACATATATATATATATATATATATATATATATATATATATATATATATATATAATAAATTGCACTTTTAAAAAAACCTATCTTGCGGGCATTTTACCAAAATTTGGGAGAGGGTTGCGGGGGAAAATTTTGGTAAGAACTTAAAAATTTGGATTCAGCTACCCAAAAAACATAAAGTAAGTCGATTTCCAGAACTATATCATTAATTTTGCCATTTAAAAATCCCCTAGATCTAGAGTAATAAAGCGGAATTGCGTAAGTTAGTGAACGCAGCGCCGCGGTACATATGTTCCGATGCAGTTTTGTGGAAGAGGGGGGGGGGAGGTTTTACAAAAATTCAAAATAAGATTAAATGGTTCCTTTTTCAATAAAGATTGGTGCAAATTATATTCCAAACAACTCTGTGGATGTGTAAAAAATATCAGCTTGGATCTGAGAACAGTATTAATATTACTTATTAAATAATTTAAATCCAAACGAGTGGAAAAGGAAAAATATTCTTTCTGTAAAAATAGAAATTGAAGCAAAGTAAAAGATATTTTTTTTTTTTTAACAGATCACTATCTTATTTTAGTTGTGTCCGAAAAAAACGAGTGGAAATAGGGGGGGATGTTGAAAAGTAATCTAACATACATCAAGATGACACTTGGAACACGCCTCTCTCGTTTACGGCAGTACAAAATACAACAAGAACGAAAAATCATGCGTCAAGCATAGATTATGTAGCACTTTCCAACGCTTCCAAAATAATTTTACAAATCATACCGTTTAATAAGCTAAAAGATAACTTCTAAGTAAACAATTTGGAAAACGCATAACATATTTAAAAACATAATTTCAGGAATTTCCAACATATACAATATTCGGAAAAATATCCGAATACTTTTATTCAGCCCTGTATAGGATCTATAGAATTGTATATATACTACATAGGATGCTAAATTTTAGTTCAGTTAGGAAACGTGTAGCACATTTTAAAATTCTCCGTCTGGAGTTTGTCAATAAACAGAAATGTGTTCGCGAACTTTTTTGCTGCCCTGTATAGGATCTACAGAATTTATACACACCACGTAATAGACAAAAAGCAAGTTAACATTAAAATCGCGTTCAGTAACTTAAAACGCACTTCCAGGAATTATTGTTAACAGACAGTAGATAATTCTTTTGCGTGTCCCTGTAAATGAACGATGACTGCTATACACACAATATTCCGTAGTAAGTCTCTTGTAATGCACCTTAGTGATCTATATAAATTTCAATGCGTTTAAAATAGTGAAACATTATTTAAATAAACCGCAGACGATTTTTCTCCATAGACGTAATGTAACGGAATTATTTTTACTGTCCCTGTAAAGTAACTATAAGTGCTATGCACACCCTGTTCCATATTAAGCTTCTTCTAATGCACCTTAGTGATATATATAAATTTCAATGCGTTTAAAATAGTGAAACATTATTTAAATAAACAGCAAATGATTTTTCCCCATAGACCGCAATGTAACGGAATTCTTTTGAGTGTCCCTGTAAAAAAACTATAAGTGCTACACACTTCCGTTGAAATAGGGAACATGCTATAGATAACGATAATAACATATAAAAATTGCAGAGCAATCCGAGCATATTTACGGGAGTTAGAGCACGGACAGACGGCAGACGGCAGACGGCAGACGGCCAGACGGCCAGACGGCCAGACGGCCAGACAAACCGAAGTCATAAGCACTTTTCAACTAGGTTGGAAAGTGCTAAAAACGGGAAATAGACGAATCCATTTAGAGATTTCAAACCCCTCAGGGTGTTTAAGGGTAGTAAATATTTCGCTACCTACGTCTTTAATGAGTTTTAAAAAATATGATTATCGGTCTTCTAAAAAAAAAAAAAAAAAGAAAAAATGCTTTCCAAATTAAAATGAAAAAAAAATGATAAACAAAAAAAAACCATTTTTTCACGGTATCTTTGCCTTTCTAACGATGTCTTTGTTCAAAAAGAAATATTATATTTAGTTTTGAAAGATATATGTATTTTCTAAATGCCAATTTCAAATTTTTCTTTTATTCTTCCGATTTAAAATTCTGCATCCGCTTTCGAAATAGAAAAAAAAAAAAAAAAAAAACACTTATTCCTGGTGTTTAAAAAAAAAAAACTTTTTGGAAGTCCATTCACGAATTTGCCAGAATATATTTAGATCTTTCCTGCACTAAAAATGGCAAGACGGTGTTTTAGTATTTAAAAGGTATGAAATTTCAGAAATTTTAAAGTATCCTAACTAGGTAAGTTTTGGTCTTAATAGAATGGGATTTTTTTTTTTTTGTCTTTTTTGACTTTGAGAAAATGATTGTCAAATATACTTTAAAGAAAAAAGGGACCATGTAAAAATAAAATAAAATAAAATAAAAAATATTACGTGTGTGCGCGCGCGCTTCCATGTATAATTATTTTAAATAATGTAGATAAATTATTGTAAAATGCTTGATATTCTTGTAACATTGTGTAATTTTTTTTTAAATAACTCAGTAAATCTATTGCTGCGGATTGTATGCATACTTGGACAGGCGGTACTGGTTTTTAAATAAATACCTGAAAAATTATACTGGTATTTTTTTACATAAAAATTTTAATTAAAATAACTAAAAAATAATAAAATTCAAAATTCAGAAGTTGCTTGAACGTTTTTACGGACTGACTAGGAGGGAGAGGGGTGTGCTCAGGGGGCATTTTACGTTCGAAACAAAATCCAGCTTTTATTAAAAATCAGCAGCACGCACATAGCAGAGATGCAGGCATTTATTTATTCATGTTTTATGGAACAAGGCTTTTCTAAATTGTAAAACACAATAACAAAACTTGCAATAGCGTCAATAAATCGGCGACTTAACTGATGAATTGAATTAAAATTGAATTATATTTTGAATATTTTAAATTTCTACAGACGTCCTTATATAAAAAGGTGTTACCAATGCATCATAAACTGTAATATACTGTAGCATACTGTAACATACTGTAAGATACTGTAAAAGAAAAATAATGAAATTGTAAAAAAATACTATATAGATTTTCTTAAAAAGTACTATCCAAGATAATTATTTTCTAATACAGTAAAGGCTGTTTATAGTGAGATTCTGCTGTAAACGGAGAAAAATTAATGGTCTATCCAAAAAAATTCCATGTATTTATACCTTTTAAGACGAAAAAAACCTATTTAAAATGGAATTTGCTGTACGTTTTCCTCTAAGCAGGTTTTATTTTATCAGGCTTATAGTGGTGGCCTGCATTGGAAATATTACCAGGGCCCGCGGTCTTTCTGTACGGCCCTGCAATTAGATAATTGCAAGTGAATAAACAGGGTTCTTTAAGTTTCACGGATAATACCAGTACAGTCGAACCTCGTTAACGCGAACACTCAAGGGGAAACTTTTTTTGTTCGTGTTAAAAGTAGTTCGTGTTATCCGAACTTAAATACATTACATACAACTGGACGGGGCAATCGAAAACAGTTCATGCTAAAAGTAATTCGAGTTAAGAGTGTTCGTGTTAACGAGGTTTGACTGTATTTTCTTATAGAATAACTCCACTTATATAATCGCGCGATTGCATTCGGCGAGTTTTTCTCTAAGTGAATACTGGTATGTAAAACGCCTAAAGTCAGGGAAATGTCTTGACCCGTAGAAGCCCTCATAGTATGTCTGCATTGGTGGTGAATGTTCAGAGTAGAGAATTTTCAATTATATGTAATCTGTCCTTTTCACGAAATTTAATTTAGAAAATTTTATAATCAAATGAAATTAATATTTAATGCCATAAAAAGACATTTTTTTAACACATAAGAAAGTTAGGTAACAACTTGTTTTGAATTAATCTTTCTTCTCCAAATGCAAAATGTATATGCTATTACTACGAGAACAAAAGCAAAACATCCTCTATCATAGTGGTAGTGCGTCATTTTGCTTTCTTTTCGTTTTATAATTTATTTAAGACGTTTCTTTCCATGATCTTATGTTTTACACCTATATTTATTATTCTTTCTTGTTTTGTAAGCCATTATTTATTTGCAAAAAGTACAAATTTGATGAACGATCTAAGAAAAGGAACCTTTTTAACCTCAAGAAAATCAACAATTATAGTTTCAAGACCTTTCTTCTAGCATTTTACGCATGATTATAAAATATTTAAAACGTAGCTCTGATATTTTAAGAAACATGTCTAGTTCTCTAGAAAAAAAAATATAAATAAAGATCTACTGTTAAAATTTAATGCTACACCTGAGGAATGAATGGTATAATCATTCAAAGTTTTACACTGTCTGACAATCTTATATTTATATAGCGTATTCCAGTACAATATTTTTACATATGTATGCTGTTTAATTTCAATAAACGCTGTTTAAAAACAATATTTAATAGATCTTTATTTATATCATACGCTTTATATATATATATAAGTGTTATTTATATATATTATTTTATTTTTACGTCTAAAAGAATATTCGATTCGAGTCCGGTAGAGTAGCCAGGATCTCTTTCCGGGGGGGGGGAGGGGGCAGAATATTCCTTAAGGTTATAGATACAATAAAACACACTAAGAAGAAATTGCAAATGACAGGTGAACATTTTTGTTTCAGACAGGTTTCCGTCTTAGAAGGTGTATATTTACAGTATTCTTTTCAACGGCAGCAAAGTATTTTCCCTTAAAGGTTTCATTTTAACAGGTTTTGCTCTAGTTACACACACACACACACACACACATATATATATATATATATATATATATATATATATATATATATATATATATATGTTATATGTTCAGTAAAACCTGTCAAAACGGGACCTACCTATAACAGAATCCTGTCTTAAATAGAAACTCTTCATGCTCCCAAGGGTTACCATACAATTATACCTACTAAGGCAAAAGCTTGTCTAAAGCGAAATAATTTTTCAGTCGCTTGCGATTATACTTTTTCACAGGTTAACTGTATTCTATTTTAATCGCAAACATTTCATGGTCCCAATAAAAGAAATACCATATAATTAAAGCTGCTAATACGGAAACCTATCTAAAACGGAATTTTAACCGATTCTTTGTAAGTTTTTCTTAACAGCTTTAACTGTTTTCGAATTCACGATACATTAAATTATTTTCCTGTTAAGGGCAATAATGTATGCGTGTTGCAGACCCCTTGAATCCCCCATGGGTAAGACGCTGGATGAGCTCCAGCAATAATTTTGAAAACTCTACGCCTATGACGCGTATACGAATGAAACGTTGTGTCAAAATGCGAAACGGTAACATAGAAGTATATAGTGGGCAACGGGAGGTGCATGATATAAAAGAGTGGCCAAAGGGCTTTCTGATTATATATAAAATGATGGGTGTCGGAAAAAAATAAAAAAATGCCGGGATAGGCAAATTGGGGGGAGGTGGGAAACGAGGTTCATAATATGAAAGAGTGGTCCAAAGGCTTTCTAACGATATATCACATGATGGGTGTCAGAAAAAGTTAAAAAAGACCCCCCCCCCTGGGAGTAAATTGGAGGGAAAGGCAAATCAGAGGGAGGGGGAAGCGAGGTTCATAATATGAAAAAGTTTTCCAAGGGCTTTTCAATGATATATCACATGATGTGTGTCAGAAAAGTTAAAAAAAAGTGTCACCGGGGGAGCATAAATTGGGGGGGGGGGGTGGAAGGCAAACCGGAGGGAGAGAGAAGCGAGGTTCATAATATGAAAAAGTTGTCCAAGCGCTTTCTAATCATGTATCACATGTCAGATGTCGGAAAAATTTAATAAAAGGGGCCCCGGGGGCAAATTGGGCGTAAGCAAATTGAGGGGAGGGGGGTGGTGAGGTTCATGATATGAAAAAGTTGTCCAAGGGCTTTCTAATGATATATCACATGATGGATGTCGGAAAAAGTTAAAAAAGTGCCTCCCACCTGGAGTAAATTGGAGGGGGAAGGCAAATCGGAGGGAGGGGTAAGCGAGGTTCATAATATGAAAAAGTTGTCCAAGGGCTTTCTAATGATATATCATATGATGGATGTCGGAAAAAGTTTAATAAAGTGCCCCCGAGGCCAAATTGGGCGTAAGCAAATTGAGGGGAGGAGGGTGGTGAAATTCATAATATGAAAGAGTGGTCCAAGGGCTTTCCAATGATATATCACATGATGGTTGTCGGAATTTTTTTTTAAATCCTCTCCTCCCACGGAAGGGAAAATTGGGCGGAGGGGAATAGTAGGTATTTAAATACACACTTGTATTTGAATGCAACATTGTGTCAAAATTTCAAAGCAATCGGTGAAGAACCTTCGGAGATTTTAGATTTTGTACAAACAAACATTTACATTTTTATTTATATAGATTATGTCTGTTAATTTTTTTTTATTTTTATTAATTTATTTTTATGAGCAGAATTTGGATTCATTATTATAGATATAACTATTTTCTGGAATCTATAACAATTGAGGACAAACCAATCTATTGTATGATAAATCGAATGGCTGTGCAATGTCTCTTAGATCAGCAAAGGCATACTTCTTCAAATCTAACTAAATGTAAACTACTACGAAAGCTGTAATTTTTTACAACTCAGTGAGAAAAACAAAATATAAAAGCCTGTCATTCCCTCTCATTTAAACTATACAAATATGACCTTGGAGGAAGAGAATTATCTTAGTCCGTGATAGCTAGCGATATTAAACATAACAGGTAAAAATTACCGCTCTTTGAGTAATTATTCCAATCATCTTAGTTCGAGGTTAAAAGTTACTCAAATCGCCGTGTGTTGAACCTGTTACTCTGAAGGTATGCAGAATATCCCTCACTACTTTACTCAATGAAACACAAAGTTATAAAAAAAAATTTATTTTCAACGTTGTCATATCTTTTATTAATGTGTATACATATATATAAATTTCATTTTTAGCACTTGAATCACAATTCCTAACGTTACTCAAACCGTATGCGCAAACACGGTTACCCATATGGAAGGATAGACCAACCTGTGTGTGTGTGTGTGTGTGTGCGTCTGTCTGTTGGCGATGGCTAACGAAATCTAATCGAACCACACTTACAGATCTGAAAATTTGGGTGAGGATAATCCAAGACAGATCTTGATGCACCTGATGCTCCGATTTTAATTTTTTTTATAATTAGCCGAGATGTTAATTATAAATTCATCTCTTTATTTCCGAGCCGGCAAAAGCTCTCGCGCATGCTCAGTACCCGATTTACGCATTTGAAAGATGTGAAAAAGCGAACGCAATTTTGTGTGTGTGTGTGTGTGTGTTAGTTCGTAGTTTTATTTTAACCTAAATAGGCCAAACTGTTCAGTACATGTAAAATTGGAAGAAATACTCAAAAATATCGCACTCTTAAGGTCTCAAATGCCGTAATCAATTCGAAAAAATATCGTTGTTAACTTTTTGAAAAAAAATAAAAAATCCAAAATTGGTCGTTTTCCGAAAGGACGTGTGAGAACGACCTTCCAGGGCGCAGTTGTAGAGGTACCCCCAAACCCAAAATATGTTCTTAAATCTTAAACTTTCTTCTTATCGACGGTATAATTGGTTTTACAAAAGACGAATTTTAACCCGTTCTTAAACACAGGCGAACGCAGGCCACTTCGCGGTTCACGGAGATGATTTTTTTCTTCCGCTAAAAGTAACTAAATGTCCGTAGTTTGACGCAATCATTTTAGAGCATTTTGATAGACCAGATTTACATCACCTACAAAATTTTCTAAACATTCGGACATGTAGAAGTATTTTTAAAAATAAAATCTGAGAAATTTTCGAAATAAACGCGAAAACGTGGGGTGTTTCGGAGTGGCTTCGCTCTGCTTCGACTCATGTTTTCACTACTAAATATGCTTATGTTTTCGCGAAATTTTAAAGAAAGCTTGGATACAGTTATATTTATAACCGATTAAAATTTAAGAGATTTCAGAAGATCAGAAATATATATATATATATATATATATATATATATTATTTTAAAGGAGCCGACGCGAAAACAAACAAACAAGAAGACAAAAAAAAAAGCGAGAAGAAAACATTTATTTTACAACTACAAAAAAAAAAAAATACTTTTTCACGAGCTGTAAAACCGTTATACTTATAACCGATAAAAATTTCAAAGAGTTCAGAAAACTATGAAAGAACCCTACGGGGAAAAAACAAGAAAATCTCTTCTTACGAGCTCTTTTATCACTAAATATCAATAATTTGTCGTGAATTTTTCATTTAAAAATAGAATTTCATACAAAATCAGGTTAAAGTTATAAATCACGGGAACGGGCGACGCCGGGCGAGTTGGCTAGTGTATATATATATATATATATTGGGAAAAATATTATTATGGAACCATGGCAGAATTATCAAGCTCAAATTACCATAAATTCCACGAAAAATGTATGATTTCATCTTTTTGCGATTTTTTAAGTTAAAACTGTACAACATTTGGGCGATCAAACATAAAAAAAAAAAAAAAAAAAAAAAAAAAAAACAGAAATAAAATATTAGAGAATGATGACTCAACAAAACTTCACCTGTTGCCATATAATAGTTACTAATTCATTAGATGAATAACAAAATGAGTGCAAAATTATTTGTATACAAGGGTTATACTAGATTTAAGTAACATTGTGGAACAATGCTGCCAGGCTGTTCAAGAAAGAGTATTAAAGACAAGTAAATTAAAAAAATTATAATCGTTTATGGATATGCCATTTGGTGTCAGTGTAAAAAACTAACATAAATTTGTTATTGAAAATGGAATTTTAAAATTTTAAGAAAGTGTTTCATGCGAAAGTAATAAATTATATATATATTAAATGTGATTAAGGTAGAGCATATGTTCTTCGAGAGACACTATAAAAAGTGTGATATACCCACACGAACGATATACTGAGGGCTTCAGTATTACATTTTAATATTGGAAATTCTAAAAAATCACTTAAAACATTTTTCAAAATTTTTTAATTTGTATATCTTTTCTATGTTTACTTTTTGCACTTGTTCTAAATATAGCTAAGTTACGGTATACTTTTTTTAGTAAAATATTTTTAGTTTGACATAAGCTTTTGTTTTGTGAATTTTTTTCAAATTTTATCTAGAATTTTAACGTTTTAGATAAAAGTAGCTTTATTAAACTGTTTTAAATATATGAATAATTGAAAATACAAGAAAGAAATATCCCTTTCTGCATTACTTTTATTTTTTTTCTGAAATATTATATTTCATCGAGTACTCTGTTTCATTCCTTTTTATATATCATTATTAAATAAACATAAAACCATGAGTATTTAAAATTTAAATCTCAACATCAAGTATATACGTTATACAAATAAACAAATTCATAAAAAATTCCTCTTTAACATTTAGATGCAGCATTTTATATTTCAAAATTCTTTTGAAAAATTAAATTGCCTTACAATAAATACCGGAAATAACAAGTCGTTTTTTCCTAAAAAAAGTAATAAAAAATACATACAAAATATTTTTTTAATCATTTAACTTTGCTTAGGGAAAATGCTCTTTTTTATTGAGGGGGACGGGGGTTAAAAATGCTTTCCTTGAAATACATATTTTTTTTTGTAAAAAGTCAGAATTTATTTATTTTTAAATAAAAAGTTGAAGAATTACATCGCAAGTCGAGTTTATTGAAAAACTGTAAGCGATTTAACTAAAAGACCATATGTTGTGGTTGCTTAAAGAAGTGGTTTTGACTTTTAACTTGAAATGAAAAATATTGTATCAAATGTATTTCTTTATGCGCTTCTATTTCAAAAATGAAAATATTTCCCTTTTCAGACGTTTCTAAAAACACATTATTTTTGTTTTTCAACATTCTTCAAAGAAAAAAAAATTACTATGGGATTTCGTGAATTCAGCAAAGTACAATATATTTGTACATATTTTTAATGATGTGCAGTATTTTGGGTGAAGCGTTTCATAGTAAATTTTATGGAAAGCTTAAGTCAAGAGTAAACTTAACTTAGATTGTTATTTAAGAGTTATTAAAGTAAAAAATAAATAAATAATCTTATTTATTTGTAATGCTTCGAAAAGATATATCTTTAAATTATTTACAAATTTTTATACGTAAGGAGGATGTGTCAAAAACACGTCGTGTTTTGTTCACTAATAATTTTTAAATATAGACTTGATTTAACAATTCGTAAACAGAGTTGTATCACAAATCAAGTTTATTGAAAGCACTCTAAATACTTAAAGAAATAGTTGACAACTTGTTTGTTACCACTAAAATTTAATAGAAATTTTTTTCATACTTAATCGCAGATTTGGGTCTTAAAGTAAGGCAAAATTTACTAATAAACTTTAGTGTTAAAAATAAAGCGTAAAAGTTGCAGCTGTATTGAAAATGTTTTTCCTCCTTTTAACTTGATATGTAAAATAGTGTATAATACATATTTTTTTATTATTGCTTTTTAGAAAGAAAAATATTTCATTTTTATAAATTTAGAAATAAAGATATTTCATTCGATAAATAGATTATTTTGTAAAAGTTAATTTTTTTTTCTATTATTGCTGTATTTAAATTTTTCTACCTATTTTGAGATTTATAAGATTCTTTTTCCATTATCTAAATTCAGAATATATTTCGTAGAACTTTTTATTATACTGCAGTTGATATGCATGGGTTTTATAATTTCAACAGAGACATTAATTTGAAATACTTGAAACATTTTTTTTACTATATTTCAATAAGGAAAAAATGTTAAAATATTATCGCGTATTCTTCGTAAATAGTTTTAAACCATAGTAAAAAATGCTACACATAACGAACTATTGCTAAAATTATTTTTCAGGTTTGAATTTATAAAACGGAAACGAAAACAGAATTTCAGAAAATTGTAACTAACGTATTCCTATTACTTTGAACTTAAATTTAAGTAAAGCTATTTATTTATAACAGATAATTTGTTCTATAAAGTAAAGAAAAAAATCCTTAATATTTTGCATGCATCTTTTAAAAAAAGTATTAATGACAAGAAATTTATACTATTATATAAAGAGAGAACGCCTGAATGGCTAGGTGACTCATCAACGCCCAGCTGAAACGACTAAAGTTAAGATCACGAAATATATACAGTAAATTGCTGTTATGACTTTGGTAAGCAATAAGAAAAGATTTTTGAAAATTCCTACCATCGAAGGGAGTTAAAGGGGTGGTCGAACGTTTTAGGTGATTTCGCCGTATCTCAGGAGCAGTTTTAGGTAGAACCTCGAAAGTCAAGATAACACATCTACTAAAAAACTGGTTAAACACGTATTTCAGCGATTTTAGTAATTCACCCTCTAAGGGGGGTTAAAAGTGTGGGGTCTAACGTTTTAAGTCATTTTGTCGTATCTCAGGAGAATGAAACTCGGGATAAGAAATCTACTGAAAAATGACTAAACACGTATTTCAGCGATTTTAGAAATTCATCACTAAAGGGGTTTAAATGGGGGGGTTCGAACGTTTTAGGTCATTTCGCGATATTTCAGCAGCAGTTTCAGATAGGAGAATAAAATTCAGGATAACAAATCTACTAAAAAATAGTTAAAGACATACTTCAATTACTTTAGAAAATCACCAATCGGTTTAAACATCGGATATAAAACCGGTTATGGAAGTTTAGACGAATAAGACAACTATTGCTGACTATTAGATATTTTGCGTAAACATTTTTCAAAGGAAAATACATTGTAGTCGACACATTGTGCCCCTGCGCGCAGCCGGGGCGGGCCGCTAGTAAATAATATAGAAGAACTTCGGGTATTATGGAACACTATTTACATTTGGGGCAGTACAACATCTCGATATTGTTTAAAACACGAAAACTGAATAAAGTTTCAAACTTTAACAATCTGCGAAGAGTTTTTATAGACAAAAAGCTCTTTACGAAATCTCAGCACTTGCAAACAAATAATAATAATAATAATAAAAGTATTTTGAGTGTATTGTGAGATAGTCGGGAAATAGGAAATAAGGGGTTACAAATGAAGAAAACGAACACATTTTAGCAAAAAACAGATTTAATGGTATCAAGAGAGCATGATCACAACATAGTGTTTAGGTAGTCAGCCAGTATACTCCAGTTCATACTTCAGCTTTGCCCAAATCACAACTATATGGGTCTATCTTTGCACCACCATAATGATGGAGTCTTATGAGATATTGATATTCCATGTAACCCGACAACGCTTGTTTCAGTAAAAAATAAGACTCTATGTTCATGGGTGTGAATCACAAGCTAAAAAAAGAATATTACATTATAAACTGTTAGTATTTTGGTGTACAATAATGCTTAATTTCAATGTAAAAATATTACTTCTAATAATGAATAAAAAATATTGAAAAAGTAACTTCGAAACTTTCCAAACACGAAAAACAAATACCGTATATACTCGTGTATAAGTCGAAGAATTTTAGACAAAATTTGGGAGTTGAAAATGGGGGGTCGACTTATACACGAGTTAGTAAAATAAATAAATAAACAAATAAATACTACCCAATTGCCGATATTCAGGATATTTAAAGACAGAAAATAATACATATCTAGGAATCATGAATACTAAAAACCTTTATTGTTTTCATTTAAAAATTAAAATTTTCAATGAAACTTATGAAAATGTAAGTTATTGTTCAGAATCTGATTATTCATACAGCTCAGGTAATTGGGAATCGGATATTTCATTGTACATATCCTCAGATTCGGATTCCATGCTTATCAACGACTCATCGAAATCTGAAAAAAGTCTTCTGATCCGTCCATATCGTTGCTAATGCAGCATTTTATTTTATTTTTATCCTCGATTACAAATCATTTTTCAACATACTACCAGAAATGTGGTTCGACTTATACACGAAATACAAGTTGTAAATTTCCAACTGGACGAAAAATGTCCGGGCCAGGATTTGAACCTGGGATCGCTTGGCTGAAGCCGCCACGCTCTAGCCAAGCGATCCCAGGTTCGAATCCTGGCCCGGACATTTTTCGTCCAGTTGGAAATTTACAACTTGTATGATTACTTTACCAATTTGAAATAATTGTGTTAAAAAATAATCCAGTTTATACACGAAAGTTTAATTTTTTTTAAATTTTACGTAAGAGTTGGGGGGGGGGGTCGACTTATACACGAGTATATACGGTATTTATTCACTCAATGCGCCCTGACGCCGACCGACAAACAGCGCGTTCTAGGGAGGCATTCTGGAAACGTTTTTAAGTAGTTTATGATATCGCCACTTAATGGCAGCACTTTACCAAATAAAAAAAATGGTATTCTATATTAGCCAACTATTCCATAATACTCAAAGTTTCTGTATAACATATGAGGCGTTGCGGGTATTATGGACAAATATGAAAAAATCGACATGGACACTACAGTAACTGGTATCATCTCTTACAAATGCATCTCTAATGATCAGAAATTTTGCTTTAAAATACAAGCTGGCCATCTGACGAGAATGACTGTTGTGTATTTTAAACTGCTTGTTCTGGAAATTTGTGTTTGGCGACTTCGCCTCTCATAAGAATGATGAAATGCGTATGATATGATGCAACACATCGTATATTATTTAACAAACATGTTACGTAATAGATTGTGATAACAGAATCTATCCAATTTGGTGATCTATGGCTATCGATTTGATATTGATGATCTATCCAAAATTGCACTTTTCTAAAATACATTAAAATTAATGCAATACATAAACATTTAATTATATAGTTGGATTTTTTTAAGCATCTAAACTCGGATTTTAATATGTAGTTTTCTCATCACCCTTAAACTCAAAAAAAAAGAAAAAAAAAAGAAAGAAAGAAAGGAAAAGAAAAGAAAAAAAAAAGGTAAAATATAGATTAATGTCAAATTTTTGTTTAGAAATTAAACATAAAAGAAAAATTATGCGTCAAGCAATAGATTATGTAAGACATTCCAACACTTTCAGAATACTGTAATGCAACTTCATCGTTTAATAAGCTGAAAGTACACAATTTAGAATATGTATAATAACTGAAAACGTATTTTCATGAATAACCATCCATAACCGGCAATGTATCCAGTTCTTTGCGTAGCCCTGTATATTAATTTATTTATGCTCTATAAACATCTTTTAGTATGCTAACTATAGTTCAACTGGAAAATGCATAACTCAATTAAAAATCACCCTTAAGCAAATCCCGCTCATACACAGTGATGCTTGCAAATTCTTTTGTGTAGCTCTGTATGAGCTATAGATTTTATGTACACCACTTAGTACGCAAACATTATTTAAACTTAAAAACAAATAACAAACCTGAAAAGTCACTTTCAGCGTTTATCGCTCATATACAGTACTCTAACTGATTTTTTGTCGTGTGGCCCTGTAGAATGATAATTCCTTTTCACTCCATATTCTACAGAGAGAATGTTAGTGCACCCCAGAAATGCATATCAATTTTATTGTTTTCCAAATGGTAAAACATTATTAAAATGGATCACAAAATATTTTCCCACATACACCATAATATAACGGGATTCTTTTGAGTATTCCTGTAAACGAATTAAAAATGCTACACATTCATTTTCACTAGAAAACATACCATAGTGAACCTCAACAACATATCTCAATTTCATAGCAATCCGAGTATATTTACGAGAATTAAAGTACGGACTACGGCTGACAGATAGACAAACCGAATTCATAAACACATTTCACGCATATTGAAAAGCGTTAAAACCATCATCTTAAGAGGCTACTCCACTCAGACGAAAACATCCGCTCGCTAATGTTAATCCTATGTAGGAAATATTTTAAGATATCTCTTTCGCATTTCAATATTTTTAAATGATTTTTTTTTGCATTGGATAGCTGAGGTCCATCTCTATGCACGCTCCTTTCTACTTTTTCGATTTTTGTTGCAGTTTTTTTTATTGAGGATACTTTCACTTTCGAAACCGGTTCCGAAAGTGAAAGTATCTTAATAACAAAAACGTGTAATCAAAATCGAAAAAAGTAGAAAGGAGCGTGCATAGAGATTGATCTCAGCTATCCAATGCAAAAGAAATCATTTAAAAATATTGAAATGCGGACGAGATATCGTAAAATATTTCCTACATAGGATTAACATTAGCGAGCGGATGTTTTCGTCTGAGTGGAGTAGCCTCTTAACCGAATTAATTAAGTTTAGATTTGTACTAGATATATGTTTTAAATTGCTGTTAAAATATCCCTTATAAAGGAAAGTACAAAAAGATGCGTTAAGCTACATAGTACATTCTATACATAAGTGGTAAACAATTTTCTGTAGTTTAATTCTATTTTGTGAAGTAGCTAACATGCCTGTTTACAATGAAATTTAAATTGCTTCTTTACGTATTTTGTTTGATATTTTAAAATCTTCTCGCGCTTTTTGGGAACATATCAGGCATAAGAAGTGACATTGATGGATTGACTATGAAATTTTAAAACTTAAAGATATTACTTCGCGGTATGAATAGAGATAAGAAAGATAAACTCGCGATGTTTCATTTCTTGAGAGATACTAAAATTTCTTATGTTATTTTCTATAAATATATCTTATTTCTTACTCTCGAGAACATTACTACTTTCAGTTAAAGTAACGATTTTCTGAAAATATAGTATATATGTTCAATAAAGGCGAACAATTGTTCATTTTGTCATAATACCAGCCAGGAAATAAAATATAAAAACAGAGCAAAATATTTTAGCGAAAAATTAACTCAATCATAATAATTACTCGTCCTACCCATTTTATTAAGAAATTATACTGTTTTAAAGACTTACTGAAATATAATGCACATGTCTAAAAGTTCTAAAACTACCTACAATCACAGAAAAAATTAGTTCAGACGTACAAAAGCTTTAAATTATTTTCACCTTCTGATTTGATACATCATCAGCATAGGCGTAACTAGAGGGGGGGCCGGGTGGGCCGTGCCCACTCCAGGTAGTTCCAGTGCCCACCCCAGAATTTCAAGTTCACGGAAAAATTTTATGACTGCGATATAGTCAAAATTTTAATTTTCAAATATTTGATTGATTATACCAATAAATTATACTATATATTTCTAATTTGAAAACTAATGTAAAGAAAACGGCGCGCCCGCATATGTAAGCGTGTGTGTGTGTGGTATAAAAGAAGCAACAGACAAAGAAAATCCTATTAGTCTTCTACATTCTTTGCAACAGTTATGTGACCCGGAGTCTATAGGGTTCCAAAAGGAACAAAGTGAAATATTATCTGAAAGCTCTAAATCTGAACGAGAGTTATCTATTTTGTCACGAGGTGATGGGGAAAAAATCAGTTCCAGATGCCCAGTTCCGGGGATAGTGTGGGGGGGGGGGGGGGGCACAGGTGCCCGAACGGTTTTTTTCTTACAAAATAACGACCAATTTAAAAAACAGGATGTAATTGACAAATTACTCATCAATTAATCGTCTGAGTGATGAGACACGGCAAAAGTCGTAAATGAGAACATCATTGCAGGGAGCTTTACTTTGAGGCTTAAGGTGGGGCGAATTTTTTGCAATTTGCCTGCAGCTGTAAGCGTGTGGGGTTATTTCCGTTTTCCAAGTTTGCATGCGTAATTATCAGTGCGAAAATAAATTCTGTAGTTTTGGAAATTTTTGTTTGTATTGCTGCATGCTGCTTCATGGATCGAGGCTCTTTGCTTCATGTTTCTCAATGTACTTTTTGTGAGTAAATTTTTCCTTATCAATCTTTGATATTCTGAATAAATAGAAGGGCTTAGTGAAATAAGATGTTACGTAAAAAAAATAAAATTCTGAGACAATTTAAATGAAAGCTTTTAGTTGCAATTTTTACTTTATTTTTGTTCTTGTACCTTGTATTTAGTAAGTTAACTCTCAGAAAAACTTAGCAACATTTAATTTTCTAATATAAAAATTATTAATAATATTTAAGTTATTTTTATTAAAATATTAACTTTTAATAAATAATATATCAGATTTTAAAGATTAATTAAAATATTGGTATTTTACCTTTACCATATGACAGATTGTCTCATAACACCCTCATCGAAAACATATACTGTATTTTGAGAAAATGTAACATAACATGTTCTTGCTCGAACCTCTTTAATTAATGTCATTTATTATTTAAAAAAATGGTAAAGACAGAATTTTATTTTTGAAATTGTCAAATTTAACCTTAAAAAAAAATACTTGAAATTTAAATTGCTGTAGTAGTATGAAAAGAGTAGAGATATTAATGACGAATATTTACACAACATATCGAGTTAAATTATCATAGAATCTTTCATTGGGAAGCAGAATTTCAATTCATCAACACTAGCAATCAGGGCGCGCTTAAGACATAAAAGTAGAGGAAGCCCGACGTTACTCTGGAGCCCTCCTCTACCAATTGCTTTGTTATTTACTGCATCCATTTGAAATTTTAACATCAAAATTTCGAGTAAACAACAATTTAGAAAGAGCGAGCTTCTTAGATAAAAATTTCGTAAGGAAAAAATGCATTTTTTACCCTAATTGATTGATATATATATATATATATATATATATTGTAAAAAATTATTCTGAAAAGTAAATTTGGGGGCCCTTTTGTATTTGTTTGGGTAAACACGAGCTTCCCAGGCCTATTCGGTAAACAGGCCCTGCTAGCAATTCAAATACCAATTCAGCTTATGTCCCAATCTGGTGAAATACAAATAATTTTTCAAACGATTTTGAGTGTGGGAGGGACCTATTTCTTCAGTTTTAATATCTTGTGCAGATTAAAACAAATTCACTGCACCCGACTTGGTTTATGAACTATCTTTGATGGGATGAAATTACTCAATGTATGAACGCATATTTTGCTTGCAAGTTTTAGTGGATTTTAAAATAATTCGTATTCGGGCTATTTGGTGATACTATAGAATATTTGGTCAAACTGAAGATATTGTAACAATATTTTCAACAGGCTTATTTTTGCTTTCTGTGAAATATGATAGCATTACGAGAAGTGCTGGAAATTGACAAATTTCACATCAAAACTGTAAGCTAGACATTTCATTATTCAAAATGCCAGTTAACGCTACATAAATTGAGTCCTAACCGAAATTCAGTCACTTCCAATCATTTCATATTTCATAAAAAGCTTGTTAACATAACGTTAACATATCTTCATTATTGTTAAAGTTATGAACGAAAATTCGGGTTCAGTTTGTAGTGGGTAATTTGTATTTTTTTTTTCACTTTACTGTATTTTAATAGAATAAGTGGATTGCAATGATGTTTTACTGTAGAAAAAGTATTTATCTTGACCGCACTATGTCTCCTGAAAGTTTCTTTCAAAATTTTAGGAAAATACTGTATGTTTGCAACTTCTAAAAATGATCGCCCGCTGTGGTGCATTTTTAAAAATTTCATTGATAAATCAAAAGGAGCAATAAGTTTTTTTTGCCGAGTTGCCAATTGAATAGAATTTTTTTTCCTCACTGACTTACTGTTTCTTTCTGACAAATAACACTATATAACGGTAAAATTTTCCTTCTATGTCCTTAAAAATTTCTTTTCAATTTTGGAGTATTTATTTTAAAATATAAGGAACGTTTATATATATATATAAATTTCTTTTAATTTAGAGAAGGAATTATGGAATTTAATGTTTCATTAATTAAAAATTTTTAAAACCATCCTCTTCTTAAAAAATAACTCAGCTTTTTTTTTTTTGTGTGTGTGTGTGTGTAAAGTTTACTTGTAAAATAACTTATTGTTATACTCATTCCTCAAAACACAAGTATTTGTGTTAAATATCTTTCTATATTAAAAAAAGTAATCTGGAACTGAGCCAAAAACGAAATGGACCAATCAAATTCTGCGTAGATATTTCGGGTTATTCTCATCCTTTTTTTAGGGACTTTTTTGAGGAGCTATTACTTTTTTTCTAGCCATCCTACGGATTCGAAAATCATACCACCAGACGCAAAATATAACAAGCTTTCAGAAATTAAAAAAAATTATCACGGTCGGACAATAAAAACTCAAAAAATCCTTAAAAATCGAGTAAAAAATCTTTTATTGAAAAAGTCATTTTTAGGGTTTTGTTCATCTCACGAAACCCTATTACCCCCGCTCCGTTGTCTGTCCGTCACAGAGCCATTCTCAACAAGTATGTAACTTTTATACAGAGTTGAAAATTAGTGTATAAATCTGAATAGCAGCTGTGAAGAGATCAAAATATTAAAATTTGAAAAATTCGTATTATTTTAATAGAGATAAGAAACCAAAATTCTAACAGCCTTTTCCTATTAAATCGAAACATTTTTCGTTATAGCAGATGCCAAAGATTTAAAATCCACAATGAAATTCTTTCTACAATAATTAATTTTCTATCAGACGATTTTCACGTGAAAAATGAAAATGAAATAAAAAGTTTCACCAATTGAAAATAAGATAAATATGAAATAAAATTGATTGACGTCATAGTCGTAATAAAACGGAAAATGTCTCAGATTTCTCAATAATACAAGAAGTATGAGTATGTGTAAGTGGACAAAGCAGATTAATATCACGTCATTAGAGAATTAAAAAGAAAATCTGACGTCATATAGGAAGTTTAACTAATTTTTCAAATGTTTGAGAATAATACA
Source organism: Maratus michaelseni (assembly GCA_963931845.1). Taxonomy (NCBI): domain Eukaryota; kingdom Metazoa; phylum Arthropoda; class Arachnida; order Araneae; family Salticidae; genus Maratus; species Maratus michaelseni. The sequence goes on along the minus strand of OZ007592.1, from coordinate 34,514,614 downwards.
AAGCGAGTATCAATATAAATAATAGAGAATAGTAAATATATGAGTTTGAGAAACATATTGAATCGTGATAAAAATCCTATTATGGAAATATTCGCATATTTTAACATTTTGAAAGTGTACAATTTGTTTAATTTTGAAATTATTTTTTTAAATATTGCATTTAGTCCGTATGACGAATATTATTATGACAGAATATAATAGCGGGCTTGGACCGCTATCCGGCTTGTTTAGATATTCGAAAAAAGGAAAAAATAGACCGGTAAATTTTTACTTTATAAAAAACATGACTTTTTTTGTTGTTGTTGTTGCTAAATGAAATTTGTTTGAATTTATTAAAGAAAGGATAAAGTGTTTTGAAAGGAATATTAAACGAAACCCTTTGAGCGATCTTCGATCACACTTACCCACTTGTTTTATATTGTTTCCAATTTCTAAATAAGATAAGCGCAAAGGATTATGTTTTATCTCAAATAAAAAATGTATTTGCGCGAGACTATTAAAAACAATAATGAAAGTTTAAAATAATAATTAAATGATCACATGTTGAAAGCAGAAAATAAAGAAAATTACGTCATAAAAATTGTGTTTACACATGAATATTAAAAATGAAACAGATGATTAAATGAAAAAGCATTATAACCAGTTAAATGAAAAATCATTATAACCTGATTACAGAAGAAAGTCGCCGTTCCTGATATCATCATCATCTTTTTAAAACAGGATACATTACCAGGTTTTAAGAGACTGTGAAATCAGAACGGGGGTTGGTGAGCGTAGCGAGCAGGGGGCAGAGCCCCATCGTAGTGTACAATTTACTTTGAAGTTTATTTTTTAATACTTTTAAATCTTAAAAAACAGGAATATTAGGCCTACCGAATTTTCAGCATCTGGTTTACAGATGTCGAATATTCGCTATTGGATCAAAATCACTAATCGATGCATTTCTATAAGTACCTTTCAAATGCAATAGAAATAATTTTGAAGAATACTTTTGTTTTCCCATGAAAAAAAGGTAAAACTTAAGTTTATTTATTTATTTATTTTGGGCAAAAATTATTTTAGGTAAATATGTTTTCCATGTGAGTTATCTTTAATCAAATCTATTTCTGCTGAATTCTGATGGAGCTAATTAAATTTAAAATCAATCCACTACTATAGAAATCATCGTAGTTTTACAATTATAATGTACTATTAAAATTTAAGAATATATATATTTTAAAAATCTTTAAAATACTTCTGATTTCTTTTTTTTTTCAAGATTTTATACACTATTTTATGTGATATGTCAACTTTTGAAAGGACTATAACTTATACAGTATCGAATTTAAAAATTGTGTTCTTATAAAAATATTTTGCACATGTTAAAAATTGAAGATTTTACGCAATAAAACAGTGGAGTATCGACTGAATTTTAATAAAAAACGGATCGTTTTCAGTACCGGTTTCAAAGATGAAAAAATCCTCGGAAAAAAAACTTCAAATACATAAGAAAAAGTAAAATGCGGTCTATGTAGAGATTGACCTCAACTATTCAATGCAAAAAATAAAATAGAAAATCATTTTAAAAATATGAAAATGCAAACGAAATATTGGGTGTTTTCGCGTAAGTGAAGTACCCCCTCCCCCCCAATCCCCTTAAGAGCTCAATCATACATCCTCCCTTTTCATTTAAAATAAACGATTTATGTGAATACTGTAAATTAAAGGCGAGTCAAATTGAAGTCATATTTTAATTTTTCTTGTCAGAATCTCAGGCTGACGTATCATTTTTACTGCAGTTAAAGGAAACATTAATTGTCTTTTGCTTATTTAAATGTATTCGTCCCGCAAAATGAAAACTAATCTTTTCCTTCCACTCCTCAAAATATTCTTTTTCACATTTTAGAGTTTTTAAGCAAATTTAGAGTTTACATTAATGATTTCAAGAAAAATTTTCTCTAATTTTTCCGTTTATTCATTCTTAAAATAAATAGATTCAGTTTACTTTACCTGCATAAAATTACAGTGATCGGAAAACTTCTACATTTTAGACAGGTTTCAGTTTTATACATTTTTCAGACATGTATAAATTATATCTATATGGTATTCGTTCTATCGGAACCACGAAATTTTTCTCAAGACAGTTTTCTGTAATAGACACAGAGTGAAGTATTTCAACATTTTGTTGTTGAAGTGGAATTCGGTGAGAATCAAAACATTCATTTTTTAAATGAATTTTGGAGAAGTGATAGTTTAAGTGATGTGTTTAAAACCGGGACATTAAAGAGATGTATTTGGACACCCGGACATTATGCCTATACAATTGGGTCTCTCTCTGAACTTCTAGTCATCTTAAAAATTTCAATGTCACAATGAATATATGGGTTTTGAATATATCACTGCCGACTTATATGGGCCCGTGGGGCTTTAGCGTCGAGCCCGTCCAATAATTTGCTCCCCTAACCCACCTAATTTCCCTTGTTTTATTTCACTACGTATTTATTTAAATTTTTAAATCTCGAAATATGCCAGCCCATGATATCGTCGGATAGCTCAGTAGGGAGAACGTTGGTACGGCAAACCAAAGTACCCAGGTTCGAGACCTGGTCCCGGCATATTTTCGCTCTGTTTGAAAAAATCTCAACTATGATACTCCAACCATTGAATATAATTTACTTTGTTGAATATACTTTTCCCTGTTCATTATGAAAATTTCATTTTGTTGACGTTGAAAAATAGCATTGACATCCGTAACAGAGACATCTAGAGCACTAAATGTTCTTCAGTACACATACACATATAATTATTAAATTTCTCTCAACAGTTCAATTTCCTATATACTTGATCAGCAGTATTGTTGTCGTATGTGAACCAAAACGTAAATGCTAGAATCATGTGAACAATGACTATGCTATAGATTTGTTTGAGAAAGATAATGTATACGGAGCGTTTAAAAAAAAAAAAATCTAAAATGTATACGGCGAGTAACTTCGTATGCCCTCTACTATACGCCTTTTGATCAGCGAGTATAAATCAGTGAGTGAACATTATCTATATTTTAGTGTCCCAATTCTGATAATTATAAAGCTCATAAATGACTGAAATGCCTTGCTACTTGTGTTTTTTATTTTGTATTGATATTTATCATATTATAGTAAATATTAACGTTATTATGCAAAAGAATTGACGAATAACATAAGCAAATAATAAAACGTGCCGTGCTATTTTGCTTAAAAAATTTGGGCCCATACAATATATTTTAAAAGTTGGCTCCATTGATCAATGGCATTCCTAACTAATAACCTTGATAATAAGTTGTTTCTAATTTTAAGTCAAAATTTTCATTAAATTAACGAGTTTAGTCTCAATGCAGTTTTTTAAAAAATATTCTTGCACGCATCAGGCGCGCAGCCAGAATTCGGCTTTATGGGGAGGACTGGTTGAATTGTTGATAATGGTGGTCGCTGTTTACTTGAATCACCGGCTAATCGAATCAGTTTTGCTAATGAAGTGATAATCATTTTTTTCCCTCGGAGAGTAGAATCAGTAGTTACGTTGACCATAATTCATTTCAGCATCGTTTACGATATAAGAGTTAGAAAACATAAAATGCACCAATGAAATAACAAAAAACTGTTGGATTAATATAGTGTTTGAAAAATGAGGAGGCAAACTTAAGAAATGGAAGGGCAACAAGGGTACAGCAAACAATTTTTTGTAAAGAAAATCGGGAATCTATTTTTAAATTAGAAATACATAGGATTTCATTCCAAGACAATCCCGAATTCTTTTTCTTAACTTTAGTAATAATAAAGCCATTTTAGCAAAATTTTCAATAGACTTACTTTGCTTTGTGTCAGATCTAAAGTAACACGAGAAGAGGTAGAATTTATTATAATCCGCGTCCAAACAATGCCAAATTAAGTTTCCATATTTTAGGATGCAGTTTACATTAAACGCGGTACCGATGACTGAATTACTGTGCACTTCCAGCATTTTATATGACATCTAATTTCGTATACAGTATATTAAAAATTTCGTTAAAATATCTTCATTATTATTAAAGTTCTCTAAAAATACTTGGGTTCGATTTGACTTCCTATATCCTATATTTTTTACTGAATAAATGGATCGCGACCTGGTTTCCTATACAAATATCTTTAATTGTAGTGTGCTCTTACCACCTTTTACAGATTGTTTTACTTTTTATTTTAACACATTACTTATGTGTTAAGTATGTGTGCTTTCTAATATTATTTATTTTTAACCTTTTTCATGATGTTGGAGAATATTTATCTATTAAAACACACATAAATAACGCCTGCATTCAAGTCTAAACATACACACATACAAACTATAAATACAATAAACCCAACAAGTGTGAAAAATTAGCCAGAGCCAGGAATCGAACCTGGGATCACAACATACAAGACTAATGTTCTAACCACTGAGCTACCCCGGCCAATACCTGGGTCTGCAATTTCAGAGCCAGTTATTGCAAAACTAGACAGAGAAATTGCAGACCCAGTTATTGGCCGGGGTAGCTCAGTGGTTAGAGTATCAGCCTTGCTGTGGTCCCAGGTTCGATTCCTGGCTCTGGCTAATTTTTCACACTTGTTGGGTTTATTGTATTTATAGTTTGTATGTGTGTATAATATTTGTGTGTATGAATATTTATCTATATTTAGTTTTCTATTAGAAACGCCTATGCAGAATGAAAGATAGGTTGTACCTGCCTTCGGGCGTGGAAAAAAAATGAAAAGACATTACAATAACATTTTTGAAAAAAGAGGGAACTTTTTAACTTTCTCTGCCCCTCCCTGAAAGTAGGGGCGAAAGGATCTACTTATATATAATTTTATTTAAATGAAATAAATTATAGCTAAAACTCTAAAAGATATTCCAGTTTTTACTTCTTATCTAATTTAAACACGACTGTAATTTTGTCCACATGAAAAACAATGTCATAATTTTGATGATATAGAAGCAGCATTATTTAAGATGTAATAAGTGTAGATCAATGTATAACTAATTTATTACTTATTAATTTCAATTAATGCATAATTAGTATAAGTTTGTGTGTAATTATAGTAAATTTTATAAATTCTATGAAAATGCTTCATATTTAACGTCTTTCTTTTGAAAACCTTGCTCATAGGCATGTATCTGTATGTCAAAGTCAATAAAATTGCAATCAGTGCTTCTTTCCTCCGGGAAATTCGTGGCAATGCCTCCCCGAGAGCAAAACCGCCTGAAGAACATTTCGAGCTACCTTACTAGCTAATGAACTACACTCTTTAAATATATAGCCCCCTCCCCCAGGAACAAATTGTTCGAATGAAACACTACAATAATCTGTTCAATCAAAAACACATTTTACATTTATATCTTTATAGCACATTTTCTTAATTCTTACTTTGTCAAAGATTTTTACCTGCATTACTCACATACCTTGTCTTAGAAATAACTGAGAGCAAAAACACAAAACAAGATGCACATGCAGAGGTCTGTTTGGGCTCGGTCCTGGCCCAAAACCGGACCAACCTACGGGCCAGTCTTCGGCCTATTTTCATTTGTGGCAATCGAACTGGGCCTGGCTTCCTTTTTTCCAGGCCGGGCTGAAACTGGAATTCATTCTTCCTAAAGGTCTAGACGAGTTGAAATTTTCGGGTCCTGTTTTTATCAAGCCCATATGAAAATAATTGGCCCTGTCAACCCTGACCTGATCCATGCAAAAATCAGCAAAATGTCGATCGGCCCAACAATTTCTGCAAAAAATGTATATATTTTTAAACTGTCATTGTTCTAGAATTAAAATTTTCAATTTATTCTTTTTAAAGAATAATTTTAATTAAAGTACAATAAAGCGTGTGAAAAAGAACCTGCCCATGACAGAATCCTGTTTCAAACGGAAAAATGTATTTATCCATGCAAAATGAACATAATAATACGTGAGAAAAGAATGTAATATATTTACAACCGACAGTGTGTATGCTAAGAAGGTAACTTTCCTATAACGGATATTTCTGTTCTCCTATGCGATTCCGTCTTAGAAATTTTTACGATACTATAAGAATTTTCAGGTTTTTAAGTCTCCAAGCCATGGAATATGGATTAAAATTATTAATAAAAACTGAGTCATTTGCATACAAATCAAGATGCAGTAACAAAATAAATATCTTAGCACAAAGCGTTTTTTAAAAAACAAAGAATACAACAACATAAAAAGAAAAACTAAAATAAATATTTTTGTCAGAACTCCTCGTAGAAGACAATTTTTAACCATGCCAATGTAAAAATATGTTTTTTGTTGAAATTCAGGCGAGCTGGGAAGGGATAATTATGTTTTTGTATGAGCCGGGCCGAGATTCTAGCTTTTATAGTAGGTCGAGGCAATAAACTATGTGCATGGACCGGACCGGATTCGAGTCTAAGTTTTAGCCTTTTTTTTTTTTTTTTTTTTTTTTTTTTTTTTTTTTTTTGCCAGGCCGGCCTCATTTACACACATATATTTTTTACGATCCGGATCGAACTTTTAACTTTTATACCCGGCTGAGGGGCAAAAATTTTTCTACAAGTCGGGTCGCGCTTGAACCTAGAAATTTCTCCGGTGCAGACCTTAACAGAAAGTCTGAAACTGAGAAAGACCTATAAACATATATTTCATGTTTTTTTTTCTGGAAATTGATGTCCATTATCCTTTTGAATATGGAGCAAAGACAGAAATTCAATTTAAAAACTATCCACTGTATAATATTCAAAGCGTATGACGGCCGAAATGATCATTCTTTTACTCTAAGATGTCTCAAAAATGTAATTGCTACCCTTTTTCAAAACAAATGACAGTTTTCACTTAACCAGTGCATCTAAGATCTAATATACGCTTCCACAGTTTAAATATAATATTCGCGGTCTAATTGAATCACTTTGTTGAACATAATTTGATTCAACAAAGCTGCGAATTTCAAATAAACTAAAAAAACTTAATATTAACTTTAGTTTTGATTCATAAAAGTGTCTAATTTGCTTAACTAGTGATTCATATAAGTGGCATTATAATATTTTTGTTTGCTCTGGAAGGGGTTTTACCCTTTAGCCCCCCTCCTTGAGCTGTGCCACTGGACGCGTACACACATACAAAGGATTTATGAAGTTGGGGCCTGTGCCCACCCCACAAAATAGCTCTAGTTACGCCTATGATCATCAGTTAATGTTGTTCTGTTTCTTTTCGTTAGTTACCTTCTCTGAAGTCTTCCATATTTTCCCTATTCCTAATAATTGTCGTCATCTATTATCGAATTTTGCATGCATCATATCATTACATATTTCAAAGTTTGGTGTTAACATTTCTATGGCCTCTCTTAGTAAAGCGTAGTTTAAACAGGGATTGCCCTCTCATGGCCATGCTAAAGTTTTTTAAAAAATCCCTGCCGTGATTTTGAAAATTTCCAAACACTTTCTTTTTTTTTTTTTCCTTTTTGTCTATTCTGAGGTTAATGGATTTTCATAAAAAATATTGCTTTCTCCCTAAAAATAGATTTACTAGTCCAAAAAAACGAAATTCCAAAAGTCTACCAAGTGGCCATATCAGAAACATGTGCACAAAATAGGGCCGCCATTGTTCCATGTTGCATAAATTGGGATTTTCTTCAATTGAAAAATGCTGCTCTGCTAAATTAAATAATTTTGACCAGTAACTGACATCTGGTGTCAGATACTGGCAATATAACATAAATTTTAATGGTGTTTACTACAAGATAAATTTAATTTATTATTATGCATTTTTAAACAGTTCAAATAATAGATTTCAACTTTCTTTACTATAACCAATAAGTAACACCTCTGTCGGAGACTGGTGAAATGAAATTCTAGAACCAATAACGGGCACCCCCCATTAAGCTAAATTAAATAACTTTATACCCTAAATCATGGCCCTAATATATCATATGCATCTTTAAACTAATTTCTATAAGTATAACTTTAATAAAAAAGTTTAGGTTGGTATCATTATAAATAGATAAAAAAAAACCACTTCCTTAATTTTAGAAATAAGATGGTTGTTTCAAAATGGCACTTTTTGTATTCTCAAAAGTTTCTTCCTCATTGGATAATGCTTTTGGCCCTGTAGTGGTGAATAAATTGACTCCAAAATAAAAATAATTGTCTAATTTATCACTAGATTACATCACATTATAGAATTTTACAACAAAATGCTTATTTGAGTTAGATTTTTGCTCAAGTGTCAGTCAATGGTTAGGTGTCAATAACTGGGGGTTTCACCCTATCCGTAATAAAATCTTAATATTTGCCACTCTTTCACGATTGTACGCTATACATTTTTACAAACTACTGAAATACCATTATACAAGCAACAGTCTCGATCTATAATAATTATAGTTGCATATTTAATTATAATTTATATCATATAAACCTGTTTAATATTTTCATAGCGAATACCTTTTTTTTCTTCTCTTGTCAGATTAATGGTTGAATAAATTCTTAATTTTCCTTCAAACTGTAATTGGAAGCCATTCAACAGAAACATTTCCTTAATAAGTTTTGAGAAATACTTTTAATGATAGTTTTGTTATCTCAGCATTCCAAGACATTTTTTTTTCTATTCTGACAAGTTCAGTATTTAATATATTACAGATAAAGTATGCTTTAAAACGTTAGAAACACTGTCTTAAATTGCTATATATATACATATATATATATATATAATTTGTTATTTAAATTTATTATAATTTGTTGTTAAAATAAAATTAAATGATATTCCAACGGTTTAAAAGTGATCAACTTGAACTAATAGTAATCATAACTTATCCAATTAAAGTATTTTTAACGCATCTTTCCTCTTCTCAAGCACCCTTCGAATAATTGAATTTAAATTTCTTTTGCAATTTTTGAATCACCTGGTATTTTTTTAGGTTTTCAGTACAATCAGGATTGAGGAAGATTATTACATGCATTTGCAGAAAAAAAATTGTTATATATGCATTGTACGTGTATTGAAAATCATTGTAATTAAATGGGAATCTGTGTCATTAGACGGATGTCAGTAGGTAAAGGCTGCCGAAGGCAATCGTACTTCACCACCGAATCCAGATTCTCGTGAATCCATACAAGATCTCCACCAGAGAGGAACGATTTACCCGGTGCACCTCCACAGGTAGTACTCTACGGCCGGGGGCACAGACGGGGGCGTGATTCTCCTGCTGCTCTCGACCATTTCCCAAATGAATTGACGACAAAGGCCGATGCAACATGCGGTGGAGCCCAAACTTCGAGGATACCACCACACAACACTTAGGTGGATGTTGAAGTGATCCGACGGCTTCGTAGCCGGAACCCCATAGAGGGATCCGTGTCCTAGATCAATGCCGAACTACCCCCACGACCAATTAATGTAACCGCAACTTCCGATCATCGAGTCCTAGGGAGGGAGGAAACGACTTGTTCATCGGTTGCGACAATGTCAGTAGGTAAGACGGATGTAAATAAGTACGTAAGAAGTTCGTATGTAAGAATATAAGTAAGAAAGAAAATTTAATACGTACGGAGATAGGTATTCATAATTAAGATAATTAAAAATGGAAAAGTATTTACAATGTTTTATTTAACTTATGTTTGTTTTTAGAAAAGTTGCAATTTTGTAGTTCATTTTACACTCACTTTCTAAGAGGATCGAATTATAAAAATATTATACAAAAGTGTGTTTCCTATGACAATACATAATTTGATAATTTTTAAAACTTAATTATAAATTAATACGTTAATTTTAAGGCATTTTTCCGATAACCGGGCGCAGGTAATAGATCACCCAATATTCTTTAGTGTATCAATTGTATATGAGTTGCAACAGCAATTGAATGAATGATAAATCAAAGCACGCTCCTTAAAATAGGCCAACTGTCTGTGAAACTGCGAGAATGAAAAATATTTTATAAAGTAGAAAATAAATTGTAAATTAAAAATAAAAAATTGTTTATATAATTTTCTTTTAAATACTCTTTTATTATGAACCTTAACTAATCTGATGAATGAATTGAATCTGCCAATAAAGCATTTAGTTTTTCATTCTTTGTTCTGCAGTTTTATGATCTGACATAAATGTTACAATATTGCCAAAGCATTTGAATAACTAATGTCGATTCTTAGAATAAACTAGCAAGTCATATAATGCACTTTAGGACAATACTCCAGGATATCCACTTCTATTTGTGTTTGCTTTACTACATTGCGACAGTTTTACAAATAGAAAAGCTAATTAAAAGAGGAAATACGCGTTCTCCAAACAATTAATTATAAAAGATTAGGACGGTAGATTCATTTTCTCGGAATTCCGTTCCATTATTTCAAATACAGTTATTGAATGGACTTTAAACTTTGTTTTAAGTTAATTAAAAATTAATAAACATGGTGGATTTCCTTATTGGAAGAAAGGATCTGGAATATTTAAGATGATTTCCTAGTACATGTTTTCATTAATTTTTATTTAACTCAAATTTTTATTCAAACACCGTGTTTTAACGAAATGTGAATGGGCTACTTCATAAGCCTGTTCAAAAACCTTGTGAATTATATCTCATTCATCGCAGCCTAAGCATGCATAACAACCCTAAGCGTTGCATTTGTGCTCTTTTTTGGAAAAAAATATATATAATTTTCTTCTATATTAAAAAAGAATTTATTTAAAAGGTTTTTTTATTTCTTATTATATGTCAGAAATTATATTCAAAATGTAGTTTAAATGAAAATTACAATAATTACATATTGCAAATTACGCGTTTTTGATGCAACTTGTTTTATAAAAGAATGACATTATACAGGAAAACAAACAAAAATTATTGGTCGAGAGGATTTTGGTTAAAAACTTGATGAGCTTGCAATTATATCTTCCACTCTGAGCGTATGTCACCTCTCTCTTATGAGGGCACTCTAAAGTATAGTCAAACGTTGCTCAGTTGGCCATTTTATTCACGCGACAGCATTTGTCAAAACATTTCGTCCTTTGAAAAATTTCGAAAAGGCTTGTAAGAAAATTTATATCAGTTTTCAGTTTTCAGAGTTAAATTACATAATTCATATTAAATATGATGTCATTTTCATCCAATAAATCATCCCACCTATAGGATTCAGAAAAAAATTAAATATCTATAGGTAGTATACAAATAGAAACTGACATCGGAATTAGTACACAAATCCAGCACAAAGGCTTCATTCTATCTTCATTCAAAAAACTGTGCATAACAGTCGAGCATCTAGTGATTTTATAAGCCTTTATTTTTTTTTTGTATCATTAATATCGGTATAGCGTCTAGTATAAAGGTAGCGTTGGGAGCAATTGTTGTGCTTGAAACCGCAACGGTCTAATCGTATGTATTAAACACCACATTCCTTCCTGTAAAACGTTTAATGTATTTCACTTAACCTCTTTGCGACCTTTACAGAACTTTTAATCTTTTATTAAAACCCAATTATAGAAGATTCCCTGTTTTCGTTAATACTGAAGTTAAATGGGAATTTTGAAAAATTAATCGGTTACAGCCAAGTTGGCTTCATTTTCATCCATATTTAGACTTTTTCCCATTTAATATCTGTTTCTCCGGAAACATCTATCCAAAAAAACTGTCGGTAGATTATAGGATTTCTATAATTAAATAATTTTAGTATACGAATTCGGTTTTTAAATTCAGTAATATGGAAATAATACGTCTCCATCTTAAATATGGCGTAATCACCTTGGAAATTTAGAATCATTACCTATCATGGGATACCATTGAATTAATGACGTATGATAGGATTTAATAGAATGAAGAAAACTTTTATTAATATCTTTTTAAGTTTTGCTTCGATTTTCATAAATTTGAAATGACTCGACAAAATTCTGCAACGATTCTATATGTTAAACTTTAAACCATTCGGTTGGGTAGTTTTTGTGTTGTTATATGTGAATAGAGGGACAGATCAGACAACGACTATAGATGCTACGTATTTATTATAATTACGAACGAATCTAACAAGAATCAAATAATGGTATGAATAAATATATTGATATATTGATATGTTAATATATGACAAAATCGTTTAGCTAAAGAAAACGTTAGCTGAAGTTTCATTAGAAGATAATCATAAGTTTATATTTTAAAACCAATTTATTATGTAAAACTAATGTATCCGTAATAAAATCTTAATATTTACGATTCTTGCACGATTACAGGCTATATATTTTGAATTTTGTTTTATTTTTACAAACTACGTAAGTGTCATTATACAAACTACAGTCTCGATCGATAATAATTATAGTCGCAAATTTAATTACAGCTTCTGTCATATAAACCTGTTTAATATTTTTCTAGAGAATATCTTTTTTTTTTTCTTCTCTAGTCAGATTAATGGTTGAATCATTTTTTTTATTTTCAATGAAACTGTTACTGGAAGCTATTCAACAGGAACATTTGCTTAATAACTTTTGAAAAATACTTTTAAGGTGAGTTTTGTTATCTCAGCATTCTAAGATAAAATCTTATTTGATTTTTTTTTGTTCTTACAAGTTCAGCACTTAAGGTATTACAATAAAAGTATGCTTTGTAACGTCAAATACATTGTCTTAAATTGATATATTTTGGTTGTTAAAATAAAATTAAAACATATTCCAACTCTTTACAAGAGATCAAATTGAATCTAACAGTAATTATAACACATCCTATCATACTTTTCTGTATCTTGCTACTTCATACAACTTCAATTAAATTATTTTTAATTAGTTTTGTGACTTTTGAATCACACGGGTTTTTCTTTTAGGTTTTCAGTAGAATCAGGCTTAGGAGAGATTATTTATTACATGCATACAATCAGGAATAGGAAACATTATTACATGCATTTATAGAAAAAAAACATTGTTATGTATGCATTGTATATACATTGAAAGTCGTTTTACATAAATGTGAATCTATGTCATTAGGTAAGATGGATGTAAATATGTACATAAGATGTGCATATGTAAGAGTATAAGTAAGAAAAATAGTATATACGTACGGAGATTCATACGTACGGTATTCATAATAAAGATAACAAAAATTTCAAAAGTATTTACAACGTCTTACTTAAATTATCTTTATTTATGTATGTAAAGATGAAATTTTGTAGTCCATGTTACACTCACTTTCTAATAAAATAAAATTATAAGTGCGTTTCAGATAACAGTAAATCATTTGATTATTTTTAGAATTTAATTATAATTAAATAAGTTAATTTTAAGGTATTTTTCCGTTAGCTGGGTTCAGGTGATAAATCGTCCAATTTTCCTGAGGGTGACAACGGTGTACGAGTTGCAACAACAACAATAGAGTGAACGATGTGCCAAAGCACGCTCTTTAAAATAGGTCAACTAGCCATAAAACAGCAATAATGAAAAATATTTTCAAATTTGGAAAATAAAATGTAAATTAAAAATATAGAGTTTTATCATTTTTTCAAAAAAGAAATACACCTTTATTATGAATTTTAACGAATTTTATTGCTAAATTAAATCTATTAATCAAGCATTTTTTTTAATTCTTATTTTACAGTATTGTGATCTGACGTGAGTGTTACAATATTGCCAAAGCATTTGAATAATTACCGTCTAATGTCGATTCTTAAAATTAACTGCACTTTAGAAACAATACTTCAGGATATACTTCTATTTTTGTTTGCTTTACTACAATGCGACAGTTTTACAAATAGAAAAGCTAATTAAAAGAGGAAATACGCGTTCTCCAAAGAATTAATTACACAAGATTAGGACGGTTGATTCATTTTCTCCGAATTCCGCTCCATTATTTCAAGTTTAGTTATTGAATGGACTTTAAACTTTGTTTTAAGTTAGTTAAAACTGAATAAACATGGTGGAATTACTTAATGGCAGAGAGAAGATGAAATATTTGAGATTATTTTCAAATACGTGTTTTCATTAATTTTTATTTAATTGCATTTTATAATCAAGTAAACTGTCTTAACAAACTGGAAGTGTACTCCGTCACAACCTATTTAAAAATCTATGGGATGATATCTCATTCATCCTGTGCGTTTGGTTTGTGCATAGAAGAAGGTGGTTTGATATAAGAAATAATAAACAGGGTATACAGTCTCAACGGTGGCCAATGGCTAATTCCTAAACTATTAGTCATAGACGTATAGTTCCAATTGCAAAAATGTTTTAAACGAGGTAAAGAAGTTGTATAAAAAAAAATTGTGTATAGTAAACCACACGTTTTTACTGAATGGTGTATAAATATTTATGTAAAATTATACTTTAAAAATACATCAAATTGACGTTTCGGTCAACTTTTATGACCATCTTCAGAATAAGATATTAAGTAACAATTACACTTATAAACAAAAAGCTTCCATCTTGGATCTCAGCTCCATGTGAATAATTTGTCAAGATGGAAGCTTTTTGTTTATAAGTGTAATTGTTACTTAATATCTTATTCTGATGATGGTCATAGAAGTTGACCGAAACGTCAATTTGATGTAATTTTAAAGTATAATTTTACATAAATATTTATACACCATTCAGTAAAAACGTGTTGTTTACTATACACAAAATGTTTTATACAATAATTTTTTGATGGTGTATCGATCCAGCTCAATCATTGAGGTAAAGAAGTATTTTAAAATCGATTTGGGTCAATAAAAACATTTCTTAAAATTTACAAAATTTATTTTTTTTATACGGTCTCCCGTTCCTATAAGTGATATTCAGTAAAAATTTCCTATTACACTAACAAGTAATACAAAAAAGTCCCATTTTTCTACGATTAAAACTGACCGAGTAATAGCTGTTTAAAGTTAAAGCATTTTTTTTTTTGAGAAATAGGGGTTATTCACAAATTTACTAAGAAATATAAATAATCGTTAGACATAGAAAGAAAATAATTATTGAGAGTAAAAGTAGCATTACAATGTAAATTTGAAATATATTTTCATTCTGACACATTAAAGCAAAATATACAACTTGTATGAAAATTTAAGTGAAAAAGTGACATAATTTTTGTTAAATGAAATAATGAAAAGCAACAGTCTCAATTTTAAAAAAAGGATTACATGTTTTAAATTGCTATTAGATTATCTAATCTAAAACTTAATTAATAAAAATTAAAGCTATCTTAAAACTTGCTTGACGTGACTTCCTTCGGCTACAATGCAGAAATGTAAACGTGAAATAAATTCTTCTTGTACTTTAAGCAACATCGTAGGTGGTACAGATCTGCATGCCATAGAAATACGATTCCACAAATCTGCTCGACTAGTGGATTCTCTTTTCTATATTTTATTTTTTAGAAAATTCCAAAGAATGAAAACTAAAGGATTCCAATCTGGTAATTTGTTGAACCATTCAATAGGACCTCCATATCCTATAATATTATTTCCAAAAGCACTGGTTAAGACAGTGCATGGCTTAAGTGATGTCTGTGGCGCACCATCATGCTGAAACCATTTATGTGACAAATCTTGTAACGAAACATGCTCTTCTAAAAAATCGGATACTGGTCCATATAAAATAACAGCATATTTTTCTGATGTTAAAGTGTCATCGAAGATGAATGGCCCAATTAAGGATGTCTTCCAGATACCGCACCTAACATTTATGGGCCAACGTAATTTATGTTTGTTTGGACGAATAAAGTGTGGATTTTCTAGGGATTAGTTACATAGTCAATGTTTTCAGTATTTACGATTTCCTGTCTTGTAAATTGACATTCATCAATCCAGATATTTCATTCAGAAAGTATAGACGTTCATCTTGTTTGTTTAAAATTAAATTATAAAAATTAAAACGACGCTGTTTGTCTCCTGATGCTGCTTCTTGTCCTAGTATTGGTCTATACCATACTTGTTTAAAATTTTCCATACTTGACTTTTTGAATATTCACACTCTCGGCTAATATCTCGTAATCTCGTATTCAGAATGAGCAAGTGTATACACTAGAGGTACTGTTGAACCAGTGAACCGACTTAATCGAGGATGCTGCTTAAAGCTGCTAAAGAGTTTCTCTTAAACTCTCTTAACACTTCTAGATATAGTGTTCGGATGTTGTTGGTTTTGATCCGAAAGTTTCATAGATTACAACCTTTCAGCCTCTTGCTTATTCCGATTGCTCTGGCCGTAAAGCAATACCATTTCAAGTACTGATTGTTAATAAACATATTCTTTTTAAATGTCGAAATTTAACAAATGCCATCAAATTGATTAAAATACAGAATTAAATAAGTGAATGTATGCATTGGCACACAACCAAGGTACAAACTGTTTTTCATAAATTGAGAGTGGAAAATATTTGTAGTCCAATCAAAAGTTCGTATAATATTTGGATTACATTTTTTAAACAAAAACAGTCAAAATATTATTAACATATTTTAGGTAATTTAACTGTTAGAAATTATTTGTAAGTGCATGATTTGGGTGCGCAAATGTTTTGGCATAACTATTGTGTTAATGCAAATAAAGTTGTTTACGTCATTTTCCTTGTCCAATAGCGAAATTTTTCCACTCTGTTCACTCTCTATTTTTTGTTTAGCAAGTAGAAATTGCATTTTTATTTTGATCTCTAAAATATTTTTTTTAAAAACAAGTTTTTATATTCGCTGAAAAGTGAACTGAAAAGTTAAATTTGAAAAGAGTCATGCTATCATTAAAATGTATTTTAAGCAATCTTTTCGCATACATCGTAATATATTTGACTTCTTATGTGCGACCATGTAAAAGAAATATAAATGCAACGCACTTTCCTTTGGAAAAATGTTATTGTGCATCTAAATGCTTTACATAAATTTTACTGATTTTAATTGAAAAATTCTGCTTGTTAGCAGACAGTAATGTATCCAAAAATTTTTGTTAGTCCCTGTAAAATAAGTATAATTGGTACGCACCTAAAATAATAATAGTATTACATTGTCATCGGATTTACATAAGTATGCCTAGTGTAACCTCAATCGTATATTTGGAAGTAAATTAAAATTCGAGAACAAATTATGAACTGGAAAGACATGCATACAAAAGTTTCAAATTAACTAAAAACTTTTAAAAATAACACAAATTTTGTTAAAAGAAATCATGAAAAGAAACAGCCTCATTTATCGATGATGCCAACCTTATCTTTGGGTTTCAAAGTTTCTTTCATCTGGCAAAACCCTATTCATCTCATTCTTCTGTCTGTCTGTCTGTCACAGAGTTTGTACTTGGAAACTGTATAAGTTAGAGACTTGAAATTCTGTATACTTATAGCTGAATACCTCCTGTCCCACGACAAATCGCAAAATTTTGAAAAAAGTCTTATATAATTTTAATTAAATGAATTAATTTCATTCGACTATTTTTGCGATTTCCTTAGACCTTAAAACAGAACCTTAATTTCAGTATTTTTGCGTAGGCTAGAGGGTTCAGTGGTAGCGCGTTTTCCTCCAAACCCAAAGGTTCCGTGTTCTATTCTCGATGACGGAAATTAAAATTTTCGATGTTTACATGTCATTTTCCTCTGTGGCTTTAATTAAAAGAACTTTCGTATTTGTTTTGCCTTTTTAAGAGCCCGCTCGCTCCTCCGAGTGTTCTGGAATCGACCCTTTGAGTAGGGGAGAAGACCCGGAGCTCGGCATTGCTCGCAGTAGCGTCGACACGACGGGAGCCGGTGACTGACGAATCTCCACCTCAACGTTGGTGAGCGGGTGGTAGCGCGGTAGCGGAATAGCCAACTTCGCTGGGTGGTGGGTCGACTGGCGGCCCACAGAACCTGGGTTGTTCCCCCTTTGGGCCGGTTCTCGGCTGCAGGGGCTTGAGGCCTTCGGGCGGCGAAAAACTACCGCATAGGCTGAATTCTCGCACCTAGTTGGTTGACTGTGTGTTGCCGACTTGGATGGTGATGTGAGAGCAAAGGCTAGCTAACGGAGATAGGACAGTCACCACCTTTGTCTAGGGCAAGATGGAGGGGAGGTCGGACTCTGTATGACAAGGGAACGCAGGTGGTTTCGTAGTGACGCTTGTCAGTGCGCGAGGCGGCATGCAGCAATCCTCGGTACTGTGCAGGTGGCGGAACGTAGGTGACGGGTTTGGATGAGACTCGTACGCTCCGGCGTCGAGTCTAGTGCCCTTCGAAACCCCATACACCCACTGCGTCTCCTCTTGTAGCTGGAGTAGTTGTGTGCCGCCCTCAGGGTCGTGCAGAGAAGAGACTGCCCGTTAGTACCAAGAGCGCGGGCGGTCGTCGAGGTGCCCCATGCCCAACATGACACAAGCGCCTTCTCTGGGAGGGGTCGAAAGCTTTCTCGGAACTGCTCGACTGCGAGGAACCGGGCCGGGGACTCGTCTTAAGACGGCGACCGAACCTCCCTTCGAACCTGGGGCCGAAACCAGTCCAGCGCGTCTATGCGTAGTCAGAGCTTTCTGTGCCTGACGGTTGGGACTAGCAGAACTCTCATAACAATACCTTCTCGTTACTAAACTCCAACCGGGTCCGTCTCTTTGGCGCACTTGAGGGGATTTTCCGCGTCCCTCAGAGTCCGGTAGTGGTCCTTCCATTCTTCCGTTATTAGTGCATTATATGAGCGTGATCTCCCAGGAGTACCACGTCGCTTGGATCTCGATGCCTCGCGGGTGCTCCTTGGTGAGGGACAGCCCAGCCAGACGTGTCTATGCGTTGAGACCAGTTTTCTTCGAGGTCTCGGGTTGGCGAGAAGCACATCCTGCTCTTTTGTAGTGATATGATATGTGCATGACCCGTTGAATGGTTCGCCATTCGGCGGTGACAACCCAGCCAGGCGTGTTTATGCGCTAGGGACCGAGTTTCTTCGAGGTTCCGGGTTGGCGAGAAGCACCTCCTGCTAGCCGCCCCAAATGAACTAGTCGCTTCCTCCTTCCCTAGGATTTGATATTCGGAAGGGGCGGTAAATTAATGGGAAGTGAGAGTGTTCACCATTAGGCTGAGGACCCGTTTTCCCTTATGGGATTTCGGCAACGAGGCTGGGGTTCACTCTCGCTATCCGCCCAAGTGAAAAGTTAGTGGGCCTTAGAGGGAAGGTTACACTAATGTCGCTTCGACCTAAATGTCATCAAACTCACTTGGGAAAGAGAGCTTGAAGTGCAGGTAGGCGTACGCCCCCGCTTCGCTCTCCGGCCGAAGAGCACCACCTAGGGTGTCCCCGGGTAAACCGGATCCTCCATGGTCGTGACTCGTATGGGCTCTCCCGAGCCTGGAATCGGCGGATGATGCACGCCTGCCGTCGGCAGGCGCGACCTCTGTCTTGCCTTTTTAAGAGTTTCTATCTTTAGCTAAAATTAAATCAAGTAATAAATATGCTTTTCAGAAATACAAACATATGCTGCTACAATTGTCTGAAAATCAGTTCTTAGGTAGTTTTAATTTGATTTAAGAAATAGCTTTCTCTTGTTATCATTTTATTATTTATTTTAATGGTGCGGCCATCTATGTTCGGATTGCTAAAGTGTATTGATAAATGATAAGGATATTTAGAAATTAATGATTTGGATTTATAATTTAAAGGATAAACCGATTTGAAAGTAATATTAAACGAAACGCTTTGTGCGATCTTCGATCACACTTACCCACTCGTTTTAATACATACATGTTCAAAAGAAATTATCTGTTTGAAAATTATTTTTATTACATCACGTGCAAGTAGCAAAAATACAATATTGTAAAAAACGCATGGAAAGTTAAAAATCAGTTTAAAACTGTGTTAAACATTCTTAATATCAAATTAATTCGGTTCTTATAATCTTCTTTAAATATTTGCATACAGTTTGTTTTGTTCAATTCAGAAATGCATATTTTAAAAAAATATGAAATACTCGATTTTCTGAGGATTTAAAAATGACCTTCCTTAGACCGAAGGTAAATTTGTTTAAAAAAAATTTGTATTATGCAATTTTTTTTGTAAACAATTATAAAATGTAAAATTCACGTTATTATATTTCGTAAAGCAGAATAGAAATGGATGAACAGTTTGCCTGATCGAAATGTAAATAATACACTCAATTCATTCATTGTTAAGTTATTCAGCCTAATTTTAACTGAATATATTTCGGAGTCATTTTCATATGTTTGAGCTAATGCGAATACAATATTTTGAAACAGAAGCGACACATTTGAATTGCTTCCTATCTGCACCCAATTTGGCATTTGATTTGTCAAGCAGCTGTGAAACCCCTGGGTGCAGAAAATAATCATAAAACTCAAAATTTTAGCATAGTAGATGGAGGAACAAAATATCTTCTCTCTCTCTATATATATAGCAAATGGGCATTTCATTATGAACGCTTTCATCTCACGTTCTGCTAAACAGAGTTCATGGATTTTACATTGTCAGTTAGGTAATATTAGAGGAAGGTTTTAGTGTATAACACATAGCTCTATGTTACTTACACTTATAAAATAATCTGAAATTCATGGATATTTTTTTCCGAATTTCACAGAAAAAGTCCCTTTTCACGACAAAGGGGCATTTTCCGCTAAAAAGCAGAAAATTTCACCTTATTTCCTGAAAAACAAGGGAACGGACGGAGATGGAAGGGGACAACGACGATATTCCGTTACCTGCTAAATATTTATTTTCAATGTTTAAAAATCTGACATGTTGCTGCACAGAAATGAAAAAACTCTCAACGAAAGAATCCTCGCTCTTTTGTGAGATTTCTACACCGTGCTGCTGCATTGCAACTGTATTGCTTTTTGTCCATCAGGATCACAGACTATATTCTTTGACTGTGACACGCACGATCTCGTAAAGACAGGTTTGTTGTTTTTTCATCTTCAACACATGGATTTCCTTTAAGATTTATTTTTTAAATCATAAGTTTCAAACTGAATATAAGTGGTATTTTTGTACTAATTTTGATTGTGATGCCTTAAATCTTTATAACGGACAGTTACTGTTTCTTCAAACGGAGTTTTTCATTCTTTTATCTCACTTCTTCTAAAATCTACTTACGGAACGGAAAAAGTCCGACAATTTTGCTGCCAGTAGTTTTACCGTTAATACAGTGTAGTTACAAAGCTATGTGAGAAAGTTCTATGATTAAGTGAAGCCGATTATAATATATATATATATATTTAAATCTTCTATGTATATCTGAATTGATGGTCAGAACTCCAGTGGATGAGAATACATGTCAAGACAAGCAAATTTTGTATAGGGAAGAAGGGTCACAATCCACTTATTGAATAAAAAATACAGCTCTCTCACATCAAGCCCAATCCACATTTTCGTTCATAGCTGTAACAATAAAGAAAATATTTTAGGGATATCTTTAATATGTAGTTACTTTCTTGCTGTGAAATGTGATAAAAATACAAAAAGTTATAGAAATGTCAATCCTTCATGTCCAAGTAACACTGAGAGGACGCTTCAAAACTCGGAAGGTAACTGACTATGCATACGATGTCACTGATCGAATTACAGTGAAATTCCAAGAATTTCCTCGATGTCGAAACATTTCAGAATAGATATTGTGTTGTTAATTTCGGTAAAATAATTCCTTATTGCTACTGTCATGAACGAAAATGTGGATTTAGCTTGATGTGAGACATCCTGTATTATTAATTTAATAAGTGGATTGCGACCCTCCTTTCCTATACAAAATTTGCTTCTCTTGATTTGCTTCTCTTGTATCTGTTGCTTCTCTTGTATTCTGATTTGCTTCTATTGTATTATCACCCTTTACAGTTTTGACCATAAATTCAGATACAACTTGTATATATAATATATAAAGGGTGTCCATAAAAGAACTCCGGGGTTTCGAAGAAAATTTTTTTAATTCAATCATAAAATTAGGTTAATGTTATATGTATGTACTTCAAAAGACAGATAGGCTTAAAGTACGTATGAGATTTTCAGTATGCCTAGACATTCTTTAGTAAGGGTTCTCCAATGGACGAGCGAGTTTTGCTGGCAACCGCATAGTTCCGCGGTAGTAACACTGTGGCGGGATAATAAATCTATTTTATCTTCCTTTAACTTTCATATAGTGCTATTGGATCTCCGGAATTCGGCTGTCACGGGCATTTTGCGATGATATGTTAGTTAGTTACTGTGGTTGTGTAGTATATAGTAAGATTTTAACCAGTAACTTCAGATTCGGAACAAATATCACTACACTGAATTAAGCTTCCGATAGATCTAATTGTTGAATCACGCACGTTGGCCAACAATAGGAAATGTCAGCCTTTCCGTACCAATGGCCATCGAACTATTGGCCAACAAATACCCAGCGGTGGCTCAACAGTTAATAGCTCAAAATTCTTCCAAGGTTCGCTCCAACTGAGAGGGGCCCATTTTTTTATTACTGTTATATTTTCACCATCAGAAAGTAGACGTCAGATGCTGACGTTGTGCGTTTTTAAAATTTGTTTCCGTTAATTTTAAGTATTTCTAAGAGGATGATAAAATTTCTTCCAGTGGAAATTTCAAAGTTTATAGGGAATTTTTAAATAATTAAAATTTAAAGAGACAAATTTTAAAAACGCACAACGTTGGCATCTGACGTCTTCTTTCTG
Organism: Maratus michaelseni; assembly: GCA_963931845.1. Taxonomy (NCBI): domain Eukaryota; kingdom Metazoa; phylum Arthropoda; class Arachnida; order Araneae; family Salticidae; genus Maratus; species Maratus michaelseni. Next base: position 34,492,079 of record OZ007592.1, on the reverse strand, counting down.
ATGGTGAAAACCGTATTTTAGTAATTATATTAGGTAATGAGTGATCGCGCTTCGGAGTTTTCCCATAGGTTAACATGGGATTTCGCGATCGGGGAGTTTCAGTGAAGCGGCCCCTTAAGATAAGTCTTTAAGTTTTTCAGAAATCGTTCTGTTAAGCATATAAAACTTAAAAGTAACCATCATGCCAAATATCATGTTTCTATCCGGAATGGTATCAAGGAAATTTAAATTGTAGAACGTTTTTGGGTCTTACACTCTTTTAAATTCCGAATTTAAAAGAAAATCTTCACAGCGAGCATTTCTGTCTTAAAAGTAACAATTCTATCAAATTTCAAGTTCATGCCCTAACAATTCCATTCAAATCGTAATTTAAAACGTTTTCAGAAAGTTTTTCGCTCGTTTCAACTTTCTAAATTTCATTTTTTTAACTGAACTTGAGGAGCAGATTAAACCTCTTGTGGACGAGCGACACGTATACGTGCCGCATAAGATGCTCACAATCCTCGATTATTCCCACCAGTTATTTTTTATTGTAAGCTTTGCCTTATTTAATGACAGCATTTCTGCGATTCAAATTTCTGGTTTGAAAAACCGGTGGTAAAAGATTAAAAATTCTGTAAAGGACGCTCGCCTCGGAAGGGTTAAAAGTAACCAATTTCAGGTTTCTATCTCCGAAGGTATCGTAGTAATCGTAATTTTAAAAAAGTTGTTTACTCCTCATGCCATAATGTAAATTTAGAACTTTTAAAAACTCTTCTGTGCCAACATTTACGTCTTAAAAATCACAAACATCTCAATCACAATCATCTTCCTAGCTCTAAAACATCCAAATAAATAATAATGTCGAATGTTTTTGAGACATTTTCATCTCGTTCTACCCTTTTAAATTTCGATTTTTTTTTAAGAAACAGTTCTTAGCAAACATTTACATCTTAAAACCTACAAATATGCCAAATTTCAAATTTCTTTCTCCAAAGACATTTTGGAACGCTTTTTGCTCATTCACATGATCGGGGTGTAATGGCATCAGCATGAACTATTACCTATATTAGAGAAGAGTCGGTCACAATCATTTAGCCACAATTACTCTTCAAATCGGTTAAGTAGTTCCAGAGATTACATTCAAAAAACAAACAAACGTATCACACTAAAGCCGTATTTAATTAATTCATTGGCAAATGACGTCAAATATATTTTCTGATGTGATTCTCTGCCCACAAACGAAGTGCCATGATTTTTCTTTAAACAAAATAAGTCACATTCAATTCAATTACTTATAAAATCTGAAACCATTTAAAATGGATCACAATTTGTGCATTACTAAAATAGGTGTAAAATAAAATGTTCTAAAACATTAAAACCATTTTAAGATGTTAAATACATTCATCGGAGTCCCAATCGCTTTCGACCAGAACCTGGCCATGATCAAAGGGTGGAAATGAAAAAATTCTGTAACCTCCGGAATGTAAGCTGTTTAAATAGCAGATTGGAGAAACTACATATGGAGAAAAGGGGGGAAGATGGATGGACTAGTCTATTGAGCGAGGTGGGTTATTCTAACCCATATGTACCATTAACACCAAGTAGATTATACCAGATTTTTGGTATATTGTATTATAACATATCGTTACAGGATTTTCCACCACTTTTCAGGATTTCCACTGACTCCCTCAGTATACATGTAGTATAGTCGTACATAAAGGTGAATTTTGTTCCAATTTTAGAATAATTTCTCTATATATTTAATCAATTACTTTTTAAAAGTTTTGTTTACGTTAGGAAAGAAATTTTAAATGCCGTAACTCTTAACGTATATGTTACTGTAAAATCCGAAGTCTTATAAATCCTAGGTTTAACAGATGAGTTGGTAAAAGCCCGAAATATTCTCCTTAATGCTCTGGCTTTTACCAAGCCATTACTGTAAAAACTAGGAAATATACGACTTATTTCGGTAAAAGTATCAATGAGTTATGAGCCTATCAATTTACCTACTCGTGCACCTTCCCTCGTAACTCTTATCAATACGCGCAAATTAGAGCCCTAACCTCGGACAAATTTGGACATGTATGAGTGGCTACGATCTAGCATAATTTTGTTTTTTGACGTTTGTCTGTATAGATAAGAAGAATATTTTGGAATCATGAAATTTTTCTCAATTTCTATATTTTGGTGGATTTGCATGTTTTGAGATATTCTGAACACTATTTGACTAATTTTGGGCCATGTGGGTCTGAATGTTAGTTTTTGTATCTGCGTGTGACACAAATTTTGATACCGCTTTATCTCAAAAACAAATGAACGGAATTTGATCAAGTTTCAGATTAAATTAGACCTTAACATGAATTGGTTTTTATTAGGTTTGGGTGTATATCGTCAAAAAGGTGGAACTGATATTCTTTTTTTCACACTTTTCATGATAGTGATATCTCTACATCTATGATCATCAAATTTTATATTCGGTTAGGCCGTTACATAAGAAGTTAGTAGTTACGTTTCAGTATATATAGTCCGTTGGACATGGTGGAAGAATAGGAACAATTAAGCAACTGAATCACAATTACAAGAACGTGACTGTAGAATTCGCTACGTATTTCAGACTATATGAACCACGTCACAAAATATATGAAATACCGAAAGCGCCAAAATTTCGTTAAAACGTAAAAACATTCATTAAAAACAAACAAATAATGCTAAAAAATTCTGGTTTGCAGATATGGGATTAGAGGAAAATCTGATTTTTTTTTTATAACGAAAAAATTCTAGTTCACAAATTACCAATAGATAGCGCTGCTTGTATAATATGAACCAGATTTATGCAAATCAGGCTGTCAATAAAACTCCTAAATACACACAAGCTCTTCATTCGATGGCAGCGGTATTCTATCGTTACCACATCAAGCACTGATGATAAAACACTTTAAAAAAAACGGAGAATCAACAACTTGCACATTGCGAAAATTCTGCAAAGCAAAATGACTGAAGACGAGAAACGGGTCTGTTTCATTTGCTGGGATACTTTACGCTGACAGGCGCTTCGTAGAAATGGATATTTTTTGTTTAAGCCTAATTTGAATACATTTGCTTTATATTATGCATGCCAGCACCATCTATCGGTAATTTTTTAATCACAACTTTTATCTTTATTAACAAAAATCCGATCTCTATCTAATCCCATTCCTGCAAACCGCAATTTTTTAATATCATTTGCTTGTTTTTAATGAATTTTTAAATTTTTAACGAACATTTGGTGCACCCGGTATCTTTGAAAAGGAGAATTATTTGTATTCAAGCAATTTTTACACAGAAAATGTCCCGAGTCGACCCGATCGATAAACTGTTCAATGCTGGTCGTGATATGAAATTTATTTTAAAGTATCAAGATCATGTTACAATATTTGTCTTTTTCCCATCTTAACATTGAAAAAGGACTCACTAAGTAGAATATTACCTTTTGGAAATTTTCTCAACTTAGGTCGTCAAACATTTTCCATTCCGACAACAAGGGGAATTTTCCAACCAAATGACAAAATGTGAAATATGAATCTATAAAATAAATTCACGATGAACAGGGAGACACAATATTCAATCGTGCGGGTAAACCGAAATATAGAGAACATGTTGGGAATATGGATAAAACATATAATTCAACAAAGTGTCGGAAGCCTTCAAATTTGTACAATTCATGAAAAAACGAGCATAGCATCAGGGATTTCCCAAATGTTCACTTCCCAAAATTGTGTTTGGTGTTAAACTCTAAAACTGTGAATCCTCTAAAACTGTGAATCTCTAACGCTGTGAATATAGTTTTGCCACACAATTTGATTATTTACACAATCACCGAAGAGGACTTAATAAAAGTTATAAAAATAAAGAATGCATGGATAATATAGAAGACAAAGACACTGATGTAGAAGGATATTGACTTTAGTGATATAAAGTTAACTTAAATGTTATTCTATGCTTCGTCTAAATTTAAAATAATACATCAAATAATTTTAAATTTAGTAAAGGGGTCTTAGAGTTTAATCTGAAAAAAAATTATTTACTATTCGACTCATTTAATTTTGAAATAAGTAAAAATAATTAAACGTTCGTTTGAATATAACATATATCTTCCTAAGGTTCAATAAATTAAATTTTAACCGCGCATTTTTCCATTTTGATAATATATTTAGCGTTATTTTTAAAAATGGAGTGAAATTTTGTAGGAAAATGTTTTATGGCTATATAACAAATAATAAGAAGGTGAACAACTTTTATTTAGCAAGTGAGGAATACATTTCTTTAATAAATGAAGTGGGAGATGCGAAGCTTATTATGAAAAATCATCAGTAAGAGTGCAACTTACTTTTAAATTAAAATGCAATTTAAAAAAAATTAGATATCTGAAATTATTAAAATTTACAGATAATTAAAAAACAAATCCATTTATTTTATTGGCTTGAAAATAAGTTGTGTTGTTTAGATAAGGTTGTATAGAGAATATGTACGAGAAATGCTGAAAAGGTAAAAAAAAAAATATTGATATGATTAATTTGTTTAATTCACTATGTTAAAAGTTACTTTCACGCTTGATGTATTAGAAGGATATTTATAGAGGGAAATAAATATATTTTCCACTTCTTTTACCCCAAAAATATTATCTAATGGAGCATAATCTTTCGGCGGAATGGTAACGGAAAACAGGTTTTCATTAGTGCGAAAATACAGGATATTTATTTGATCCTGTTTTTCTAGACATTTTAACTTTGCTTTATGTCAATGAATTGTTAATGATAATGAATTATTTGTTATCATGTCATAAGTAACATTATTTTATTGTTACTTGTCTTAGATGCAATGAATAAAACGATAGATAAAACATTGTAATGTAAGAAAACTATAAATACATTAGATATATTTTTTCAAATATTATTAAATTATTCGACAAGAAAAAATCACAATTGTTAATGCATAATTAAATTATTCATTATGTATAACATTCAATTAAAATGGATATACGTTATGTATTGGTTTTTAATTATAATATAATTTTCACAAAATTAATTATTTTTAAATTTTAAGGGGAAAAAATTACCTTTATTTTGGAGACCCGAATATAAGTCACTTAATGTAGATTCAACGAATAGAACGATGCATATGCATAAATCAACTCTAGTCAAATTTCATTAGATTATAATAATAAAGGAATCATTAAAAAATCCTAATTAAATGCTTCATTGAGTATGATAAATAAATTATTAACAAATAATTAAATTATTCGCCACAAATTTTATTCAGCCATTCATTAATTTTAAATAAAATAGATGAATGTGTGCAATATGCTTTTAAACATAACACAATTTTTACAAAAATATTTGAAAATTGTAAAAATCCGAAAAAGAATCATTTTATTTTAGCGGTTTGAAAATAAGTTACATCTTTTAGATAGAGTTGTATAGAGAATATGTATGATAAATACTGAAAAGATAGAAAATCCTTAAGACGATCCAGTATTTTTATTCACTGTGTTAAAGATTCTTTTCACACTTGATATATTAGTATATTATTTACAGAAGAAAATAAATGTGTTTTTCAGCTTCTTTTACTCCGAATCTTACCTAATGAAGCAGTATATTGTGATTGCCTGATAACAACAACAACAAAAAAAGGCTTTCATTAGTGTGAAAATACAAGATATTTATTTGATCATATTTTTTCTAGACATTTTGATGGATTTCCTTTATGGAAATGAGTTAATAATAGTAATGAATTATTTATTATCATGTCATATAAGTAGCATTATTCTATTGCTACTTGCCTTAGATGCCATGAATAAATCGATATGCTAAATATTGTAATGATTGATATCTATAAATAATAACATTAGATAAAACTTATTTAAATACTATTAAATTGTTTGCCGAAAAATCACAATTATATATTTCATCAACTATGATTAAATTATTAATTCATAAATGAATAAATCATTATATAATACATTAATGCATTCATATCTTCATAAATAAATGACAGCATGAAACATTTAAATTTAAAAAACATTTATATCTTCATAAATAAATGATAGCATGAAACATTTAAATTTAATAAAACATTTATAGCAGTCACATATTTGGAATCTTGAAAATTTATGGAACACAAATAAATTATTCATAAATTTTGGAGATTTGGAATTACTTTATTTGTTTGAGATGTAACGAATACACAAATGCATGCGAACTTATAAACTATACAATATTTTATTACATTATTATTAAATGAATCCTTAAATAAAACATTATAAAGGATTATTTTATCTAAAAAGTACGCTTGAATTAAATTATTCATTATATATAACTTCTGTATAGAAGACTCCATAGCGATAAGCTTTTAAATTAACAAAAGCATTTTTACATAATACAATCTTGAAAATTTAAAGAAAATAAATACATAATTCATTAAATTTTGAAACTATAAAATAAGTCACTTGTTACGAATGCAATAAACAAAACGATGCACGTGAATTTATAAACATTAATCATATTTTATTAGATTACTAGCTGTTACCCGTGACTTCGTTCACGTAACATTAAAAAAAGAATAAATGCATTAATTTAGTAAAACATTTCACTTGATAATTAACAACATATATAATTAACCAAAGCTTTATCACATTTTATAGGAGACCATACGGTATTTCTTTGCTATAGGGGCCTTGACATAACCCAGTCTTAAAAAAGTGAAATTTCATGCCAAATAATACATACAATCGCGAAAATAAAACTGCAACTAATGAAAAAAGGAGGACCAAGTAAAATCGTGAAAATCGAGGAAATTCTCTTCGTAAAACGAAAAACAACACTGGCAGAATTCTTCTATACAACAGTGCATTTTAGGTGGTATTTGGTGTACAATTTGTATATGTGTGCATTGCTAAATGGGCATTATTATATTGTTTATTTGCATAGACATATGTTATATATTTCTTACTACATTATCTTGTTTATGTATATATTAAATTAAGTGCTTCACGCTAAGTGGTGTAAATAGTGAACAAACTGCTTGTGGATTTTATACATTGATAGATATTTCACAAAGATATAACAATCTGAGGCGATTCTAAAATGTAAATAAATGTTGCTAGAAAGTACTTCAAATTCTGCCCAATTTAACCTCGATATTTTGTCTATCGCGTCAAGAACACTATATGCAAATAAATACCGACGACACAAATCTGATTATCTAAATTTACATATTGTTGTTAGTATATATAGGATTATTTTGATTTATTTTATGCGCTTGAAATTTTTTATGCTTTCTCTAGGGTTAGGTGTCGAATAAATGTACTTTCTTGTTATTTTATTTTGCCATTTCTACTTATTCTATTTTCCATTCATTCCATTTATGGATACTGATTTAATTTACATATTCGTGTCAAAGAATATTCTTTAAAGTTATTATCAGGATTAGGATAGGATACGATTATGGTTACGATTAGGAATAAAAATTGAACGACAATGGCATCACCAATTGAGGTTTAAAGTGTGAACCAGGACGTCTATTTACATCATGAAGCAATAAGAAAATTAGAAAATTATCGTCTGATATTTTTTAATATGTTTTACAGTCATAGTTGGCATCAAAGGTGAGCGGGGAAATGATCATCTAAAATACCATTAAGTGTTTACCACGCAAAAAACAAGTCTGGTTACAACAATGTATTTAATTTTGCGCCAGATTTCACTTAATAAAAAAAAAAAAAAAGAAGAAGAAGCAAATTGACTATGGACCTAATTACAGACCACTAACCTTCCTATTCTCGGAAATGTTCTACCTATATGTAAAAAAACTCTACTATATAGAACGCGCTTTCACGTTTATAATGTTATGAATTGGCACGATTGGCTTGTTCAAGTTTACACAATTCGGCTGGAAGAAAAGATTCATTACTTTTTGATTTCTTCTTTGCTTTTGCATTACGCGAATTTGTTGGTAAAATCGATTTTCTTTTCGATAACATTGTTGTTTTTTAAGTTTAAAAAATATTGTAATTTTACTTAAACATTGCTTTAAAATCTATGCAATTTTTCTTATCCTACAAGACTTTACAAAAATCTATTATGAAACAACTTTGAAAAAAGCTATATTTAAAAAAGACAACAAAGTTTTTACTATTTTAAAACTAAAAGAAATGTAAAATTAAATTCCGGTTCGAAACGACGATTTACAAATGTGTTTCGATTGTAGGAAAATGATAGAGGAAAAATGCTGTTACTTCGACACAATCATATTAAATCTTTAGCTTTTATGAGAAAAGCAACTTTCTTTTAAAAAATATATTTATTTTTATTCAGATTTTCTGATTTTCGATACGGATAATTTTGCGATGCATATCATTGACATTTACCATCCAATATATATATATCCTAATAATATTATAAATCTGATTGTGTGCAAATGTTAGGCTGAAGCCAGCGTCAAAATGGAGCATTTAATGATCCTGTATCTTTGCATATAGGCTGATTATAACCCTCTAATGAACATAGACTGGTTTTTGTTTATTTTATTCAAATATTTTGCTTAATAATTCAAAATTTCGTTATTTTCATTGAGAATAAATGGACATTTTTTCGTATAGCATTTTAAAATGGTTAAATTTACTTTACCGTGGCTAATACTTTTATCGCTGCCAGAACTAATTCAAAACCCGGAATAATAATTTTTACTCAACAATTTAGTTTCAATTGAAAAATTTTCACGGGAAAAATGAAAATGAAATAAAAAAAATAAAAAAAATAAGAAGAAGATTAAATAATATTATTAGAAATAAAACGTAATTGTTTTAGTTTTTGATAATAATACAAGGTTTCAATATGCGTAACCATAGGAAACAGGCGAATATGACGTCAATTATGGAAAATAAAGCGGATATGCTTTGATTGGTGAAATAAAATAATCTTGGGTTTTTTCTCCACTTTTTTTCTTTTTTTTTTCTTTTGTATGGTAACAATACTTGCCGTTTTACCGTCTGCACACGGCTAATATAACTATACCGTATTCTTTATTTAAATTTTAAAAAAGTAAAAATTAACTTTCAAAAGAAAATGGTTAGCAAATGTCAATACTATGCTCCGCAAAATTATCCATGTCGAAAATGATGTCATGGATAGCGAGAAATAGGGATTTTTCATTCTTAAAACTAAAAGAAATAACTGGATTACCTAAAAAAAAAAAAAAAAAAATGACGAATGTTAATAGTTCCATTTTTGTTGATAAAACCTAAAGATTTAATATTATTTCGTTAAAGTAACATAATTTTCCATATACCAGTATTGAAATTAATTGCCTGGAAAAGAAAATTAACAAGAATTGTGTCATTAAAAAGGGATTTCTCTGGGGAAAAAGGAGACGTCATATTTGAAATAAAACGGGAATTTTTTCCAATATGTTTTAAAATGAGTGTGAATCAATTCCTTACATTAATAATACACGGATCAATAAGTATAGAAAGTAGATGAGTTTCACGCCATATTTATAACGAAAAATTTAAATGTTTTGTTATCTTTACTGATTATTAAGCATGAGTATCCATTACTTCGTTATTTCGTTCCGCATGAGTATCCGAGTTTTCTGCTGAAAATCACATCATAATTTTAAGAAAAGGAAAATGAACACGAATTTATTATATTAAAGTCTGACCGTGTGTTTGTATTTCGCAACTACTCCTAGACTATCGAACGCATCGCGATTTACTACCGGTTTAGTGAATACCGGTTATAAATGATCCGAGGATGTCACACAAACTCTCAGAATTAAAAAAATTAAATTAATTGCCATTTTTTTAACGAAGTTTCTCTAAAAACGGAAAGTAACTTACTCCATATTTGTGTATAAAAAAGGAGAAATAAAACAGATTAGTATATTTTTTACACCATTTTCTCATTAAAACTGAAAAACAGAATTTATTTTCACTTTGAATAGATGGTGAAAACAAAACCTTGATTTTAGTAAATTATCCGAAAAATAAAAACATATTTTAACGTATTCAAACTTCATGAATCAATTTATTCTGTAGAGCAAAAATTGCCTGTCAATATACTGCCATTTAGAAAACAAGATTTGTTTCAACTATATATTAAACCAAGGAGGCAGAATTGAATTTTTAAAAAAAGAATATACTATTTCTAATTAATGTTTTTTTTTTTTTGAAGGATGGGTGTTAAAACGTTTCACAAAGGCGTTAAAAGTAACATTGTCTGTCAGGTAAAATTGACATTTGTTTTTACCCAATTCGTCTATTTCCACGATTTTATTTGGCCCTCCTTTTTGCATTGGTTGCAATTTCATTTTCGCGATTATTTGGCACAAAATTTCACTTTTTTAAGACTGAGTTATATCAAGGTCCCTATAACAAAAAATACCGTATTGTCTCCAATGAAATGTGATAAATAGTTAGTTAATTATTAACGTTTTTAATTATTGGGAGTAAAATATTTTGCTTAATTAATGTATTTATTCTTCTTTTAATGTTGCGTGAACGAAGTCACGGGTAACAGCTAGTATATATATATATATTTTACTTTTTAAAATTTAAATTAAAAATATGGTATCTTTATGTTAGCCGTGTGCAGACGATAAATCGCCAACATATCCCATCATTCGTATTGAATTCATTAAAAATATAAATCTTTCACTCATTTCATTTAAAACACAGAACTTTAATTTACAACACATGCATTTAAAATACATATATTACGTACATTTAAAATAATTCCTTTCATGTGAAAAAGAAAAAGAAATAAAAGAGAAATTAATCACAAATACTTTGATAACCCAAGATAATTTTATTTCAAAATCAAAACAAATCTGTTTTATTTTTCTATATATGACATCATATTCGCTTGCTTTCCATACTTACTCGTATTTATGCACTTTGTATTATTATCAAATATTTGAAAACGCACGTTTTATGTCTAATATGACATCATTTCATATTCTGTTTAATTCTTAAATAATTCATTTCCATTTCATTTTTCACGTGGAAAATTTTCACTTGAAAATAAATTGTTGATTAAAAATGAATACTCAGGGGTTTATTTTATATTGGCAACGATAAAGTATTAGCAACGGTAAAATAAATTTAACCATTTAAAAAAAAAGCTGCAAAACCGGGCCCTTTGGGCCAAATCAACCAAACCAACCAACCATTTTAAAATATACGAAAAAATGTCCATTTATTCTGTATGAAAATAAGGAAATTTTTAATTTTTAAGAAAAATATTGATATAAAATAAACAAAAACCAGCCTATATTCATTTGAGGGTTATAATCAACTTATATGCAAAGATACAGGATAATTAAATGCTTCATTTTGACGCTGGCTTCAGCCTAACATTGGCACACAATCAGATTTATAATATTATTAGGATATTAGGATTAGGATTATTAAATGACACGTTAAATTAAACATAATTAAATACTTCATTTCTTATAAAAAATTTGCTAATGAATACATTAGAGAGAAAATTATAGAGTAAACCATCATTATTTTGGAATAATACACGTGTTACGGATGCAATAAACTAAACGATGCATGCGAATTTATTAACATTAGTTATATTTTATTAGATTATTATTAAAATAAGCGTTAAATGAAATATAATTAAATACTTCATTTTCTATGATAATATTCTAATGAATACTTTAAAGTGAAAATTATAGAGTAAACCATCATTGGACTAATTGGTGCGTCCGGTTTACTAAAATTTCGGATAAACAAATAAGTTAATAAAATGTGCAAAACTAGAGATAATAATCCTGTAGAATCCCCCCCCCCCAAAAAAAAACAGTTTCTTGAAAAGTATTCAATATAGTAAAGTATATCGCTTATACGGTATTCAGAACTTACAATATAATTATTTACCCATCATACGTAGTATAGGGTAAGTCTTGTAATCGTTCTGAAAAAAAAAAAAAAAATTGTCGGATTTACACGTTTCAGACACTGGAGATTCCGAAAAGCATATTTTTAGAAAAAAAAAATTGCCGTCCTTATGTCTGTGTGTGTGTCTGTAAACGCTCTATCACCCGAACAAATAGAGATAATGACTTGAAATTCGGTATGTACTTAGTATGTAACAATGAAAAGAAGCTTATTGAATTTCAGTAACCTCGATTATCTGGAACTATTTTTTTCGGACTCTCAAAATATTCGTTCTGATAAAAGGTATATAATTCCATATATATAAGTATATAATCCAAGTATATATAAGTATATATTTTCGAAATTGTTTATTTTACGGTGAGAATGTAAAAGACAATAAAAGAGCATAAATTTTGCATAAAGCATGAAGTCGATCGGATAATGAGTTGCCGAGATATTTGTAATTATATTTTTCACACTCTTCAATTTTCCATGACCCTATATTTCATTCAAATTTCAATTCAAAGGTATCTTTTAATTGGAAATATTTTCAATGCGATGAAAATATGAAATAGGCCGGGAAAAGTTTACTTTTCTTTTCTGGATGCTTGGATAGGAATGCTTCACGCAAGTCAGTGGATTTTGAAAGTTCCGTCTTGCGGTTTTTTGTCCTATTTGAGGCCTCAAACTTATACTTCTGATATATACCTAAACGCAAGGGCATAGCAATTGCACAGACAAATTTATTTAAGCATTATACATCACAAGTTTTTCTTCAGCATATACATTGTGTTTCAAAATGGTTGAAAACAGGGTTTAATATTTTACCTATTAAAGATAATTTGGCAATGCACACTGCAAATTGGTATAAATAAGGTAGAAAATAAGATTGTGTTCCCCAGCCCTTACATTAATTTTAAAAAATGGTACTTCTCTATTATCCCGTCGACCACTTTTTATAACAAAAAAAACTATCGCCAAACTGTAACGCCAAAAAAACGGGAGAACGTTGCCATTGGAATATCAAAATAAATAAATAAATAAAATATAAGAATTTAAGGACACAATTTTTATTTTAATGAATGAAATAACTAATAAATCAGTAAAACATAATGAAAAATACACGCAAATGTCGAATTAAAAACCACTTGATGACATAACAAACACGTATAATGCTTCTGACATCAAGTAAATGGGACTGCATTTTTTGCGTTTAATCTTACAGTTTGGCGATAATTTTTTGTTATGAAAAGTGGTCGACGGGATAATAGAGAAGTACCAAAAAAATACACTTTTTAAATTTGTATATGGACATCGTGACAAAATTTTCCTTTTTCTGCATGAAGAATATTACAAAAACATGAATACCTATATCTTATATTTAATTAAAAATTGAACATATAGCAAATTATACATTTACAGAAAAACACAATTATGTATTGGAAACGGGAGAAACCCCTGTTTGTGAATCTGGTATATGTTCTATATATGTCAGATCTAGCAGCAGAGATGTACATAGGACGGTGATACATTAGCAGTTAACCTTCAACATAAGAAAATAATCTATGCTTGTAAAATACTCCAATATATTTCAGAAACATTTACAGAATAACTCAGTTATGTATATTGGAAATGGGAAAAATCAATTCGTGAATCCATTGTGAATATTTCTTCTTCGATAATGCTTCCAGGATTTATAGATACATTGTCTTTTTTCATGACAACTACCGCAAAGTACCTCTGTATACAGTTTCATTTAGACGTTTTTCTACTGCTATTTTTCACATTTGTTACCATATATTTTGTATAAAGAATGCCGTCACCAGTTTGTACATGGTCCTTTCTTTTAATAAAGCAGCATAAGTAGCATTTTAAATAGTGCAAAATTCTGGTGTCAATCTTCTTTTTTCTTAAATTAAATTATTTTAATTTATTTTAAAGGTATGATGTTTTCTGTCTTGATCTTCTTGCAGGAAATAGAATTTTTTTTTATGTGGTTGTATAAATCTTTAAAGAGTGTAACTCTTTAAATTAAAAGTGTCGTTATTTCATTAACATAATCTAATTTCCTACGTTATGTTGAACAGATTTGGCCTAACTATCTCCAAAAGGTGAAACATTATAGCGCATTTCAACATTTTTTCGGATACACTGTATATATAAAATTCACTTACTGTTTTAGGTAGCTTTCAATACAAACAAGTATAAAGCTACCTATTGCAGCCGTTCGGAGGAAAGCAATTCCTTGAAAATTTTGATATATTTTCACCGATCATAGCCCCCAGACCCCAAAACCACCCTCCGTTCAAATGTTGATTTATATATATATATAGATATATCCATATATAAATATATATATATTATATATATACAGGGTGGTTATAATATAAGTATCCCTATTTGGGGCTGTCTGTAGCTCGAAGGAATTACCCGAATGAAACCAAAATCTATACACTTACTATTCGAGAAGGGGGAAGAAGAATGGAATAATAAAAAAATAATTGCAACACTCACCAACAGATGGCGCTACTGAGTGTGAAATGTAACGTGTAATACAAGAACAAAGAATTAAGGCGTCAAACCGAATGGCACACGTAATTTATTAGAAAATGTCACAGTGAATGTGATTACGCTTTCGCAAGGCGTTGCCGATCATGTTCAGGTTCCACACGGCCATTGTGCTGGAGGACACAATCCAGGGGGTGCACGATGTGCTCAACTGCGGAATGTAACGCATCAGGAGTGATGTTTCGCACATGTTTTGATATGCAGTAAAGTAATTGAGGTTTGCGACACCTCCATGGTACATAATAGTACATATTACATTTCACACTCAAAAGCGCCATCTGTCGGCGATTATTGCAATTAATTATTTTTATTGTTCCATTCTTCCCCCCCCCCTTCCCGAATAGTAAGTGTACCGATTTTGGTTTCATTCCGGTTATTCCTTCAAGCTGCAGACAGCCCCAAACAGCGATACTTATATTATAACCACCCGGTATATATATCTATACATATATATCTGACCTATGTCATACGATAACGCTCGTATTTATAAATTAATTTGAATGAAACTAATTGTGTGTATTAAGCTCACCAATGCCTCAACCGAGCTTGGTCCTCCATCTTGTTTCAAGATGGCGGCCACTGAAAATTTTAAAACTAAAATAAATAGACAAAAAAGTTAAAAATTCAAATTTATTTTTTAATTAAGTGTTGGGCCTTGATACAAGGATTCCAGAGCATTTTTTTTACCTCTATCTTAAAAAATGGCTGAGACAGAGCAGTTTGAAATTCTAGGGTGGCTGACCTTTTGAAACAAGACAGAACATTACAAAAAACCAACGATTAATTTATGAGTTTTAGTGAACGCGATTTCCCGCAAATTATTTTCTTTCATTGTTGTAATCATTTTCCCAATCATACGCATAAAACTATATATTACATCTGTTAGCGCCAAATTCTCGCCAAACTTGGCGACAAATGACGAAATATCGCCAAATTTGGCGACCAAAATACTCTTTTTAAATGAAGCCAACTTGACTATAGCTCAATATTTTGGCGAATTTCGTATTCAAATTCAGTATTAACGAATCTTTTAAAAACGGTTTCTTTGCATTTTAGCTTGCTGTTTTCAAGTAACATTAGCTAAAATTTTAAACAAAGATATAGGAAGGATTTTTTAAAATTATTATTGAAGGCTTTTAGTTATTTAATAAATTACAGCTTTATGAAGATGGTAGTATTATTGTTTACTGTATAAAAATCGGTCTATGGAAATTGTAATACATAGGAATATTACACATATGTGACTGTACTATATATTACACATATGTGCACATATTTGCGGATTGAAAAGAAGAATTTTCAGATGAACTATGCCACCCACAATACATATATATTACGGTGAATATGATTAATCCGGTCATTATTAATAATGACCGGTTACTATTTATAATAACCGTTTATTATTAATAATGACCGGATTAATCATATTATAAATACATCAAAAAGTTTTTTTTTTTTTTTTTTTTTTTTTTTGCGAAATATCATCGGATTCAAAGTGTATCTGTCATAAAAGGTTTTCATAGTTATTTGAAGTTTTAAAGACTATTGAAATGAAAATAATACGTCAATACAAACGTATTAAAACGGATAGAAGTACGCTTAACACAAAAGACAAATAAAAGTGCAATGACAAGTAAATGACATACATATGCTGCAACTCATATATGCTTCTAGAAATGCGAAATACAAAATGTAACATCTGTGTAGGTTATATATATATATATATGATGCTAGGGTTGTTTTATTACTGATTATAATTATCGACTATACTGAAGTTACTAGGTAAAGTATTTCGTTTCGTTTCACGATTTAATTGTTGTTATGTTATGAGCTAAAATGGAAAATATGTTTTAAAAAGAACGGAAAATTATGCATTAGCCGCTAATGTGTGCGAATTCTACATCGTGTCAGCCTATATATAAAATACACACCTCATAATATTCTAAAAGTAAATATTTAAAATGCATATCACAGCTTAAAACTTAAATCCAGCAATTATGGCTCATAGTCAGTCCTGTAACCGAAACCTTTTGAGTGTTTCTGTAAATTAACGAAATAGTCTACGCACTTAAAACATGAACAGAAAACATGCACTAGTGCATCTCAGTAATGTACATTCATTTCATTAAAATACACTGTAAACTATTTTTCTCCATAGATATTAATGCAATGGAATACTTCTGTACGTTCCTGTAAACGAAATATAAATGCTACTTGCTCTCTGTATCAATAATTTTGCTAGCCACCTCAGTGACGCATATAAATTTCCTTAGGTTCTAAACAATGTCACATCATTCATTAACTGCAAGCGATTTGTTCCCATTGACGGTAATGTAATGAAATACTTTTGAGTGTCTTTGTAAACAAATTATAAATACTACTCATTCTTGTTGTCGTCTATCTCAGTGACGCATATCAATTTTGTTATGATTGAAATAGTGCAACATTATTAAAATTCACTAAAAACGATTTTCCCCATTGACCGGAGTATATCGGAATATTTTTGATTGCCCCTGTAAATACCGAATACGTTATCGTCAACTTCAAGAACATTTATCAATTACATGGCAATCCGACTGTATTTACGCGAGATAGAGCGTGGGCACACAGATAGACAGACAAACCGAATTCATAAATACTTTTCAACTGTGCCGGAATGTGTTAAAAAATTATTTAAGTTAAGATATACTAATTTACGTTTAAAATGTATGGATGTATAAAATATTTATTTAAATTATGTCTAGCGTTTAAATTTAAACACATAAAAATGTATAATTATGTTATTGTTTATATTTTAAAAGATTTTGAATAAGTTCGGAATAATTTATTCAACTAAGCGGGATTTTAACAATATCCGGCGAATCATGATTTAAAAATAAAATAAAATTCCTACATTAAAATCCGCTGCGCATCCTGTTTTTGACAGGTAGAAACGAAAAAATATGTATTTCATACATAAAGGCGCATCATACAATTTTAATAGCATAAAACCTGAGACTTCGGAAAAACTTCTTATGAAAAACTGATTTTATTTTTTCTCGAACCTACATTTCCACATTTATTCATGATGTATGGCCACTTTATGTTAAATATTATAAAAATAAGGATTTTATAATTTTACTTTTCTCTTATTGTAAACTGTGTTTTAAAATATTTATTCATAACTGTTTAATATATTTGTCCATAAAACACAAACTATTTCTCGTAAAAGAGCATTTAAATTACTTGTTTTACTTCCTAATTCTGAATTCGTAGGCTTATCTTTATTTTTTTTTATTAACAATATCGACGAATTGCAATTTGCGATTTTTTATAGCTGTGTGAATATTTGCGTACTAAATATTTCGTATATCTCTAAATATTGTGGCATAAAAAATTGACCCATCGTATTAATATTAATATAAATTGAAATTAATTTTAATTTTTCGATTCACTCATTATCTAAAACTAATAATCTGCCACAAAAATAAATAAATAAATAAATAATAACCGATCCTGTACAGTAAAAATGTAACGGGTAATAATTATTTTTAACAACACGTCATGAAATCTTTATACATTATTTAATTTTTTTGAATGTTTGGTATAAAAAAGCAGTAAGTAACATTAATCGTTCATTTACAGGGATACACAAAAGAATTCCGTTACATTATCGTCTATGGGGAAAAATCGTTTGCGGCGCATTTTATTGATGTTATCGGTGCATAGGAGTATGTGTACATCGTTCATGTACAGACACGCACAAAATAATTCGGTTAAAGGACTGACTATGATCGGTCATTGCTAGAAGTGCTCTTTCCACTGTAATATGCAATTTTATGTATTTTTTAATGTATTAAGTGTTGTTTACATATTCTGTAGATTATATACAGGGCTGCAAGAAAGACTTCGAATATGGGCAGCAATTGCTGAAAATGGATTTTTACTGAGTTATGTATTTTTTTAATTCCTTATTTAGATATCTCATTTCATCATTTGAAAAAGTTTAATTTCTTAATAATATTCCATTTGTGTTTAAAGTGTTTCATAATCTATGCCGGATTCATGATTTTTCGTTCTTGTTATTTATCTTTTATACTGTTATATTTATGTTTCACAAAAAATCTCAGTTGAAGTTGAAAGGAACTTCAACTACTGTAGTATAATGTAAACCAATGAGTTAATGTTTTACGATTACAATAATATTTTTCTTAAAAGGAAAAGTAATGTACTTTTTTATATTTATACTAATTTTAATTTTTTAAGTTAAGTAACATCTCATTATTATGCCTGTCTCATTTTTATGTGATTTGTTAATGTTACAGCACGCTTTATATTTAATAGTGAAAATACTATAAATCACTAGTGAAATCACTATAAAATAGTGCTTTATATTTCTAACATAAGATGAATTCATAAAATCACGCATTTTAATAAATTAGAAAATATCAATCCTCAAATTCGGCATAAGAAAGTATATTAACGATTTTCTTAACGTATTCTTATTCAAAGTACAGCAAATAATATTTCTTCAGAGTTAAAGTATATATAGAGTTTTTTAAAAAATCATACACATTTTAAAATGGTTGTATCGAAATTTTTTATGAATATACACTAAATTTTGAATTGTGAAGTGAAACTGCAATAAACGTTTTTAAAAATTAACTCCTGTATTCAGACATGTGGCCTTGTGGTCCAAGCACTGTTCACTAATTCGCTTCGAAAAACGTGAATTCCCGCTTTTAAAAAATAAGCGTTGTCATCTTTAAACAAGTATTCTCGTTTCTATTTAGAAAGCATCATTGTTTAAAAGCAAGGCTTCAATTATATCATCTAGTCCGTATCTTTTTATATTGTAAGGCATTTTATAATAAATCCGTACATTTAATGATATTTACTGATGCATAACTTTGATAAAGCTATCTAAGAAATGATTTATGGAAGCCTTTCTGAAGAAGGAGCAATTACCATTGTTTTAATATAACTAAAATACCACGTTTTTTACCGGAAAGTTTTCGGAAAAATTTGTCCTATGTGAATGTGTTATTAACGTGAAGCAACGGAATCGCAAACATCGATCAACGAATCTCTTTTCATTGTGGAGTTTGTTAATGACTTCCCAACAAACATAAGACTATTCGCCGCATGCTGTAAACATTAGGAAAAAAATAAATTAGCGGTTCATTTGTATCCAGCCACCTTTGTATATTCACTAATTTGCCACTTTATACGATTGTCAACATCAAACAGATAGAACAACTGGGTGAAAACTAATGCATTTTTCGTGTTAGTAGCCATTTACGTAAAGTTTCCGGTCATCACATAAAACTTTTTCATAATCTAGAAAGCAAAATTCAAGTGCTGTCTAGTTGATATTTTGATTATAAGAGATAAAGAGAATATTTTTAAACACAATTTTCATTATTTAAAGCTTTTAGATGAAAGCATTAAAATAATAAATTGAGAGATTTATATTTTATGCACTAAAATATATATTTAGAAAATTTTCTTTTTTTTTACGTTTGCCTTTTTTTTATAAATTGCACATAAAATTAACTTGTTTGTAAAGTATGTTTCAAGCGGTTCTCAAATTCCCTGCTTAACAAAAGCGAAACTTGCTGACACGTCTTCTGATTCATTTTTAGGTGCGTTCGTTATTATATCAATACGTAGCACCTATAGTCAACGTCTGGTCCGTCTATCTGTCCGTCCGTCCGTCTATAGCAGTCCATCTATATAGTCCGTCCGTCCAACGCAAAAACTACTCAACCGAATGGTTTGAAACTTAATATATAGAATCGTTGCAGAATTTTGTCGAGTCATTTCAAACTTTATGACAATCGAATCAAAACTGAAAAAGATAATAATAAAAGTTTTCTTTATTCTATTAAATACTATGATACGTAATCTGTATAATAAAAGCGCAAGTCACGTGACTGAGGAAAACAAATACGGGATAACCAGATCTTTTTCCATATGCTAAGCGGCCGTTTTTATTCAAAATTATTTTATTCGAATAAATTGCATAAAGGTTATGTATTTAGAAATATCGTTCACAAAAATTGTTTGCTTGAGAGATGAGTTACATTAAAAAATGTATAGATTCTGTGATAACATAAGTGAAAATTAGGTTAATAGCCGAATATCTCAATCCATTAAAGTAAATAAAAAAATAGTCATTCATCGCTAGTCATAGAAATATTAACCATGGAGCTAATCATTCGCGAACCAAGATCTCCATGGTGAATTTTCCGCTGTCTGGTGTCGAAAAAAAATTCGAATCTGTAAACATGGCATACGTAATAATAAAAAAAAGGTATCCTCATTTTGTTCATAGCAGACGATATAAACCATTTCACTGATATAATAACGAGGATTTTTTTACATTGTAAAACTAGTTATAGCACGAAACGAACGCACCTCATTTGTCACTTTCCAACTTGTTAAACGTAAAGACCGTAAACGATCTCCCCGAACATTAATTGTGAACATTTTGAACATTTGCCTGAAACATCTCTCTAATTCTAACTATTGTAAGTCGTACAGAGAGTCTGTTTTGAAATGTTTTCCTAAGCTGCCTTTACACTTCTACTACGTGTCTTTGCTTAAAGCTTAGTCTGATTTGAATATTTGCCAATATGAAACCATAAATCAGAAATCTTCATTATCTTTTTACGAGCGTTTAATTGCTCAGAATATTTTTTATAAACAAATGTATTTACATAAGGACTTTTTTTTTGAGAATGTGGATATGAAGATCATCCATTTATGCATAGTCAGTTTATTTATGTCAGTCCATTTATAGTCAGTTAGAAGCGGATATATTGAAAAATTCGCTCACCTAGTTTTCGCTGCGCTTCATTGAAAAATTTTTCAATTAAAACTACTGCAAAATATATTAATTGTTTTTATGTAGGATTTCTTACATCATAAGAGTTTTAAGGTTACTTGAAGAAGTAAATTTTCTAGAAGTAATCATAAAAAATATCATAAAAGTTTGCAGTGATGGAACGGTGTTTAACGTTTTATAATATTTTTCGCCTTAAGAGCCTACACTAGTCACGGGAAGAAACACTCAAGCTAATGTTAAGTCTATGAAAAGATTCTTGACAGATTTCTCGCTCTCATTTTAATATTTTTAAATGACTTTTGTGACATAGGATAGCTGAGGTCGATCTCTAACGTTGTTAGTTTTAACTTTTTTGATTTTGGTTCCAGTTTTTTTATATAAGAGTACTTTTACTTTCAGAACCGCTTCAAATGTCCGCTTATAAAAAAAACTGGTACCAAAATTGAAAAAGTAAAAACTAACAACGTTACAGATCGACCTCAGCTATCATATGTCAAAAAATCATTTAAAAATATCAAAATGCGAGCGAGAAATCTGTCAAGAACCTTCCCATAGACTTAACATTAGCGTTCGAGTTTCTTCGGATGACTAGCGTAGGCTCTTAAGAAAATCTCAAAAATTCTGTCATTAAATAAGACGAAGATTACTATTTAAATTTAGTGGTGTCAATTAGTTCTGTGGTGCGCCACTGTTACATCACTGAAATTTCGGCTTGTGGAATTTAGTATATGATTAATGAATCAACTGATCATAATTTGAAAAAAAATAATCATTTTATTAACATATTTTTAGTATATTTTCTTGAAAATAATTATAAGGAAAAGTTGAAAAAAATAATGCAAATTTCAACATAATGTTTTAAGTTATATAAATATTAATAATAATGGATATAAATAACAATTTTTCATGTGCAGCAAATTAGATGTAAAAATCATTTTTTAAATATATACATTTGAAAATAATATAAACGTTATCAAATACTTGTAACATTTTAAAGACCAAACATAATTTAAAGGAAAAATTTAAACTATATATTTTTTTACACATTTTGCCTTCTAAAGTTTTAGTTTTTTTTTAATCAGAAAAAAATTATGTACACCACATTTTTATATTGCTCCGAATTTTATTATTTCACTTCATTGATTTAAAAATAATATATTGACGAGTAGATTAGCAAATAAGCATTGTAGTAGGACATTTAGGTTTATTTTTAAATTAGGACTTAAGTTCATAATTTAGTTAATAATTTTCAGTATTAAAGAAAAAATTGTTTTGAAACAAAACATCATATAATTTCTGTTTATATGTGTACCTTAATGTACACTAGAAGATAACATAAGTGTGACATTTTTTTAATTCGTTGAAAGATAACCTATGTTTAATGGCAGACATTTCTATTTGAGAACATGCCATTTTAATAAATTATGGCAAGTGCAGTTTGTATTTGTTAAGTTTATTGAAAACTGTGAATCACTAGTTATGTTCTTTTTTATTGTAGTGAATTTAAAATTAGATAGATACAAAAGTACATTTAAAGATTGGAGGAGATATATGTAATTAAATTATTTAATTTTAAATTTTAATTGCAGCTGATTGCCTTGGAAACATGAAAGTCTTTGTTGCCATATGCGTTTTCTTCGTCACTGTAGCACTGACTGCTGCAGATCCCGAAGGTGATTAATTTTATTTTTGATATGGTATCTATATATTTTTTGGAAGAGGGGGGTAGGAAGAGTTTAGTGTTATGAATTGGAGATATGGGTTTGAATAGTCCGAATAGACTGTCAGGACACATGGTCCAGGAATCGTTCAAATGAACTATCTTACGTTCAAACCAAATTTTTTTTAAAGCCAGACCTTTTTATTCAATTTCTAAAATAAAATGAAAAAAAAATTATAAAAAAAAACATAAAAATTACAATATCAAGATGTTTCGTAACGAATCACGATAACTGATCAGTTGATTAGGAAAATGCAATTTAAAGATTGTGTAGCATGCATTCGAAACGGACACACTCCGCAATTCGCGAATGCCAGCATTGGCAAAATGGGCTGCAGCAATTACTACGGCAGAATTTATTATGAGCAGGGCATGACAAATGTAGTCGCCAGGTCGCCACTGGCGACCAAGCTTTTTTTTATCTGGCGACCCAATTATTTAATCTGCCGATTTTTTTTTCTTTGTACAAAAATTGACTTAAGAAATAGCGCAAACAGCATTTAAGGTAGTTACCGGAAATATTTTTCGTTTCAGAAATAAACTATCCATAAATCGCCAAAAAACGCTAAAAATATCATAAAAAATTCTGGAAATATTAAAAAATCACTAAGAACAAAATTTACTTTATTGGCTTAAAATATAGAATCTTGACTCTTTTTATGAATGTAAAAAAATAGCAGCAAAACGTTAAAAAAAGCAAAATATTAAAAAATACAAACGTCAAAAAGCTGTTGTCTATGGCGAAAAAAAGCTACAAATCACATGGAAAATCTCTAAAAATTCAAAAATCGCAGAAGATAAAATTTAATATATTCGACAGACTGAAACCGGATTCCTTTTTCCACCGTTGAAAAAGCGAAACGCAAAAAATAAATTGATTAAATAAAACTGCTAAAAATCACGGAAACGAAATTTACAATACTGGCCGAAAAGATTCAAACAGGATTCCTTTAAAGAATGTCAAAAAATCGCCGTGAAATACTAAAAAAACGCTAAAAATTGGATAAAAAATTAATTAAAAAATCTATTTAAAATTATCTGCTACTCTAAATAACTAATAATTTTAAGCTATGCCTGTCAATGCATTCTCTCTCAATGAATTCATAAAGAACTTCTACGCTTTTTCAAAATCAATGAAGAGAAGGGGGGAGGGATATTTTTTACTGGCTACGAGATTTTATCAAATTTGTAAAGCCCTGATTATGAGACACAGTCCTTTTACACAAGCATATAAAATGCTTAGTGGATTTTAAAGCGAACAGCATTATATAAAATCTTACAATATCTATATTTCGTTATTGTTGATAAATAGTATATGAGTATATTTATCAATTGTTTCAAATTTAAAGTGAAAACCACGATTTTTACCCACCGTCCTAGGAAGTGACACCAGTGACACAATAAACAACAAATATGGAAATGAATATTATTTTCCAAAGGGTAGTTGCCAAAGTGCTTATTCCTTACAGAATCGAGATGTAACTTTCTTCTTTATTTATTTTGTATGGTTTTTACAAAAACAGGTTGTGGAATAAAGAATCGGTTTCTAAAGTTTACAAATTTCGTAAAAATAATAAAATTTGTTTTATTTCCGAATTTTAATTTCTGCTAATTTTCTAAAAAAAAAACAGTGCGAAAACTGGGAAATATAAGTCTTTAAAATTGAAATCTTTATCTCTCTAATTTTCGGTCTCTCTTGTAGTCGTTTCCCAATTGATTTGGTAAATTTACGAAAAAATAAAAAGAAAACAAAATGATATTATATGAAATTGTTACTTTTTATAATTTATAATCTTGATGATGTAATTTAATGTTTAATTCATTTTTTTAAATGGCTTTTCTTATCTAATTTTTTTTCTTTCTTTTTTTTTGAAGAATTACAAGTTGAAGAGGACAATTTTTTTGAGTGAGTATTTGTCTTTAATGTTATTTTCTTATACTTCGTGTTATACATTTGTTGTGTGCGGAGAGGTTTTTATTATGTACACAAAACAAGCATTAAGTAGTGCACTAAAACTTACAGATGTCTAAGTTGACCAAACGCCAAAGAAAATTGAGGGCATTCTCAAGTATGTCAACTGCAGCTGACATAGTTCTGGCCGTTTTTGGTTTTCAACACCGATTACGTTTTAAGAATGTTAAAAGAAAAAAAAAATATGAAGTTTAAAAAGTTATAAATTTAAAAGTTACTAAATCATTTAAAAAGTCACATTATAAAACTGTTTTTGGTTAAGAAAATAAGTTAGCCTAGAAAGACTCATGAATTTTGGATTGTTTTGCATGTCTTCTTCTTTTCACAATATCACCTCAACAAATTCAATAAGATGATTGTTGCAAAAGTGTTTTATTAACATAAAATTTTGCATATTTTAATTTTTTTTTCAAAGTGTACCCAAGACAGAAGCTGCCAACGAAAATCTACTGGAAAGAGACGTGACTGCAGAAGGACAAAGAGGAAGGAGGTGCGGGCGGTGTGAATATGGGAGTTGGCCACGTTGTCATCGTCGTACTAAATGCCCGAGATCAGCGGAGGAGCAAGAAAATGTATGGGAAAATGACGCAGAGGGACAATGAAGAATGCGGTGCAGGGCAAGCGAAACTGGAACATGGCCACATTGTCATCGTCGTCGTAGAACAACAAAAAACCCAAACAGGGGATGAACATATATCTTGTCAGGGAAAAAAGTATGAGTTCGAAAAAGGAAAATAAAATATTTCTTTCAGTATTATCGAATTGTTAAAAGCAGTAAGAAAATAATTAAATTACATAATAAATATTTTTGAAAACATGTATTTGAAATTAATTTTGTTTAACTTTTTTCCTAGATAGATTTAGAAAAATAATAATAATATTTGGATGAAGAAGAATTTTTGATACTGATAAAAACAGAAAGAGATAACAGTAAGTAACAGTAAGTAACACAGAAAGTAAGAGATAACAGAGAAAGTAACTGGAGGTCAATCATTTGTGCATATTTTTGCTAAAGTATTCTTTATAGTCTAAAATGACCAAGCAAACCGCGTTTCCTAAACAAAGAAATATTTCCTTCATATTGCGCATTGTGTGTATATGAATACACACATATAATACACACATATATATGTGTGTGTCTATAAACAAGGCTCGCCAGAAGTACCGACTTATTTATCTCGTTTTAGCCGTTAAACCTCGGTAACCATTAAATCGTTTAACATCGTTAAAGCGATATATTTATCTGTTTGTCATTATCTCGGGAACGTGCCGGAATTACGAAAGACTGTCAAACAGTTGTCCAAAATAAATGAGTGGTGCGTCATTCGGTTTGAAAAATTAGGGGTAGGGTTTCCAACTTAATTTCAAACAGGAAAGGGGGATATGATATATCATTAGAAAGATCTTCGAATGAGTTCTAATTTTGTACCCATAATTTTTTTAATGGAATATGTAGAGCAAATTTCGAGGACTACTTAGAGTTATTCTTTAGCACACTTGTTATTTTTTAACAGAATTCAACTCATATCATCTACTAAAAATATCAACGTTTGACACACAATAACATCGTGTAATAAACAGACGCACGTTTCATGAGTATCCTGGACTCATTTCCTCAGTGTAAATAAACTTAAACCCTATTGTATCCCCCCAAAGACATGAAAATGAATCTAAAAACGCAAATGAAAAACAACAACACACCGAGAAACTCCTCCAATCTGTTTAAGTCGGTTGGTTGGTTGTAGAGGATTCACTATGACAAAGTAACTCAACCCAGAAAGGTGAGATGTACGGTACACTTGAAAAATCATTAACCAGGGAGTTACCAAATTTATGAATATAAACTGCCTCAAAGAAGTCTAAATCTAATGGAGTGTTACATTTCTTAATAATAGTGGCTGAGTCGAAGTTAAAATTATGTCCCTCACTCCAACAGTGACAGGCAATAGAGGACTTTTGTAATTCTTTTTTCTTAATGTAATTTCTGTGTTCATTGAGTCTGAAACGGAGTTGTCGTTTAGTCTGTCCTATATAGGACAAACCACATTGACATTGGATATTGTAAATGCCCCAAAAGTTTTTATGTGAAATTTTATCCTTTAACTGTGAAAAATTTAGTTTATTAACTGGCTTAAAAACAACCTTAAAATCATATTGCCTTAAAATATTAGCTATTTTATAGCTAATGCTATTGTGAAATGGTAAAATAATGAGGTTAGAAAAAGATTCTGGGACATCAGAAGGAACAAGATTACTATTTTTATTTAGACAACGAAAAATTAAACGGTTGATATAAGTCAAACTAAAACCACGATTAATAGCAACAGATCTAATATAATTCAATTCTGTACCAAGGGAAACATTATCAGAACAAATGGAAATTGCTCTATTAATAAAGAAATGAAAAGCCGAGGCTTTCTGAGAAGGGGGGTGACACGAATTAAAATTAATCAGATTGGAGGAGTTTCTCGGTGTGTTGTTGTTTTTCATTTGGGTTTTTAGATTCATTTTCATGTCTTTGGGGGGATACAATAGGGTTTAAGTTTATTTACACTGAGGAAATGAGTCCAGAATACTCATGAAACGTGCGTCTGTTTATTACACGATGTTATTGTGTGTCAAACGTTGATATTTTTAGTATATTTATCCACACAAGATTTTTTTCATTATCATATCATCTACTTTATGCAGTATTTCATTTATTAATATTTAATTTAACTTACTTGATTTGTGTAGGACAATGCCATATCTAAATCACTTCATTAATCCTCTTACTTTAATATAACGTATTTGTATATTTGTCGTATTTCGTTCTTTCCTTCACTCTGTTAATTAGTTTTTTTCAATATACAGGGTGATTTTTTTTAAGTTATGAAAGTAAAACCCTATAATAAAAGAACCACGGATCCAAATGACCTGGAATTTCACTAGTGTGCTCCCAAAGCAATGACAATTTTTTAGATGTGGTTAAAAAAAACTTTAAAATACCACCGACAGATGGCGCTGTATATGCAGCAAAGTCGGGAGACGAGCTTGTGCACGACACACGTACAGTGGCGTTAAAACGTGAAGCACGCACACCTCGTGTATGGATATCCTCGCAATGTCTGTGTTGTTAGCGAAACTGTATTATCAGAATAATGACAGCGCAGCAACTGTTCTTAAGAGATTTAGGACACTTAAGAATTTAAGAAAAGGTCGAATGACGACAGAAGACTTACGGAAGATGGTTTTGAAATTTGAACAGACTGCTTCACTAAGCCTAAAATCCGGTAGAGGAAGGAAACCAGTTCATGTTAATCCACAACGCCATCTGTCTGTGCGATTTTAAGTTTTTTTTTTTTTATTACGCCTAAAAAATTCCCATTTCTTTGGGAGCATACTGGTGAAATTTCAGATCATTTGGATCAATGGTTCTTTTGTTATAGGGATTTACTTTCACAACTTAAAAAAAAATCACCCTGTATATAATATTATTCTGCACGGTGATGGAATTACTTCATTTATTTAATTATCTTTATGTTTTATACTGTATTTATTTAGTACTGTATTATTAATTATTCATTTAATTAAAGTATTCACTTGCCTCTTAAATTTTCATTCATTATACACATTAATTTGGATGGAATATTCATTTTTAGCTCACAGGCTATCAAAGCCTGAGAGCTTATGTGCCCGCCGGTTCTGTATGTACGTACGTATGTATGTATGTACGTAACGCGATAACTCTTGATAGAACTAACCGTTTTACTTTAAATTTTGTTTATAGGTTCCTTGTGATAAGGCGCTTCCCTGATTAGTTTTGGAGGTTCATTGGTTAAGCATAAAGGGGGGGGGAAACGGAGGGGTAACCCCCGTATTTTAGATAAATGGGTTTTTCATGCAGAATTACCCACATTTTCTTCAAATTTTGTATATAGGTTCATTTTGATAATGTGATTCTGTCAATAGTTTTGGGGGTTCACTGGTTAAGTATAAAGGGGGAAAGGAGGGGGATAACCCCCCCTAATTTAGATAAATGGGTTTTTCATGCAGAATTATCCGATTTTCTTCAAATTTTGTATATAGGTTCATTGTGATAATGCGCTTCTCTGAATAGTTTTGGGGGTTCATTGGTTAAGTATAAAGGGGGAAGGGGGGATAACCCCCCTCTAATTTAGATAAATGGGTTTTTCATGCAGAATTATCCCATTTTCTTCAAATTTTGTATATAGGTTCATTTTGATAATGCGCTTCTGTCAATAGTTTTGGGGGTTCATTGGTTAAGTATAAAGGGGGAAAGGGGGGATAACCCCCCTCTAATTTAGATAAATGGGTTTTTCATGCAGAATTATCCGATTTTCTTCAAAATTTTTATATAGGTTCATTGTGATAATGCGCTTCTCTGAATAGTTTTGGGGGTTCATTGGTTAAGTATAAAGGGGGAAAGGGGGGGCTAATCCCCCTTAATTTAGATAAATGGGTTTTTCATGCAGAATTATCCGATTTTCTTCAAATTTTGTATATAGGTTCATTGTGATAATGCGCTTCTCTGAATAGTTTTGGGGGTTCATTGGTTAAGTATAAAGGGGAAAAGGGGGGATAACCCCCTCTAATTTAGATAAATGGGTTTTTCATGCAGAATTATCCGATTTTCTTCAAAATTTGTATATAGGTTCATTGTGATAATGCGCTTCTCTGAATAGTTTTGGGGGTTCATTGGTTAAGTATAAAGATGGAAAGGGGGGGCTAATCCCCCTTAATTTAGATAAATGGGTTTTTCATGCAGAATTATCCGATTTTCTTCAAATTTTGTATATAGGTTCATTGTGATAATGCGCTTCTCTGAATAGTTTTGGGGGTTCATTGGTTAAGTATAAAGGGGGAAAGGGGGGGCTAATCCCCCCTTAATTTAGATAAATGGGTTTTTCATGTAGAATTATCCGATTTTCTTCAAATTTTGTATATATATTCATTGTAATTAGAGACTTCCCTGATTAATTTAAGGGGTTCATTAGTTAACTATGAGAGGGGTAACCGGGGATGACCCCCCCCCCTTAATATATTGTTGATTTCTTTATTTTTCGAGGGGCATATTTCAAATTCTTTGAAATATGAGTGTAATATACAATTAGTGTGAATAGCCTGTGAGCTCAATGCCCTCAGTTTAACTGGGCAGTTTTATTTTTTTTAATTTTTTTCTTTACCGACAGTAAGTTACCACTATATGACATTATTTTGTTTTGCAGAATTGTACTAGAAAATTTTTATTTGAGTTAGATTTCTGTTGAAATGTCAGTTACTGGTTAAGTGTCAATAACTGGGGTTTATCCTATGTGTTCATTTCAGGAATTTCTTTTTATTCAGAAACTCTGAAAGAAAAAGCAAAATGTCAGTCATTAAATGAAACAAATATAAATATTCAGCATTTCTGGTGTGAATTCGGAATTTATGAATATAAAAAGAAATTCCTGAAATGCACGTGAATGATACAAATAGATTAAGCACGCGTGATTTAAAACTGAATTCAAAAGCAATAGGCCCAAGGTATGTTGAAAGTTCATGTAGTAGAAAGAGATATTTAGATATAAAACTGCGTGTAGAGATTTTCAAAGAATTTAACTATTGAAAATGGTTTTATCTGATCAAATATTTCACAATTCGTTTTAAAATATTTGTAAAAAATAGCTGATAACAAATTTATTGATTTTTTTCTCTGTTTAAATTTAAATGCACAGACACATTAACTTTAAGTGTAACACATACTTATTATGATATTTTTCGATATCATATACCTTATATATAAATATTTTTCGATGGAATGTAGTATCTTTGAAGTCGATTTTTTAGAGATAATTTCTATATTAGCTCATTGATTTATAAGGTATAAAGTATCAAAATGTGAAAAGAAACGAAATATAATTTATCTGATGACTTTTGTATAATTCAGTACAGTCGATTACTATTAACATAGATAAAAGTATACTGGTACTATACTGGAAATTTACGTAGTTGTTAAAATTTGTATTTTTGCATTTCTAGACGCATACATTTCAGCGACAGTTATGGCACAAGTAAATCATATTCTTGTTTGATGTATTATTTTTTTTTTTTGTGTGTGTGTGTAAGCCCTTACAACAGCAAATAACTATGAGAAACTGACTTGTATGACAGCCAAACTTTATTCCTCTCGACTCCGATTACATTTCACGAAAACATTTTTCTCATTTCTTTAATTATTTCAGAATATATATACTTTTTATTTTTATGGATGGAATATTTTACATGAGAAACCTTTATTTCATTCTGCAAATCTCCAAAGAATGAAAGTTTCTATAATATATCTATATATTATAATTTTCAGAGACGGATTTATAATGTAAACGATATTGATATCATGTTCATAATGCTATTTTTTTTCAAAATCATTAAATGACTCCAATAGAAAAACGACAATTCGTTAATTGGATATATATAGAGCCTGTGGGAGAAAACAGGCTATGAAACTTTCAGACGGTTCAAAACAGTGTTGGAAATAAAATTATGTTTGTGAAATAGTCCCCCGTTAACTTTTCTTTTTAAAATTTCTGTACGATTTCCCCCCCCCCCTCCCCCCTACCTTCCTTTTTTTTTATAACGGGAAAAGTACGTGTCCAACATTTTATAAAAATCTATTTATGAATATAAAAGTTGTAATTTTTCTAAAATATTGAACACGTATTATTTTGTTTTTCAATCCGATGTATATTTCTCGAGTTATTGTACCGTTTCCAGACTTTTCAATGGAAACCATTCTCACTGCATTTTACTCGATTACAGCGCCTTCTACGATTATTCGAAGAAAATGATCAATACAAAGGTTACGTATTTTTTCATGAAGAATCCGAATCTGCAATAAAAAAGGAGAGTTATCATTTAAGATTTCATAGTTGTCTCCCTTTCTCCCCAGGGTGCAGAGTTGGGGGGGGGAGCAACTTTGATATCCCTAAATAGATTTTTTCAAAAATATTGTACATGCATTTTCCGTTTTTCAATTCCATGTATATTTCTCGAATTATTTGACCGTTTCCAGACTTTTCGGACATCCTGTATGTGTATATATATGTGTGTAGCCAAATTTTAGGGAATGTCTAGTTTCCTCCAGCTATATTGTAGTAACGATTAACGTGCATAAATTGAAGGAAATACGAATTTGTTCAGCAAATAAATAATCCAAATTACCAGATTAGTCTGAATTCCTTTTTCAATTTCAAAAATAAGCTATAACTAATGTTAGCACAGTATTTAAACTGTCGACTGGTGAAGGACATTTTAGATTAGATATAGAAACAACTAGGAAAATACACTTTAATACAGGTAGAAAGTACTTGATATTTTTCAAAGAACATTAGAATGTAGAAATGTATTGGGATACATCTTTTGAGGTTTACATATTTTTTATGAGATTTAAGATTGTAAAGTGATTTTAGAAAACGAGAATTCAGGAAGTTTATTTATGTAAAATCGACAAATTAGATTGTATTTCAAATAATGACAAGAAATATTTTTAATGAAACTTTTATTATAAAAAACAAATGTAACATATAAAATTTCCAATTTTTTTTTGTTTTGAAAGTTTATGAACGTTCTAACGTTCGCCTGTTTTTATATTCTGAAATTAGCATTTCATGTATGTCAAATGAGGGACTGAAATAATTGAACTCTCAAAATCTTTCAATCTAGACGAGTGGATAGCTGGCTTGTGTGGCGATTCCGCACTGGTTGCCATTGTTTCTAGACATCTTGATATATCCTTCCTCGCCCCATGAGGTACCCCAACTGGACAGAAATATAAAAAAAAATCATTAGTGAAAACTGATTAGTTTTTGTTCGTGTTAAAATAACTTTTAACAAGTAACAAACAACGTTTCAGATTCGTTGTAAGTAGCTGAAAATTCAATATAAGATTTTTAAATTCTTTTTGAAAAGTTTTAATCACATTTTGTGCAATATATGTCAGAGAAATTTATTTAAAGTAAAGTAAAACTTCAATTATCCGAACTCCAGTTATCCGTATTGACATCAAAAAATAAAATTTACAATAAAGATAATTTATTGAAATATGAACTTATGTATTTGTTCGTAAAATATAATTTCCTTAAGAATCTATTTAAGCGATAGATAAAGTTTAGACTCAATTTGAATATTCGAAGTTCATATGTAGGTGATTCTAAGTCGGCATTTCATTTGTTTCAGAGATATGTGAATGTATACGATAAAACAATTTTGCAGGACGTTTGGAACTAATGTTGGAGCTGTAATATCTTTAAATATCAGTTCTGTACTGTATTCTCCGATTTATTTATTTATTTATTTATTTATTTAGTATAGGTGATTTTCAACATATACTTGACGTACATTTTTTGCATTTTGATTTCTTAAGTTGTCGAAATGTATTACAAATTGTTATACGTTATACGATAAATTCAAATTTTTAACTACGTATTCTTAAAGAACGTGCATGGCTACAACTTTCTTTAGGAACAACTTTAACTACTCCATATTTATACATGATGCTGTATCTGTCATTTTCACACATATTGTTTTCTATCCTTTCTATCCTGTTCTTCTATCCTTTTAACATGTATTGTTTAAGAGAGACGGGACATTCTATTATCACTGCTGTTGGTTAAATGACCACAGTCCAAATGAATTAATACCGAAAATAATTTATGACCTGTTTGATGAAACATTGTTAGACGTAGAAGTGCCCGATTAAGACAGATCAGATCCTAAGAACAGCAGTCTTTCGGGGCGCCTCAACCACTATTATAAATAAACTCCAATCTACATATCTTCTCTCACCTCTTTTGTACTAACCCTGGAGTCTGTACAAAATTTTGAAGAAATTTTATCAAGAGGCCAACTTTTATAAAGCAGTAGACTTAAATGAAAACTAAAGACATATATAATTGACATATATAATTTCATTTTGAATGAAAACTAAAGACATATATTACTATATCTTGCTAAGAAGATTTTGCACATGGTATCTTACATGGATTGAGAAAATCCCATATCAAATCTCCTGTATAACGCAAAGGTTATACAATTGAGCTTTTGCTACTCAATTCGTAGTGATTTTAAAAGAGTAACTGAACGTGAACGCATAGTTACATTTGAAATATTCTTATTTTTATCAATTATGTCTTATTTTTA
The DNA here is from genome assembly GCA_963931845.1 of Maratus michaelseni. Taxonomy (NCBI): domain Eukaryota; kingdom Metazoa; phylum Arthropoda; class Arachnida; order Araneae; family Salticidae; genus Maratus; species Maratus michaelseni. The sequence continues at coordinate 34,457,911 of OZ007592.1, read as the reverse complement.
TAGAATAAGTTTTTAAATTGAAACTCTTAAATTTATTTGGAAGCCTCTACAATCTAGGGGCATCCTACAACCTAGGCATTTGCCTAGGCCATAATCAGGCTCTAAGATGCAGATCTAATTATTTTTAAATTTTGCTGTACATAGTATTATTTTTCGAAATAATTTACCTGTTTTTGACGAGCCAGTAATCTTGTCCGTCTTCAGTGCCATATCCTATAGCCAAAACTCCATGATCCAACTGTTCAGAACTGCAGTTGGGCTCATTGTAGATTCCGCCACTGTAATATTAAGGTAGAAAACATTAAAATTAATTCATACTGTTTTCGGGAAAACAAACATAGTTGAAAATTAATTAAAATCAAAAATTTTGTTCGTATAATAATAATTGATTTGATATTACAAATCAAAAATTTCTTTTCAAGAGGTTACGCAAAGTATATTTTATATAGAACCTCAGAGTGTTTAAAAAATCAATACGTTAACTATTGTTATTTTTTTGCATGAAATTCACAGATGATTTGGTTATTTGGACAAAACAACCTATGAATTTTTGGAATGATTACAATAGGAAAGATTGCATTTCTAACTCATATTCCATATATTTGAGCTTTAAAGGCAGAAGAGTTTGACTTTACAAAATAGGTTATTAAATTATTTCACGAAATACAGTTCTTTTAAAATAGAGTGGAAATTAAAACCAACTACGTTTGACCCAATTTATTCTCATGTTAATATATTTTATTTAAAAACAAGCAAACGTACGATACAAAAAATGTTTTTTAAAAATAATATTGATTGTGAACAATTTATAATATGAAGTGGTAGTTTATCATAATCCTATTTATCTCGATCAACAGCGCCCGATCAAGACAAAGCGAGGCGCAGGGTCTAGTATTCATCCACCCCCCCCCCCCCCGCTCTTGCTACAGTGCAACAGAAAATTAAACATTTTTCGATGCCTTAAAATACATGTATAAATATATAAATAGATATTTTAAAAATATTTTCTTTTGTTTTCGATCTTATCTTTTTATAAATGGGGAAAATATTGCTTATAATAAGTACAAGAACAAAACAGATTTTAAATGTCAGATTAACGAAAGTTGTATATCAAAGATGGGGTACCTCAAAGGAAAGAGCCCCAGGGCAACGGTCCAGTTGGCCCACAATTTTGCCCTGTAAATCTATAATGTTTTAAAGACACTTACAAATAATTTTCTTATAAATGGGTTAGAAGTTGATTTTTTATTTGAATCCTATTTGGAACTTCAAGGTGACTTAAAGTAGTTGAAATCTTATGGAAAAAAATTGCTTTTGACGTATCATTTTCTGAAGAATTACCAAAATATTTTAATAGTTTTGGTATATCAATAAATATTAATAATAATAGGGTTTATAATTAGTTATATTTCAATTGTTTCGTTTTCCTAGAAAATCGAATAAGGAATCTTTTATAGTAACATTATTGTTTGAGATTTTTTTTATTCAGCTGGAATGGGTTCTACACATACATTCCTTCTGGTGTTCTTAATGTCAAGGATTCGTTTACAAGTGGTAGTTACCAGATTAACAGATAGCACAAGAGTAGACTTTTTGTGCACAAAAAACTGGAATAAACACACAGGGAAGGCATACACCTTTTGGGAATCAAACTCACGCCTCCTACATTCTCCAACAATTAGTGAAGAAGCAGCGCTCTACCTCTCGGCCATGCAGACCTCTTTTTCTTTTTCTTTTTTTCCGAACGACCACTTTTGGGCCCACTCCGCCCAGTAATTAGCATGGTGGCTACAGAATGAGAAGCTTCGGCAATGTTCGTGGGTTCGAAACTAACGCGGAATAAGAGAAGTTACTGTGTAATATTGTAAGGATTTTCCTTGAGCAAGAACAATAATTCGGGTTACGTTCCCTCGAAAAGTTCTCCTTAAAGACGTCCCTTTTATAGAAATATTGCCTAAACTATTGAAATCACTTAAGTAGTTCCCAAGAAACAAGTACTTCAATATCAGCTGTATTTCACAAGGATTGTTGTCGCTTTAAATGGTAAATATTTGTAATTCAAAGTATGAACTATTAATACAGGTTGAAAATACATCTGAATAAATCGTTACAAATCATACCTATAGAACTGGAAGCTGAACTGGCTGGCGTCGATAGCGACAGAAATGGGTCCAACGGTCGCGACGGCTTTCTGCAAGGCAGCCTCGTCTCCCGATGGAATATCCACGTATCCCGTGCAAGTGGCGCCGGAGGCAGATGCTTTGTAGTGGCAGGTGCCATCCTACAGTTAAAAAATTTTAATAATCAAAATGTGTGTATTCATGTCGATAAACATTTGAAAGGTTAAAGGAAATACATGTTAATAGTCAAAGGTAGTAAGATGATATTCCTGTATCATTCTTTCTTTTACAAACGCCGACTTTAATCGTTCTTTCACGCACCTTTACAATCTTCAGCTGAGTTTTTCAAAGGTTTTTCATCGCTCTGCCAATTTTATGCCAACTTTCAACTGTGGTTTTTAACAACAGATTTCCATAGTTCTTGTACTTTCATATCAAACGACAATTTTTTTCAAAGGACATTCATCGTTCTTTTATACCATCTCCATTCATACCAATTTTCAACCCTGTTTCTCAATTATTACCTTCATTTTTCTTCGATCCAATGTTGTTAAACTATGGTACGCCTCTGAAGGTAATAGGATAGATACGATGGATCAGAAATTTACCAAAAAATGAACTTTCATCGTGTTTCCCTTTGACCCTTATTTATTCAATTAATCTAGATGACAGAAAGATAAAGTTTGATTAAAACCCTTTCAGCGTTTGGGGGTTTTCTCACATTTTCATAAGTATGCTTGTAAATCCCAGGATATATATATATATATATATTTTTAATCATAGTTTGATGCTATAATATCTTTCATATCCCGTCATTCTATATACGGTTCAAAAATTATTTTGTTACAAATATTTTTATCTACAGCTATTTTAACATGACTTCTAGTAACGGAAAAACACGGGCCTAACACTCAAAGGGTTCAATTTTATGACATATGACATTTTTCTCTCCATTTAAAATATTTACTATTGATAAGCGGTATGTTCTGTAACTCGTATATTATTTAAAATAATTCTAAGCGCACTGAAACGTCAGTAATGCTTTATTTTGTTTAACTATGTATGATTTAAATTTCAAAAACCCATTTTATTTTAGTCAGTAATTCAGAAAAAATTATTTTCAAAGAGTTGCTGCCCTTACTTCAGCTGTATAAGGATAGGACTGTTCTGTGTCGATGCCACCGTTTTTCTTGATGTACGCAAATCCTTGGTCCATGAGACCCCCTTCGCAGCCATAGTTACCTGTAAGTAGAATTTTTAAATTAAATAATTAATTAAAAATAAAATATAAATCTGCTACTGGAATAATTTTTATCACTTTTCTCTGTCGACATTATTCTAAATTGTTGCCAACACTATTCCAAATTGTTTAAACATGAATGCGAAAATTGTTCTATGTAACACTTATTTGTAGATTATTTAGGGCTATGGTTCACAACCTTTATTTTCTTACCATGTCCTTCCTAAACATCTCTTAAATCTTGATCTACCCGACCACACTTAGTGACATATATTTCTTATAATTTAAATTGTGAAATAACAGCAACTGTTACTATTTTTTTTTGCACCAGCAACTCAGAATAGAAATCTCACTCTTATTTAATCACAGATTTTTTCGGTTAAGGAGAAGATTTCTTTCCTTTATTAGTGGTGTTTGAAAACAACTTGGAATACCCTTGGTCTTATCGAGCTTTTGTTGACACACAGCCTCGTTGAAAGAAAGCAATGTAATGTAGCAATAATAAAACGAAGAACTATTTAAATAATAAGAAAGTTTTTCAATAATAATAATAATCAAGTTATATGAAAAAAAGTCAATAAAGTTTAAAAATATATAAAAATATATATAAATTAAAAATGCATAAATATAAATAATAATAATGAAATTTTTTCTGTAATACTTTGATTATTTTAACTCCTTATAATGAAAAGGGGTTTCACACAAATAAATAATAAAATGATTTTATCCATAGTCTTAGTGGCTAAAAGATGTAAGTACAAGAAAAATGTGTGTAAAGAAATGCACATTTACATAATTATGAATCACTTATTACTAATATTCTTTATTTGGAACTTTCTATTTTCTATTGTTACATATTGTGTGTACATTTCAATTTTAAAAGTGTGTGTGTCATAAAATAAATTTATATCTCTTCCTCTGAACCATAATAAATTTATTGATAAACTTATTTCTGTCCAAGATCCCAAATAAGTCCCAATTAATTTCATAAATGTTTCATGTCAGATATAACAAAGTGGATATAGCTCTTTCAATAAATGTCTGAACAATTTTTTTTAATTAAAACACACATACTAGCAGAAAAAAAAATTACAGAATAATATAATATTAATAAAAAATCTGTTTATATTATTCTTTTTGAACTGCCCATTTAACTTTGCTCATAGGTTCCTTTAGCAACACTCGATGTATTTCAACATTTACAATTCCTTCATTTTTCCATCAAAGGTAAGGAGTTAGGAGCTAAAATATGTATCTTTCCAAGTTCCAAGTTAGAGTTTTATAAAAAAAATTAATATTGCATTTTTTAATGTTGACATAGATAAGATTTTTTTAATTATTATTTACATGTAATAATTTTTTTCATTACAGAATCGTTTTTCGTGAAAAAAAAATGACCAAACAATTTGTCCAGAAAGGAATTAATAACTATTGTGAAATTGCCCCTACTCCAAATTGGCAACTAAGGTTTTACAGTTTACGAACAAAATATTTGTTACATATCCTTGTGTAATGAGATGCAATAATCAACGGCAATACTATTTTCGGCAATACTATACCGGCAATTTTCGGCAATACTATAATTATAAAATAAACGATTAATATTGCACAGCAAGATTCATGAGTGACATTTATAGTTAATTACTTTCAGATGATCAACTCAAATTATTATTATTTTTAATATTTTATAAATAATACTAAGCAAAATTGAATTCAGGATAGCAGTAAACTAAAGCATACTAGGACGCTTGTGCATAATCTGAACAACAAATGCATGCGAAATTTAATATGCATACGTGAAGATAATGCGTGAACTGCTAGATTTAAATATGGTTCTGTATGATTACAGTAACATCAGAAATTTCCTAACTCCCATTCATAGAATGACAAAATCAAAAATTTTAAATGTATGTGCTCAGCAAGAAAGTTTTACAAGAAATCGCCATCATTTACATGCTTTTATGTTGAAAAAAGAGACCAAGAAAAGTTTTCTTTCTCTTTCCAAACTCTTTTGTTTCTTATAGATATCCACAACATTTCATCCACATACGTTGGTTAAAATTGCCTCTAGGTGGCTCTGAGTCACGGCAAGGAAGTTGACTTTCCAGTAGGTACAGAACTTTAAGCACCCATGAAATGTTTTAAAAGTAATTAATCAAGTATTTTTTAAGAAAAAGATAAAACCTACTTCAAAGGATTGACTTACGCTCGTGTTTTTACAGCAATCCTTTATTGTTATGCGCATTAAGAGTTCTTCAATGATAACTTCTAATTGAAATCAACCTGAAATCCATCAGGTACAATCAGGTGACCAGAACCGGTGCAAGACTCATCTACTTTTATTTTAAATCCCATTGTTGCCAAAAGTGATATTTTTTATGCTCATTCGACGATTATAAGCTAAAAATTCTTACATGTTCCGGTGGTTAAAAGAAAAAAAATTACAACGAATACTTTTAAAACGTAAAATATTACTATGTGCTTTAACACAATACTTAAAATTCGTAAAGACTGGGCTTTTTTTACAAAAATTAAAGCTTATAAAGTAAAAAAAAAAGTAAGAAAACAGACAGACAGACAAATAATATATTTTTAGATCCTAATGAAAGTACAACGGGACCAGCACCAGCCAAATAAGACTTTTCGAACAAAATAAAAAAAGTTGAAATCAGAACAGAGTTTTCGATTTTCCAAGGACGTAAATTCTTAATTAGCATACCTTCAGGTCCGGAACAGTCGACTAGGTTCTGTTCGCTGAGGGACACGAGCTTGCCCGTCTTTATCTTATGTTGACCTTCCAATGATCCGGTGGTAGAGAATGCCCAGCAAGAACCACATTGACCCTAAAAAATAAATATATTAAACCTAAGAAAGTTACTTAAAAAATGTTTGATTTTCTTTCTTCTCAGTTTCGAAATTTAAATTACTTTAACTCTAGCACGTGCCGTTAGTATTGGATAAAATGAAACACACGCGCGACGTTTTCTGACATTTGCAATTTTAAAACTGCTGTTAAAACTGCTCCTTTAACATTTCATAATCACTCAAAGGAATTAATAAAATGTAAATCGCGGAATTAAAAACAAAATTTCTAACTTACTGAATTTGAGAAAAATAAAAGATCGATATTAACGCGTGAACTCTACACTAGTGCGAAGTCGCACCGCCCAAAATTTCAAATAGTCGACGTTTCTTAAAAAAAAAATGCTTTCATTAATTTACATTTTCCAATAACAAAATGACAATTTTGATAAAAATGTATATCGTGGTTCGATTATACATTAAATTTCGTATAGGAATCATGCGTTATATTTTATTATCACCGTATTGCCAACAAAGTTATACGCAGTTGAAGTTACATAATTATAAATCGCACTAGTGTGAAGTGAACGGGTGCTGAACCTAAGTGTAGAGTCCACAGGTTAAATATGCAGTTAAATAATATACTTCGATGTCAATAACGGTTATAGTGTTAAAATATATTATATAAGAACATTTAGAAATCAGATAACAAAAAGTATATGTTTTTAATTGTTGGAATTCATGCCTCAATATATTGTTTAGTTCTTCGGTGGCAATGTGAACTATTTAGAAGAATTGCGATACATTCATCTTTTTCAATTACCTGGTTTTTCACTGGAGTTAACAAACCTTCTTTCCTCCAGTCTACGCTTGCAGGCAAGACCACGTTAAAGGGTGAAATGAATGTTGAAGAATCATTCACAACCTTCAAGGACCGTCTGTATCCATTCATTGTCTTTAGAAAGTCATCGTGTCTCTGAAATTAAAACATACGCTTAAATATTTTAAAAATTTGTAGGAAGAAGCAATTGTCACCAGCTGAATTTATACATCAATTAGTGTACTTACAGGATATCTTACGGTGATGATTGATTGTGAAACGCAGAAAATAGTTCTGAATATCTGAGTTACTTTCGAAACACTAATATGTTGTTTTAAAAGTTTGAGGGCATCGATAAGTGCATATTTCAAAAGAAATATTTGAATACTGTTAATTAAAAGATATCTGTTAGCAACAATGGACCTATAACTCTTTTTAGAATAAACTTCAAAATTCACAAAACAGGAGTTTTGTTTCCATTAAAATTGTATATAAGCAAAACCGGTGTATGTTGTTTGTAAAGTGTGCAATGCACACAAACTCTAAGGTACTGATTTTTCTTAGGAAAGAATTCCACTGTTAAACATATATGTCTATACACGTTTGTTATGTATATATACTTTTGTGATAATAATAAATCATCAGCCTTCTGAAACAGTTAGAAAAATTCGAATATTATGCTTTTAAAAATATATATTGTGAGTTTTAAATGTGTTTACAAGTTCTTTTTTTTCTCTTTTGGCTATATTTGGCTTTCTTAGAATTAGGCGTATGTATTAGTTCATCAGTGCTCAAATTTTGTTGTTTATTGTTTGATTTTTATCATTCATAAATAACTCAGACATATACGTCTAAAAAAGGGAATCGTATTTTTTTGTAAATTTAAGCATCCCCTGCATCAGTGGATTATAATACTTACCATGTCGGCGTATTCATTAAGTCCTTTTCTGAAGGAATGCAATCCAAGATCGTACTCCAAGTTGTGACGAATGATCTCGGCCACGTTCTTTTCCCAGGCGTGTCTTCGGGTACGTTCTTCTCGGGCAGAATAATGCTTTTCGAATACATTCTTTAAAAAAAGAAAAGGGATATATATATATATATATTTAATTTTAGTAATGAAGTTTTTCTGTCAAATTAAAAATAATAGTATAAGTAAAGTTGAACAAAGACTATATGAGAGAAATAAGTCACTCAAAATTCCGTACAATATCAATTGCAGAAATTTTGTGAATAAAAAAGAAAACAATTATAAAGGAGATTGTTTTTACGAAAACCAAAGTAAAAGTCTTTTTTCCCTCAATGAAATTGTTAAGTAAAAAGAATGGCACTTCAAAAAGAAAAATCATAAATCTCTAATAATTTCCCATTTTTACAGGACAAGAACGATGAAATTCAATTCATATGAAATTATTTACAAACTCTTAGACATCGTAGGTAGGTTATGTATGGTCTAATTTCATCGTTTCGTGTCTACTGAGTTTCCAGAGAATGATCTATCCATATGTTTCGGACGACGATTAAAATCAAATGAACATGTATTAAAATCCCTTAGAATTTCGCATGCTTACAGGACAGGTAAAATGAAATTCTATTCATATGAAGTTATTTACAAACTCCTACCATCGTAGGTAGGTTATGGTTAGTCTAATGTTATCATTTTGTGCATCCTAAGTTTCCAAGGAATGATCCCTGCATAGGTTTTGAACTACTAATGAAATATATCAATCATGTATCAACCATGTATTAATATAATCATGAATATCACTTTTTCTGTATTATAAAGGAAAGAAGGTGGAATTTTGTCATGGCCTGTAATGGCCATACTGTTATAGGAGAAATACCTACAGGGAGGACTTTTAAGGGATCTTAGAACTTATAAGGAGTCATAGAACTTTTAAACCTTCAAAACAATCAATCTTTAAATATATATATATATTAAAGAGTAATTATGTCTTAACACTTCAAAACAAAAGGAATGACACTCTTAATATTTGATAAATATGGAATATTTTCAAAGACAGAATTTTAAATTCGTTTTTCTGAAAATATGATTTTGGAGCATTGCCCGCAAAGTATATTTAAAAAACTTCAGTGCAAGTACAAGTAACTCAAAGTATAATTATATACCAAAAATTTTATTTTACATGCAGAAATTGCTTTGTAATCATGCGCACAACCTATTATTCCAATGTTTTGCTCGACAAGTATAAAAACCCTTATAACAACTAGTCCTATTATTAATTTTTTCCCATTATGACTCGAAAAAAGTATGAAATATCAGAGAAAACATTTATCTATTACCACCTTCAAAAGATGTATTTTTGTAATGCATACTTTTTAAGATATAAAATGACAAAAATGGTCTTACTTTTCACTTTTCGACTTTTTAAACGCTTATGACAAAGGGAAAGTGACTCGAACTCTCGTTCCCGTGCAAGGAATGACTTGAAAACCATAAACTGTCACCCTGCCTGTACCACGCTGGTATGGAACCCGTGAACATCCGAAAAATTATTACATTAGAATTAAATAATTAGAAGCAATTTTACGAATATTATCTATTTTATTATCCAATTTTTTTTTCAGCACATTCTATAAATGCCCGTCTGATGAAAATTCTGTAGGCTGAAATTTTGTACATAAATGCAGAGAACATGCGTCATTTGGTAAGGTAGATTGGTTCGCCATACTTTTTCGGAAAACAGCTCTGTCGATAGATTATTTGTTCTGGTTAACATTACATCAAGGAATGGAAGACTTCTATTATGTTCTATTTCAATAGTGAATTTAATGTTATTATCAATTGAGTTTAGATGATTTATAAATATTTTAAGTTCATCAAGACTATACTGCCAATATATACAATATATATTACAAATATATTATACTGAAAATAAATTGGATAATGAAATAGATAATATTCGTAAAATTGCTTGTAATAATGGTTTTAAAGTACACCATATTATAAATTAATCGTGGATATTGCCAATAATAAGAAACCAGAAAACAAAGTTGATTCACAAAAATGCAAACTTTATACTCTTCAATATTATCCAAGCTTTTTTGAAAAATTAAAATACAGCCTTAAACGTTTCAATATCTGCTTAATAGCCAAACCGCTTCAGAAATTAAAAAATATCATTTGCAGTAAAATTGACCCAATTAATTTTGAGAATTATCATGGAGTATATGAAATACCTTTTATTAAAGAAGACGGATCTAAGTGTTACTAAATTGGCATGACAAACAGGAAATTTAGTTACAGAAAAAAGGAGCATATAGCTGATATTAATTATAATAGAAAAATCATAGCCCTGGTAAGATTATATCAACAAGAAACCATCTGAATAAATTTCAGTGAAAGTTAAATAATTTTCCCCTCCATCTATACTATCCATCCATAATAAGAAAAACCATAGAGATAGTAACACGTAAAAATACAATATGCAATGATACGGCATCTTTTAACTTACCGAAATTGTGGCTCGAGTTTCTCCATGGTTACAGATATGAAAATAAATAATCAAGTAAAAATAAAAGATAACGTGCGTAATTTTTAAAAAGTACATGAAAATTAAATGATAGCATTTCAAATAATAACTTCAAAGACAGTTCAATTATAGAATATTCTCATTTGTTTTTTTAAATGGCTCAGAGTGAGCCCAAATAAGTCAACAATCTAATAAAAGTTATTTTACTGTATATTATGTTGTTAGTTTACACCTTTTAGCATTTAAAAGAAATATGTGTAATTTATCGCTATTCTGACAATATTATTACCCATATTATGGTCAGAATAAAGTTAAATACCGTTTTTTATAAAAACGATCGAAAGACTGGATAGTTTGCTACACATTTTTAACAGCTTTATGATGTAGTTAAATTATTTGTTCAATATGAATCCCTTATAAGAAAAAAAAATTGTTTTATGAAAAGTTTCATTTTACCTTGAAATTCTGCCAGTGGGTGTCCAGAGTAGGGTTGAATATGGCAGCTGATTGAGTCCAGCCAGCTATGGACAAGAAAATAAGTGCAAGTGCAGTTTTCATCTGAAATACAAAAAAGGAATGTGTGAAAATGGTTGGGGCTTTTTTATTCGTTTTCTTCGAATAAGCAAATTTCTACTCGTAAAACACACAATTGCGTCTCAGTAACATTAGTCGTTTAAATGAGTTACACATAACTCACTTAAATGACTTTTTTTTTTAATTATGTGTTAAAATTTATCGGATTTTAATTTTCTCTTCCATCTTATTTTTTTTATCTTAATTTATAAGGCTGTTAATCTGTCAACTTCCCGATTTTCCTTGCTAATGTTAAGCATATGGCGGTAGAATGCGTTCGAATATTTAAAATATTTCCTCAGGAAATTAATATTTTTAACTTGTTTTTTCAGTGTACTTAAAAGATGTCTGTTTCTTTCTTAGTTGTCAAAATATTTCTAAAATATATGCTTAATTTAATATTTTATCTGTTAAAAGCTGAATAACTGTGAGTAAGATTTTAACACCTCGCATAAAATTAAGTATATACTTTAGAAATATATATATATATATATATATGTGTGTGTGTGTGTGTGTATATATTCAGAACAAGAGAAAAAGGATACACCCTTTAAGAAGAGTACACAGAAAAAATGAAGTTAAAAATATTAATTTCCCGAGCCGATATTTTAAATATACGAATGCATTCCACACGTGCATAGAATGCGACCATATACATTAGCGAGGGGAATTGGAAAGTTGTCGGACTAACAACCTTAATTCGTTATTTCAATTATATAAGTTACAATTACTTTTTGTTTAAAATACAAATCTTGTTATAAAACTATTGTACAGTCTAGAAAGCAATTTCTTTCAATTCCAACTATATAGTTGTTTTTTCTTACTCCTACTCCAGAAAGCACTCTAAGCACTTTAAAGTTTTTTTATTTTGTCTCTCGTGCGGGAAATTTGAGTTTATGTTCTTTTAAAAACAATAATTTACTCCTTGCAATCTACATTTTTGTCAGATTTGGAAAGATATATTTATATGCATCGTGCCACTAACGAAACAAAACATTTATTACTGGATTTTCTGAAAAATATCGGATTAAATGTAAATTTTAGAAATGAAAACATATATTGTAATCCATTAGTTCTTATCATTTTTTTAGGCGCGTTCGTAATTATATAAATACGTAGTATCTATAATTCTCCTCTGATCCGTCCGTCTGTCCGTCTGACCGCATATAACAGCGCAAAAACTACCCAACCGAATGGTTTGAAATTTAATATATATAATCGTTGCAGAATTTTGTCGAATCATTTCAAATTTTAGGAAAATCGAATCAAAACTTTAAAATATATTAATAAAAGTTTTCTTTATTCTAATAAATCCTATCGTACGTAATCTATATAATAAAAGCGCAAGTCGTGTGACTGAGGAAAACAAATACGGGTAAACCACTTCTTTTTTCATATGCCAGGCGTCAATTTATTTTCAAAATTATTTTTTCGAATAAAATTGCATAAAAGTTACATTTTTAGAAAAATCGTTCAAAAAAATTGTTTGCTCAAGATATGAGTTACATTCAAAAATGTATAGATTCTGAGATAACTGCAGTAGAAATTAGGTTAAAAGCCGAATATCTCAATCCATTAAAGTAAGTAAACACAAGAGACTCGTTCAGCGTGAGTCATAGAAATAATAAACCTTGGGCGTAATTATTAGCAAAGTAAAATCTCCGGGGTGAATTTGGCAGCGCTGTCTGGTGTAAAAAAAAAAAAAAAAAAAAAAAAAAAAAAAAATTGCATCTGTAAACGTGGCATACGTAATAAGAAAAAAAGGCATACCCATTTCGCTCATAACAGACAATATAATTAATTCATTGAAATAATAAAGATGATTGTTTACATTGTAAAACTAGTTGTAGTACGAACGCACCTCATTTGTCACATTTAACGTTCAATTTCCAATTATTTAATTACTGTATATTTTATATTTTATTGAAACAATTAAAATACTTTATCAAATATTAGATTTTGCTACTAGCGACTATTTTTATATTCTATTTGTATCACTATTTGAAAAAAAAATATATATTTTCTGTAGTAGTTTTTGCAATAACTCTTACAGTTGCTGTAGAAATGTACGAAAAAAACTTTTGTTTAGAAATATAAAGATATTTGTCAGCGGCAGCTCTGATGGAGTTAAATTGATATACAGTGAAACCTCTATAACGAGACCACCCACTAGACCGTAAAAAATCGGTCTTTCAGAGAGGTGGTCTCTGAATAGAGGTGATGGGTAAAGCAAAGTTGTTAAATTAGTTTATTATATTTTATGTCTATACAGCTTTAAAGAAAAAATTAATTGTAGTTTGCTTTGATTTTAACAATTTCTCATTAACAATGTTTAGTTCTAAACATTCTTTGATCTCTTTAAACAAATTATTTATTTTAGTATCAACTCTAACAGGTATCGAACTTTCTATCAATCTATTGATTTCAACAAGTATTTCTTGACATGAAATAGATAATTAAACTGTTTAAATTAAATTAAACAATTAACAATGAAACGATTAAATTAAACAGTGCCGCCAGTTTTCCTCTCTGATGTTCCATTCTCGTGTGTTTGCTCTTAAAACTTTCACTTTGTCTTCCAAAGTTAATACAATTCCCTTAAACATCATCTAAATTGGTATACTGAGCATGCAGCAAGAAAAACACGATATGCACTTCGATGCGAAAATGCACTGTGTTATAACTTCCACTGTTAAACAAAACTGAGGTGATAACAACAAGTGAAATCTAAGCAAAAGATAAACTGGAATCTGAACCACCACCATTCTCCCTCTTGAAAAAGACTCCTACACTTTACAGTTGAACAATAGCCCTTCTCCCACCAACACCAACTATCCCTCCGTAACTATAGTCGCATTAAACGCGGTAATGCACGAGAACCAGCTTTATCCTCAACCTTGATTTACCTGGTCTAAGAAAGTAGACTTAGCTGAGCGTGTTTTCCGGAGAGAAGTGGAATTTCGAGATTTTCCCATTCAAAGGAAACCAATCCTACTCTATGGCTGAAAAGTTGAAAATGGTCTTTCAGGGAGGGAAACGGGTAATAGTGGTCCTTTAATGGAGGAAAATTAACATTGAGCCTATAGCAAAAAATTATAGACCATAAATAAACGGTCTTTATGAGAGGTGGTCTACTTATAGAGGTGGTCTTTCAAGGAGGTTTCACTGTAATGGGATGTCATCTCATTTATATAACACCGTTAGTTACACACTAGTCACGCGAAGAAACTCGAACGCGAATGTTAAGAGCCTACATCAGTCACGCGAAAAAACGCTCCAGCTAATGTTAAGTCTATGGGAAGGTTATCGCGCGATTTCTCGCTCGCATTTTAATATTTTTAAATGAGTTTTTTCTGCATAGGATAGCTGAGGTCGATCTCTAACGTTGTTAGTTTTTACTTTTTCGATTTTGGTTACAGTATTTTTATATAAGGGTACTTTCGCTTCCAAAACCGGTTCCAACCGGTTCCAAAATTGAAAATGTCCGCTTATAAAAAAACCGTAACTAAAATCGAAAAAGTAAAAACTAACAACGTTAGAGATCGACCTCAGCTATCCTATGGAAAAAAATCATTTAAAAATATTAAAATGCGAGCGAGAAATCGTGCGATAACCTTCCCATAGACTTAACATTAGCTGGAGCGTTTCTTCGCGTGACTAGCGTAGTCTCTTAAACCTGTGACAGATTTCTTTACGGATTTGTATTTTAATATTTTTAAATGATTCTTCTTCTTCTTCTTTTTTTCTTAAATAAATAAATAAAAAAAAAACTAAATGAATATATTTCAAAGGTGCTCAGATACCTTATAAAACTATTTATACCATATGAAAGTATTTGAAATATACGTGGAGGGAGAAAAATCGAGTATGTCAAATAACGATTACTTGTATAGCTTGCAGCAACTAATTTGCACATAAACTGTTTTTTTTTTACATTTAACTACGTTTTAAAAATATATTTACAGCTTAATAATAACACAACGACATGAAGTTATTTTTATAGAAAATTTAAAAATAATATTTATAAGACTTAAAATAACACCTTTATTGTCAATACGTTGCATGAAAAAATAAACAAAAGAAAAATAAATAAATCCAACAAAAACATTATTTTTCTTTTTATATACTAGAAATAATCTTTTGAATAAAAAACAATAATACGGTAATATAAAATGTCAAAGTATATTTAACACTCAGTGAATTATATCAATGAATCAATTTAAATTTTTGTTGATTTATAGTATTTTTAAGAAATCATTTATTTATTTCATAACTTACAGATGATTGTTTTTTTTTAAACGATAAACAAATTTGAATCCTTTTTTAAACTACCTTTCAAATGATGAATTATTTAATCAATTTGTATTTAATCTTGAAAACTGTGTAATCCGCTTAACATACGTATTTGAAGCAATGTTCCACAATATAAAATTCATTAAAGACATATTTTTTCTAGGGAAAAAAATAAGCATTTTTACTTATTATCATTGTGGCATTGTTATAATTATTTATCTTAAAACTCATGATATGCATTTTAAACCAATAAGTAAAATTTTTATCTAGTTAATTAAAAGAAAGCATGAATTTTTAATCATATAAAAGATTACTTTTAAATTTTTCCATTCAAAATAGTCAATTAAAAAAAAGACAGAAAAACAAAGATTTGTTTCATTAATTGGGGAAAATTTGTAATTAAATAAACATAAAAATATTTCTCATTTAAACCATTTTTGCAAATTCTTTTTTTTAAGTAAGATTCATTACTATGTTGTAAATTTTAAACATGTGTAATTTACATACTACTTTTAACATCGTTAATTATTTATTTATTATTATTAAGATTAATTTAAATTCAATGAAGAATTATATTTATCAATGATAAAATGCTTTAAAAAATATTTATTTACGATTAGTTTATTTAAATGTATTATTGCATTTCATTGTTTTAAGAGTTCTAATGGTATCACCAGAGTATAAAAACTCAATGAATAATTTTAAAAAACATTAAGAATTGTTTATTGAAATAAATGTAAATATATATATACATATATAAATTTGGTTAACAAATAAGCATTATTCGTCTTAAACTTTAATCATATATAAAGTTAATAAATATTATAGAAAATCATTTTATTCGAATAAATTTGACATTTTCCAAGACAACTTTGTTGATTCAATAATAGACAACTCACCTTAATGCTTGAAGAAAATGTCACAAAAAAGTTACAATTCAAAAACAAGCAATTGATTACTTTTCGAATACTTGATATATATATACATAATTAATTACTGATAACCAGATATTTTCATATTTTATGTCCCATTTCAGCGTGACATTTTATTTATGATATCATACAACTGATGATGCCGCGAAACACTCATATTTTTATCACACGGTTACGTTTTAAATATAATTGTAATCTCATCTAAGCAAAGTTCGCTCTCTTTATGAAGGTTATTAACCACCGATTGTAATTGTAACATAATTGCTAATTAAAGTAATATGATAGAGAAATCTTGCAGTTCATATAGATTATGAGGGCTCTTCATCTACCGCATTTCATTCCCTATATTAAAAAAATATATAGAACCGGATAGTAAGAAGAATTTTCCTGTCACACCATTGTTCAGTTGCCAAGGATCATATAATATCGATTCATTTGTAGTTCTCAAACTTTATGCACGCGTATTCCTTGAATACGCGTGCATAAAAGCACGGGCATGGCATGATGCTTGTGTTCTCCTTATTTTGTTTTTTAACATTTTCCAACCTTGTTGAGAAGTGTTTATAAATTCGGCTTGCCTGTCCTTCTGTCAGTCTGTCTGTCGGTCCTGTCTGTCTATTAGTCTCACCGTGCTCTAACTCGCATAAATATATTCGGATTGCTATGTAATTGATAAAGTTTATTAAAGTTTGCCATGACATGCTCGTTATCGAAAATAAAGTGTGTACCACATATGGTTAGTTTACAGGATCATTCAAAAATATTTTGTTACATTGTGGTCCGTGTGGAAAAATCAGTGATGTTATGCCGTTTCAAACATACTGAAATTAATATGCATCACTCAGGTGGCAACGTGTTTTCTACAGAGTGTACAGTAAGTAACAATTATAACAATTAGTTTATTTACAGGGATGCACACATCAATTACATTACGTTATGATCTATTGAGAAAAATCGTTTATAGTGTATTTATATGATGTTGCAGTATTTCAATGAAACTGATATGCATTAACTACATCATATTTTATATAGATTATTGAGTATGTAGAATTTATCATGTATTTACAGAGACACTCAAATGAATTTGATTACAGGATTGAATATGAGCCATAACTGCTGGATGTATACGTTTTCAGCAATGATATGCACTTTAAA
The DNA here is from genome assembly GCA_963931845.1 of Maratus michaelseni. Taxonomy (NCBI): domain Eukaryota; kingdom Metazoa; phylum Arthropoda; class Arachnida; order Araneae; family Salticidae; genus Maratus; species Maratus michaelseni. The sequence goes on along the minus strand of OZ007592.1, from coordinate 34,440,482 downwards.
ACTTCACGCTTTTTAATAACTCTTATATCACTATGTGTGTAGATGATATATAGGGCTGCACATAAGGATTCCAACACATTACCGGCTATTGACCGCAATTGTCGAAAGTGAATTTTTCTGCGTTATGTTTTTTTTATGTTTATTGTTTATTTAGATATCTCATTTCACAGTATGAATAAAAATAAACGAAATTTCTTAACACTATTCCGATAATGTTGGAAAGTGTTTCATAATCTGTACCATGATGCAAGATTTTTCGTTCTTGTTTTTATTTCTAAGATCGTGAATAGTAAACGGTAGACAAAGAAAACAAGAAATCTGTTTTTATTTTCCATCTAGTAAATAGAACTATTACAACTACAGTCGGGCAAAAAATAATAAGAAAGGAAGAAGTATTACAAACATTTTAATCAACAAACTGTCACAGGAAAAAGAAGATAGCCTTTCGACTGGAAATTATCTCTTCTTTTAATTTATAAGTTGAATACGAATGATAAGCTTCAATACGAACACTTAATTTTTACATCATATATCGATTTTTGCATACATTTTACCTAAGGATACTACACGGGAAGACATTGGCCAAGTAGTTTAGTAATTATCACGTGAAAAGTTTAGAACTCCTAATGTTAAATTCGTTTGTAGTCCCATTCATTTGTGATTTTTCATTCATTTTTTACACTAGGTGAAAAACGAAACTATCTTCGGAAAGAGGCCATTCAAACAAGTATAAGTATGAAAATGGGAGCTTAATAATTATGCATGTACATACACAAGGAAAAAAGAAAACGATGAACATTACTTATAGAACCTCCATTGTTGAAAAAAAATAAAAAAGAGAGAAACGTCATAAGCGCGAAAACACGACATGGAAACTGTTTCTAAGAGTAATTACATGAAGATAATTTAGGTACTAGTGGAATCCATTTTTAAATTTATTATGAAGTTACGTTACTTATTATTCTTAAAACAGGTTACTTTCGCAAAATTCTGCGATGTTGGGTTTTTGTGACGTACTCTGTATTTTATGTATGTTTTAAACTCAATCAAAGTTATTTAGTAAACTTATATTTAGTAAAAGTTCAGTCAAATTTATTTAATTTACTTAAATTAAAAAAAAAAAAAAAAAAAAAAAAAAAAAACAGAAAATTGATATAGATTTTTGTATTGATACATTTAAAAAAAGTTAATTATAAATGTTAGTGTTAATTACATGCAAACCTTTATTAAATATTCCATAAATAGGACCTATAAAAGAAAAATAAGTTTAAAAGTAAAACATATATATATTTAAAAGCACTCTTTTATAAACGCTTTATAAACGTTTATCTTGAAAATACCGCTTAATTTCATAACCACACTTCCTGATTTTTCCAAAACATTTTCGTTACGTTAATAATTATACGTTAATTTGGCATGGGCGCTGAAAGCAATTAGGAAAAATTTACAGTCTTTTTTACGTTAGGTAGAAAGCGTGAGCTAGTGAATTTAATTCAAAAAAATATTTCTTTTTTAAGATATGGAAACGGGGAAGCTATCATTCAGGAAATTCTAAATTGTTTTCCCAACGTATAACCATAATTTAATTATTATGAAACTATTAATTGATTAAGGCATATATTTTTTTTAAATGCATATTACACTCTTTATTTTTTATTTATACTTACTACTTTTTAATGTTTAAAATATTTCGTCGTAGCAGTTTCACAGCCAGTTGGCCTTTTTCGACGAGCGTGGTTTGCAACATCTTTAAATCCATTGTTCTTGTAACTCGTTTACAATTGTAAATATTAAGAATATTTAGCAATTTATTCCCTGTGACCAGCTAATGGAAAAATGTCTTAAAATTAAGTTATTAATTTATAATTAAATTCTAAAATTAATATTAAAATATACTATTGTCATCGAAAACCCACCTTTGTAAATAATTTCTATGATTCTAGCCTATCAGGAAGTGAGTTAAGTATTGATTTAAAATTTCCCTTTTTGTATACAAACACTAAGTTGAGTTAAACAAAAAATAGTTAAAGTAAAAAAGAAAAATGCCCAGTTAAACTAACGGCAATGAGTTCACAGGCTATTCACACCAATTTTATATTATACTCTTATTTCAAAGAATAATGCCCTTTGGAAATCGACAATTAACCTGTATACCAAACTTGAAGAAAATCGTATAATTCTGTATGAAATACCCATTTATCTAAATTAAGGAAGGAATTATCTGCCCATTCCCTCCTTTTATATTTAACCAATGAACTCCCAAATCTAATTAGGGAAGTGCCTTATCAGAGTAAACCTGTATACCAAATTTGAAGCAAATCGGATAATTCTGCATGAAAAACCCATTTATCTAAATTATGGGGGGATTAGCCCCTCGTTCCCCTCCTTTATACTTAACCAATGAACCCCCAAAACTAATCAGAGAAGCTCCTTATCAGACTGAACCTGTATACAAAACTTGAAGCAAATCGGATATTTCTAATAAATGCTATGCGTTACGTACATACTTACGTACATACAGAAAATGCGGGAAAATTAGCTCTCAGGCTTTGACAGCCTGTGGGGTAAAAAAAAACATTATTCTTCCCACTTCTTACCTTGTAAATTCCGGTGAATCCACAAAAACAGAAATTTCCCCAAATCACACAAATGCACAAAAAATTTGAATATTAAAAGATTTGAATTTGTTGTTTTCTTTTTATTAACACAATATAAACCTTAGCGATAACTCGCAGTGCGACACTGGGAATTTTCAATTCATTTCTAAGGCAGTAATGTTTTAAACATTAAAATCTTAACAGTTCTGTAACTTTAGAGAATTTGAGAAATCCCATCTTATGAATACTGATTTATCCTTTCCACAAAAGCGTTGCAATTCCTGCAAATCCTTTGAAACTGAATGCCCATTCATATTGCGCTATTCAACTATCACGAAAGAGACATTGTGCATCATTTATAAATATCAAGGAATTCAAGCATTATTCAAAGCGAATTCAAAACGGTACAGTTCTAGGTAAATCTATGTCTAATGTAAATAGTATAATCTGTATTAAACCGCATTACAGGAATTTCAAAATTATCGGGGTTTGAATTAATTTACAATTTCTAAAACATCACAATAAACTCATAAAAGAGTTTGAAATGGAAGGCGGGTATATTTAAACTAACAATACTCAGCGTGTTCTATAGCGCGATCTGATTGCAAGAATGGAGTTACATTTTGAAGGAGGATTAAACAAGACGGAGGGAGAAGGATTCCATGAAAAGCATAGTTCCAAAAGTTACCACTAGGGGATATGTAGCGCTAGCTTTTAGGCGTAATCCTTCGTCACCAATCTTGCTTAATCATCCGACTAAATTTGACTCCATTCTCTCAATTAGATGGTGTTAGAGAACACGCTGAGTACTGTCAGTTTAATTATGGCTACTTTATACAGGGTGCCAACTAAAAACCTGTCCACCCCTATTAACTTCAAAGCGGTGGCAGTTATTGTTATATAATAAGCGTTATTGTTTTAATAAAAATGGCCATGCGCTACGCAACGAGAACGCTTCCAGCGCCACCTAGTGGTTAATTGTGGAGTTAATGTTCCTGTTTCGTAAATAGTACGAGATGCGGGGAAAAGTCAATTACAAAGATCTAGAGCCACATCGATTTAATGTGAAATAATGTCTTATATGTTAAAATAACTTTAATTAGCTCTGAAATGTAATTTTTTATATCCACTTACCAGCTTAAATATACCACTAATTGCATGCAGAAATGTAGCATTGCAAGATAGATGCATATTTACTAAAAAAACCTAACACATGTAAGCAAGATACAATTTAATTTCATAAGAAAATGAAGGTATATATGCGCTAAATGCATTATGTGTCAACCGATAGAAGCAATGCATCATGGCCCGGCACGGCTCGAGTCTTCAGAAAAAAAGTTAGGCACGGGACCCACCCGACCCGAGCTTGCACAAAAAAAATAAGGCCCGTGCCCGGCCCGGTCTAGAAAGTGTGAAGACTCAGATCCAGCGTCAAAAGGCGGAACTGAAGGTAGATTACTTGCTATGTTTAGAACTTTATTCTTAAATTCTCTAAACTGCAAAACTATCAACCAATTATTATAATTCTAACACCACTTAGGATGCAAAGATGCCCTAATATAAACAATTAATAATAAGATTTAATAAACTCTCAAATAACATAGCGCTTCATGTTTTATGATGAAATAGAACTACAGTTTGTAGTTATTCATTTCAAATATAAATCAAACGTTAGCATCACACGTACTGTCCTCTAGTGGGCAGTAGAAAAAATAATATCTAAAATAAACAATATCTAACATTAACGGCGTTGGTGTTGTGTATTACGGCAAGTAATCTACGCGAATATATTATGCCGAGGGGTGGGGTACTCTTTGCGGAGGTCTTTCTATGGGAATTTAATCCGTATTTACACGTTACCCAAGGTTCGAAGAAACCCACGGAAAACTCCAAAAGATTAGGCCGACGAGCGTGAATCGGTTCGAATCCAGCAGCTCCCATCTATCAGCTTTGAAAAGCAGAAGCTGTCAGCCACTAGTGGGGCATCTAACAATGGCTTTATTTACTACAATTTACTTACTACAATTGAAAATATACATGAATAAAAGAAAGTAAAAGAATTTAAGTTATGCAATATTAAATTGCTTAAAGAAATTAAAATTTAATACAGGAACGTTATGCTATTTTTAATTTTTATTTTGAAGAAAATTTTTTAACAAAGTGAAATGTTTTAATAGAATGAGATTATTTTTATTTTCACAATTAATCTTACTTACTCTACAGCAACTTCTGTACAGTCATGTTACATTAAACATTTAAAACAGAAATAGAAATTTCAGCCTTAAAAGCTTTTATGGATTAAAATAAATTGTACACATCAAAATAATTATGCTTAAGTACTATCCAGTCTTTTCAATTACATCTTTTATAAAGGATTAAATTAAAATTCTTAGTTTATTTTTATCGCGTTTCAGAATTTATTTTTAATGGAAAAAGATATTTGAAACTAAGCCAATTTCACAAAGTTGGGATACCGAAAAGTTCATATGAGAAAAAAAAAATGAATGGAAATAGTTCAGAAATTCTGAGATACTTTAACAGTTAGTCAGAGATATAAAACAGGAGTATTTGCTTTTGGTATGCAGCATAGATTTATTAACGGTACATATTTTGATTCTTTTTATTTTGAAATTTTGTAGTTGTGACATATACATTGTAAGAAAAATCAAATAGTTCTTAATCTGCAAAAATATAACCATGTACAAAAATGTACGAAAACATCTTCCGTGTTACCTACGATTCCGAAATGCGTTCTTTATCTTTAGAAACTTCACAAATGAATACATTTTCGATATTTAAAGAAGCATTAATAAAAACAAAGTTTCTTTTGCTGCCACGGATTTTCGGAAACACGTTCCAACATAGTTGAAAAGTGTTTATGATTTCAGTTTGTCTGTCTGTCTTTCGTCTACTAAAACATCTTCCGTGTTACCTACGATTCCGAAATGCGTTCTTCATCTTTAGAAACTTCAAAAATCAATACATTTTCGATATTTAAAGAAGAATTAATAAAAACAAAGTTTCTTTTGCTGCCACGGATTTTCGGAAACGCTTCCGAGTCGTTTTTAACACGTTCCAACATAGTTGAAAAGTGTTTATGATTTCAATTTGTCTGTCTGTCTGTCTGTCTTCCGTCTGTCTGTCTGTCTGCTGTCTGTCTGTCTGTTTGCCGTCTGTTTGTCTGTGCTCTAACTCGTGTAAATATATTCGGATTGTGATGCAATTGTTATATGGTATTGAGGTTTACTATAGCATATTTGGTATTGAAAATAAAGTGTGTAGCACATAGTTTTATTACAGGGACACTCAAAAGAATGCCATTACATTACGGTCTATGAGGAAAAATCATTTGCGGTTTATTTTAATGATGTTGCACTATTTCAAACATGTTGAAATTGATATATATCACTAAGGTACATTACAAGAGGCTTACCATAGAATATTGCATTCATCAATATAGCATTCATCGTTCATTTACACGGACACACAAAATAATTCGGTAATGGCTTTTAACAATAATTGCTGGAGGTGCTTTTTCATTTGCTGAACGCGTTTTTAAATTTAACTCATATTTTGTCTATTACTTGGTGTGTATAAATTCTATAGATCCTATATAGGGCAGCACAAAAGTTCTCGAGTATATTTCCGTTTATTAACGGAAATTCCAGAAAGGAAATTTTAAACTGTACAATGCGTTTCCTAACTGAATTAAAAATTAGCTTTCTATGTAGTATATATACAAATCTATGGATCAGTATACAGGGCTGTACAAAATAATTCGGATAGCTTTCCGAATATTGTTGATAATTCCAGAAATTGGGTTTTTAAATAATACGTTATGCGTTTTCTAAAGTAAAATTACTTTGGCTATGTTGGAAAGTATTATATAATCTATGCTTAATGCATGAATTTTCATTCTTGTTATTGTGTATTAATCAGATTTCTCAACCTGAAATATCGTTTTATAGAATGTAATCAATTGTCTTATAGACGTTTTCATCTGCGTTATTGAATTTATACATGCGAGACTAACAAACTAATATTAACTTTAAAGTTAATATTAATGGTGTAATGTATCATGTTTGTCTGCAAAACATGTTTGTTGAATACGAAATTGTTTACTTGAGGACGATTGTTTTTAATACATCTCCTGTAAGTATTACGATGGCACCCAATGACTAGTTTTCTTTGTGTCTGTATTATATTTTCGTAGATTAAGAAACATTTGTGTTTTCATGCAGTGTATGCATGTCCCAAGTGCAGTGTGTTTTAAAATTAGTTGTCTGGAACTTTAAGGGGTGATACATTGGGGAAAAAAATTATGGGAGAATGTACGGTTGCAACTAAAATTTTACTGCGAAAGCCTTATTTTGCAGAAACACAATGTAACGTCCAAGTCTAACATTCATTGCAACGTCCCAACCGCGATTCAAACGCGGGATCTGGTATTCGTAAATGGAACTTGGTACCATTGCACCTGCGAAACAATGATTTACAGCATATATCATTTTTATGTTAAAATATCGTGCAGATTCTTATTTCATTTTTTATATATGTGTGTGTTTACAAGAGAAAATCAGGTGGTGTATTGTTTTTATTTTCAATATTACATTTGATTCTATAATAATAATATTTCTCAATTATAATAAATATAAATATTTCTTCAGTTAATATACAATTTTTTATTTCAAACTAGTCAAATATTTTTGGAAAGATTTATGCCTTACGGGATGTAAAATAAATGAAATATTTTACATAAATTCTCACGCTATCGATAACGACACGACTATTATCAGTCTATGTTTTAAGTCATCTGTCATGAGATATCTTGTCAGCTTTTTGTAAAAATAAAGCGTCACTGATGGTTGCTCCTACATTTCTGTAAATAGATTAATGTATTGTGACGCATAAGTAAATGTAGTCTCCTAAAAGAATAGTTTAAATTGATTTTGCCGTACAAGTTTCTGTTCTTTAAAACATATAAAGAAATAATCTCATAGTGTTGATATTTGATTTGAAACATATTATATTGTTTAACTTAAATTTGAACGTGCTGATTAGATTGATATTGCATATTCTTTTTGTTCATACATTAAATAAATTCATAGATTAATTGTTTGTTTGGCGATGCTAGTAAAGTGATATACATCCGTCTAACTTGCGTTGCAATACGTAAATCACACAATGCATGAAATTTGACTGCAGTTCACTAAATTAGCGATCACTCCTTTTCAGCCTACTTTTTTTGGTAATTTATAATATTGGGAATTCGGTATCCCAGGGAAAACCTAAGAAACAAAGGGTTGTAAGCAGGTACTAATTACCTCTTAAAAGAAATTCCACCACTTTTCTCGAAAAGAAATTTTTATCTTCGCAGAATGCGATGAGAATGCGAAATCCCTTTTCAAAAGTAGTGGTGAAGGTTGCCTAGAAGGTTGCCTATCAGGCGCTTAATGAGAACACTTAGCCAAACACTTGAAAGAGAAGGTTTCCGTGTCGATAGACCCACTCCATCGATTAAAGACAGTTTAAAAGGATTATAAAGGTTTTTTAAAAGACATTTCAAGGTCCTTTTGCACAGCATTTGCAGAAAACAGTGCTTTTATACTGACATTTTGTATGATGATTTTAAAAATCCTTCCTCATAGAAATTTTTAAAAATATTTTTTGATAAATAGATGATAGAAATAAAAATTATAAAGTCAAAAATTTTAGATGAAATGAGATGTACATCATTAAAATGAAATTGAAAAAACAAATCCAATATTAAGAACGTGTTGATTGTTTTATATACTAATAAATGATTACTTAATATTACATACATATATAAAACTTTATTTTTTCTAAAATATATTATTGTTTCAATTATTGTTTGAAAGATTTGAAGACGATTATATACAAACTGGTTTTAAAACGTGTTAATTATATTTGTAATGAGACATAGCGAATGTTTTCTATTTTTCCTGTTTTAACAGAATTTTCGTAGGCACAAATAATTTCAGTTCAAAATACCAAAATCTATTTCATTACGCAAGAATTAATTATTGCATAATTGTTTAAAAGTCAGTAAGAATGTTTTCCCCGTATATATTTTGAAAATAAAAATAATGTTCTTGAAAAAGTTATTTGGTTAAAGATTACGAAATTTACTTTTTTTTATTTTCCTAAACGAAAAAGCTCTCTGTACAATTTTTTTCTTCATTCTGTTACGGTATTTTGGAAGTATTAAATAATTAATTACCTCACTGAAGATGTATAACTGCCTTATTTTTTATGTAAATTTTAATTTTTTCATTAAATAGTTCTAGAAACATTTTAGTTTAATTAAACAGTCGTAACTAATAAAAGAATTGTTAAATATATACGAAAGAAAATCATATTACTAATGTGAAATTAAAATATTTAACATTGCAAAAAGCAATTTATTTTAACAGAAGCCAGGAAGCAATATTCTAAAACCAACATCATAGCGAATATTTATTACCACAAAGTTGTCTCAATATTCAGCCAACTTTGAACTGAACAACATTATCCAACATTGGTCTGCTTCTATACTGGAAATATTTAACTAATTCTTCGTTTATCGAATGTTAATTACACTGGACTCCAAAAATTAAGTTACAACCAATCATTTGTGTCTAATTTGAAAACAAATGAACAAAAAGAAAAAATTTAGAGAAATTGTGCTTTAAATAGTTATTTATCGAATTTTATTAAATTTTAACATCAAGTATGATTTACAAATAAAAAATTTAAAAATTACATGGCAGTTTTTTGTGAAAAAAAATTTTAATAAACGAATTTTAATAAAGCATGTGTCTGGACCTACGTGTAATGCATTTGTAGCATCGACTTTCCATACTGTTAATTAAATTGTCGGACACTGGAATGGGAAACAAAGACCATACATGGAGAAACGCATGTTCCAGCTCATTTAACGATATCGGAGGAGGACGTACGGCAGCCGGGTCTCATATGTGAGCAATACGTAAGCCCATTGTTGTCTGTTCCAGGTAACGTGCTTTCTTGGCCAACATAAACAAGCACTACTGTGTTGTAGATTAATAGGGCCACACACAACGTATCGTCTTACATAGAGTCCTTAATTGTGAAGACGTTTTTGTACCGTAGCAGAATATATTGTCATCCCTGTCGCTTTACAATTGTGATGTATTATTGTAAACATAACGTAGTAGCAAATAGTTACTTGTACATATTGGTTATATGGTTGCAGCAATATTAGGTCAATTTTGGGCTGTTTTTATATTGTAAATATTTAATAAATGCTATCTGTATCCGCTTTCATACAATGGTAGATATATTCAGTATGATTAAAAAATGACTGGAGAAATTGTAAGAGGTGGTAGTGCACAACTACAACAAACAATTTTTAAATAGGAATCTAGGGATACAATTCATTTATTCAGTTAAAAATACAGGATGTCTCAATCTAATTTTGATTTTTATTCACAATTTTAACAATAGTGAAAATATTTTAATAAAGTTTTAAATAGACTTTTTGTGTGTGTGTGTGTGAAAAATAAGATACCATGAGAAATGGCAGAAGTCACTACCATTCTTATGCAAAAAACCCTTAAGTAGACGCTCTTTTAATATCGAGTGTAATTTACAGTACATACTGTTCCATTTATCATAATGCTGTTCACTTCCATCCCTTTTCATGATTATTATCATGAAAATTACTATGAAAATTACTATGAAAATTTTCATAAAATAGCAGTGAATGTCTGCCCCACTCTCCAAAACTGTGTACTCGGGGCCTGAAAGACTATGATTTGTTTGTTTTCATACCTCTTAACCATTTATTTCATGGATTGTGAGTTCGTCACTTGTCTTGACACTTTGAAAGAAAATCAGCGGCAAGCGTCACATTGACTTGAATTTTGACCCAGAAATTCTACTTACTAACGATGACTTTCTGCTACAGGAGTGGTTATTTAATTTCATTAGTTAAGAAAGCTTCTGATGCATAAAATGTTTGATTAGGGTCAATTTGAACCCTGGGATAATTTTGGTGTTAAAAGAGTCTTTAAAAGAAGTTAAATAAAACGGTATTATCCCTTGCTGTTCTTTCTGTGCCTTGACAGTTCATCAAAAAATTTTCCTTAATTCACATAAAATTAATTATTAGACCAGTAGTCTAACGCTAATAAAATTTACAGTTAATAAGTTATCAAGTAATTTTCATAGTATAATACACAATACGTAGCTGATTTTAAATTAAATGTACCATGGGAATGTTATAATCATGAATATATAACATTACTAAAAGTAATGAGTTTCAAAATCCGGATTCATGGATATATACACCTAAGCCTTAATGTGATAAAGCCCGGTATCCGGAGTTACAATCCTAACTATTTTGTTTCACACCACCCCTAAGAGTATAACTAAAATAACATATAAAATCATATTTTGATGTATCAATTTTCTTTTTTTGAGCAATCAATCAGTTTTTCATTTTGAAACGAAAACGACAAAAAACAAAACAAATTATAAACACTGATTGAAAGATATCCGAAGAAAATATATCAAAATATACATCGTGCCCATTAAAATCTTGAAACTCTTGCCAGTCGATTAACTTCAGAACATGACTACAATCATAAACTTAGTGTTTTTAAAAGGTGTATGGAAGCTATATGATGAGACCACTTACAGTGACACCTACTGATAAACTGTGGAGTTAACATTCCTATCTCAAAAACGCTACGAGATAAGCGGAAAATGTAAATTACAAAATTGTAGAGCGTCCTGTATTTGGTATGAAATGGTGTCTCATATATACATGTGAAAATAACTTTATGACCAGTCATGTTAATGCGTTATATCCAATCACTAGCTTAAAAACGCTTCTAATTGCATACAGAAGTGTGACATTATAGAGCCGACGCGCATTTGCTAATAAAACTAACACATGTAAGAAAAGTACAGTTCGTTTCAATAAGAATATAAAGTTAAGTATACTCAGTGTATAGACCATCGGAACCGTTCGACAAGTTTCAGTCCACTAACTTGTGCGCAATCTACCAAGAATTTCAAGAAAGATTTTTGTAAAATAATTTTACTGATGCACTCACTTTAAAAATGACATTTTCAAAACGAGAGCAAAAAATACTCAAATCTGAGTATGTCGCCTAGTCAAAATGTCTCCGAATAAAAATTACTCAAGTTTGAAACATGTATAGACTCATTTCTGAAAACATGCACACACTCAAGAATAAAACATCATGTGCTCCTATTTGAGTATGTCCATGTTTCAAAAATGAGTATGAACTGATTTCTATGTGCTCATTTCTATGTGCTCATTTTTGAGTATTTCCATGTTTCAAAAATGAGTTTGAACTGATTCTAATCGTTTTTGAGTATGTCCATGTTTCAAAAATGAGTATGAACTGACCTCTATGTGCTCAGTTTTGAGTAAGTCCATGTTTCAATATTCTGAGCATTTCTGGTATTTCAGAAATTGAAAGCCTTGGGTCGTCCTATTTGAAACATAAAGTTTCATACAACATTAATTAATCAGATTATAGTCACTTTCACGCATAACATGAAACATTCAGTTCCTGTCCGATAGAAGCAGTCACGTCAGATCAGTTGCGATAATCTGAGGCAGGCACAAACAGAAGTGGAGTGAGATTTTTCCAAACACCCTCTACTTTTATATTACACATACACTTTCTTTCTGCAGGGATTTTTGTAGGAACATCTTTTTTCAGCGAAGGAAGAGTAAGGATATTTTCTGTCTTTCGTAGGGGCAATCTTTTTACTTTCTTCTATCTTTACAAGAAGAAAGTATTGGATTCATGAAAATTTTCGACTTCCGGTTTTCGACGGATTTATACGTTTTAGAAGGTCCTGAACACGATTTGACTGTTTTTAGAAAATGTCTGTCTGTGAGTTTGTCTGTCTGTCCGTCTGTCTGTCTGTATGTGACACAAATTTTGTGGGCGCTCCATCTCAAGAACTAATGCTCGGAATTTAATAAAACTTTAGATTCAGTTAGTCTCTGATATAAGTTGGTGCTGATTAGTTTTTGGTAAAAATCGCCCGACTTGTGGCGTTGCTATGCAGCATTTTTCGCGATTTCCGCAATAGCTCTATCTCAAGAACTAATGCTCGGAATTTAATAAAACTTTAGATTCAGTTAGTCTCTGATATAAAGTGGTGCTGATTAGTTTTTGGTAAAAATCGCCCGGCAGGTGGCGCTGCTATGCAGCATTTTTCGCGATTTCCACAATAGCTCTATCTCAAGAACTAATGCTCGGAATTTAATAAAACTTTATATTCAGTTAGTCTCTGATATAAATTGGTGCTTTGGTAAAAATCGCCTAGCAGATTCTGCTGCTATGCAGCATTTTGCAGGATTTACACGATTTTAGCGATAGTCATATCTCAAGAAATAATGCACGTAATTTAATAAAACTTTCGATTCGTTTAGACCTTGATATAAATTGGTGCTGATTCTTTTTAGTGTATGCGAAACCTGTGTGAGATAGAAGAAAGTTTTGGGATTGACACATCCGACTAGTTTAATCTGTCACCACTGCTTTGCATGTTCACTTATATTGCCATATTTGCTACACTGTTAAAAATTTGCAGCAAACTGTCCAGTCGTTTCACCATTTTTATAGGAAACAGCAACATAACCGTAATTTAACAGTATTTTGACCATAATATGGTCAGAATAGCGTTAAATTACTGTTATGTATACTGTTAAAAAATTGCAGCAAACTGTCCAGTTATTTGACCGTTTTTGTAAAAAAAATGTTTATAGAACCGCAATTTTCTATTCTGATCACAATATGGAGAATAATATGGTCAGAAAACAACTAAATTATGGAACTGTTTTCTATAAAAACGGCCAAATACCTAGCCAGTTTGCTGCAAATTTTTAACAGTGTAACCATTTTCTATAAAAACTATCAAATGACTGGACAGATTGTTACAATTTTTTAACAGTGTAGAGTATTTTTGATAAGATTTTCAGCATGCGACTTAGAAGGATGGAAAATTAGTTTTTCTTTTTTAAAATGGTGATTGATTAATATTTATTTTTCTTTAACAGAAATATAAAGAAATCAGAACGGAAATCGAAATATACATTGTAAAAATACTCAAAGATTTTAGAAAAAAAAAACCTGTCAGACATGATGTGGTAAAAGTGCTTATTTTGCGGAAAAATCTGTAAGTTTTTTTTTTAATGCTCAAAATCCGTTAGAAAATTCGCAATAAATGCAGATTGTTTCCGGGTAAAATAAACAGTTATTTACGGACGTATATTTATTCGCGGAAATGAAGATAAAACGCAATGAATGCACGCTTGGATTTAAAGACTTTTGCTTTTCTGAATCCCATGTTCTCCAGTTCTCTCGAAAACCCATTTTCTATGGCGATCAGCGGAACTTGCGTGGGCTTTCAAAGAAATAATTTTAGTAATGTAGTATTCTTGGAATCTGGGAGAATGTTGGAAAACAATAGAAGTATCTGTGGATCGATAGAAGGAGAAGATGCTGAGATATCTTCCTAGAATAGATGAAAAGTATAATTAGCAAAGTAAAATTTTACTTTTAATATCCAATTACATTTTGCGCTCAGAAAATTTTAAAGTTGTTAATTTTTCTATAAATTATATAATTAGCGAGTTAAAGCAAATGCTTATATAAAAGATGAATAAAAAAATAAATATACTACTATATGTATTAGTCGCTTTAATTTTATTATTTAACTTATTCACGAAAACTAATTTAATTAGCCATGGATAACTATTTTCGTGTATGTAATTCATAAGGACATAATATACGCAAATATTTAAATTTTTGCTTTCAATCATTTAAATCTGCAAAGAGGCTGATTTCATTAACCATTGATTCAAATACTCAATTTGTACTCCAATATGATATAATACAAGGGTTTTTTAATTAAATAAAATTAGTTTTTACATTTAAAAAAAATCATTTTAAAGAGAAAAATATCAGGAGGTATCTTCTATACTATTAAAAACCGTTCGCGTATCTATCTATGTAACCTCAAAAACTAGAAAACCACAGGGCGCAGGGCTAGCAAATTTTGCACACGGATAGCTGGTAGGGGGTCCATGAACGATCGGGGCAAAAAATTCGAAAATTTTAAATAGATTTTTGATAGATTAAATATTAATTAAAATCTATCCACAAAGAGATCTCATCAAAAATACGCTTTTTTATTTTTGGTTGGTTGGTTGTATAGAATCTCCAAAGAAGTAATTAAATAAATCAAGGTAGGGATGATTGCAATTCCCAGTCGAGTGTTTAAAATCGATGGATCAGAGATTATATGAGATGTAGACAATCAACTTAATTATTGACCGTTGCCAAATGCTAAAAACTTAATTTTAAAAGATTTTATCGACTTAATGAATGATAATTAGCTGGGTTTAAGAATTTTTTTACATGACATATATTAGTATGATAGAGATTATTAATACAGAAAACTTTATTTAACAGATTATTTGTTAAATTTGTGGAGGATGGGGAGGGGTGGAGGTAAACGACTTTTTATTGAATATCACACATATTTTACTTGACCACGCGCCACCTGGCGGCGGCTTTTTCATTAATTGACCCTCCTTATTAATAAATCCAAATCTACTGCTCTGATTTCAACTGAACTAATTACATTTAACAAATAACATTTTTTTATTCACCCGTAACGTTTAATCGCTGTTTTATATAGATGATACCGCTATTTTAGAATAACAATTTTCGTAAAAACTAAATTTATGTTCCTAATAAAAGTACAGAGCCAGTATTCAGTTATGCATACCAACAGTCAAAGTTAGTGATTTGTTGTTGAGCACTTGACAGCGCGCCTCCTCGCGGCCCCTCCCTCAAGGTTTTTTCTCTAACTGTGCTTTATTTCCAGAACTCAGGTAATTATGTTCCGAACTTCTCCAAACCAGTTCCATTTTGCTAAATTATCATAAAAATCAGCATTCATAGCTTCAGGGTGTACTTCTAGAAAACAGTTACCAGTATTTCCGAATAATAGTCTAAGCCAAATTTCAAATTAAGTTCCTAGCATAAACAAATGAATCAATCTTTAAAGATGCAAATAGCGGCTCTTTTAATTTATCATTTGCTGAAAGGCACTTGAACATCCGCTCTCCCCGGCCCCTCCCTCAAGGCTTTTTGTCTAATTGTACCCTGTTTCCATATCTCAGCAACTAATTTTCCGATTTCAGTGCAACTGATTCCAAACATCATATTTAACTTAATAATCAACGTCTATATCATTAAAATAAATTTGTGAGTAGCGGGTATCCCTATTTCCGAATAACAGTCTAAGACAAATTTCTAATTAAGTTCCTAGCTTAACCAAACGAACGAATTTTTGAAGATGTATAGTGGTCCTTCTAATTAGTAATTTACTGAAGTGAACTTAAACATTCGCTCCTCCCCGGCACCTCCTTCAATGATTTTTTTTCTCTAACTATGCTCCGTTTCCATAACTCAGCAACTAACTTCCCGATTTCAACGCAACTGATTACAAACATTATAATTAACTTAATAGTCACCCTCTATAAAATTAAAGTTTATGAGTAGTAGTTACCACTATTTCCGAATAATAGTTTAAGCCAAATTTGTAATTATGTTCATAGCTTAACCAAAGGAACGAACATTTTAAGATGCAAAGTGGACCTCTTAATTAATCATTTTCTGAAGGACGCTTGAACATCCCCTTTTCCCGACCACCTCCTTTCCAAACGAAAATTTTTTTTTAAGAGTCATAGTAGTCCTCCTAATTAGTCATTTTCTGAAGGTCACTTCAGCATCCCCTCCTCCCGGCACCCCCCTTTAAATCAATGTGAGATATGCATATTACGGACGCCACGCTGCAATACCAACAAGCTGTAGCGGGTATTACGATAATTCTTTTACCTCGCATGCAAATAATTAGAGATTATTTAATTGCGCTTTATTATTTCATTTTTTTAAAATAAAGAAAAACATTTTATCACAAACGGCAACAACATTTTTATTCTATTTATTCCCTTATTCCAAAGATATCGTTTTATCGTCTGCTGCCATAGCA
This sequence comes from Maratus michaelseni, assembly GCA_963931845.1. Classification (NCBI taxonomy): domain Eukaryota; kingdom Metazoa; phylum Arthropoda; class Arachnida; order Araneae; family Salticidae; genus Maratus; species Maratus michaelseni. The sequence goes on along the minus strand of OZ007592.1, from coordinate 34,423,791 downwards.
ACAAAAATTAAGTTTCATTAAAGAAAATGCACAGTAGTATTTTTTTTCTAAATCGTATAGTTATTAAACAACTCAACACTTTAACAGGGGAATTAAATTCATTTTATTCACATTTTAGAATTAAATTTATGAACTCCCGTGCGTAGAACGGGTTAAACAGCTAGTCTATACTATTAAAATCCGTTCGCGTATCTATATGTAACCTCAAAAACTCGGAAACCACAGGGCGTAGGGCTACGAAATTTGGAACACGAGTTGCTGGTAGGGGGGCAATGAACGATTGGGGCAAAAAATTCGAAAATTTTAAATAGATTTTTGATAGATTAATTATTAATTAAAATCCATCCACAAAGAGATCTCATCAAAAATACCCTTTTTTATCTTCGGTTGGTTGGTTGCATAACATCTCCGCAGAAGTCATTAAATAAATCAATATTAGGGATAATTGCAATTGCGACTCAAGTGTTTAAAATCGATGGATCAGAGATTATATGACATGTAGACAATCAACTTAATTATTAACCGTTGCCAAAAGCTAAAAACTTAATTTTAAAGGATTTTATCGACTTAATGAATGATAATAAGCTGGGTTTTAGGGTTTTTTACATGACATATATTAGTATGATACACGTTATTAATACAGGAAACTTTATTTAACAGATTATTTGTTAAATTTGCGGGGATATGGAGGAAGGAGTGGGGGTAAACGACTTTCTATTAAATATCACATTTATTTTGCTTGACCGCGCGCTACCTGGCGGCGGCATTTTCATTAATTGACACTCCTTATTAATAAATCCATATCTACTTACATTTAACAAATTTAACATTTTTAGCTGCACCCGTAACAATTAATAGCTGTTTTATATAGATAATTCTGCTATTTTAGAATAACAGTTTTCGTAAAAATTAAATTTATGTTCAAACAACAAATTACGCTCAATTTATGTTTCATAAAAAATATATATATTCATAAACTTTAGTTTGGTTGTACTGATTTTTACTTTTAATTTTGGTTTTAGAATTAAATTCATGAACTCCTGTGCGTAGAACGGTTTAAACAGCAAGCTCTTTATAGATAATACAGCTATTTTAGAATAACAGTTTTCGTAAAAATTAAATTTATGTTCCTAATAAAATGGTACAGAGCCCGTATTCAGTTGATACATACCAACAGTCAAAGTTAGTGATTTGACTGTGACCGTTAGTGATGTTGAGAACTTGTGATCGGTGCGCGTATCTACCCTATTAAAATACGTGCGCGTATCTATGTAACCTCAAAAACTCGAAAACCACAGGGCACAGAGCTACGAAATTTGACACACGGGTTGCTGATAGAGGGCCCATAAGCGATTAGGGCAAAAAATTTTAAATAGATTTTTTTTTCTTATGTTTAACCCGTAATCGCGCGAGTTCTAACCAGTTCTAAATGTTTACTGCAATGTGAGATATGCATATTACGTACGCCACGCTGCAATAATAAGAAGCTGTAGCGGGTATTACGATAATTATTTTACCTTGCATGCAAATATGCAAATTAGAGATTATTTAACTGCGCTAATTATTACCTTTTTTAAAAAATAAAGAAAAACATTTTATCACAAACATTAACAAAAGTTTTTATTCTATTTATTCCCTCATTTCAAAGATGTCGTTTTATCATCTGCTGCCATGGCAACATGATAAATTAAATTTCATTAAAAAAATGCACAGTAGCAGAAAAATATTTTTCTAAATCGAATAGTTGACCAACTCAACACCTTAACAAGGGAATTCATATTTCTTATTTAGATATTTTAAAGTTGTTGTTATTTTTATTTTTATTTTGGTTTTAGAATTAAATTCATGAACTCCCGTGCGTAGAACGGGTTAAACAGCTAGTAGGTAAATTAAATAAAGACACAATAATGAAATAAAGAATCTTTATTTTAAATAAAAGATATCGTATCTATAACCAATTATTTAATAAACTGACTAATAATGATATACAACAAGATAAATTCACAAATTTAAACATTTAATTTCATAAATATAAACATTTAATAAAACATTAGGGTGATTTAATAAGACATTTAAATAGTCACAAATATCAATGTTTATTTTTTAAAATTGAAAACAATTTGCAACAGTTTCTTATGCGTTCTTGTAAACTAAATACGGCCACTAATATCCATGAAAATTTTGAAAGGTAAAGAAAAAACGACTACATAACCGTAAATTAACTGAATTCTGACCATAATATTGTAACGACCGTAGAAACCCATGGCCTATCCTGACTCATGAGTTGCTGGGCTAGAGTTGTCCAGAGTTTGTCCATGGTTTTGTCGCCTAGCTTCGGAGGTTGATCGCCGTGCAATCGAATCGAAAGGACAGTTTTATGCGAAGAGACTACAAGAGATGTTAGTTGGCAGGTCAAGGTGAGTGAACCGAGCTCAGCTGATGGAGATGGAGAGAAGTTTGTGCAGATGATGGCTGATCAAAAATGTGAACTGTGCGTGTGTAGGATATGGAGTTTTGTTCGCTGGGTTTTTTTAAGGAGAAGTGTGATGTGTTTTTAAAGTTTTTATAATGTTTTAAGGTGTACCAATGAAGCTGAATAAAGTTGTTAGACGTAAAGCGTCACTTCGGATCTGACTGGAGTTGCCATTCACTTCGTTACAATATGGGCTATAATATGGTCAGAATAGCGTTAAATTTTGGTTATGTACACTGCTAAAAAATTGCAGCAAATTTTCTACTCATTTGACCGTTTTTGTAAAATATGTTTACATAACCGTAATTTAACTCTGTTCTGAACATAATATGGAGAATAACATGGTCAGAATAGCGCTAAATTACGGTTATGGAACCGTATTCTATAAAAACGGTCGAATGACTGGACAGTTTGCTATATAGTGAATTGCTACATAGTTTTAAATAATTTTAATCATACTATACGCACCGGCGACAAAGCAATGTAAGGGCTAGTTTAAAGCCCAGTGAGATTAATAAAACTTGAAAGAATCATAAAAGGGGTGACAGGCCAAATGTGAAATGTTCGGAACAAAAATCCTTTCAATAATTTTGATACATTTTGATGATTTTCACCACCTCTTGCCTATCTAAGGCTGTCTTTAAACTCAGACTCACAGATTTCGAACAAAATCACAAAATTAATTCATCCCTACATGCACAAAATTTTATATAACATACTCACGAAATAAAACACATCTTTCAGAAAATAGCGTCAAAGATGAAGTTTTCAAGTTTATAATATCAACTTTAATGAGTTAATTTTTAAAAAGTATTGTTTATAATTTATGTTTAAATTTTGTTTGGGGCATAAAAATTGAAAACTAGTCGGATGTGTCAATCCCAAAATTTTCTTCTATCTCACAAAGATTTCGCATACACTAAAAAAATCAGCTCCAATTTATATCAAGGTCTAACTGAATCTAACGTTTTATTAAATTCAGTGCATTAGTTCTTGAGATATGACTATTGCTAAAATCGTGTAAATCCTGCAAAATGCAACATAGCAGCGCCACCTGTTGGGAGATTTAGACCAAAACCTAATCAACAGCAACTTATGTCAACGTCTAACTGAATCCGAAGTTTGGTGAAAATCAGTACTTTAGTTCTTGAGATATAGTTATCGTGATAATAATGAAAAAAGTAGCATAGCAGCGCCACCTGTTGGACAATTTATACCAAAACGTAAGCAGTATCTATTTCTGTCAAGGTCTAACAGAATCTGAAGTTTGATGAAATTCCGTGCATTAATTCTTGAGATATAGCTATCATAAAAATCGAGAAAAAAGTGGTATAGCAGCAACACCTGTTGGGATATCTACACCAAAACGTAATCAGCGTCTATTTATGTCAAGATCTAACTGAACCTGAAGTTTGATGAAAATAAGTGCATTAGTTCTTGAGATAGAGCTATTGCGGAAATCGCAAAAAATTCATCATAGCAGCGCTACTTGTCGGGCGATTTTCACCAAAAACTAATCAGCACCAATTTATATCAGGGACTAACTGAATATAAAGTTTTATTAAATTTCGTGCATTAGTTCTTGAGATAGAGCGCCCACAAAATTTTTGTAACATACAGACAGACAGACAGACAGACTCACAGACTCACAGACAGACATTTTCTAAAAATGGCCAAATCGTGTTAAGGAAAAACGTATAAATCCGTCAAAAACCGGAAGTCGAAAAGTTTCATGAATCCAATACTTTATTCTCCAATTATATCTATCTCTAGAAATTGGTCGTGAATTATGCTGTTGTTGTTGTTGTTGCACAACCCCTTATGCCAGCAGGGCTAGACCAGGTCCATGATATTATACATCATAAGGAAATCCAGCACCATGAAGGGATCATCAGCAAGATCCTGCTTGGAGAGCCCCAGGCACACAAGGATGTGATCAGGGGAGGCCTGCTCAGTGGAACACATGGTGCATATTTCAAAGCACTTGGTGCCCTCAGAAAATTTCATAGTTCTAATGTGCCCACTACGAAAGCGAGCAAGAGTGGTTTGTTCCTGTCTGTTACAACCAAGAGCAAGAGATCCTCCCGGTCGAATACTCAGGTACGAATGGTGCTCTGGTGGAACAATCCAAGTGATCCTATTCTTGCTTTATGTTCTTCAGTGTGTTTCCAAATATGTGAAGGGTGCAGAAGGCACAGAGACTTCACACCTTGGCCAAGGTGTCCGCGATCTCATTTCCCTCAATATCGACATGGAAATGAATCCACTGTAGATATATCCGATGAGACAAGGAAAGTCGTTTCAGTCTGTTAAGAATAGTCACTCCCATATTATCCCGCACACTATGCCGATTGGCCAAGAGTTGGATTGAACTTCTGCCATCGAACAAAATCCAGATTTCATTTCCATGAGTGAGTGACAAAAGTGAACCAAAGCCTTCGTGAATTATACTGAAGTGACTAACTTGTACTAAAGTTTATACCTATTGCATACATACATAAATTTTGTACCAGGTATACAGGGTATCACAATAAAGATTGTCACAAATTTAAGAAATTATAGAATACATTACTTTATTATTTTGTATGGGATATAAGGCTCGTGTGAGCCTTTTAAGTATAAATAGAAATGTTGTAATCACTCTTGGCTATTTGTCATAATATTATAAAATTAGGGAAAGGAATGCTGAACTCCCTTCGTAAGTCTTTTACAAAGAATCTTGGTGAGTTTTGGCCATTTTTAACCATTTGGCAACCTCTTAGCGAAAATCAGAATTATACCATTAGAGACCACCTCAAATATGGGGGGGGGGGGGGGGGGCAGGAGCCCCTCATACTTCTGCATTTGTCAAACTCTGGTTTCGATATAAAGATTTTTTTTAAATCATAACATAGTTTAAATAAATATAGAATAAAAAAGACAAAGACTTTCCGTTATTGTGCTTGTTCTTTGGGCGCAAGCAAGTACTCATTCCATTTTCATAGTTGATAAATATATTCATTTTTTCCGTTTAATAAGTTTCAGTATGCATAACTTATGATTAAACTTTTTACGTGCCTTATATCCAAAATTTAAAGACCAGAAACAGCTTGTGTCAATGTATTGTATTTTATCTTTTTGTTGTAATTGGAAATTCATTTCCTCTTGCATCATCCAAACTCCCTTTCTACTTAAAGTTTTGAAAGTTTGATCAAAAGACAATTATTTACACCTACGCAGTGTAGAGGTAGGGATGTACTTTGATTTACAGAAACGAGACAATGAAACTGGCGCATGCGCACAACATTATGTTTACGTAACTGTTTCAGAACATTTTTATTAGAACTTTAAGTTTAGTTTTAGTTTAGTTTTTAGTTTGTGATTATGATTGTTTGTGAGCATGTCGCTCAGTTAAAAAGCTGTAAATAATTATGCTTCTGTGTTTTTCGTTGTGTGAAGTGTCATTAAATTGTGATGTATACTAATATCGTGAATTTCATGCCAAATAATTGTTTCGCTTGCTCAAATATAATGAATCATGAAGATGCGGAGCACCGATGTCCCGTTGGAATTTAGAGGTAAGAAAATTTATATCTTACCAATTTTATTTAGAAATCAATTACATTAAAATTGATTATTTACATGTTGACAACTTTGATTGAATTAGTAATATAGGCAGTCGGAGTTGTCACACTTTCAAATAAGGGAAATTTTACGAATTGTTTTTTTTTTTTAAATAAAAGTTTGTTTTCGGGTTTTAGTTCGGTTCTGATTTGAAGACATGTGTGAAAATATTTGAGTTTAGTTTATTAACTTTGAAAAGTAACGTTTGTGGTTTTACCCGTAACCATTTTCGACAGACTTGTCTCAGTTGAAATATTGACACACATTTTAGACTATTTTATTTATCTTAACTTTGCTCATGTAATCTAAAGACGGAATTTTGTAATCGATTTTTCAGCTATTTCCTGATAGACTAAAATTACAAAAATATGTAGACAGGTGTGTTTTTGATGTTGATAATACAATAATTTATTATTTTAAAACTTATATATAAATTAATAAATTAATTTTAAAGCACTGTTCCGGGTGCAGGGGATATTATAGTTTATTATTTATGGTTACAACTGTCTACAGGTTACATCAGCAATGGAGTTAATGTAACGCCAAATTATACACTCGCTTAAATATGCCAAATGGGTATGAAACTATAACAATGCGACTGATGATGAATTCCCCATAGACCATAAGGTAACGGAATTATTTTGTAGGTCCCTGAAAACAAAGTATAAATGCTTCACACTTCATTTTCAATACCGAACATTCTATAGTAAGCCTCAATAACATATAAAATTTATATGGCTATCCGACTATATTTACGACAGTTAGAGAACGGAGAGACACACAGAAGGGAGACAGACAGACAAACCGAATTCATAAACAGTTTTCAACTATGTTGAAAAGTTTTATAAATTATGATCATTTATGTCACAAGATAGAAATGTGACATTAAATGTTCAAAAGAAAATTAATGATATCATTTCTTATCTGTAGGAATATAACACAGATGAACATAATTCGTAAATTTACTGTCTAATCAATGAAAGTTACACGAATAATTAATTAAAATTTATTCTTTGGATTACAAACATTCAAATGTATTTATTTTATTGCGCTAGTTAATAAATACAAAAGACTAAAATAAAGCCCTTAAATTTATTTTCTAATCAATGTAAGTTACACAAGTAATTAATTATAAATTCTTCTAGGTATTACAAGCAAAAAAATATATTTCTTTTCGTGCACTAGTTAAGAATACAAGGAAGTAAAATCAAGCTTATAAATTTACTTTCAAAATAATAAAATTCACACTAGTGGTTAATTATAATTTTTAATTGGCTTTACAAATAAACAATTGTGTTTAATTTTATTGTACTAGTAAATCGATAAAAAGATGTATTAAGTTGATAAATTTACAATCTAACCAATAAAATTTACACGGGCTATTAATTATAATTTCTTATTGTCCTTTCAAGCAATCAAATAATTTTATGATAAAAAAGAACTTTACGTTGTATACTCAACTATGGAAACAAAACAATATGTTGCTAACCAACGTACATTTTATTATGATATTTTAAACAAAGAAGTATAAATTAAAATAAAAAAAAATATTATTATTATTCTCAACGTTTCGGTTTATCTTCAAAACCATCATCAGGAGTTAATTTTCTTAATTACAAATCGGCGAAAAATTATTTACATGTTGTCTTATCGAAGCTATTTTCGATGAATCAACAAACAACGGAAATTTCATAAAAAACATTTTAAATAACCTCAGTTGCGCCATCTATTATCCAAAAGTGAATTTAAACAACATTACTGGAAAAATTATGCAACAAAATCAAAGTCCTTTCAATATACTGATCCAAACATTCGGAATTGAAAATGCAACATCAAAATGTTTTTAACTTTAATGCACTAATAAATAAAAATGGCTAAAATAATATATTATTGTAATTCTGATATTCATAAATAGGTTTTCGGTTATGATGTTTTTCTATCTTTAAATGTTTAAAAAAAAAAAAAAAAAAAAAAAAAAAAATTATTAAACTTATTTTATACATTTCAATTTTTTTTTATTTTATCGCATTCTATTGTAAATCAAATTCAAATTTGTGTAAAACACATTGTTATTTTTCTTATTTACCACGATTGCATAAATTCCCCTTTTTTTTATCACTGCTTCAAAAGATTTCAAAAGATGCAAACAGCATTTTGTATTTAATCCCGCTTACAGCCTGCCGAAAAAAAAAAAAAAAAATATATTTATAAAGAACTATTTGTCAAAGCAACAAAAAATATTTTAAATTTAACACATATTTCATCAACAGATAAATAATGGTCACATATTTTCAAACAAGTCTGAAAATAGTTTTTCATTTGCTGAAGAATTTGAAATGAAATATTCAGTCTTGCATAATAAATGAATTTTATAAAAGAGTTTTCAAAACACTTCATTATTTTCCTGTAGACAAATATATTACAAGATCTTTTTTTGTTTGAAGAACATTGGTTATTCTTTTTCATATTTTTATTTTTGCGATAGCTTTAACCTGTGATTTTCAAATGCTAATTTAGATGAACAAAAAAAGCATGTTAATTTTTAAACTAAACTTATATATATAAAAAAAATTATACTTTTGTCGGGATAAACTGAAAATCTTTTATTTTTTTTAATTAAAAAAAAGTTCGTTTTTCACTTCATTGTTTTTACTTATTTTTTTAATTATTAACTGTCTCAAATGTGTATTTGTTATCTGTTAAGAAAATAAAATAAACCAACTAACGCGTGCAAGGATTTCGCACGGCAGTCTTATATTTTTTTGCAGTATCTAATATTTATAGATGCAGGTTTAAACTTCTAAAGAAAAATTAAGGTTAGAAACATTTGCCAACAACATATGTCAAGAAAGAATATCATCTCATTTATTTCATGAAAGTTGCAGTAAAAACAGATGGAATATTAGAAAAGGCACGCGCGAGGAAAAAAAAAATAGCAATCGTATTTTAAATGCATTAGAGGATGACGTCATACGCTTCGGGAAAACACGGGACAAAGAAAAATAATTTTACTACATATAACATATTTACTACATATATTTTTTCCATTTATTCAATATAACAAATCTGCTCTCGAAGCTTTTAGACGGGAGGTGCTGGGTTCGATCCCAATCGCGCCCGTCGGCCTAATCGTTCGGAGTTTTCGTGGTTTTCTTCGAGCCGTGGATTTATCCATGCGTAAAAACGGGTTAGGTTCCCTAAGAAAGACCCCCACGAAGGGCACTCCCTCCGGGCCTATATCCCAAGTGTAGATAATTGGCCGTCAATAATCAACCCAACCAACCCAACCCAATATAACAAATCATACATTTAGGCTACAAGTTTTATTTTAAACGTGAAAAACCACTGCTACGATCGATCCGTGATGTATTTTTCTTCGAAACATTTGAGTTTCAATTTTGCTTTTTAATCATAAATATAAAATAAACCCGTACGTAATTTATCATTTTTGTACTATTTATCTATTTTTATCATAACTGTTGAGCATGACATATTACACTATTTTCTATTTGTGACAACATTCATTTGAGAAAAACCTTTCATTTCATTTATGAAAACAATGCTCATATAATTTTTAATTAACTGCAATTTTTAATTTAAAAAAATCTTGTTTTAACGAAATGTGAGTGTACTATGTGATAAGCCAGTTAAAAAACATTTCGAATGATATTTCATGCATCGTTGTACGTTTTGTAAATGTATAGAAAAAGGGATGTTGACAACAGAAATAATATGTAGGATGATTCAGAAAGTAATAGATAGTGATACCTCAATTTCTGATAACCTTGTAACAGACATAAGCAAAAACACGCACAAAAAAAGCAGTTAATTTAATTTAAAATTGGATTGTTTTAAATAATGACATTTTTAAACAAGTTGGAAATTGTACGTCAAACGTTACAAACGAGGTGCGTTCGTACTATAGCTAGTTATATAAATATTCAGATCTTGATGATTTTTAATTCTGTGAAATGAATTATATCGTCGGCAGATCCATTTCTGTCATAAAATAAGTATCTCGGTCGCTGGACGATTAAACGTCGAAAGCGCCTATAAAAAGAAAGCACCGATTTAAAAAAAAAAAAAAATCAAATTTCTTAATAAATGTTTTTATTAATATTTTCTAAAGTTTTGATTCGATTAAAAAAAAATTGAAATATCTCGACAAAATTCTGCAAAGATAATATATCAAATTCCAAACCATTCGGTTGGGTAGTTTTTGCGTTGTTATATGCGGACGGACGGACAGACAGACGGACGGTCAGACGGACAGACGGAAGGAACGGACGACGACAATAAGTGCTACGTATTTATACAATTACGAACGCACCTAAAAAGAAACTGAAATCAGAACATTTAAAGGACATTTTTGTTTAATGAATATTTTTCATTTATTTCAACGTTATGAAAAACCTTGTAAGTGAAATAAACACTTACAAAGTATTTTTTCTTACCTGCGTATGAATAAATGTAACACTTTTTCTAATGATATAAGCGGAAAATTTTTCGAAATATGCAAACAGACATTTGCCAATCTCTTTTAATACTTTCTCCACAAATAATTTAATAGAAGAACCGCTGCCTAGCTTACAAAAATCTTTTCTGTTTGAAATACATTTTATTGAAAGGTAAATAATGGCTACATATTTCGAAAAAAAGGTTTGAATGTTTTATACTTGCTTGAAAAGCTGAAATAAAACATTTTATCTTGCATAATAAATGCACTTTATGAAATGCTTTTCTGTAAACATTGTTCTTTTCGTGTTGACAAGTTTTATCAAATTTTCTTTTCCTGAATGAATATGTTTGTGTTTTACATTTTTATTTTCTGACAATTTGGTATGTCGAGAAGAAATACATTGCAAAATTTCATTCAACTATAATTCTAAAACGCATTTAATTTTACGATACAACTTTCTAAATAAACTGTGAAATATTATAATTATTTACTCATGTAACAGGTTTAAAAAGTGAGTGTGATCTCATGATGAGCCATGATTCCGGAAATTTTTTCCATATCTCCAAAAACTAATAGAATTACAAAATTAAGAGAAACTTCTTGTTCTAAAAATTTACGGAAGGCAAAGGGAGCACGTTTCTATCAGTAAAGTTACTCGTGGATAATTATTATTTTCTGAAGTTTCTGCTTGGTTCTTCTTTAAATGATTTCTAGAGTCGTCCGTAAATACATTGAGTTTTCGTACGATATTCGGCTGTATTAGAAAAAAAAGTCTACTAATTTTTACAGAATATAACCAACGATGAGAATTATTCTATTCTAGCGTAATTTCAGCTCTGCTGAAAAATTTATTTATATATACAATTTTTACAGTATGGAAACAGACCCAAAAAACATAAAGACGTTCGTATCCAAAACTGAAAATTGCTACATTTCCAGTTATGTCTCTTTTTTTATAAATGAAGAATCGATTTGACAACATAAAAAAAAAATATTTCTAACATATTTTCTCATTCATTTCAAATCGTTTTATTTACTAGGTACACCATAGATTTCATGACTCGCACGATACCTACTCTTGAAGATTATAAATTCTAAATAGTAATCTTCACCTTACTTAACGAGAAGCATTTGACGGTTAAAAAAGGTGAAGATTACTACTAAAAGTAGTCTCTAAAATTTGGTCATATTTGAAAATGTCATAAAAATGAAAGAATTAGGTATATTTAGTAGAGGTTTGCGGAAAACTTATTCTAACGAAGGAAGATTTTTTTACTACGTAAAAAAATAAATTAATATATTTGCCAATAGAGGACGCAGTGTTAATTAAAAACAAAAAAATATTGCTAAAAACGATATTTTTTGTTTCCAGATTAAACTTCACAAGCATTTTACAATAGCAAATGCTTGAATGTGTCCGCAACCATCAGTCCATTCATGTAATTAATGCGATGAAAAATGCTTTGCGACACTAAATCTCTTGCATTCATCCAGATATGCATGCCTGAAGTCAAAATGCTTTTCAATCACCCGTAAAGTGCAATTTCTTGTAGTGGCGGGCATATTTAACAACTGATGCTGTAAAATGCTTATAGTGTTTCACAGAAATGCAAATAATCGTTATTCGCCTCAAAACTACTTTAATTTAAACCTTGCAGTGTCCTCTATTGGCAAATAGTTTTATTTAGGAAAAGAATTGGCACGGAAAGACAAGGTACACACACAAGTTCGAATCCTAGCTCAGATATATTTTTTTCTCTCTTGGAATAAACCTCAACTATGATACTCCAACCTTTGAATATGATGCATCTAGTTGAAAAAAAAAACTTTCCTCTCTTCATAATGACATGGTATACAGGTACATGGTATTACATGGTATACAGGAATTTCCATGTTATATCTCACTTTCATCATCTAAAATGCTATAGTTATAGTTTGGATAACAGAAAATTAGCGCTGCAGTTCGCAGTCATGTCCAACAAATAAAAATAAATTATGTCAGCCAGGATATCGTTCGGGTAGCTTGGTAGGAAGAGTATTGGCACGGCAAGCCAAGGTACTCAGGTTCGAGTCCTGGTCCGGAATATAAACCTGAAATATTATACTCCAACCATTGAATATAGTTTTATCTTTTGAGTAATATTTTTGCTTTTTTGTATAAATGTCAGAACATAATAGCTCTATAAAGTATGTGTATGTAGATTGCCATTTAAATACCTTACAAATTAATTTATCTTATGCAAAAATAAAATTCAAAATAAGTTTATAATGTACTTCGTTAATTTCTAAAAGGTGTTAAATAAAACAGTAAATAAAACGAGATTTTTTTTACTTGGACCCTGTCTACATGTTTCGGTTTCACAAAAGCCATTTTCATCACAGAATATTCCACAGATGCATGATATATAATGTAATGATTTTAAACGCCATCATTTTACATTCTCTCTCAGATTACTCATGTTATTTTATGTTATATTTAATTTGATGTTTATTTCCATATTAGTACCATGGAGTAACTCAATCCATCATTTTGGTAAGTTAAATGATGATGTCTCCATATATATTAATTTTTTACAAACTCAATGGTCTCCCTTAGAATGGATGGATAGTATAGTTTAAAATTATTTTACATTCGTGAAGTTTATTTGGATGGCTTCTTTTTGATATAATCTTGCGAGTGCTGTTGTTTTTCTACTACTTTATATCAGCTATGTTTTCTTTTTTTCTACAACTAAATTAAAAATAATTATAATAATTTGTTAGAATATTTAAGCTTATAATGTTGTATGGTCAAAAATATTAATTCCTCAACAGCATATGACGGAAAAAGACGGACACGACGCAGAAAATTTTTTAACTGAAACTTTTTATTGTACTAAAAATAATCTGTCCATATTAGAATTAGTGTTATTTCTTCGTTATAGTCATCACCCAAGGATGAACTACCATGTAACAGAGATATAGTGCCAAGTTAGGTTGTAAAATCTTGCCAAACGGTTTGTAATCCTAAAGAAACAGCACGCGTTTATACTATCGTCATATTACTTTTTCCTTGATGTTGCAGAACTTCTTTAATATGTTTTTTCTTAATTCCATGATGCATTGTCCTTTCTTTAATCGTCTGTATATATTTTTATAAATATGGGAACAATCTTTGATTTACCTAGTACAGAGATAGGTGCAATTTCATCTTTTCAAAAGCGCAAGGGATTTTACCCCACGAACAACTGTGCGAAAATGACCATGATATGAAACTTTGTGTTACTAATGACAAAGATACATCGTAAAAAGGGGGGGGGTGGGCTCCCTGTGCGAATTTGGTTTAGAGTTCAAGAATACAGTCTGTAACTATTTTTAGGTTTATGTACTGTTGAACATACAAAAAATAATGTAAGAAACAACTATATATATGAGTGAAAATGTGACATTTGCGTATAATAATTATATAAGAGAAGTATTAAAAGTTAAAAAGTTGTTATCCTTGTGAAGCATTGTGAGAAATTGCTATGAAACATTAATATTAGATCATTATGAAACATTGTAATATATTCTTATTAAAATATTATATTATATTATTAAATGGAAATGGTATTTATTTTTATATCTCACGTGCGGGCAAGGTTCGCGCATTACGACTTTGGCAAAATTGACTGCAACTTGGCGAAATCTTAATTGTGAGGGCTGCTATAACAAAGAAGTACCGAATTAGTTTCTCCACATATCGGTATTAAGTTATACTGATTCATTCCATTTTTATGAATTTTTGAAATGTGGACGAATTTATGTGACACTTGGTATTTATTTATTGCCATGCAACAAACTCGCACTTGTTCTAAAACATTGTCCATTTTTGTATTCATTTTACTTCTGCCCAAATTTACCACCTCTTTTCATTATATTCAACGCTAAAGCTTTTAAGACAAATACAAACATAAATTTGTTACTTAATCCATTTCCCGTCTTCACAATAAACAATTTGATAAAAGAACTGTTGTTTAGCCTACAAAAATCTTTTCTCTCCAACATACATTTCATCTGAAAGATAAGTAATGATCACATATTTATAAACAAGTCTTGAAATTGCTTCGCGTTTGTCACAAAAGCTGAAATAAAATATTTTGTCTTGCATAATAAAAGCATTTTATAAAATGATTTTCCGAAAACGTAATTCTTTTCGTGCTGACAAATTTTCTTGTCAGCCTTTGTGTTGTTGAAAGAAAATGATTGTGGTTTTTCATCCTTTTATTCTTGTGACATCTCATTATTTAAAAGAAACAAACAGAAAAATCATAAATCACGTATGGATTATGATATATTTCTCAACATTTCACACATATTTATCTGTTTTATTGCGTCTACGTGTTCGATACCCTTGAAAAATATTTCAAACATGATTAAAATTACAAACATAAACTAAATTGAAAGACTAACAATACTGAGCGGAAATTAGCATTGTTGTAGAAGATATTCAAAATGTGACCATTTTTCTCTGGTAGAAAGATGTATGCGTTTTGTCAAATTTGTGGCCACTCTTCTCAATGTTGGAACACCTATTTTTTTTAATCTGATCTTCAATGTTTGTTTTCAGGTTAACGATGGAGTGTGCAATGTTTTTGCGAAAGTTTGAAAAAACGAAAAAAAGGATCACAGAAGAAGGGTCACATTTTGAATAGCTTCAGTAACACAATGTTAAGTTTCGCTCAGTTTTGTATCTCAGTATTGTTACTCTTTCAATTAAGTTGATGTTTGTAATTTGAATCATGTTTATATTTTAGTAAAAAAAATATTTTTTAGGGATTGCGCGACATTTCGATCACCCTGTATATCCTAAACAGAATGCAAAAGTTTCATTTTAAATAAATCATCGCAGTACCCGAAATAAAAGAATATCTCAGTAAACCTCGAATTAATCATGTAATTCAGCTCACCAATTAAAAGGATCGATATCAAGTCATTAAAAAATACAATTTCAATGATTATACGAGGTGCGAGAATTAATAAACGAGACTGGAGCAATTTAACAAATACAAAACACATTTCAGTCAAAATTCTTTAATAATTTTCAGTATTTATTTTCTGAGAATATTCACTTACATCAGCGTTCATACAAATTTTGGAAACATGCTTTAATATCCTCTGTCTTAATCCTTTCAAGCTCAGCTGTCACGTTCTTTTTGAAGTCCTCTACAGTTTCCATTTAAACTTGTTTTCAGCTTTGGGAAGAGGAAATAGTCTGGTGGAGAAAAATCTGGGGGACAAGAAGAGTGATAAAACTCCACAATTCCTTTATTGTATGAGACTACTTTGACTAGCACTGATGTGTGCGGCCGTGCATTATCTGCAGTACACGTTTTTCATGAAATTGTGGCCTTATTTGATGGATTCTCTGAATCAGACGCAGCAAAACCTCTTTGTTGACTATTTGTCCAGGCGTACCAAATGCCTTATTGATAATGCCACGTGATGAGCAAGACTTCAGTTATTAGACTTTTCGAACCAGAATTTCTGTTTTTTCAGGGATGTTGGGGACCGCCATTTCATGCTTGTGTCTGTTTGTTTCGGGGTCATTTTGATAGCAACAGGTTTTGTTCAAATACTGGTTGTCCAGAAACTCTTAAAGAATAAATTAAATTTATTTTGATTGTTTTATTTTCTACTTTGCCTTTTTCTCTGTTCTTATTTCGTTTTCTTCTTTCTTTATTTTCTGTTCAATCATCATCGACACACTGCGAAAACAAAGCAATACAAAATACAAGGCATGTCTCATAGCAACATAGCCCTTGGAACTAAACCAGGAATCAAACGACGAGAAAACTGCCTTATCTTTAGTCCATTACCCTAGATTTCAGCGCATGGATTTATTAAAAATCCCGTTTGAAATCTGCCACTTTCGAAATATGTTCTTGCATTGAAATCACGAATCAGCTCTGCACGATGAAAACATGCTCACAAACATGTGGCAAGAATTCATTTACTGATGGGAGCGAGACAAAGAGCAGTCACATCCTTGTGTGCTCTCATGTTTGTACCACAAATAAGACCATGCTCTTAATATGGGCATCAGTTTATATCTTGTACAGAACAGTCTCGGGCCAACATATGACAGCACATACCTGACAGTTTATGTATGTTTGATACGTGCGGATTGCTTCAACCACAACCGATTCCAGATTCGTCGTATTTTCGGATTACTGAATTTTATACCTACATGTTTCATTTTCAACAGATAAAATGTGCAATTTAAAAGCACTTTCTTTATTTTGTTCTATTTTGTTGTAACACTTGCAAAATGTGTGTTAATTAACGTTAAATCAAGTATATAGCAAATTATGGTTTTATTCCTAATACGACCACTTTAAAATATTTTTTTTGGTTTGAACTCTCCTCACCAAAATGCAACGGCGACAATAGTACGCCTGATTGCATTTTGAAAAAATATGCATAAATATTACATCCAACAACATTTAAAATGTTAATGAGGATATAACACATTTTATTGTGATCTGTATCCTTAACTTAGCCTGGGTTTCCTTTGGTATCCTTAACGTACCTTTGGTACAGGCACCTTATAACTTTGCACAATGAACAATTCTTTTTGACGAACTAGTTTATGTCCCTCCTGCATAATATATACACATGTAATCTATACTAATAAAAGAAAGTTTCGCTCTGTGTGTGTGTCTGTTGGCGATGGCTAGGAAAATTTAGCGCACCTAGAAGTCTGTAAATTTAGATTTAGGTAGTCCAAACACTCTCCTGGTATACCTGAGCCTCAGAGTTTTAAAATTTTGAAAATTAAAGTAGTTATCAATTAAAAACTGTTCAAAGATAACAAATAAGAAAGTCATTATTCTGAAGCGAGCTGGCGCATGTGCAGAAACCAATTTCCGTATCTTCCGGAACAGAAGAAAGAAAGCAGAAGACATTCCGTTTTTGTTTAAAGTATTTCTAAATTCGCCATGGACAAACGGCTAAAAATACGGAAAAACCGTCTACATATTCTAAAAGAACATACTTTCACGTCTCGAACGATCTGGTTAGTTTGAAAAAATTTTACATTTAACCCTTTCAAAAAAAAAAATCAAAAAGCATCAAATTCGTGTTTTTTATTTTCTCCCGTTTTCCGAGCCTTTCATCTACCGGAATACAAAATATACGGAAAAACGAAGGTCACCAATTTAAAGAACTGTTTTTGTCCTTTTCAAAGCCACCTTTGGTTTTAAAAAATACAAAAATTAACCCTTCGAAAAAGTATATTTTCTGTATGCCGTTTTGCGATTTTTGCGATTTTGGCAATTTTTAAAATTTCGCATTGGCGATTCAGAGACAGGTACGAAAAACTAAAAATACCAGATAATATCTACATTTATTCCTTTTTCGACATATGTATTTGTTTTTGAAAAATACGAATATTAACCCTTCAAAAGAAATTCATGCGCAGGACTCTCTTTTGCAAATTCCGATTTTCTGCTATATATTAAATCTGGCATCGGCTTTCTAAAATAACCAAACAAAACGCAAACACACCTAAAGACATAGTTTGCCTCATTCGACTTGATTTCGATACCCTTACAGATTTCAGTCATATTCGTATAGAACAGATTATTAATATTTCGGGCGGATTAGCTAGTGTTATATAAATGATAATTTCTAAATATTTTGCGTAAACTAAATTTAAAATCATTAAGAATTCTTAAATTTTGTGTAGTATTCCCACTATATAAACAATAATTATAAGCAATAAATAAGCAGACCTATTAAACTGAAGGCGCTTCTAATCAATTATAATGACAGAAACTGGTTGTTGCCGAAAAAGTACACGAACACAGCAAACGAATAATTATTTTGATTGGTTTCTGATTGCAAAATTTTTGCGTGAAAGATAGATTTATACTAACGACAACGTCGTCCAGATATGTATTGCAACAAACAAAACGGATTAAATACACTCATATAGAAAAATATAATAAATTATAACACCTTGTAATAATATATTTCTTTTAAATGCTAAAAGGTGTAAATTAACAACATAATATACAGTAAAATAACTTTTATTAGATTGTTGACATGTTTTGGCTCACTCCGAGCCATTTTCAAAAACAAATGAGAATATTTTATTGTTGCACGGTCTTTGAATACGTGCGTAATTTTTAAAAAGTACACGAAAATTAAATGATAGCATTTCAAATAATAACTTCAAAGACCGTGCAAACATAGAATATTCTCTTTTGTTTTTGAAAATGGCTCGGAGTGAGCCGAAACATGTCAACAACTTAATAAAAGTTATTTTACTGTAAATTATGCTGTTAGTTTACACCTTTTAGCATTTAAAAGAAATACACTCATATAGTTTTAATTAGTTTAATAAATAAAAGAACAGAATAAAATTTTTAACCTATGAAATTATATTTTATTATTCATGAATTCGGTGTAACTATAAACATATTACAGCCATTTTGTTACTGAAGAATTAGTACATACACTTGCTCCGAAAATAATTTCTGGTTTCCTAAACAAACAAAAAATGTAAAATAAAGGGTTTAATTTGAAACTACATTTTATTTACGGAAATTGGTTTTCTTTCTTTTCGTGACAGAATAATTAATGTCTATTTTAAACATCTTTCTACGGACACAACAAAACTTTTCTCTAAATAAGATGATTCGAAGTTAATAAGACAATAATTGTCGAATTATTGGTTTGTGGAAGAACGTTTTCTCTTTCTTTCTTTTATTTTCCCATGAAAGCATTGCGTTAGATTTTAAGGAATTTTCATTAAAATATTGTCTTATGATATGTTGTCGAACCCGGCCTTCCCGCGTTACAGAACATCGCTGAAAATTATTTTTTTTTATTTAAAATTCTAACATTTTTTTTACATTTAATATATATATACTAAAAAGAAATGGATCATCTTTTATTTGTCGAGAATTAAATTAAAATCATGCACTCATGACATCATAATTCGCTTTTATATTTTAACAGAATAATAAGGCTACTAAAATTTGTGACTCGTGCTATAGCCAGTATACACGTAGGACATATTGCCGTTATTATTATCTTTATACGCGCTATATATATATATATATATATATATATATATATATATATATATATATATATATATATATATAATCTTTATATTATAGGTTTCGCTATGGTACTCCATTGTGAAATTGGGTAATTTTTGAAATTCAATATTTGAAAAACCTGCATAATCATTAGATTTGAAATTTATATCAAGAAAAATACAGTTTTTTTACCTTTCTAACGCAGTTTGCCTATCAGTTTTCTGACAAATAATTTTCGAGCTGTTAATTTTTTCAGTAACTTCAAATGTTTAATTTTCCGAGATTAATATGCTTTTAAGGATTAACGAAAAAGCCAGTCGTCAGCAACGCGTATTATTAAAGAGGATTATTAAATCTGTCCATTATGCAACAAATTAATTCGCCGTATTTAGTTTTATTTCGTGAAATGCTACTTCTTAAAATATAAAAAACTTTCAGAAACTCGTGAAGTAGATATAGAATCATCCAGTAGATATGTTTTGTAATTTTTTTTAAATATACCATATTATTTAGCCTGCGTTTTGCGTAAAAAAATTTGCATTTAATATGACTATAAAGTTTAAGCTGCGGAATGCGATTATTTAGAGAATAAAAATTAATAGGATATTTAGAGAAGCAGCTTAGAAGAAACAATTGAAAAAATATATGGAATACACCATATTTACTTTCGTATTTTTTGCACTTATATATTGGAAAGTTTTAAGCATAATTAATGTCATTATTATCCCTCTACATGGGGCAAAATAAGTTGCAAGAATTCGTCTTCTTTTTCATAATAATTTTATCTTTAAGATAGTACATTACTTTTGGAATGATCTTACCACATTTCTCATGAAAATTTATGCCGAATGAAATATTTTCAACAAGATAAATACATACCTTTAATAAAAAAAATTCCGATTCCCGATTAATGAGGACTTTATTTCATGATCAACTAGAAAAAGAAACATGCGTACTGGTATATAAAATGACGAAGCTAACTGTTTATATGCATTTTTATTTAATATTTTATTGCGTGACTTCTCGATGTGACTAAACAAATATTGAAGACAAATTTTGTATTAGTAATGAATTAGTATAAGCTTGGGACATTGTTTAGGGATAATTTGTGGCTGTAAAAAATAAACTGAATAATTTTCGAAGAAAAAAAGTATGAATTTAGTTGCAAATTAAATTTTATTGACGAATTTTTTTCCGTTTCCTAACGAAATAATCGATGCCTATTTTAAGCACCTTTGCAAATAAAAAATAAATGCACCAAAAAGTTATTTTATTTTCTAAATATTCGTATCGCATTCTGTGAAGATGAAAATTTATTTTTGAGAGAAATGGTGGAATTTCTTCTAGGGGATAATCAGGCCCTGCTTACATCCCTTTGTTTCTTCTGATTCCCCCGATTTCGATTTCTCAATATTCTAAATTCCCAAAAAATAACAGGATGAGGAAAAAAATATTTTTATAGTAATCGCTGATTTAATGAATTGCATGTAAATTTCATGCACTGTGTGATTTATATATTGCAATGCAAGTTAGACGGTGTATATCAATTTAGATACACCGTCAACTAATCAATTAATGTATGAAATTATTTAATGTATAAACATAAAAAATATACAATATCAATCTAATTATTGCGTTGAAATAAAAGTTAAAACAATACAACATGATGTTTCAAATCAAATATCAACACTATGAAGTTATTTCTTTAAATATTTTAAACATAAGGAACATGTACAGCAAAATCAATTTACATCAATTCTTTTAGAAGACTACACTTACTCATGTGTGACTATAAATTAATCTGTATCAGAAATGCAGAAGCAACTATCAGTGACGCTTTATTTTTAGAAAAAGCTGATAATATATCACAAGATATATAATTTAAAACATAGACTGATAATAGTCGTGTCGTAATCTATTACGTGAGAATTCATTTTATATATATTTCATTTACTTTAACATTCCGTAAGGTAAAAAACTTTCCAAAAATATTTGACTAGTTTGAAAAAAAAAAATGTATATTATTTGAAGAAACATTTATATTTAATATTAGGAGAAATATACATATTGTTATTATAGATTCAAATATAATATTGAAAATAAAAAGAATACACTCACCTGATTTTCCCTTGTACACATACAAAAAAAAGGCGAAACAAGAATCTGTACGATAATTTAAACTAAATATGTTTTACGGATAGGCTACGATAGGATGATAAAGACTATAAATCAATGTTTCTCTGGTGCAATGGTTGCCAAACTTCTCTCAAGAACACTAGATCCCGCTGATTACGACGTTCCATTGGACGTTATAATGTGTTACTACAAAATAAGGCTGCGTTATCTTTCACCGTAAAACATTAGTGTCGACCATACAGTCTCCCGTAAAATTTTGTTCAAATCTATCACCCCTTAATGTTTTCCCAATTAATTTTAAATCATATTGCATTTGTAACATACTGTATGTGTAACATACATACACTATAAAAAAAAGACAAATGTTTCTTTATCTAGTAAAATATAGAATAACCACATACGAAAATATACAATAACTACTGAGTCATTCACGAGTCCGAAAAGTGTTCTTTATTATTAGGAATCTCAGAAACTAATATGTTTTGGAGATTTAAAAATACCATTATAGAAAAGTATATTTATTTTGCTGCCGATGATTCTCAGAAACGTTTCCGAGTAGTTTTTATGGTGCTTTAATCAGTTTTCTAAACTTGGAATATTGGTATTTTGGATTCTAACATTCTTAAGTAAACATTATCATGTTCAACAAACGCGTTTACAAGCAAATATGATGCATTAACAGCATTAACATTAACATCAAAATTAATATTACTTTGTTACTATTTCATGTATAAATTCAGTTATGCAGCTGAAAATGTTTCTTTGAGAATTGATATCCTTCTAAAAACCGATATTCTGGTTTGTGAAGTTTGATTAATGCACTGAAAAACCGACTCGGAAGCATTTACGAAAATCAGTGGCAGCAAAAGAAACTTTGTTTTTATAAATGGTTCTTTAAATATGGAAAATATATTGGTTTCTGAAGTTTCTAAAGATAATGAACGCATTTCTGCATCGGATTTTTGTATATTTTTGTACGTGGTTATATTATATTATCGCAGACTGAAGAAGCATCATATACTATATTATTTCTGTTGTCCACATCCCTTTTCCTAAGCAAATACAAAACGCAAAATGATAGATGAGATACCATATCAAAGGATTTTGAGTAGGCTTCTGACATAGTACACTCACATTTCGTTAAAACGTGTTTTTTAATTAAATATTGCAGTTAATTAATTAAATCGGCATTGTTTTCATAAATGGAATGAAAAATTTTCCTTAAATGAATGTTGACACAAAAATAAAATACCACATTATGTGATGCTCAAGAATGATTATCAAAGAATAAATAGTACAACAGTGGCATACGTAATAAGAGTACGTAATACATAATACGTAGAATACATAATAAGTATAACAAGTATAAAGTGTGATGTCAGTGCAATGTTTTATTTCATATTTTTGAATAAAAAGGAAAATTGAAATGTTTAGAAGAAAAAATCATCGATCGATCGATTTAAATTTGCACTTAATTACAATTTAAATCAGCATTGTTTTCATAAAGAAATGACAGTTTTATTCTAATTTTTCCCTAAGCGAGTGACGTCATGTTCTAATGCAGTTAAAATACGGTTGTTAATTTTTTTCTTGCGCATGCCTTTTGCTAACTTTGATTAATTTTTATTATAACTTTCATTGAAAAATCGGGATAATATTCTGGTTTCACTAATGCTGTTTGCAGATATTTTTATCCTTAATTTTTGTTTAGCAGTTTAAACCTCCATCTAAAAACCATTAGATATTGCTAAACAATATTAGACTGCAGTGTGAAATCCTCGCACGTATCCACCGGTTTGTTTTATTTTACACTGCATATGTCACAAGTATACAAAATTTGAAAATAAAAAGAAATAAAACATGTATTATTAAAAGATCTATGTTGCATACTAAAAGCAGATACACGTGTTCTATATTCTCTGAATAAATGTTAAAATATCCCAGAATTTCTGAATATTTTTTCAATATTTTTTTTCTTATATGAATTTTTCGGTATCAAAACTTCATGAACTTGGCTCATTTTCAAATATCTTCTTTCATTCGAAATAAATTCTGAAACGCGATAAAATAGACTAAGAATTTTCTTTTTAATTTATTCCTTTATAAAAGGTGCAATTCAAAAGACTGGATAGTACTTAAGCGTAATTATTTTATGTGTACAATTTATTTTAATCCATAAAAGCTTTTAAGGATGAAGTTTCTACTTCTGTGTTAAATGTTTAATGTTACTTGACTTTATAGGAGAAATTATAGAGTAAGATTACTTGTGAAAATTAAAGTAATCTCATTCTATTAAAATATTTCACTTTGTTAAAAAGTTTTCTTCAAAATAAAAATTAAAATAACTAAAAGTCCCTTTATTAAATTTTCCTTTTTCAAATTCCTACTATTAGCTCACACTCTCTCTATATATATCTTGTTGGAATTTTCAATCGTTAATAAAATATTTTCTATTCATCCATTCAAGTTCAAATAAATTTTTTTAACTTGCACTGGATGACAATTGATGTTAATACAGTTTTTTCAAATATTAATTAATTAATTAAATTTAATTAATTAATTTTAATTTTTACATGGGAGAAAAAAAATTTCTCTCATTGTTTTCATAAATGAAATGAAAGACTTATCTCAAATTAGTGATGCCAGCAAAAAATAAAATACCGCAACGATGATTATAAAATAATGTTCAATAAAGATAACGTGGGACATTAATGCTGTACGGGTTTATTTTATATATTTATGATTAAAAATTAGGAATTGACTTAAAAAAAATTTATATTACTTGTTTTAAAGCAATTTAATAAGGCATCACTTTTACTTTCCTTTATTCATGTATGTTTTTAATTGAAGTGTGTAAGCTTGACGTTTGTGTTAGATGCTCCACCAGCAACTGAGAAGTTCTGCTTTTCAAATCGGGTAGACAGGAGGTGCTGAATTCGAACCCATTGGCAGTCGACGGCCCAATCGTTCAAAGTTTTCTGTTGTTTTCTTCGTACCTTGGGTAATCTTGCAGAAATATAAATTAAGTTCTCTTAGAAAGACCCCTAAGAAGGAAACCTCCCCCACTGTCGGCTTATATCCCTCTCATAGATAAGAGCTCGTAATAAACAAAACCATCGTCATTAGTGCTAGATACTGTTTATTTTACATATTATTTGTTCTTCTGCCCACTATAGGGCATTAACTCTGATGTTAACATATGATTTACATTTGAAGTGAATAACTGTACCCTGTAGTTTTATTTCATCATGAAAACATACAGCGTTATATTATTTGAGAGTTTTTTTATTATTTAGTGCATCTTTATCATCCTAAATGGTGGTAGAAATATAATAATTGGTTGATAGTTTTGCAGTTTAGAGACTTTAAAAATAACGTTCTCAACCTAGCGAGTAATCTAATTACAATTCCACCTTTTGATGCTGGGTCAATTCCGTCAGAATCCAGGAAATATCGGAAATAGAGGTTGCACGGTCCCGGGCCTGGAGATCACACTTTCTAGTCTTGGCCGGGCCGTGCACGCGCCTTATTGTTTCTTGCAGGCTCGGATCGGGTCAGTCCCGCTCCTTACTTTTTTCTGCAGACTCGGGCAAGTCCAGACTTATTTTTTCCGGGCCAAGCCGGGCCTGGATTCATTTTTCCTAGAGGTCTGCAAGGGCCGAAATTTTCATGTCCATCCACGACCCAGCCCGTATTAAAATCGTTTGCCCGGCCCATCCTGGTCTGGCCTAGTCCGTGCAAAAATCAGTAAAATGAGGCCCGACACAACAATTTTTACAAAAAGTGCATAGAATTTTAAATGGCTGCCATTATTCTACAATTAAAATTCTTTTTAAAGAATAATACATGCATTTCTAGACAAAAAAACCACTGTAAAATAGAACGTCTTATATGGAAAAATGCCTTTATCCATAAAAAATGAATATAATAATCCGTTTGAAAAGAATATAATGCAATACAATAGACGATGTACCTGCTAAGAATGGAAATTGCATCTATCGAATTTTTCTCCTCTCTTGAATCTTCATTTGAATGTAATTATCTAAGTCATTTTTTTAATCAGTGTTTATGTACGTAATTGTCTAAGTAGTCATTTTTTATATTTTGTATCGCATACACTCCAAACATAACCTGAAAATAAAATATATGTATAAGTAAGTATCCTTATTGAATAATTTTTATTGTAGTTAATTGCAGTACACAACATTGATCATAGTATATAATGTTGCTTCAGAAATATCAGCAGATTTTGTACAAATTCAGTGGGGCAAAGCAGGGATCGAGATTTTTAGCTTTTACATTTTGCCGGGCTCGGAACGATATTTTAGCTTTTATACCGGGACGGGCCTGCCGGGCCGGTCTTGGACCGAACTGTTAAGTTTTTTACCGGCAGATCCGGGACAAAAAAAATTGTATGGGGCGGGTCGGACCCGGACCTGGAAATTTTGGATCGTGCAGACTTCTAATTGGAAATAATATTTTAAAGATTATTTAGAGCCTATTTAATATAGGAATGAACATGAAAAAACTAAAACTACACTTTTTAGATATGCACATGGAGAAGAACTCAAGAAACATTTGAAATAATTTAGTTTTCAGTCTCATGAAGGTAATGAGTATGAAACTTTAAAAGAATTAGTTTGGGGTGAGTTTTATAAGTATTTTTTAGATTATCAGAATGATATTTTTTCTTTTACGTTCTTTGAAATTACACAAGAACAAGGAGAAAATTTTGCCGATTATTATTCTAGATTTTATGGTGCAATAGTAGAAAGCGAATATGGTGAAACTTCAGACAGTGTGCTGCGTTAAAATGTGATACAAATTTTAATTGGTTAAG
This sequence comes from Maratus michaelseni, assembly GCA_963931845.1. NCBI lineage: Eukaryota > Metazoa > Arthropoda > Arachnida > Araneae > Salticidae > Maratus > Maratus michaelseni. The sequence goes on along the minus strand of OZ007592.1, from coordinate 34,397,209 downwards.
CTCTCCAAAAGATATGAAAAAGAGAATCTAGTAAGAAAGTTAAAACATATCAAGAAGTACTTCGTGAATGCAAAACTGCTGAGAACAGTAAAGCTAAAGCATCAGTAATGAATGCAAAACTTTCTGTGAATATATTAAACTTTTTTTTAAAAGAAAAGCATTCCAAATCATCAAGATTGTAACCTAACACTTTTCGGAATAAGAAAAAAAGAAGCGAATCATCAACAACGCGTAAACTCATGAGATCAAGAAATGTCCCGCTTTTGGATTAAAGTGCCAAAATTGTGAAGGAAAAATTCATTGGACAAAAATTCGCAAACCTAAAAGATACAAACAGAAAAGTACAGCTGTACAAAAAAATAAATACTATTGAAGAAGCTGATAGTGTTAATATTATTTACATTGGAGAGATGCAATTAATTAATGGGTTAAACATAAAGGAGTCAGGTTCAGCACACAGGACAAACATTACAGTTAAGAGAAAATGGAATTGTTTTCAAATTGGATTCTGGAAATTAAATTAATGTAATTCCAAAATCAGTCTATTAAATTGGCATTAAAAATGAATTGTTAGATAGAACAACACTCGTATGCTGGATTATAGCGACAGCATATAGTTCCGATTTTAGGCAAATGTTATGTTAAGTGTCAAAGTAGCAAGTATAAAATGAACTTTCAAGTTTAGACTGTTCAATATTAAACCTTGAAAGTTGTAAAGAACTGGGTCAGATCCAAAGAATGAGTTTCATCAATAAAATTCTTGTTGAAAAGCCAAAACTAGTTTTCAATGAATTTGAGGATGCGTTTTCTGGTACCAGAAGACTTGCACGAATAATAAAAATTAAATTAAAAGAAAACTGTGTTCCTTTGAGTAAAATTCCTCTTGTTTTGCAAAACAAAGTGAAAAAAAGCTAAATAACATGGTTGAATTTGGTGTAATAACAAAACCTGAAAAGCCAAGCGAATGGGTAAGCAACACGGCTGTAGTTCATTCACGACAAAAGCTGAGGATTTGCTTTGAACTCAGATAACTAAATAACGCTATTCGAAGCCTACCAGATCCCCACTGAAGATGCACTTATGACTAACTTAAAAGGTTGTAGGATTTTTATTATTGTTAATGCTAAGAATATATTCTGGTAATTGCCACTTGATGATGAGTCATCTTACTTAACTTTTAGGACTAAGTGGGGAAGATTCAGATTTCTGGTTTTGCTTTTTAGTTTGAATTCCGCTTCTGAAAGAGTGGAGCCTAAAAACAAAGTATTCACACATAATGTAAATAGTATTTTTGTATAGCTTCTGGCAATTGCCACTCGATGAAAAGTCACCTTACTTAACTTTTAGGACTCCTTGGGGGAAGATTCAGATTTTTTATTTTGCTTTTCAGTTTGAATTGCGCTTCTGAAAGAGAAAAGCCTGAAAAAGAAAATATTCATACATGATGTAAATAGTATTTTTATATAGCTTTTGGAAAGCTATTGCGTGAATAGTTTCTGGCAATTGCCACTCGATGAATAGTCATCTTACTTAACGTTTAGGACTCCTTCTGGAAATTTCAGATTTCTGGTTTTGCTTTTTAGTATGAAATGCGCTGCCGAAACAGAGAAGACTGGAAAAAAAAATTCATACATAATGTAAATAGTATTTTTGTATAGCTTCTGGCAATTGCCAGTCGATGAAGATTCACGTTACTTAACTTTTAGGTCTCCTTGGGGGAATATTCAGTTTTCTGATTTTGCTTTTTAGTTTGAATTGCGTTTCTGAAAGAAAAATTATTTTGCTAATTCGCGAATTTTAAGAAAACTAAATAAGAAAACCTGAGCATATGTAAAAAACAATTCTCCATTCGACTATGCGATTTTTCGAAAATTCGGCGGGTAATTTTTCTTAATTTTTGCAAAGAATGCCAAAAATCTGCCTGCGCCAGTGAAAAAAATCTGAGAAAGTTTCAGACAGGGATCTGCTTTCATTAAAAACTGAACTACAAAGAGATCTGTTTGTCTCCCTCCATTCAGTTTGCGAAAATGAAAGGAAATAATTGCCAATTTTTACTAATGAACAAAAAATTTAGATAACTAATTAAGATATAGATTTGAAATTGAGGATGGGAAGGGGTGTCATCTGGTGGCTATTGTAGCGTAGCGTCTTCGTTATGTTCTAATTATCAGAAAATTTTAATTCTTTTTTTAATGATTGAGTTAATGTAAGTGAAGGTGGTTTTCTTGAAAAAATTATTCGTTATATTTGCAGGTATGGGAATGGAGGGGGTTAACGCCTTGCTCTGATTTTTACAAAACAAATTCCATTTAAGAAATTTAACATTTTTAGCTTCTAATGTAACGTTTTATAAATGTTGTATATAGAGAATACAGGAAATTTCAAATAACAATTTTCGTAAAAATTAAATGTATGTTTCTAATAAAAGTACACAACCCGTATATACCTAATGGATACCAACAATCAAAGTAAGCGCTTGACCAAGTGCCCCCTGGCGGGCAATTCTACAAGTTTCTTTATCTAACTGTGCATTCTTATCTCGGATTCTATGGACCCGATCACAACGGCTTTTGAATGATTCGACTTTGTTTTCGTCCGTGTTACAGATTTTAATTCCACCTTCCACCGCCAGGGGGCGCATTATTTTCTAGAGCTCTATGGAACTGATTTCGACGGAAAATGGTCCATTCAACTCCCTTTACACAACGAGTACCGTGTTGGAAGTTTGTATAGAACAAATTGCGTCCCCTGGCGGTGGAAAGCGGAACGAAAGGATTTTGAGCGCATACGCAGCATGCTTGCTGTACGGTGCCGGAGAAAGCAGGGACACGAATTGGAGTTTCGTTCGGAAGGTGGTTTCTTTTGAACAGGGTGCGCCCCTGGCGGCGGAAGGTGGAACTAAAAAAGTTTGCAGCGCGTGCGCTGCGTGCCTACTATACGATCCTACATGCAGTGGAAACACGTGTCGGAGTTTCGTGTTTATCAGAATGCGCCCGTATCGGCGGAAAGTGGAAATAAAGAATTTTCAGCCGCCGTGCGAAGCATTTTTAAATAAATAATTTTATACAACATCGGGTTAAAGATATAAAATCATACAAACTTTAGGTTTGTTTCATTTTATTATTACGGGCCCGAGCAACGCCGGCCGGGTCAGCTAGTATATATATATAAGTATTTCGGTACGACATTTAGAGGATAAAAAAACTTTCCTTTTCCTTTTTTAGAATGGCGATTAGTATTTTATTTTACTTGAATAAAAATAGTTTCATTCCACTAACTTGTTCGCAATCTCTTAAGAATTTCAGTCCACTAACTTGTGCACAATCTCTTAAGAATTTCATGAGAGATTTTTGTGAAGAAATTTCGTGAATGCTCTGTATCTATAATAATGAATCAGGTTATTGCCACATTCGCACAGAACGTGAAGTTTTTAGTGCCTGCCCGCAACTAGCAGTTACATCAAATCAGTTTCGATAATCTGAAGCAGACATAAACAAAAGTGGGACGAAATCAAAAAGAAAATGCAAATATACACTGTAAAATTATTCGGAGATTTTCCAAAAACCTGTCCTTCAGGATACCAGTAAAAAAGACTTATATCAGGGGGAAATCTGTTTATTTTATGCTCAAAATTCGTTAAAATAAAAGAAAGTTCTTAATAAATGCAGATTTTTTGCGAATAAAATAAAACAGTTTTTTACAGACGATATATACGCGGAAATTAAGTAAATAAAACGCAATGAATGCGCGCCTGGATTTAAAGATTTCCCCTTATCTCTATACTTCTCTGAATCCCAGGGTCTCCAGTTCTCTGGAAAACCCATTTTCTATGTCGATCAGCGGAACTTGTGTGGGCTTTCAAAGAAACAATTTTAGTAATATGGTATTCCTGAAACCTGGGAGAATGTTGGGAAACAGTAGAAAGATCTGTGGTTCGATAGAGGAAAAGAAGCAGAAATATCTTCCTAGAAAAGCTGAAAAGTAAAATTGTTTTATTTTTACTATCCAATTATATTTTGCGCTCAGAAAATATTAAAGTTGAACATTTTTTTTTTCTAAATGAATTAGCGAGTTAGAGCAAACGATTATGTACGTGGGGAATGAATAAATAAATATAATCGTTTTCATTTTAATATTTAAATTAATGACGAAAACTAATTTAAATAGTCATGTATAAGTTTATTTTTGTGTATATAATTCGTGAGGACGTCATATAGTAAATATTTATATTTAAGTTTTGCTCTCAAACATTTAAATTGCTAAAAAGGCCGATTCCATTAACCATTGATTCAAATACGCGACTTGTGTAATATGAGAAAAATAAACGTTTTTTAATTAAGTAAAAATGATAATTTCACTTTAAAAATTATCATTTTATAGAAAAAAATGTCAGGAAATATATGAAAAATAAATAAAGACACATTAACGAAATAAACAATCTTTATTTTAAATAAAAACATCCTATCTGTAAACAATTGTTTAATAAACTGACGAATAATGATAAACTAAAAGATATTTTCATAAATATAATCATTTAGTTCCAGAAATATAAATAGTTAAGAAAACATTACAGCAGTGTAATAAATCATTTAAAATAGTTAATAATTTCAATTAAAATTTTTTGTAAGTACAAACAATGTGCAACTGTTTCTTTTACAATTTTGTTAACTAAATATAGCCACTAATGTCCATGAAAATTTTGTAAGATGTAAAAAAATTATATCGCTGTTTTTTTTTATTGCTCGAGGACTGTTTTTAATCATATTTAGGCAGCGGCATAAAATAAAGACGAATGAGTTCTTAATAACATTATACCTTTTCAAATGGAGTTGAAAATTCATAAAAGGGTTGACACAACAAATGTAAAATGTTGGGAACAAAATCCTTTCAACAATTTTGATACATTCTGATAATTTTCAGTGCATTTTTTCATCCTAAGGCTGTTCTTAAATTCAAACCCACATATTTCGAACAAAATTACAAAATTATTTCATCCGTACATGCATGAAATATTTATGTATTTATTCACGTTCGGGAAAATCAGGTGGTCATTTTCAGTTTCCTATAGAAATGTGGCGACGCTAATTGTGCTAATTCGCCTTATTTGAAAATGGAAGAGGAAGCATAATCCATTTAAGTTTCTCCAGCGGAGCAAAAGAGCGGTCTCACATTTGGCGAAAGTTTGGCGGTTGGAAAGTTTTGCCAAGTATAGACTGACGGTGGATTCGACCGGAATCTTTGACACTTGCTCTTCGGCAGTCTCCAGTGATGCATCGTGATTTTAGAGCGGTTGCTGGACGGCTATTAAACATTATATTTATTTATTTATTAATTAATTATGTTTATTTGAATATGTTGAATTTTATATATTTCGTTAAAGTAATAAAGTCGTATATAGTCAATTATGCCGTCGTATAAATAACCACAGCGCAACCTTTACATACCTACAAGTGGTGACCCGTATACACGCTTTTGGCTGTGGTTTAAAATAGTAAAAGAAAGATTAATTCATAATGAGTTCTCGTCCAGTCTATTAGGATGTCTTTCAAGGATTAAGGTATGAGATTACGTACTGTTTATTTCCTTTTGCATGTATCCTCTGAGGACTTTTAAGATAATTTAAACTTGTTTTAGGTTCCAATGGTTGGATGGTTTCGATGTTGATATTGCTGTTTTAAGTGTTAAGATGTTTTAACCTTCGTTCAGTCTGGATGAAATTGTTGTTTAGTTCGGCAGTTTGAGATTTCTGTTTGTTTTTTGATAGTATAAAGGATGCCGGACGACAATTCTAGTGAAACTGTGAAAGGGGGGAGTACAGGATGCAATAGAGTGTCGGTAAATATTCCAAATTTTTGGCCTAGTAATGCAAAGTTATTTTTTGTACAGCTAGAGGCTAGTTTTAGGTTAGCGGAAATCTCGGTCGAACAAGCTAAATTTGATCATTTGGTGGCGTCTTTGGATGCAGAAACTTTATCTTTTGCTTCCGATATTGTGTGTAAACCCCCAGAAGAACCGTACAGTGTTCTTAAAGCGAGGTTATTATCGGAATTTGAAGTTTCTCAGAATCGGAAGGTTAAGACTCTGCTGGAAGATTTAGAGCTGGGTGATAGGTCCCCCTCAATGTTATTGCGTAAGATGAGAGAGTTAAGTGAGGGCCATGTTGACGATGACTTTTTGAAAAATATATGGCTTCGGAGGTTACCGGTATCTGTGCAAACAATTTTGTCTGTCAGCTCTGAGGGTTTAAATAAATTAGCGGAGATGGCGGATAGGATTTGTGAATGTACGCAGGTTGGTGTTAACTCTCTGGAATCGAGAGGGGCTGAACAAACTCAGTTTAGTCAACAAAATAAACAGTTGGAGCACCTACAATTTCAGGTTCAGGAACTTTCAAAGCTGGTTAAAGCGGGTTCTTGTCCCAAGTCGCCTAGGAAATCTTACCGGCGGAACTCATTTAACTCAGGGGATAGGTCACACAGAGAGGGGTGGCTATGTTGGTATCATTTTCGATTTAAGGAAAAGGCTCGAAAATGTGTACCCCCGTGTGCTTACAAACCAAAAAACGACCTTCGCTCGCAGGAGTAGCGACGGCTACTGCACGTATGGGCTTGAGTCGCAGGCTTTATGTTACAGATAAGGTTACTCAATCCAGCTATTTGATAGATACAGGCAGTGATGTCTCATGTTTTCCGAAGTCATTTTTAGTTAAAAGTACTAGAAAGAGGGATTTCACATTGTATGCCGCTAATGGTACAAAAATCTGTACTTACGGTACTAAACTATTGACACTGGATTTGGGACTGAAACGTAAATTACAACGGCCATTTATCATAGCTGAAGTATCTAAACCAATTATAGGTGCTGACTTTCTACAACATTTTGGTTTATTGGTTGATTTAAAAAAGCGACATTTATTAGACCCTGTAACTAACTTTTCTGCTCGTGGTCGCGCCAGTCTGTGTGATGTCCCGGTGGTTAAAACTATCATCGGAAACACTGCATATATAGAACTGCTAAAAAAGTATAAAGAGATTACCCAGTTAAATAATACGAATAAACGAACTGTAAAACATGATACAATCCATTTTATCCCTACGGTTGGCCCACCTGTGAAAGCTAGAGCTCGGCGGTTACATCCAGCGCAGCTCCGGATAGCTAAGCAGGAATTTGACTATATGCTTGAGAAAGGTATCTGTAGGCCATCTAAAAGTAATTGGGCCAGTCCATTACATATGGTCCCTAAAGGCGTTTCGGATTGGAGACCAACTGGGGATTACAGGGCACTTAACCGAATTACTGTACAAGACAGATACCCCATTCCTCACATTCAAGATTTTACTTATATGTTAAAAGGTAAAAAAATATTTTCTAAAGTGGATTTAGTCCGTGCTTATCATCAAATTCCGGTTCATCCTCCCGATATCCATAAAACTGCTATTATAACTCCTTTTGGTTTGTTTGAATTTCCATTTTTAAACTTTGGGTTATGCTCTGCAGCGCAAACGTTTCAACGCTTTATAAATGAGGTATTACGAGGTTTGGACTATTGCTTTCCGTATCTCGATGACATCTTAATAGCGAGTGAAACTCACGCTCAGCATATGCAGCATTTAGAGGAAGTTTTTAAGCGGTTTAGAGATTACGGGATTATAATTAATGAATCAAAATGTGAGTTTGGCAAAGAAACTATAGATTTTCTGGGTCATACTATAGATAGCCAGGGCTGTGTTCCACACAAAGATAAGGTGAAAGCTATACTTTAATTCCCAAAACCAAAAACTGTTAGCGATCTCAGGAGATTTTTGGGAATGGTGAACTACTATCATCGTTTTGTACCCCATATTGCAGCAATATTAAGACCACTAAATGTGTTCTTAAATGGAGCAAAAAAGAGGGATAAAAGAGAAATTCAGTGGTATGCGGATGCAAAAAGCAGTTTTGAGCAAGTTAAGCAAGCTATAGCTAATGCGACTTTGCTTTATCACCCTTATCAAAATGCGAAGCTTGCACTTATAACTGACTGCAGTGATTTTGCTATGGGTGGGGTGTTACAAGAAGTTACGCCCGATGGTCCGAAACCACTTGGATTTTTCTCTCGTAAGTTGTTCCCTACACAGTGCAAATATTCAACATATGACCGGGAATTGTTGGCGGCATATTCTGCGATCCAATATTTTAGGCATATGTTGGAGGCTCGGGTATTTACGTTGTATGTAGATCACAAACCCCTAATTTTTGCATTTCAGCAGAAACAAGAAATAAAGCATCTTTAACAGAATAAAAATTGATGTTTTAAAGTTTAAAACACAAACTTTAATGGGTTGTTTTATTTATTATTGTTGTTTAAAAGTTAAAACATCAATGTTTTGGGTCTTAACGATCGAAAAAATACCTGGAATTTGGTTATCAGACTTATCACAAAAAAACGAATTTCGATCATTTTGATCAAACGCCTCTAAATGAGAATATTCTAAAATATTCATGCATATAGGATGAAATTGTTGCATTTGTGTTGGAAAGACTGACGTAACAAACGGTGAAATTCAAATTAAGATAATATGGTCAGACGAAGTCACTCATGTCGTGCACTCCGTGTCTAAAAATACAGGTAACCATACTAATAAACAATCTCTTATTCTCAAACCTTCTCACTGCCACGCCCATGTTAGTTAATACGTTCACTAAACTCCAGGTTTCACTGCAATAGAAGCACTGTTTAAATTAATATAATTCTACGGATATAATCCAATTTTAATACACTGAGTTATGATTAATAATCTCAAAGATTACATTCATGTATATAATTAAATTTTAACATAATGTTGGAAGAATTTTCTTTTTTAGCATATTTAAAATAAAATACGCAGAAAACAACATTAGAATTTTGCCTTTTTGCTGGGCAGTCAGAGGGTTAAGAAAAACACAAAACAAAGGAAAACGATATGACGAAAAATTACAGTGGTCTGAAAATAGGGTCTTGAACAGTAATATTTTTTTAATTCCGTTATATTTTTCTCGTTTTTTCGAAAATCTGAACCGGTTAGATAGCGGGCACTCTGTCATAATAATATATGTCATGTGGACTATATGCGATATTAAAAAAAAAAAATTCAAAATTAAACATGTTGTATAGAGACCTTCAAAATGTTAAAATATGATAATATTTCCATAATCGTGTTTTCGACATTATTCAGTGCTTTCCTCAAACTCATATGACGTTATAATCACTTGCTGACGTCATAACTACTTGCTTTCTCTAATACTCATATTGATACTATATTTGTATTATTCTCAAACATTTGAAAAGTCCGTTAAACTTCCAATAGGACGTCAGATAAATTGTTTTTTTAATTATCTTATTACGTCCTATTAACCCGCCTTCTGTATTTACACATACTCATAGTCCTTGTATTATTGAGAAATTTTTGAACGTTTCCGTTTTATTACCAATATGACTTCATATTAATCTTTTTTCAATTGGTGAAACATTTTATTTCATTTTCCTTTTTCACGTGAAAATCTTTCAATAGAAAACTAATTATTGTAGAAAGAATTTTATTGTTGGCAACTGCAATAACGAATTTAATAGGAATTTAATAGGAAAAGACTGTCAGATGTTTGGGTTTTTATCTCTCAATATTAAAATACTACGATTTTTTTTAAATTTTAGGATTTTCAGCTTCATAGTATTTATACAGCTATAAGTACACAAAATTTCAAGTATGTAAGTTATATGGTTTCTGAGAACCGGCTTTGTAGCGGACAGACAACGTAGCCGGACGAATAGGGTTTCGTGAGATGAACGGAACTCTAAAATAACTTACTGTTTTCAACTGACAATTTCAACAATAACCATTGACGCAAAGATTTTACCTATTAAAGCCATTTTTTAGGTAGCTGATCCGTTTTCTGTAGTTTTATCGATAAAATGAGAAAGCTTTAAACTTTCATTACAGTACTTGAAAGATCTGTTATTGCATTTGATTGAACTCTCACAAAAATAAATAAAAACAACATGTTCAAGAAATATCTTTTAGCTTTTTCTCAATTTGGATCACTGAAAGACAGATAGACAAATCAACTTTTAATTGACTATGACAGATTGTTCAGTCCTTGAGAAAATAAAGTGGTCATATACCACCTAACTCTGCCGCAAATCCTCGTACAAAAATGTGACTATGTGACTAATTTTTATATGCTTTACTCAATAGCAAATAATGTTTTATTTCATAAAAGAAACGCTGTAAAAATAATAAGCTGAAACTATGTATATATAAGTTGTATAAATTAGAAGTAATGATTTTCTATTTTCAAAATTCTTAATCTTTCCAGCAAATATTAATTCTAAAATGTCTGATTGGTTGGGTAATGATAATTTTCAATTTGGAATTTTTCAACCTACTTGCTGTCTAAACATTTGTACTAAATTTAGATCACGGAAAGACAGATAGACAAATCAACTTTTGACTATGACAGATTGTTCAGTCCTTGAAAAAATAAAGTGGTCATACACCACCTAACTCTGCCGCAAATCCTCGTATAATGTGACTAGTACCAAAGAATACGTAGTAGACATCTATTAATTAATGTTATAAAATTTTACATAGGAGGTGATCCACATAGAAAATATGCAACACTAAAATTTTCAATGAAATCACCTAATTTGGACATCATATATTGATTCTTTGGTAAACTGTACCCTCGGATACAAAACGGTAACCATCTAACCAATACAATTTACACGAGCTATTAAATTATAATTTCTTATTGTCATTTCAAACAATCAAATGTTATTATAATAAATAAGGACTTTACGTTGTGCACTCAAATATGAAAACAAAAAAAAAGTTCTTAGCCAACGTATATTTTACTATTAAATTTTAAACAAAGATGTAAAAATTAAACTAAAAAATAAAATAAAAATTATTCTCGACGTTTCGGTTTATCTTTAAAACCGCCAGCAGGGGTTAATTTTCTTAAACACAAAACGGCGAAAAATTATTTACTTGTTGCATTATCGAAGCTATTTTCAAACTGAATGAATCCACAAGCAGCGGAAATTTCATTTAAAAAAAAACATTTAAAATAATTTCAGTGGCGCCAAATATTATCCAAAAATAAATTTTAACAACATTACTGGAAAAATTATGCAACAAAATCAAAGTTTTTTCAATATATTGATCCGAACATTCGGAATTGAACCATCAAAATGTTTTTAATTTTAATGCACTAATAAATAAAAATAGCTAAAATAATATATTACTGTAATTCTGATATTCATAAATAAATTTTCGGTTATGATGTTTTTCTTTTTTTAAATCGAAAAAAAGAAACACTTATTAAACTTATTTCATACATTTCAATTTGCTTTATTTTTTTTATCGCAAACTGTAAATAAAATTCAAATTTGTGTAAAACACAGTCTTCAGACACATTCTTCATTTTCTTTATTTCCATTATTGCATAAATTCAACATTTTTTACCGCTGCTTCAAAAGATTTCAATACATGAACTCAGACATTTGGTATTTAATCCCATTTACCATATTCCAAATAAATATATTTTTAAAGAACAATTTGTCAAAGCAACAAAAAATATTTTAAATTTAACACATATTTCATCAACAGATAAATAATGGTTATATATTCTCAAACAAGTCTGGAAATTGTTTTACATTTGCTGAAGAATTTGAAATGAAATATTCAATCTTGCATAATAAATGAATTTTATAAAAGAATTTTCAAAACACATCACTATTTTCTTGTTGACAAATTTATCACAAGATCTTTTTTTTTTGTTTGAAGAACATAGGTCATTCCTTTTCATATTTTTATTGTTGTGATAGCTTTAGCCAGTGATTTTCAAATGCTAATTTCGATGGAAAAAAACAGCGTGTTAAAATTTAAACAATACTTATAAAATTTGTTTGTATACTTTTGTCGGGATAAACTGTAAAACTTTTCTTTTTTTAAATAAAAAAAAAGTTTGTTTTTCACATCATTGTTTTCATTTATTTTTTAATTATTAACCGTCTGAAATGTGTATTTGTTATATGTTAAGGAAATAAAATATGCCAGCGAAAGCGTGCAAGGATTTCGCAAGGCAGTCAAATATATTTTAGCAATATCTAATATTTATAGATGCAGGTTTAAACTTATAAAGAAAAATTAAGGTTAGAAACGTTTGCCAACAACTTATGTCATACCAGAATATCATCTCATTTATTCCATCAAAGTTGCAATAAAAACAGATCGAATATTGAAAAAGGCACGCGCGAGGAAAAACAAGTTGGAAATTGTATGTCAAACGGAACAAACGAGGTGCGTTCGTACTATAGCTAGTTATATAAATATTCAGATCTTGATGATTTGAAATTCTTTGAAATGAATTATATCGTCTGCAGAATAATCTCTGTAATAAAATAAGTATCTGGATCGCTTGACGATTAAACCTCAGAAACTCCTATAACATGAAAGCACCGATTTTTTTTTTCAAATTTCTTAATAAATATTTGTATTCATATCGTCTAAAGTTTTGATTCGATTTTCATAAAATTTGAAAAGTCTCGACAAAGTTATGCAAAGATAATATATCTTAAATTTCAAACTATTTGGTTGGGTAGTTTTTGCACTGTTATATGCGGACAAAGATGGACGGACGGATCAGACGACGACTATAGGTGCTACGTATTTATACAATTACGAACGCACCTAAAAAATAGCAATCGTATTTTAAATGCATTAGAGGATGACGTCATTCGCTTCGGAAAAAACACGGGACAAAGAAAAATAATTTGAATACATATATAAAATGCAATTTAATTTAATATAACAAATCATACATTTAGGCTACAAGTTTTCTTCTAAACGTGAAAAACCACTGCTACGGTCGATCCGTGATGTATTTTTCTTCCAAACATTTGAGTTTCAATTTTGCTTTTTAATCATAAATATAAAATAAACCCGTCCGTAATCATTTTTGTACTATTTATTTTTTTTTACCATAATTGTTGCGCATGACATATTGCACTATTTTATATTTGTGACAACATTGATTTGAGAAAAAACATTTCATTTCATTTATGAAAACAATGTTCATATATTTTTTAATTAATTGCAATTTTAATTTAAAAAAACTTATTTTAACGAAATGTGAGATGCCGGTTCAAAAATATTTCGAATGATATCTCAATCATCGTTATACGTTTTGTAAATGCATAGAAAAAGGGATGCTGACAGCAGAAATAATATATTTGATTCAGATTATGATAGATAGTGATACCTCAAAATTTTTGAGAACCATGTAAGAGATATAAGCAAAAAAACACATAAAAACCAGTTACTTTAATTTAAAATTCGTCGTTTGGATTGTTTTAAATAATGACGCTTGTAGAAAAGAACCCGAAATCAGAACATTTAAAAAACATTTTTGTTTAATGCATATTTCTCATTTATTTCAACGTTATGAAAAACCTTGTAAGTGAAATAACACTTACAAAGTTTTTTTTTTTTTACCTGCGTATAAATAAATGTAACACTTTTTTCTAAGGGTATAAGCGGAACATCATTCTGTATATGCAAACAGACATTTACCAATCTCTTTTAATATTTTCGCCACAAATAATTTAATTGAAGAACCATTGCCTAGCTTACAAAAAGCTTTTCTGTTTGAAATACATTTTATTGAAAGGTAAATAATGGTTACATATTTCGTAAAAAGTTTTGAATGAAGAGCTGAAATAAAATATTCCATCTTGCATAATAAATGCACTTTATGAAATGCTTTCCAGAAAACATTATTCTTTTTCATGTTGACATATTTTTATCAGATTTGCTTTTCTTTAATGAATATGTTTGTGTTATTTATTTTTTATTTTCTGGCAATTTGATATGTCAAGAAGACGTAAATCGCAAAATTTCATTCAATTAGAATTCTAAAACGCATTTACTTTTAACTATACTACTTGCTAAAAGAACCTTAAAAATTGTAAACATTTCCTCATATAGAATAACAAGTTTTAAAAAATGAGTGTGACCTCGCAATGAACAATGATTCTGGAAATATTTTATTTATCTTCAGAAACTAATCCACTTTCAAAATAAACTTATTTTTCTAAAAATTGACGTGAAGCAAACAGAGCGCGTTTGTATCAGTAACGTTAAACCTAGAAAATTATTATTTTCTGAAGTTTCTGTTTGGTTACTCTTTAAATGATTTCTGAATACAACAGAAGTATTTTCAGAATCATAAGTAAATGCACTGTGTTTTTATACAAAGTTTGGCTATATCAGAAAAAAAGTCACCTTTCTAACAGTAACGTTAAACCTAGAAAAATGTTGTCTACTGATATCCCTGTTTGGTTATTCTTTAAATGAGGACACCACACACCAGTTTCAAAAAATTCGCCTTATCCTTAATTTAAAAAATCGTGTTTTCTCTATCAATCTATTCTGTTGATAAATCTTCATTGAAAAAACACTACAATCTGCAGAAAAACTAGTTTCAGCATGTATTTCTATCGTTCTAAAATCTTGATTAGCAATGAAAATCAAAGGAAGCAGTCAGAGGTTTTTCGCGGATTCCTCGAATTCGATTTTTTGGATAAGGCAAGTTTTGAAACTCACGTCTTCAAATGATTTCTGAAAGAAAAAAAAAGAAAACAGAAATATTCCCAGAATCATCACTAGATACATTGCGTTTTCTTACGAGGTTCAGTTATATCAGAAAAAAAGTCTGCTAATATTTACAGTATGGAAACAGACACAGAAAACATAAAACCGTTCGTATTCAAAATTGAAAGTTGTTACTTTTCGAGTTATATCCCTTTTTTAACACTTTCCAACAAAGTTGAGAAGTTTTTAGGAATTCGTTTTGTCTGTCTATCTGTCCGTACTCTAACTCACGTAAATATACTCAGATCGTCGTGCAACTGATATATGATATTGAGTTTACTATGGCATGTTCTCTATTGAAAATAAAGTGTGTAGCATTTATAGTTCATTTACAGGGACACTCAAAAGAATTCCGCTACATTACAATGTATGGGAGAAATCATTTGCTGTGTATTTTAATGTTACACTATTTCAAACATATTGAATTCATATATATCACTGAGGTGCATTACAACTTGCTTACTACAGATTATAGAGTACATAGCATCGATCGTTCATTTACAAGGACACACAAAAGAACTCGGTCACCGTTCTGACTATGAAGAATAACTACAGGAAATGCGCTTTTCGTTGTTGCAAATTCTTGTAGTGGTGCGCACATTTAACAAGTAATGTTGTAAAATGCTCATAACGTTTTACCAAAATGCACATAATCGTTGTTTGCCTCAAAATTATTTTATTTAAAACCTGGCAGTGCGTAGCGATTGGCAAATAGTTTTACCTTTTGAACGTTGAGTAATATTTTTAATTATCTGTATAAAGGTCATAACGTATGTGTATGTAAATTGTCATTTAAATACCTTTCAAATTTATTTACAACCTAGAGTATAACTATATAGTACTTTGTTAATGGCTAAAATGTGTTAAATAGAACAGCAAATAAAACAATAAAAGTTTTACATACAAACTGTCTACATGTTTCGTATTCACCGAAGCCATTTTCATGACATTTGAGCATATTCTCTACAGATGCGCGATCTATAATGTAATGTGATTTTAAGTTCCATCATTTCACATTATCTCTCAAATTACTCACGTTATTTTATTTTATTTTTTATTTGATGCTTATTTCCATATTCGTAACCATGGAGTGACTCAACCCATAATTTTAATAAGTTAAATGGTAGTATTGTTACATATTGAAATTTCACGAGCTACAATTTCAATTGTTTCTCTTATAATGGATGGTTAGTAGAGTTTGAACAAAAAAATTGTTTTGTCTTTATTGAAATTTTATTGGATGGCTTCTTCTGGATATAATCTTGCGAGTGCTGTTGTTTTCCTATTATAATTTATATCAGATATGTGTTCATTTTTTCTACCACTCAGTTAATAATAATTATAATAATTTGCTATATATACAATTTTATAATGTTGGCTGCTCAAGCATATTAATCTGTCAACTGTATGACGCAAAAAGACAGGCACAACGAACTAAGGGTTCTACCTCAAACATTTTCATCATCCTAAAAATAATCCACTCATGTTAGAATTAATGTTAGTACTTTGTTATAGTGGGATCAAGGATGCATCCCCAAGTGACAGAGATATATCGCCAAATTAGGTTGTAAAATCTCGTGAAATAGTTTGTAATCCTAAAAAAAACAGCATGTGTTTATGCTATCGTCATATTACTTTTCCGTTTATGTTCAAGAACATGTTTCATATATATTTTTTAATTTCATGATGTATTGTTCTTTCTTTAATTGCCTGTATATACAGCGTTGTTATAATTAAAGTTCGCCTATTCAGAGGCTCTAGAGCCGGTTTTATGGCTCCAAACGAAACAAAATTTCACTAGTACGTAGTTGAAGAGATGCGCTCTGCGAAAATCGAAAAAAATAGTTAAAATTTTTGTCAATAGGTGGCGCTGCGCCAATATTTAAGCCGATATTTGCAGATTCCTTTATTTTGTAAAAAACAAAATACAGGAAATTTTATTTCTCAGTTGGTAAAAGTAAACTGTTTCAGATTCGTTATATCAATTTCGGTCAATCCAGATGAAACACACAAAATCACAAAATTTCACCCAACGCTTAAAAAAGATCACATTTTATTTAAATTTTCGACGGACGACGTCAAAGTGACGTCGCAACTTCGAAAACTTGAAATACCCTTCTAACCACCTGACGATTTAAAATAGTGCTCCCTATTAAACGTTTATACGAGTATACGTATAATACGTATTATACGGGGTGCAGATTTTGGATGCGTATGATACAGCCAAAATGGTTATACGTATTATACGAAACAGCATATACGGTACATTGTATATACGGATCTTACACCAGCGGTTAAACGTATAAGCGTTTAAACGGTTTTCGTTCATTGCTTAAAAAATTATGCCTTTCTCCTGCTGGTCTGCGGATCAGAAACTTTGAGAAACACCCGCTATGTCCCGTGCAGTCGGTTCTTTCAAAAAAAAAATCGGAATATTTTTTTTCTTCACTTTAGATTTTGTCCCCCCCCCCCTCAAATCAAAACTATTAATTATTAAATGATTTACTATGAAATGATTTATCTTTCGCATATCTGTAACACACGCACATAGCTTATTTTGATTTATGGCGTGGACATTTCGCCCGCCACATTAGTATTGCAGAACACAAACTTACATTGACTTCATATTTTATACTGACATGGATCAATTCAACTTCTGGGAAGTTTCATAATCTTATTTTTATTTTAAAGACCCCCCCCCCCACACACACAGAAGGCACTCCTCCCACCGGCCTATATCCTTAGTAAAGATAATCGGCCGTAACAAATAACTAACTAAACATACTTTTATTTTATTTAAGAATACTTTTTTCTATATTAAAAATATGAGGGGGTCGGGGCAAGAGAGTGCCAAGCCACATTTTTGAACTTCTGAGATATTTCAATTTGAAAATTTAATCCAATTCTCAAATCAAGATATATAGCCTAAAGTTTTTCCGCCAATGTCTTACTAACATTTGAGATAGTCTGAGTAACAATATGGAATTACTTTAATAATATTACTATTATGTTTTTTGTAAATTAGCTATCTTCATTGGGGACATAAACATCTGGGCCTAAACGAAACCTGTCACATATGCTGCCAGTAAGTAACATTAGAAACAAATTATATGTTGGATATTATAATTTACAATACAGTAGAGCGCCGCTAATCCGCAAACCTGTAATCCGCAAAGGCCTCTAATCCGCAATCAATTTATGATTGTAAACAAATAAATTTATTCTTGAAAAATGCTTCAATGGTGACAAAATTTTGAATTTTGAAATTTTTTTTTACCAGTTTTAACATTTTTCTTATTGTATATCATATAACATTCTTCTTTATAGTTTAAAAGGAAAGCACATTTATTTAGTATATTATTTTATATATTCATTTCTTCATACAATACTTGTAAAATACAATTTGAGCTTTTGTGATTTTTTTTTTATTTTAATGATAAAAAATCCTTACTTAGACAACATATTTTATAATTTATTTTTTCATTAAATCGTAATTATAAAATTGAAAAACACATAAAAAAATACATATATATTGCTTTTGAACTCTTACTTAAAGATAAAATTCAACACTATAAACCAAATGTCTTAAAACAGACAACAATTGATGCCATATTTATGAAATTTAAAAAATAACAAGTTATTTTTTACATAGTTATTACTTTATCTATATATTAAAATGTGTAATTTATTTATTTTTTAGTATTTGAAATCTAAATTTGTCCAAAATATGAATTTAAAAAAATGTAAACAAAGATTAAATAGACATGGCCTGTAATCCGCAAAAATCCTCCAATCCGCACAACACTTGGAACCAAGCTTTGCGGATTAGTGACTTTCTACTGTATTAAGCAACAGATTACAGTTTTAGATTTATTTCACCAAAAATGTGGCTTGGCAATTTCTTGGCCCGACACCTCATATTTTGAAAATACGTTTTACAGCAAAAAAGAAAAGAGAAGACAAGTCATTTTAAGCTTGTGTGATTACGTTCTGAAACCTGCAGTGACGATTATTTGTCAGGCTATAAGTAATCGAAATTTATAGGTACTAACACAAAAAATGAAATTTGTCAAGACTAATAACAATTCTTAAAGCGTAATATCTTGTAATGCACATACACTTTGTATAAAAAATACCAGGACTGTTATGGTTAAAAAAATGAAATTGCGTTATACATTAACACAGAGTATAAAACATTAGCACCGTGGAAAGAACAATATTTGACCTCCCGGGCGCAATTTGAGTATACGCACACAAAAATAAATATTTAAAAAAAATTAAAACAGAAAGAATATACTTAATAAGGATTAACAATAAATCTGAAACGTGTATATTCTCCTTATTTGCTCGAAAAGTCTTTTTATTTTCGTTATATATTTACGATAATCGTTTATAGGGAATAATAACAAGATTCTATGTATGAAACATATTATACAGATTGCTAAAGTGATGCTACAGATTTCCAATTTGTTCTCCGTTAAGTGACGTAACACTGATGAGATCCATTGGCATTAAAAGTAAATATGATACTTGAAATATACGTATACTTAAATTAAACGTATACTTGAATTATACATTTAACCGATATACACTTATATGTATTTGAATACGTTTAAACCTATAATTTAAGGAATACGTAGTCCTTAAATACGTATAATACGTATATATGTATATCGGTTAAACGGATAACTGAAATACGGATCGCATCGGGAGCATTAATTTAAAACTTGCTGATAAAGTGTGTCTCTGATTTCTTTGACACTGGAACAGTTGATTGTTTCTGAAAAGCATTTGAATGTACGCTTTGTGGAGAATGGTAACTTTGAAAGAAAAGGCACTTCTTGTAAAGTTATTTTATCAAAATAATAGCAACGCAACTGCAGCTTTTCGAGAATTCCGGAAACAAAAAGATGTTAGACGTGGACCAATGTCGGATCGTGGAGTTCACAAAATGCTTAAAAAGTTCGAGGAAACAAGAAAACTCGACTTCTTCCTGGCAGAGGGCGAAAAAAGTAGACATTTCTAGCATTAAAGATATTGCTACTGCTGCCGTGGATTTAGAAAGCTAGTCATCATTCGGTAATGCAAGTGTGCCAGCTATTGCGAATGAAGTCGATATGCCGTTTTTCCCTGTGAGAAAAGTGATGCGTCAAATTTTGCGCTACTATCCATACAAGATTCAGAGGGTGCAACAAATAATACAAGGTGATACCGAAAGTCGGCTATCATTTTCACTATAGTTTCTTGGACGAATGAATGTGGACAATTTGGAATATTCTATGGAGTGGTGAAGCGCATTTTTATTTAAACGGACAAGTAAACACACAAAATTGTCGAATTTGGGGGAAAGAGAATCCTAATGTTGTCCAAGAAGTTCCATATTGCATGCAGCTAAAGTGACGGTGTGCTGCGGTTTGCCTTCATTGAAATTTATTTGAATGGCTTCTTCTGGATATAATCTTGCGAGTGCTGTTGTTTTCCTATTATACTTTATATCAGATATGTGTTCATTTTTTCTACCACTCAGTAAATAATAATTATAATAATTTGCTATATATCCAATTTTATAATGTTGGTTGCTCAAACATATTAATCTGTCAACTGTATGACGCAAAAAGTCGGGCACAACGAACTAAAGGTTCTACCTCAAACATTTTCATCATCCTAAAAATAATCCGATAATGTTAGAATTAGTGTTAGTACTTTGTTATAGTGGGGTCAAGGATGCATCACCAAGTGACAGAGATATATCGCCAAATTAGGTTGTAAAATCTCGTGAAATAGTTTGTAATCCTAAAACAACAGCACGTGTTTATGCTATTGTCATATTACTTTTTCGTTTATGTTCAAGAACATCTTTCAAATATATTTTTTAATTTCATGATGTATTGTTCTTTCTTTAATCGCCTGTATATCTTTTTATTAATATGGAAACAATCTTTGATTTACCTAGCTGAGATGGCTGGGATTTACCCTACAAACAACGGTGCGAACATGACCATGATATGAAATGATGATGTTATTCTTGCGAAGCATTGCAAGAAATTGTCATGAAACATTAATATGAATTTGCTATGAAACATTGTAATATAATGTTATCAATATAAAATATTATCTTATTAAATGCAACGCGGTTGCATTTTATATTTCACAGGACTAGGTTCGCGCATTACGAGCTTGACGAAATTGACTGCAACTTGGCGTAATCCTAGTTCTGAGGGCCGCTATAACAAAGAAGAACCGAATTAGTTTCCTGCATATTGCATTAAATTATACTGATTCATGCCATTTTTGAATTTTTGAATTGTTACGAATTTATGCGACACTTGATATTTATTTATTGCAATGCAACAAACTCCCACTTGTGCTAAAATATTGTTCATTTTCATATTAATTTTATATCTGCCAGAATTTACCACTTCTTTTCATTATACTCTACGCGAAAGCTTTTAAGACAAATACAAGCATAAATTTGTTACTTAATCCATTTCCCGTCTTCCCAAAGAACAATTTGATAAAAGAACTGTTGTTTAGCCTACAAAAACCTTTTCTCTCCAACATACATTTCATCTGAAAGATAAGTAATGATCACATATTTATAAACAAGTTTTGAAACTGCTTCGCGTTTGTCACAAAAGCTGAAATAAAATATTTTATCTTGCATAATAAAGGCATTTTATAAAATGATTTTCCGAAAACGTAGTTCTTTTCGTGCTGACAAATTTTCTGTCAGCTTTTGTGGTGCTGAAAGAAAATGTTTGTGGTTTTTCATCTGTTTATTCTTGTGACATCTCAGTATAGAAAAGAAACAAAAAAAAAACATAAATTACGTATGGATTATGCCATACTTTTCAACATTTCACTCATATTTATCTGTTTTATTGCGTCTACGTGTTCGAACTCAATGAATTTATAAAAGATCCTGTTCGAGTGCTGCACTTGTGGTGTTATATTCTTAACAGAGCGCGAAAGTTTCATTTTAATTAAAGACTTGCCGTACCCGAAATAACATAATATCTCAGTAAACTTTGAATTAATCTAGTAATTCGGCTCACTAATTAATCTGATCGATATCAAATCATGAAAAAATACAATTTCAATGATTATACAAGGTTCGCGAATTAATAATCGAGACTGGAGCAATTTAAAAAAAATTATTATCTATTATTAATTTATTAAAGAAATTTAATAAATTCTTTAATAAATTTCCTTAGAAAATTATTTACCTTCTGAGACTACTCACCAGCGATCATACAAGTGAGTGAAACATGCTTTAATATCATCGGTCTTAACCCTTTCAAGTTCAGCTGTCACGTTCTTTTTTATTCCTCTATATTCTCAAATCTGTGTTCTTTTAAACGTGTTTTCAGCTTTGGGAAGAGAATATAGTCTAGTGGAGACAATTCTGGGGGACAAGGAGAGTGATGAACTCCACAATTCCTTTATTGGATGAGACTTCTTTGAAAAGCACTGATGTGTGCGGTCGTGCATTATCTGCACTATACGTTTTTAATGAAATTGTGGCCTTATTTGATGGATTTTTCTGAATCAGACGCAGCAAAACCTCTTTGTTGACTATTTGTCCAGGCTAGATTCGAAAAGGCTAGAATAAACCTAGTTTAAACCTGGGTATAAACCGGTTTTTTGGAAATAAACCGGGTTTTTGAGAAATAAATCAGGTCGTTTGGGAATAAACCTGGGAATAAACCGGGTCTATTGTAAATAAACCTGGGTTCTTTGCAACTCTAGTCCAGGCGGAAAAAAATCCTTATGGATAATGACAAGTGATGAGCAAGACTTCAGTTATTAGACTTTTCAAACCGGAATTTCTGCTTTTTCAAGAATGTTGGGAACGGCCATTTCATGCTCTGTCTGTTTGCTTCGGGGTCATATTGATAGCAACAGGTTTCGTTCAAATACCTGGCTGTCCAGAAACCCTTAAAGTTTATTTTGATTGTTTTAATTTCTACTTTGCTTTTTTTCTTTTGTTCCTTTTATTCTTTCTTTATTTTCTGTTCAATAATCATCGACACTCCGCGAAAACAAATCAATACAAAATACAAGGCATGTCTCAAAACAGTATTATTCGCTTTGGAAAACTGCTTTTTCTTTAGTCGATCACCCTAGATTTCAGCACTTGGATTTATTAAAGATCCTGTTTGAAGTCTGCCGGTTTTCGAAATTCAGTCTTGCATTGAAATCGCGAATCAGCGCTGCAAGATGTAGGGGAGACCGGGGCATGTTGGCCATAGGGGCACGTTGGACCTTCCGCGACATTTTTCAAACTATCAGGTGGATAGCATTACTAGCTAAGTGAAATGCCTTATCACGTCTTCGTTCACACACAACATCGTCAACAGTTAAGAAGAAATCAAACGAAAGCCACTTCAAATTTTAAAATTTTTACACAGGTAAGGTTTTTTTTTTTTTTGATTTTTTCGTTTTTGATTTGTTTCTAAATTAAAGTTTGACTTTGGTGAATATCAGTTAAAATAGACCGTTGTTCAGAGCTTATTTTCTACCTACTGATTTTTTTTAAAAATAACGAAATATTTTGATACGACGATCAAAAACCAAAATGGCGATATAGGGCAAATTGGCCCATTTAATCTGGGGCATGTTGGCCCAGGGCCAGCTATGGACGAAATTCACATTTGTGACCACCGCCCTTGAAAGAGTTAAATCATTCAAAAATAGTAAATCAGGAGATGAGTGGATTCAATGTACCAGGTGCAAATGTTGGGCACGCGAATCATATGTCACTGTGGCTATGATATTTATGTTTGTATTCATTATGATGATGAGAAAAATTTTAATGAAGGCTGTAGTTAAATTGAACAAAACATCTTTTATTATCATTTGTACCTTTTATATACCAAATTATAAATACATTTGATATGTTATGTGTTTTTCATTTCCGTTAGCAATCCGAAAATAAAATCTGTTTAGTGGGCCAACCTACCCCGTTCGACGGGGTAGGTTGGCCCAGTGACTTGATGTCCTTCTGAGCTTCATATAGAAACTATTAATAATTATTTTTTAAAAAAATTTCCTACGTGGTTATGCCTTAAGGTGCACTTATTGCCCAAAGCAAAAAAATAATTAAAATTTTAATAAAATAAACTAAATAAAAAGTTGGAAGAGAAAATGAGCCTACAAGCCCCGGTCTCCCCTAGACATGCTAACAAACATGTGGCAAGAATTTGTTTCCTGATGGCAGCGTGACGGAGGGTTAGCACATCTTTGTGTAGTCTCATGCTTGTACCACAAATAAGACGATGCTCTTAATATGGGCATCAGTTTACATCTTGTAGAGAACAGTCTCTGACCAAATTACGACAGCACATACCTGACCGTTTATGTGTCCTTGATACGTGCGGATACCTTCAACCAAGACAGATTCCGGCTTCGTCGTACTTTTGGATTACTGAATCTTTCGACACGTCGTTGTTAAAAACAATAACTAAACTTTCATATGAAAAAAGCGCAAATTATTCATTGAATTTTAGAATCTTTGCATGATGTATGAGATAATTTAATGATCTTTTACAATGTTATATTGAAATATTCTGTATTTTCAATACTGTTTGTGTCTGAAAGTGAAATACGAGTATGTGAAAAAGATATCCTTTAATAAAGCATTGCTTCATTTGTCAAAAAGATCTAGTCTTAGATTTTCCTCTTTGTTTAAACTGCAAGAAGAATACATATTCTTCCATGAAGGATATGGATAACTGACTAGAATAAGCTTTTTTCTCCACCAAATATGACTAAATTCATTTCGATTTCTTCATAAAATATATTGACTTTATTTTTACTCTTTTGTACCTACATGTTTCATTTTCAGCAGATAAAATGTGCAGTTAAAAAACACTTTCTAAATTTTGTTCTATTTTCTTGTAGTACTTGTACAATGTCTATTAATTAAAGTTAAACCATGTACATATTATGTTTTTATTTAGAACACACACTCTTAATACGACAACTTTAAAATGTTTCTTGTTTTGAACACTCCTGATTAAAATTGAGCGGCGACAAAAGTATGCCTGATTTAATATTGGAAAAATATGCATAAATATTACAACCAACAACATTTAAAATGTTAATGATGATATAACACATTTTATTGTGATCTAAATACTTAACGAGGCCTTATTTGTTACAGGCACCATATAACTGTGCACAATAAACAATTCTTTTTGCCGAACTAATTTATGTCCACACTCTAAAAACGACATTCTCAAAACCGAGCAAAAAATACTCAAATCTGAGTATGTCGCAATAGTCAAAATGGCCCTGAATCAAAATTACTCAAGTTTGAAACATGTATATGCTCATTTCTGAAAATATGCACACATTAAAGAATAAAACATCCTGTGCTCCTATTTGAGTATGCCCATGTTTCAGAAATGAGTATGAACTGACTTCTATGTGCTCGTTTTTTAGCCTGCCCATGTTTCAAAAATAAGTTTGAAAATGATATGATTTCTATGTTCTCAGTTTTGAATATATCCCTGTTTCAATATTCTGAGTATTTTAGGTATTTCAGAAATTGAAAGCATTGGGAAGTCCTATTTGAAACAAAAACTTTCATAACAAAATGAAAACATCGATTTACTCAGATTTGAAAGTGTCAGTTTTCTGAGTGGCATCTTGCATAATATATACACACGGTAATGTTATTTAGAAATTATCATTTATATATTTTGCGTAAACTATATTAAATTTAAAATCATTAAGAATTCTGAAATGTTGTGTAGTATTTCCATTATATAAACAATAATTGTAAGCAATAAATAAGCATAACTATTAAACTGAAGGCGCTTCTAATCAACTATAATGACAGAAACTGGCTGTTGCCGAAAAAAGCACACGGTCACAGCAAACGAATAATTATTTTGATTGGTTTCTGATTACAAAATTTTGCGTGAAGGATAAATTTATACTAAAGACCAGGCCGTCCAGATAAGTATTGCAACAAACAAAACGCATTAATTACACTCATATAGTAAAAATATAATAAAGTATAACACCTTGTAATAATATATTCCTTTTAAATATTAAAAGATGTAAATTAACAACATAATATACAGTAAAAGAACTTTTAATAGATTGTTGACATGTTTCGGCTCACTCCGAGCCATTTTCAAAAACAAATGAGAATATTCTATAATATCACGGTATGTGAATACGTGCCTAATTTTTAAAAAGTACACGAAAATTAAATGATAGCATTTCAAATAATAACTTCAAAAACAGTGCAATTATAGCATATTCCCATTTGCTTTTGAAAATGGCTCGGAGTGAGCCGAAACATGTCAACAATCTAATAAAAGTTATTTTACTGTAAATTATGCTGTTAATTTACACCTTTTAGCATATAAAAGAGATACACTCATATAGTTTTAATTAGTTTAATAAATAAAAGAACAGGATATCTTTTAACCTATGAATTAATCTTTTATTATTTATGAATTCGGTGTAACTACAAATATATTACAGACTTTTTTACTGATGAATTAGTACACGCAATGTTCGAAGATAATTTCTGATTTCCTAAACAAAAAAATTTAAAATAAAGGGTTTAATTTGAAACTATATTTTTTTACGGAAATTGGTTTTCTTTCTTTTCGTAACAGAATAATTAATGTTTATTTTAAACACTTTTCTACGGAAACAACAAAGCTTTTCTCTAAATAAGATGATTCGAAGTTAATCTTTATTTAATTAGATAATAAATGACGAATTCAATGGTTTGTCGAAGAGTGCTTTCTCTTCATTTCTTTTATTTAACCAGGAAAGCATTGCGTTAGATTTTAAAGAATTTTGATTAAAATATTGTCTTATGGTATTTATTATTATTAAATCTGTCCATTATACAACAAATTAATTCGCCGTATTTAATTTTAATTCGTGAAATACTATTTCTTAAAATATAGAAAAATTTCATAATATCGGGAAGTAGATATAAAATTACCCAGTAGATATGTTCTGTTTTTGTTTTGTTTTTAAATATACCGTATTATGTAGCATACGTTTTGAGTACAAAATTTGCCTTTAATATTGAAACATGAACATATAAAAAACATGAACAAAAAAGTTCTAGAAATATATATTCAATTATCTGTAAAAATCTAATTTTAGGAATAGGCGAAATTCTCTTGCGTCGCTGCCGGTGTAGATAAAGTCTACTGTACTATTTTAAATTCCTTACTTTATTTTATCTAATGAACTCGTGGTACAATCTTTACGCTTACGATTTTTTGACACTTATTTTTAATATATATGTGAATAATAATAATATATATATATATATTGACTTCCTGTTTGGATCATGTATTCTATCTGTTAACTGTTGTTTTCTTTTCCCTATATTCTTTTTAATCTTGTTGTATTTTGAACTTTATGATTATATTTCACAGTTTTTTTTCTCTTTTTTATGGGTAAGGTTTCTTTCCTTTTAATATTGTTTTTATTTTTTGAACTTCATGATATTTCTCTATTTTGGTGTGGTAGTCCCAAAATCATATTCTTTAGCAATGTTACGGCTATTATGATGATGAAACCACACATTTTATTTGTGGTAATTTAGGCATTTGGGACCTGAAGATTCTGTCTAAATTCCACAAATTTCCTGTTTTCAATTTTTAATTTATTATTATTATTTTTTTACTATGTATATGGAATTTATATTCAGAGTGTTGAGGGAACACTAATGTTGTCAATTAATTATTATGAATTAATAATTCATAATTTTATAGTTTTTATTGGTGTTTCGGTTTGAAATGACTGACAAACTTCTGTTTTTATACTAAAGAGTTTTTTTTCCTGCCATATATTTTTAATTAAATTTATAGATCCAGAAAGTGGTGCAAACTTGGGCTGTGAGAGTCCATGGACATAACTTCTCAGGCTCTATAAACACATTATTTTCGTGAAATAATAATATTTTTTATTATTTAATCGTTTACACGTATTATACGGTTCTGCCATACTACATTTATATTATAACATATGTTCAATGGCAATTACATTTTTAATAAATATTCTTTGGTATTGTTTTGTATACATTTCTAGGAAAATGACCCTGAACAGTTTTTATTCTTATAGTAAATGGCTCTCCTCAAATAGTACACTATGATTTAAATACATTACAATGCTGTTAAAAATATGCTATTGATATATATATATTTTTTTGCTAAGATATAAATAATTGTGTGCTACTTGCATTTAAGCTGTTGAAACATATTCTTATATTAGAGATCACGGTGGTGAGTTAGAGCATTAACGGAAAAAGTACTTAAAATTTTACATTATAGAAACTAATTTTTTTTTTAAATCGGAATTTCAAGTTATAGACACTCAACTTATAAACGGTTAAATGTTTTACAAGGGGAGGTTCCAAGGTCGGACACAAAGAATGTGACGAATCTTTGTGTAGTAATACAATAAACATATGAAAGACATAAAGTGCAATAGTCAGGAAATCTTCAGGAAACAAGCCTCCAAGTTCACGTTACAGTTTATAATTGGATAAATTAATCCTTCTGGAAAGCGACTCAGCAGCTTAGTCTGCATCTTACTGGCTCTCTTTATCATCTGGGTTCAATACCTGATCAAACCACTATTTTCACTGGAAAAGCAATAACTGATTACTTTTGAACCACAATAATAAAAAAATGTGTCTGTTTATCTTTTTAAAAAATATTACTCAAAATGTAGTTTTACACACACACACACACACACACACACACACACACACACACACACTATATACCGGGTGTCCTAAAAAGGACTGACTGATTTTAAAATTCAATAACTTACAAACGGTGACAGATATTTAAAAAATTCTTGCAGGAGAATGATGTACGATGTCAGGAGTTTTTTTACTGCGATTCCCGGTTTTAGTTTGAATTTTCATCAATAGATGGCGCTGAGAGCAATAGGCACACAGTCGAGACCAAAACTGAAATCAGGAGGTTACATGTATGGAGTGGGTCCCTTTCACCAATACAATTTTTGTTAGGGCACGATTCTGAGCTCAGTCGTTATATTTTCGATGAAATGTGTTGTTGCCATGGAAATAAGGAATTCCTCAACATAACGACAGCGTTCAGAACTGGGCATGAATTTAATAAGCAGTATGTGAGAGAGCAGACGATTTTATATTTATGAAGTTTTATTTTCCTGGATTTAATTACTTTTTATCGTCTGATTTAAAAAATATTTTGTGCATCGCATCTTAAAACTAGGAGAAGAGATTCAGTATTTTTTTTCCTTTTATTGTTGTTAAAAATTTCATAAATTTTGTTAAATTCTAAGAAGATTTTAGATCTTTTAAGGAAGTTTTTCAGTACATTTTTATGCATGTTGAACCCAGTTTAAAAGAATCTTGGAAATGGTTTATACTTTGGAAGAAAGAATATTTATAATACTAGAGTACTACCGCTTGGATCAAAGCATAATAGCTACAAGAAGAAGTTTCCAAGAGAAATTTAACGTAAGGAATGCTCCGCATCCAAATACAATTAAACAATTGTATGAGAAATTTGTAAAAACCGGTAGTGTTGCCGACGATTTGGTAGACAAAGTTGGACGACATAAATCGGCCATGACTGAATCTAACGTAGATGTTATTAAAAATGTTATTAATCAAGATTCGAGAATATCGGTCCGTAAAATTGCAGCTTCATGCTCAGTGAGTAAAACCGCAACGCACAAAATTCTGCGAAAATGCTTGGAAATGTATCCTTACAAAATACAAACGCAGGAACCACTTCCTATCATTATGAAAGAAAAAAGACTAACTTTTGCAAATGAAATGCTACAGTTGATAGATGAAGGGGGTATTGACGCAAACCAAGTTTGGTTTTCTGACGAATTCTGACGTTTTCTGAGTATTTCCATCTGGATGGTTTCGTCAATAAACAGAATTGGAGGATATGGGGAATTGAGAACCCTCATGTGTGCGTGCCACGATCAGTCAGTCTACTCACAAAAAATTACTGTGTGGGCAGCCTTATCTAGCAGTGGAATTATTGGGCCTTTTTTTTGGAGGAAACTGTAAATTCAAGTCGATACATCGAAATATTGCACCAATTTGTGGCCATGTTGAATACCTTAGGTAATTTACAAACAGATTGGTTCATGCAAGACGGTGCGAGACCTCATCGGACAGCTGATGTTTTCACTTTCCTCAATGAATATTTTGATAACCGTGTCATTGCATTGCATTATCAAAATGCGACCGATACAGGTATGGATTGGCCACCGTGTTCGCCGGACCTCAATCCATGCGATTTCTTCCTATGGGGCTACCTAAAGGATGCAGTGCACAGACATAATCCCACCACTATTACTGAACTGCAACAAATCATTACTCATGAATGCGAAGCTATTTCAGAAAGAACTTTGCAGAACGTATGTGGTAATTTTGTTCTCCGTTTAAGACATATGATTGTGTCGAATGGTGGGCATTTTGAGATTATCGTAATGTGATTGAACGCGTCTAATTTCTGGTTTTTACCCTTTTCTCCTTGGATTGAGGTATTCACATTCTTTTAAATATGAGTTATAAAGAGTTGATATGTTTATAGAATTTTACAAATTTGTATTTATCCCATGTAATTTTTTTTATCTGTTTGGTTAATTTTTTTAGCTATATAAGTTTAATGATCAGTTATTTTTTAGAAACATTTTTAACTGTTCGAAAATATTTGAAAATATTTATTTTGTTATTTTGCTTATTATTTCTTTATTAACTTTGTTATCATTATCAATTTCTCTATAAAAAATAGTGACACCGTCATTTATCCAATCGATATAGTCATTCTGATTTATTATTCATAAAACTTTCCTTTTACAGTATAATACACTTTCTGTATGCATATATTTATTTTGTAGTAATAATTTGTTATCTTCGGAAGAGCTTTGTATTTCTGGTAAATAAATGGTGAGAGAAACATTTGACAACGTATTATTCATATTTTGAATATCCATTTCATTTGCGACTTTTTGTGTAAGTTCTTGAAATTAAGGCAATAAATAAATAAATTCTTACAAGTGATGCTTTAAGAAGAAGTAATCAAAATCTTCTAAACAGGATTGTTACTCTCATAACAAGTGAGTAAGTGTGATCGAAGATCGCATAAAGGGTTTCGTTTAATATTCCTTTCAAAACACTTTATCCTTTCTTTAACAAATCCAAATAAATTTCATTTCCAAAATAATAATAATAATAATAATAATAATGTTTTCTATAAAGTAAAAATTTGCCGGTCTATTTTTCTCGTTTTTTCGAATATCAGAACTGGCCCCCGATACCGGGCTAACCCCGCTATTATATTCTGTCATAATAATATCTGTCATCTGGACCAAATCCGATATAAAAAAAATCAATTTCAAAATGAAACATGTGGTATAGAGACCTTCAAAATTTTAAAATATGCCAATATTCCATAATCGAGTTTTTATCATGATTCAATATGTTCCTCAAACTTATATATTTACTATTCTCTATTACTCATATTGATACTCTCTTTGTATTATTCTGAAACATTTGAAAATCCGTTATGACGTCAGATTAATTTTCATTTTAATTCTCTAATGACGTCATATTAAGCTGCTTTCTGTATTTACACATACTTACACTCCTTGTATTATTGAGAAATGTTTGAAAATTTCCGTTTAATTACCAATATCACGTCATATTAATCTTTTTTTTTTCAACTGGTGGAACTTCTTATTTCATTTTCATTTTTCACGTGGAAATATTTTAATAGAAAATTAATTGTTGTAGAAAGAATTTTTTTGTGGATTTTTAATTGTTGGCAACTGCTATAACGAAAAATGTTTAAATTTAATAGGTAAAGGCTGATAGGTTTTTGGTTTTTTATTTCTATATAAAATAATACGATTTTTTTTTTCAAATTTTATGATTTTGAACTTCATAGCAGGTATTCAGCTATAAGTACACAAAGCTTCAGCTCTGTAAGTTAAATAGTTTCTGAGAACCGCCTCTGTGATGGACAAACAACGAAGCGGGAGTAATAAGGTTTCGTGAGATGAACGAAACCCTAAGAATGCAAAAGAAAATTGCCGCAACTCAAAATAATTCGTTCTAATTTTACTTCGCCATGCGTTAAAAACGCCACAATAAGTTCACCATTTCATGAGATGAAAGAATATATCTAATTAAACATTTTAGAAAACGCATAACACATTTTAAAACAAGATTTCAGTAATTACTACCCATAGCCAAAAAAGTACTCCACTTTTTTTGAAAGGCCCTGTATATGACCTATAAAACTGTACATATTCTACATAGTATTCTAAAGTTTAGTTTAATAATTAAATACATAATGCAGTTGAAAATTCACCTTCAGAGGTTTCTAGTAATAGACGGAAACATATTAGAATTCTTTTGTACAGTCCTGTATATTACCTACAAATTTTTTACATGCCAAATATAAAACTAAATTTTAATTCAGGCAAAAAACACGGTAAAAATTACTGAAATAGCAATTCCAGAAATTATCATCCATCGGCGGCCATATATTCAGTTCTTTGCGTGGCCCTGTAAATGATATCATTAAAATGCATAACATAGCTCGAATAAAAAACTCTTTTCTGGAATTCACGCTCATAGTTGGTAATGCTTACGAATTCTTTTGTGTAGCCCTGTATATGATCTATAGCATTATACACATCACGTAGTATGCAAAAATGTTTTTTAAACTGCTTACTATAACTGAAAGCGCACTTCCAGCAATTATCGCCTATAGACAGTATTCCTGATACAGTACTTCAAACGAAATATTTCGCGTGTCCCTGTAAATGAACGAAAAATGTACATCATATTATACAACAAGTATCTTTCAGTAAACCTCGGTAATGTATATCAGTTTCATTATATTAGAAATACTGTAACATAATTAAAATACGCATCAAACCGTTTTTCCCCGCAGGCCATTATGTAGCAGAATTAATTGCGTAGCCTTGTAAATGAATGATAAATGCTTTACACTCCATATTGTACAGAAAACATGTCCACTTCATAAATGTAAATCAATTTCATTATGTTTGTAACGGTGTAACATCATTAATATACACCGTAAACGATTTTTTCCCATGTACCATCATGCAATGAAACTATTTTGGGTGGCCTTGTAAACGAATTAAAAGTTCTACACATGCAATATTCGATTGCAAGCATCTTTTAGTGCACTTTAGTGCTATATATTATTTTCAATAAGTTTGAAATAGTGTAACATCATTAAAATACAGTGCAGAGGATTTATCCCACTGACCACAATAAAACGGGCATGCTTTTAAGTGCCCCTGTAACCGAACTATAATTGTTACAAAATTCGTTTTCAATACAGAGCACTCCATGGTAAACCTCAATATACTATATCAGATACATACATGGCAATTTGAATATATTTACACAAGTTAGAGCATGGAAAGAACGTCCGATAAACCAAGTGCATAAACACTTTTCAATTGTGCTGGAAAGTCTTAGAAAGAAAAAAAAATTGATGAATAAAGAAGACACTCATTTTTAAAAGACCTTATCCTTCTTGGAATGTAACAAGTTTTAAAAAAATTGATATTTTGAACATTGTCGTTAAACATTTCTATTTGGTAGAAGTGTTTTCGTGGAAACAATACTTTTTCCTATTGTTGCTCTGACTCTCCCTGCCTACAATATTGAAGTCATACCGTCTCAGTTCAGAATCGGGCTCTAACAAAAATTATATTGGTGAAAGGGACCCACTCCATACATGTAACCTCCTGATTTCAGTTTTGGTCTCGACTGAGTGCTTATTGCTCTCAGCGCCATCTATTGATGAAAATTCAAACTAAAACCGGGAATCGCAGTAAAAAAACTCCTGACATCGTACATCACTCTCCTGCAAGAATTTTTTAAATATCTGTCACCGTTTGTAAGTTATTGAATTTTAAAATCAGTCAGTCCTTTTTAGGACACCCGGTATATATCATAGCTGCCAATCGTCCCGTTTTTTAAGTCAAACGTATTTCAACCATACATTTTATTTAATTAAAGAAAACATATTTACTACATGGAAGGGAAAGTACAGAATTTTTTTTTTTATGTGTTCAATGTAGGTATATCTTATTTAAAAAACATAAAAACACAAGGTTAAAAGCTATGTATATGTAGGTTTAACTGTGAAATCTTAAATTTTTATAGATTTAATGAAAAGTAAGAAGAAATAAAATGAACGCAATTTGTATTTCTATAGAGCAAAATCCTTTCCCCTTTTCATTATTTAAAATTATTTACTAAAATAATCTCTTTTTTTTTTCATAGCGAAATAAATTGAACTACGTTGCATAAAATTAGAATACTCTATTTTAATTACATTTTTTCATTGTAATTTTTCTATTATATAAATGATTAAAATTAAACATGATGTTATAACAATTAATCTTTAAATTAACATTTTTGATTTATCTCGAACTATTCTGTTAGCAATTGGAATAATTGTTTCTGTACTTACAATAAAAAAAACAGCTTTTCTGAAAATATTTAGAATAATTAAAAATATTTATACATAGACTGTAATTGCGAAACCCAACAATTAAAAAAAAAGCATATTAAAAGTAATTTTTTAAAATATCACAAACTCTTTCAAACATTTGAATAATAGAAAAAATAGCGTTTTTTATATTTCACTGTGAAAAATAGGAATTTATTCATGTAAATAGTTGTAGTGAATAAATTTTTAAAGGGAATTGTGTGGTCGAAACAGAAAATTACGAATCATTTTATTTATTTTCACTCTTTATCTATTAAATCTATAAAAATATAAAATTTTAGAGTTAAACTGTTTAAATAAGCGCAAAACTATATACTCTATTTAATTTTTTTTGTCAATTTAAATAATTACATATATATTTTTTCAATCGTGCTTTGAAAACAATTTGTGAAATATGTGCAAAAAATATGAGTATATACCAGCTTTCGAACCCAAAAGGCATATTAAAAACGTCAACACGTTGCCAACTGCTCCGCTGATCCACTTACCAAAAGGATAAGTAATACGAATATAAACTGTAAGAAAACTTCCAGGTATGTTTTCTAAAGACCTTTCTGGCTATTGCAGTGTATGGCTTCCATATATTTATCAACAGACTATATCGACAGACAAAACCTCACCGCATTCTCCTTTTCCAACCTCAGAACTTCCCCTTGTAAGATTGGTGTAAGTAACTATTCAAAAAGTTTAATTTCTAGAAATGGTTTAATAGCAAAATATAAAAAAATACAAAAGGCGTTCCATATAAATCATAAAAAAATCAAGAAACATATTCACAGCAACAAATGCATTATTATTTTTCAAAATACCTCCCGTCAGATGATATGCAACGATCGCATCGTTAAACCCACTTTTGAAAACAAGTAGAGAAGCCTTTTTCTGGAAGCTGCTTCAATGAACCTTGCACTGCTGAAATAACTTCAGAATCTGTATTAAATTTTCTGCCATGGAGCTTCTCCTTTATCGTCGTAAACAGACAGAAATCGCATTGTGCGAGATCTGGACTGTAAGGTGGATGTGGAATTTTAATATTGCATTTACTAAGATATTGTTGAACAAAAGTAGCAACATGCGGGCGAGCATTATCGTGATGTAATTTCCAATTAAACCAGTTCATGACGCCTATTCGATATGTGTTGTCGCAAAATTTTCAAAACTGAAACATAATATTCCCCATTCACAGTAGTTTTTGGAGGCACAGCAAGCTGATAGATTACACCTTTATGATCAGAGAAAATAATCATAATGATCGTTGCAGCAGATTTGGTTTGTCGGATTTTTTTCAGAGGAGGAGATCAGTGTGTTTCCATACACTTGTTGCGGACTTGGTAAGGGGATCAAAATGATGCACCCAAGTTTCATCACCTGTTATTACAGTCTTTAGGAAATTTGGGTCATTTTGAAGCATCTGTTTCCACTCACAACATTGGTGAATTCTTGTTTGCATTTGTTCTTTAGTAAGGTAATGAGGGACCCATCTGAAACAATTATGGCGAAGTTGTAAAATGTTGCGTAGAATGTGAAATGTCGACGTTTTGGAAATGTTAGTTGATGCCGCTATCTCCTCACATGTCATTCGCTGATTTTCTTGCAAGATTTTCCACACAGTGTTATCATTTCCGTCATTCACAACACTTTCTGGTCCACCTGGCTTAGGAACCACTTCTGCAGACAAACGTCCTGAGTTGAAATCACCATGCCATCTAAAAATCGTAGACTCATTAAAACATTAATCTTTGTAAGCTTCTTTCATTAACTTAACTGTTTCTGGAGCTATTTTTCCCAAACGATAGCAAAATTTTATGGCACAATGCAAATCGTTTTTTTAACTCTGAATCACTCACTTCCATTTCTGTAGGTCAAATAAAAACAGTTGTTTAAACAAGCACGGGACTAGGAAAATGTAATTGCCTGCTTCGTTTAGAATATTTATAAACGTACAGGTAACAGTTTGAAAAAATCGCCTGCAGTTTTATTTTTTAGTTTCGCGGTGTTGCCACTACATAAAAATAACTCACAGTTCTTATGGAATGCCCTTTGTATTATGAGATTCAGTTAAAATAATATATTTATTTTCAATAAATTTCAAAATATTTTACCTATTTTTGACAAGCCAGTAATCTTGTCCGTCTTCAGTGCCGTATCCTATTGCCAAAACTCCGTGATCAAGTTGCTCAGAACTGCAGTTGGGCTCGTCGTAGATGCCGCCACTGTAATAGTTGGGAAAACATTAAAAATCTTTCATCTTATTCTCGCAGAAAAATGAAAAAAAAGATTAAAAATATTTAAAATTTGAAAAAAAAATATTTTTAAAATGTTTTGCATTTAGAATAAATGATGAATGTAAACATTATTATTACTATTATTATTATTATTATCATTATCATTATTGTTGTTATTATTATTCAACATACTTGTTAAAAATAATGCATTTGATACTATATTTCTAAAATAAAAATATTTATACTCTTTTTTTTTTGTTTACCATTTCAATATGTTTTAGATTTTCCGTCAATTTATTATTATTGTCATTGTTAAAGATATTTTGTTTCATGTTTTCTTATTCACTGTACCTATTTCATTCCAATTATTTTGCTCGGACTAATAGGTACATAGCATGTTCTCAATGTGTAATATTTTATCCTAAAAATATTTACTACATTTTAAATAAAAAAATACGTAACCCATTTCAACATAATTGGGGGAAAAAACGATTTTATATATTTAGCCATAAAAATATAGTCTGAAAGGAGTAAGTTTGCTTAATAAGTGTATTGCTTAAATATGCTTATTTAGATATAACAACAAATGCAAATTTGACAATGCGCAAACATAAAAACATATTCAGCAACTTTCTTATAGTTAAATTATAGTAAAGCGTCCGATTGGGGACAATATATTCCAAAAAAAAAAATTCGCTTTTTCTATACTAATATTATAAAGAAGTAACGTTTGTGTGCTTGTTTGAAAAGGGTAATCTCTGGAACTACCAAGCTGATTTCGAAAATAATGGAGGCAAAATGTTGGTGATCATCTCTGTTCCAACGTAATGTCGGCACAACAACCCCCAAGGGGATGCAGGAGCAAAAGGATATTGTTGATTTTCCTTTGCGATTTGTCTGATATTGTTGGGACTTGAAATTTGGTGTGGCGGTTACTTTAGGGATGTAAATGCTCGGTATAAATTGTTTTTAAAAAGTTCGAAATTTAAAAGGATGAAAAGAGCGAAAACCATTCTAAATTACGATTTATTTGGAACTGTTAAGGTTAGAAACTTGAAATTTGGTATGGCTGTTACTTTTCAGACGTAAGTGATTGCACAGAACAATTTTTATAAATATCGAAATGTAAAAGGATGCAAGGACAAAAAACAATCTAAAATTGCGACTTCTGTGATACACATGGTGCTAGAAACTTAAAATTTTGCATGATGGTTACTTTTATTATGTAAATGCTTTCTACAAACAGTTTAAAAAGGTGAAATGAGCGGAAAACGTTCTAAACACCTTCTAAATTACGATTTATTTGAAATTTTTAGAGATAGAAACATGAAACGTAATAAAATTAGGCATATTTCTCCCTCGAACAATCGAAATACCTCATGCAATTTAAATGCATTGCAATATGTTGCTAAGCAGCTATCAATGTATGAATAAATAAGACTTGAATTTTTTAAAAAAAAGGTCACACGATTCAGCGTTTTTTATATGCATGCTTTTAAAAGACAATTTCAGTACTGAATAATGTATTTACAAAGTAAACCTTTTTTAATACCATTGTAAATTGGTGAAAAAAAAAATTGAGTTTTTATCCAATATATCAAATATAAAAGAGAATGCAAAGAAGGAGATAACAGGTAAAGGTAAATATTTGCATGGATTATTGATATACTGATATTTATTACTTAGATAATTGATGTATTT
Organism: Maratus michaelseni; assembly: GCA_963931845.1. Taxonomy (NCBI): domain Eukaryota; kingdom Metazoa; phylum Arthropoda; class Arachnida; order Araneae; family Salticidae; genus Maratus; species Maratus michaelseni. Next base: position 34,359,049 of record OZ007592.1, on the reverse strand, counting down.
ATATTGACATGATGGGTTAAAAACCATGATAAAGTATTCCAGACTCTACCTGTAAAGCTGGAAGCTGAACTGGCTGGCATCGATGGCGACAGAAATGGGTCCAATGGTCGCGACGGCTTTCTGCAAGGCAGCCTCGTCTCCAGATGCAATGTCCACGTATCCCGAGCAAGTGGCTTCGGAGGCAGAGGCTTTGTATTAGCATGTACCATCCTGCAGAAGAAAAAAGATTTGGAAATTTAAAGTAAAACGTGAGGAAGAGAAAAATTGTAATCAAATTTATTCGCGAGAAAAACTTGCACATTTTCTGACGATAAATCGTAATAACTGATTATTTGTTGAATTAAATGATTCCAAATGGCCAAACGATTAAGTATGATTATAATTTATCATGTATAATATTTATTTCTTTAGTTTAACCGAAATTATTTTTAACAACAAAAAATTGGCTGTTGATAAGCATTACACGTGTTAAGCAAAAAATTTGTGTAGACATAGAAGAGGAAAGAATACAATATGCATTTTCTGTTTTATTTTCCGAAAACATAGTGTAAAGGAAACTATTGTAATCAGGGTATGTGTGTGTGTGATAACACTTCTAAACCGTACTTCCGATTGGAGCAGCCGAACGAAAATATACAGCAACCTCTCCCTAGTTACCCATGATTCCAAAACGCGTTCTTTATCTTTAGACATCTCAGAAACCAATATATTTTCGATATTTAAACAAGAATTTATAAAAACAAAATTCCTTTTGCTGCCATCCACTGATTTTCGGAAATGTTTCCGAGTAATTTTTATAGTGTAGTAATCAGTTTTCTGAAACCGGAAACTTGATTTTTAGGAAGTTGTTCATTCTCAATTAAACATTTTCCGCTGCGTAATTGAGTTTATACATGCAATAATAATAAGAAAACATTAATTTTAATGTTAATGTTAATGCTGCAAACTTATAATGTTAGTCTGTAAAACATATTTATTGAACATGAAAATATTTAGTTGAGAATGGGTAGCATCCGAAAAATCTATATTTCGCTTTGAGAAAACTAATTTATACGCTATAAAATTACTCGGAAACGTTTCCGAAAATCAGCGACAGCAAAAGAAGCTTTCTTCTTATAAGTGCTTCTATAAATCTCGAATATTTATTGGTTTCAGAGGTTTCTAAAGATAAAGAACGCTTTTCGGAATCGTGGATAATTCGGAAGAGGTTATTGCCTATTTTCGTTCGTGGTTATATTATATTTTCCTACATTAAGAAAAAATTTGTCTATTTTCATAGTATGTTTATCTAGTTTTTAACTCTTCGTCTCCAATTATCTGCAATCACCTATCATTCGTCTACATATGATGTTAGTACTTTCGAACACAAGCTTTATTATTAGGTGTGTTCGTAATTATATAAATACGTTGTACCTTTACTCGTCGTCTGGTCCGTCCTTCCGTGCATCTGTCCGTCTGTCTGCATATAACAGCGCAAAAACTACTTAACCGAATGTTTTGAAATTTAATATATATAATCGATGCAGAATTTTGTCGAGTCATTTCAAATTTTATGAAAATCGAATCAAAACTTAAAAAGATATTAATAAAAGTTTCCTTTTTCTGTTAACTCCTATCATACATAATCTATATATTAAAAGCGCAAGTCATGTGACTGAAGAAAACAAATTCGGTCTGACCATTTCTTTTTTCATATGCCAGACGGCTATTTTTATTCAAAATTACTTTTTTGAACAAAATTGCATAAAAGTTACATTTTTAGAAAGTTCGTTCAAATAAATTGTTTGTTTGAAAGATGAGTTACATTAAAAAATGTTTGGATTCTGAGATAACTTCAGTTAAAATTAGGTTAACAGCCCAAGATTTATCCCAATATCCATTACAGTAAATAAACAAAATAAGAGATTCGTTTATTGTGAATCATATAAATATAAAACCATGGAGGTAATCATTCGCAAATGGTGAATTTTGCAGCGCTATCTGGTGTTGAAAAAAAATCGCAACTGTAAACGTGGCATGCGTAATAAGAGAAACGAAAGTCATGCTCATTTTGCTCATAACAGGCGATATAAGTCATTTCACTGAAGTAATAGCGATTATTTTTTTACATTGTAAAACTAGTTATAGTAAGAGCGCACCTCATTTGTCACGTTTAACGTACAATTTCCAACTTGTTTCCATCTCTCTCATGATCATTCCCATTCATACTGAAATTTCCTGTATTTTATTCTAAGAGCCTAACACTAGTCCTGTAACGAGCTTCGCAAGCTGATGTTAAACCAATGAAAGCGTATTTATAAAATTTATTGCTCACATTTTAAACATCACCCATCATTTCTGTTATAAACTATAATTAAGCAACGCTAACATAAAGCCTTGTGTCAGTATAACAAAAGAGAGAAGATGATTTGAGCGAGAAAAGAAACGTCGTACTTCTAAAAGCTTTAAAACACCGAAAAATTCAACCAGCCAAAACTTTCTTTAGGCAATTTGATGCGGAATTTATTATACCTGAGCAGAACCTTCAAAATACCAAAGTTTGAAAAATTATTGGAATGTACCAACTCAGTAACTATCTTGTTGAGTAATGCAGAAGTAAATATCTTTAAAGGGTGTTCTTACTTCAGCTGTGTAAGGATAGGACTGTTCGGTATCAATGCCACCGTTTTTCTTGATGTACTCAAACCCTTGGTCCATAAGGCCACCTTCGCATCCATAGTTACCTATAAATAAAAAACATATATGTATATAAAAGCAGATAAGGGGTAATAATAAAAATTATGCAAATGAATTAAATTTCATTGTATTGTGTTGTTCTGAAAGTTCTTTCTATTTGGGAAAGTTGGTTCGTACCGGAAAATTCTATCATTTAATTATTAGACATTAATTCTGATAATCTAATGTCTAATAATTGAAGGGAAGAATTTTCCGGTACGAATTGGTTTTCCCAAACGGAAGCAACTTTCCGAACGACCAAATATTTTAGTTATCAATGTTGTTCCAATTATCAATAATTAAAACAGCAATGGGATTACAGAACTAAATCCAATACATTATTAAATTTTCGATACTTTACAGTACGTGAATAAAGCACTTGAAATATTTGTATGTAATGTATAACTTGAAAATTCTAATAGAATTGGAAATGATTCTTAAAAAATAATTTAAAGTTTCGAAAATATTAATATAAAAGAAACCATTATCATGGCAGAGAAATTTTAGATAAGTATTGTGTGGATTAATATATAATTATTAACTCAGATTCTTTTAATAAAATATTTGATTAAACTATAAATTATACTAAGCAAAATTAAATGCATTTCATAAAATCTAATACAGATCAACAACAATAAATACAGAAACCAAAAAAAAAAAAAAAATACACCATATTTCTTGTTAAAACTTTATTTCTCAGACATACATAAAGGTCCCATCGTTTAGACTACAACGAAAATAACACCAAAATCTGTTCATTTTAATGTGCTTTATCTTTAAATTACGGTGAAAACAAATTGTCTCTGCAGCAAAACGTTTGTTAATGTATGTTAAAAACAATTCATTTCTGCAGTTGTTTTGCCCAGACTCTAAGTCTGTTTTGGAAAATGTTATTATTATTATTATAATTATTATTATTATTTAACGCTTCATATATTTATTGATTTTGCAATTCTCAGTTTTTTTCCGGAATGCATTTTTTATGTATTGTTGAAAAAAAAAGAAAGAATTCAATATTGAACTTACAGGTTTAAATGTGGCGTTAAAATATAAAAATAACTTGGACAATGCCAAAATAATATTCAAGGAAGTAAAATCAAAGTTGCAAATAAATTAATATAATAATAATAATAAAATAAAGAATTTTAAATAAAAGTTACGTACTGATTATGGGATATTAAATGAGTTGATGTTGAAAATAGGATAAATCCATTTTGGGGGAAAAAATGAGTTAAAGCTAAATCTTATTGCAAATTAACATAAAATTTACGTTTTTAATCAACTCATGACAAACATCTTTCAATATCAGTATAAAATTGTTACTACTCATTTGTTAGATCAACGCTATTTCAAATGCGTTGATTTTGAAATCGACGCAAAACACTTTGAATAGATTTTTTTTATTTTTTAGGTTACATAATATTATCAAGCTCAATGAGAAGTTATCCGTTCAACTACAACTGTGGTGATTTGGCAACATTGGTAAAACATTATTTTATCACCAGCGGATCCGTGCGAAGATTTCGCATTACAGTCTGATATTTTTACCTATATGTAATATATTTTTAGATGCAAGTTTTAATAAAATATTTGTTTCTGTTATAAATTACGCCAAGCAAAATGAAATACAGGGTGCATTTCATAAGATCATAAAAAAATTAGTGAATACTATGTAACGAAAATAACATCAATATCCGTATTCAATTTTAATTGATATTTTTCTTTAAATTACTCTGTCATCTAATTGTGTCTTCACCAAAACATTTGTCATTTTAAGTTTGTTTAAAATACAATTCATTTCTGCTAGGGGTTCTAGCTTTGTTTAGCAAATTATTATTATTATTATTATTATTATTATTATTATCATTATTACTTAACGTTACCTATATTTCTTCATTTCATATGATTTTGTAGTTCTCAGTTTACCGGAATGCATTTTGTATGGTATGATTTCAAGGGAAAAAAAATTAAGAACTGCCAGGTTTAAATGTGGCGTTGGAACATGACAATAACATGGACAGTATAAAATATACTAATCAATGAAGCAAAATCAAAAAAAATAATAAAAAAAGTTACAAATTTCCAAATTATTAACATAATAATAATAAAATAAAGAATTTTAAATAAAAGTTTTTTACTTAGTATGGGAGATTAACTATTGAAATGTCCTTCAATGTCACAATTATTTTCTCCTGAACCCGAAAGAACTAGACTTGTCGCACCCCGTATGTATGTCCGACCTTGAATCTAAGTTTTATTACGATTATCCTGTTTTTATTTTTGTTGAGTTTCTGTATTTTAATCATCTAAAAGAGGGATTTCATTTTTTCATACCTTCAGGTCCGGAGCAGTCGACTAGATTCTGTTCGCTAAGGGACACGAGCTTGCCTGTCTTCTTCTTGTGTTGACCTTCCAGTGAGCCAGTGGTGGAGAATGCCCAACAAGAACCACATTGACCGTGAAAAATAAATAAATAGAAACTGGTGTAGTTACTTAAAACATTCTTAATTCTCTAATCCATCTCGATTTTGAAATTGATTTAAAGCTAGGGCAATCGTTGTTGGTTCTTAAAACCGAACACGCGCGCATTGTTATCTTACGTTTACAATTTTAAATATTTGTTTTTAGTTTTTTAATAACATTTTAGATAAACAGTAGGATCACGATAAGCCTGGATAACTCGAAAATCCCCGTGACTCAACTTTTGTTATTCACTCATTTGATACAATGTTATCTTCAATGAGTAAAAAACTGGCTAACTTGATGCAAATTAGCTCAATCCCGCTTATGTTGCCTACAGTTTGAACTGGGCTACCGTATTTAATTTTTAGAAATAACACTATATTAATCGGTACTTTCGCTTTAAAGTTGTTTATTTATTTTTTATATTCCGACGAAACTTCCTAGTATTTTACTCAAAATCACTTCTGTATATATCTTCCCAGTTTATTCCTTATCTCTTATTATAATTCCCTAATCTCGAAATAAATGGAAATCTGCTTATTAAATGCAGTGGTTCAAATCTTTAATATTACAAATGTTTTATGCGCACTTAATAGCACATCCGTACTTATATTATACATTTTTTTATTATTTTAAAATCATAGTACAGAAATTATATTTAAAACAATTATTTTACAGTACATTTTTAAGGCTCGTTAGGATAAAATATTGCGTATAATATACCAAAAAATACGGTAGTTTTCTTTATAGCTATGTAAACTAATCAAAAGAAGTAGCACAACACTTTATTAAATTACCTGATTTTTTATTCCAGTCACCAAACCTTCTTTTCTCCAGTCCACACTTGCTGGCAAGACCAAGTTGGAAGGTGGAATAAATATTGAAGATGCACTGGGAGCTTTCAAGGATTGCCTGTATCCGTTCATTGTTATCACAAAATCACCGTGTCTCTGAAAAAAATAAAATAAATAATATATTTTAAATGCTCAAAAACTTTTAGAAACTTGTAGCAGGAATCAATTTTCTCAGCTCGTCACATGTTGAGCACAGAGTAAGGAGATTTAAACAGAGAATCAACTCTCATAGACTTCAATGGTAACTTCTTTAACATGGGATTACACATAGACAGTGGCGCCAGCTGCGGATGACGCGAAAACTACAGCCGTAACAGAAGAGAGGTTGCTAAATAGAGCTATATATCGCTTTCTTGGCGACAAATGAGGGAAGGAAAAAAAAACGGCGACTACTTGCTTCTTGTTTTGGTTGGTTGGTTGGTTGATTTTAAGACGGTCGATTATCTATCTACGCGAATGAAAACAGATTTATTATTTTTAACATGTTCTGAAACAATCGGAATTAAACTTTATTTTAAAATAAGTGCTGTGGTAAAACAAAAAATTTTTTTTTCCAAGTTTGAAAGGAAAATTTGATTTTTTTAATTCTTCAAAATGTAAGTTGTGATTTATTTTCATGTGTTATTTTTGTTCTTGTTTTTTCAAGTTCCATAATGTTTGAAATATTTTATATATATTGAGTGTTGACAGATTTGTGTCGAAACGTCATGTTAAGGCTCACTGTGGAGACGCGAAATGTTTTTGGTTTCCGTCTGTCTGTTTGCCGTAAAAATGATCCGATTAGGTTGATTTTTAGTAGGTATGTTGGCGAGGTATCCGGAATTATCTAGTATATAGTTTTCGGTTAAATTTGGTTCATTCGTTCGGAAAATATAGAATATTTTTTTTAAGTCATAATGCTTTCTTATGGGGATGCAGACGATTTTTCAAATTTCATTTTTATCTGAAATGAAAATGGAATATTTGCGTAATGGATTTAGATGTAAAATTATGAATGTTAAATTTTCGATATGGATTTCTAATAGTTTTAAAATTTTGCTTATAAATTTAATAGAATTTAGAAATTAATTGCTTAAAATATTTGAAAATGTTTTTGCATCTGTTCGGGAAATATAAACATCTTATTTTCATATTTTTTACAATTTTTAAAATCATTTATTTTTACTTACCACTTTAATTTAAGGATTCTAATTTCTGGAACATTCGAACAATTTTATATGCTTATAAACATGCATGCAATTGAAAAAATAATAATTGAGGATTGTACGAAGTTAAAATGATATTTAAAAAAAAATGATCTGCAGATTTACTAGTATAGAAAAAACTTAGTACCATGTTTACATTGCGATAGAAAATGTATATGAATAAAATTTTATATAGAGAATTTTTTTTTAACATGAATGAGATTTATGGTATGGCAGTTATTTTAACGATAATATAAAGTCAAAATTTGTTAAAAATCTGCCAACACTGAATATATATAAAATATTTCATACATAATGGAACTTGAAAAATAAAAACAAAAATAACACATAGAAATAAACCACAACTTACCGATTTTTAGGAATAAAAAATAACTTTGACGTCTTGTTCTTGCAAACAATACACTCCTCTCTTCGTAGCATTTTGAAGAATTATAATAATTATAATCAACCATTTGATCTTCAAAGAATAATTTTAATAGTAAGTAATAAACAAGATTCGAAAATCAATTAGCGAACGCCGAAAATTTGCACATGCGCAGATGACAACAGAAAGACGCCAAGCAGAATAGGGTTACACTTAAACGGAAATCACGAAGATAAAAATCGCCAAATCGATGATTTAGTTCTTGTGTCATCCGCCGCAGTCGCTCTTTTCAGACGAAGTTGAATCTCTGTCTTACTCTGTGATGTTGAGTTAACGCGTGCAAGGAAAAGAATAATCACGCTTTTTTTTCGACAGGTATTTTCTAAGCAGTACAATTGCAAGCTAAATTTCCGTGAAGATATTTTACATAATTTGTGGATATCATAGCAATATCTACTGTTTAACAACAAACGAAAATCGATGTAGTTTTATGACACAAAGACCCTATAATAAGAAGCTGAGTCAAAGTCGCATAAAGCACCAAGAAATGTCTGAAATATATTAATCGTTTTAAGCAAATATATATTTATCATTTATTACATGCAGGGCTGTTTTAAGTTGTTCCTACATGTTTTGCCGTTCTAGGCAAAAACTGAAAATGCGCCCCATTTTTAGTCTCACCGCTGATTAATTTAAAATTATTTTTTCGTTCTTTTGTCGCCTCTAAAATTTGACGCCCTGTGTGGTCTAATCCGCCCAGTCTAGTCTAATGTAGACACGGTCCTGACTGTATGTAAAAAAACAAAAGTTATCACGTTTCTCGAGTATGTCTTAAAATATCTCTATTTTTTCTGTTGGCAACTCCCGTGATTTTAGTGAGTGTTCCGGAAGAACCATGCCCCCCCCCTGGAGGATTTAAGATTTTATGCTTATGCTTGATCTAAAATTGCAATCGCCCCCCCCCCCGGGACTACATAATGCCTTCCCCGGAGCTCAATCTCCTCGAAGGAAAATGTCTGACTACATCACTGGGCATTTGTTATGAGAAGTAATGCACTATGCTAAAATTGCAATATTAATAATAGCGTTTCAAAACTTCTTCATAAAGATTAATTCTGGAAGAAGCAGACAACTTGTTTTCACAATTTAAAATATGAAAAGATAAAAAATTATACTCACCATATCGGCGTATTCATTGAGTCCTTTTCTGAATGTGTGCATTCCGAGATCGTACTCCAAGTTGTGACGAATGATTTCACCCACATTATTCTCCCAAACAAGCCTTCGAACACCTTCTTCGGAGGCAGAATAATGCTTTTGGAAGACGCTCTGTAAAATTAAATAAAGGATTTTATTTGCTTTTATAATAAGAGAAAACTGTTTTTTCGGGGGAAGGACCTATTTTCGTTCAAATATAGTATGGTCCAGATGTATTGTTACTCTATACAAAAAGGTGTAAGAATAATAAACGAATAATAGAATAACACCACACACATTTAGAGAATTTAGTTGATTTATTGTCATTGTTAATTATATTGTTACGCATCCAGAAAGTTTGTAAGAACACCATCATTTTAGTGACACAAAGGATGCGGCCCGATGTCCTGCGTAATATTTTATAAATCGTTGCTTTGCTGATGGTGGCAAAGGCTGCAGTGTTCTTAAACTCTTGTGTTAACTGTAAAATTCCTTGGAAAATCTCTGCTACTACAAAATGTACAAGTTATACTTTGTTTTCGACGATTTTAAAGGGGAGGAAAAGGCAGTTGGTCAACCATGTATTTTTGAATCGTTGAATCCCTTAAAGAGAGCCTACTTGAAGAAATTCCGCATATAAAAATTAAAACTAAATATGATTTATATATCTTACAGATTGTTTTTAAAAAAAACTGAGATGCATAGGTTTGTTTTTCATTAATTTTTCAGGTAAAACAACATTTCTCTCCGAAAGGTTTATCATCAATCTCCAAGAATTTCAAATGAATACAGGACACCAAAGATCAATTTAACTTTTCAGATAATTGATATTTTATGATTATGAAAAATCCCTAGACGTCTTAGAAGAGGTAAGAGGTTACTAAATGTCTAATTTCACCTTTTCCGCAATTAAATATTTTAAAACGGACTCACGCATTATGTTTCTCCAACTTCTCAAATCAATTAAATAAGTATCAAAGTAACCATAGTCAGATTTCAATTTTTGAGTACAGTAATCCCTCAACATTCGCAGTTTTAACATTCGCGAGTTTCGATTATTCGCGAATATGAAAATGCGGAAAAATTTAACATTGGCGAGAATCTGACTTGATAATTCGCGATTTTTTAAAAATTATTATTATCGCTTTCTTTTTCAGAATTTATAGTTGTTAAAGATTATTTCTCCTGTTTTCTGAGTATATATTTACAAATCAATTTTCAACTGTCAACTGAAAAAGGAGCGAGTATTGTAGGAAAGCAAAATAATAACAACAGCAGAATACTCATTGCAAAGGTGATATAATAAAAAGTTGTAAAGGGGGTCAACGGCATCTTCAATCTATTAATTTAAAATGTGCAGGTTCTCGTAGAGATGGAGCTAAAGCTGCACTTAGATAGGAAATAAAAGAATTTCTGAATCATTTAGCTGTATTTAAATATCTTATTTTAATATTGTATCGCATACTGACTCACTAATACATTATCATCTCTTTGCGATTTGCGAATAGAGAGAGTCGAAATTACTTTATATAAAAACCTAGGCTTTTTTAGCTGTAAGTATTTCTCCAGTCTGTTAATTTGAATTATCTCCAATCAATAAATTTCATGTTTATGAACATGTGTGAACATTCACCTTCTACATACATACTGTGCAGAATGTATTGTTAATACATATTATCCTTTAGTTCTTTGAAATGCCGTGCCACTCCAATTAAAATTTTATAGAACGTAACTCATATTTTAGTGCAGATATATAGACTCCACATTTGCGGATTTGACATTCGCTAGGTTTTCCTGGAACGTAACCCTCGCAAATGTTAAGGGATTACTGTATTTCGTATCTACGGATGATAATTAAAGAAAATTCCATTTCGTCCGTTGTCTTAAAATATTTGACAGTGTAGGTGAAGTAACAATATCACCAGTGGCGAAAATTACGGATTCTCTGCGCGTCTAAAAAGGCATTTAGGATTCAAATAAGATTATATTTGTGCATATAAGGAATTAATTGTAAAATACATTAACATTAACGTTAGACAGGAAATTCATTAGCAATCATTGTAAATTTATCGCCTTTTTTTATACTTTTTCGATTTGCTGTGTTGGGTATTGTCGTTTGTAGTCGACGTGAATAAAATTATCATTTACATGGGTTTTGGCAGTACAGTCCAGTTTTTTAGAAATTGACATTAATTCTGAAAAAATACAAATGCCGTATTAACTTATGTATTATTTCTTTGTTCATATTCTAAATTTTGAGGACATTTGAGAATGAGGCGAAATGTAACTAAGATTGGGGTGTAATATTTAGCATTTTTTTAATTTTAAAAGTAGTCATGTAGTAGTTGTTTCTAAAGGACCACGCCAAAAGTTTTGAATTTATAGCTGTTCATGGTGATAGGTACAATATTGACGTTCTTGGAAATATTTTGAATTTATCATAATGTGGGGGAAGATGAAGGTAGTGTAATTATGCTTAAATAACATTTATGTTGAATCTTTCCTCTTTAAATCCTGTGTAAACTACGGATTTTAAAAGAGTTTTTTCTTTTAAGTCTATTTCGTAATAATTTATTTATTTTGCATGTTCACAGCACAGTAAAAAAGCTTAACAGTTCGAAACTATTTGAAAAAAAAAAACATTTCTTGATTAAAACAGTTATATTTTACCTTAAAGTTCTGCCAGTGGATGTCTAAAGTAGGATCGAATACTGTATCTGACTGAGTCCAGCCGAGTAGACACAAGAACATAAAAGCAAATACAGTCTTCATCTGAAAGAATAACATTGTGGAATTCATTGTTCTTATATTTATATACGTTCAACAACGAAGAAAAATTAAAAAACTTTCATAAATACTAATACTTCGTTCAATAGGGTTTTTTGCCCAATTACTGGGGAAAAAATATAGCGTTGGTTAATAATATAGAAGCAGGCACAGGAAAATACGAAGATACCGATCATGCAAAACAGCATAGTTGTCAAAGGTAAAACAAAAGGAGCAAGAAGTCGGTTTCAAAATAATTAAATAAAAGTTGTCAACGTGTTTTCAAAATTGAGTTTTAAGAACTATCTCACTGCACAGTGCAATAATAATAATAATAATAATAATAATAATAATAATAATAATAATAATAATAAAAGTAATAATAAAACACATGGATATAGAAAAATGAAAATCTTGAATTGAAAGATTCAACAACTGCTAAAGAGATGAACTGATGAAGTATTAATGTCTTTGATCATTAATAGTTAATTAATTTTTTTTGTTTGTTTGTTTGTGCTGGAAGTTATTACCTGATTTAGAAATATTTTCGATAAAGCAAATATTTGTTGCTTTTCGATTTTTCGAGCAATTAGAGTAATTTGTTGTGAATATTTACTTCCTATAAAATTTTATTGCAATTTTTATTAATTTTATAGTTTATAGATTTACATGTTTATTTATTTATTTTTAATTTAATTTTATTAGTTGTTTTTATTTTATTTATGTATTTTTGTTGGGTGATTCTCTATCGCACGAAAGTCACACTTTTCGTCTATTGGTCTATCTAATTTCTTTTTAATGCAAAACATAACTCGTTTTCTCTGTTTTATGCAGTCCTCATTTTTGTCGCCTATTAATTTAAGAAAAATACTTCAAAGAATAAAATAGTATTAAAAAAAAACTGAGTAAAAACCTCGATATTTAAACCTATATCTGCCTAAAGTACCTTTGAAATATATAATATTATAGAAATATTTAATGCTCATTATCTTAAAAATTGTTGGGGTCAATTGTAGAAAACTTTAAAGGAATATTTAAAACTAGAGCTTCCATGACGAGTCAAATGTCTCTTTAAAAAATATCTGATGGAATTTCATACATGCATCGTTTCACATCTCCATTTGAATTTACGACTTTCATCATAATTTACATACAATGTATTTTTCAGAATTTATTTATGTCTCAATTACTGATTTTTTTTAACCGATGCTTTATATGCAATATACGAGGTTTGACCTATTTAACGAGACGTGCTATTTGACCCGCCTAATATATTGTATACATACCTGCCACCTTCAGCGACGATTTTTTGTCATCACTCTTTCGGAATGGTAATATACTCTATTTATTTAAAAGCAAAAATCTCCAATAAATAAGGCAAATATAACATTTCAGAAATAGTAGGGAGTGAACAAAATTTGCATATTGTTTATTGCATTGAATAAATGGGCATCTTGCTCTTTTACTTTTATGTATTTCATAGTTCACTGAATAAACAAATTAAAGCAAAAACTATCTAAGCAAAATTGGTCTATTCACACCCCAGGCTATACTAAATGTCATAGTTATACCAATTTCGTAAATTATATGACTACTCTGACGCACTGCGTCTCAATCATGGCCCTTTACCGGCTTATTTAATTAAATTTAATAAAGTTTTGTCTTCAAGATGCACTTGTGGCGCAAGAGGGGATTCGCTACATTACGTTCTCACATGCCCATTGACAGCTACTCTACATTTGAGGAAAACAGACACCATCTCTCTGTCGAATTGGTTCAAATCAATCTCGAGGAATTCCTCATTGCTTCGAAAGATAATTAGCTGCATGTCCTTAATAGAAAACAACCAATTGTTATTCCAAATGCCACCAGTACACATCATTGGTGGTGGTGATGATGATGATGATGCTTTTCCTGATGATGATGATGCTTTTCCTGATGATGAAGAAGTTTATTGAAAAAATCCACTATCTCTACTTTAAAAATATTTTACGCTAAAAATCTGACAATTTCAAATAATTTTTAAACTCTTATTAATTGTGACTTTTCTGCTGAGTATGACTTTTTGAGTATGACCTTTCTGCAAATTAAGCTGGGCTGCTTTGTCAAATATGTTTTTTTTTTTTTTTTTTTTTTTTTTTAAATAAACTTGCCAAGCAGGTCTTGCAGGGGCTAAAGCCATATGGTAGGCCTCCCTACTTGGTTGAATCTGAATCTGAATCTGAATCTGACCCAGTACGTCAGACATAGGTACACCTGTAATATACGTAAATTTAGTGTTACGATACTAGATTCTTTCGAATTTCGCTTTTTAAGAATTTACAGTATACAATTAGGTTAAATTTAACTTCAGAAATAGATGAATATTTTTCCAAGGATTCAAATACTGGTCACAGATAACATCCATAACTTAAGATCCATTGAAATACAATAAATATTTTTTTACATTTACTTAATTTTTCTTAAATATTTTTTTTTGATTAATTTAATTAAAATACATTTTTCTTTTCTTTATTTTAAGTGTTCGTTTTTATATCACTAGCAAGAGACTCACAATTTCATGAATAAATAAGGAATTTAAAGAAGAATAACGTTGGAAATTACATTTAAAGTGAAATAAATATGAGAAATAAATTTCATTGTTTATAAATATGATTAGAAAATAAGAACCATAATTTGTATAATTTACATATGTGATTTAAAATTCCATGAATTATGTATGCATTTAATTATATCCTATATATGCATACATATCTCAGCTTCTTTTTTTTTATAAATACACAAATAATTATTATTTTAAATACACACATACAACAAATACGATTAGACTGTAATTAAAATATCTACCATCGAAAAAAAACTTTTATCCTTTCAGTAACAAAAAAACACATGCATCATATTTTTTGAACAAAAAACATTGGACGTATATTTTAAGTATAATAACTAAAGTATTTAACATTTCATGTTAATTTTAATACAAAAAATGTTAAAATTTCAAGAAAAACATACAAGCTATTTTTGGAAAATCATGCACGCAAGTTGCAACAGTAAAATTACTTTAAAAATACTACCATTCTGTATGTTAGATATTGCATTTTTTATTTCTAAAGTTATTGTTTTTAAAAACAACTTTCATTTTATTGCAACATTTTTTATGTGGTTTCATTTAAAATATTAAATATTAACTAAAATTTAACATAACTAATTTGTTTCATCGATTTAAAAGTACCTGACCTCTTAAGATGTATTTAATGAGAACCATAAAGCATTCTCCGAATGCGAAAATTATGAATAATTACGTACAACAAGGGGCAAAATATTTTATTCAAATGCACATTTAATGCGTCTAACCCATGCGTCTAACTCATAGCCATGTTTTTGACAATGCTGATTCGTTTCATGTAAAAGTTAATAATTTATTATTCTAAATAATATAAATATAATTAAATAATATATAATATATAATTAAATAATATATAATATATAATTAAATAATATATAATATATAATTAAATAATATATAATATATAATAATAATATATAATTAAATAATAGAAATAAATTCTAAATAATAATAAATAGTAATACTTTATTATTCTTACCTCAATAAAACCAATTGATAAAGAAATCACACGAGTTGAAAATTTCCAAACTGTACGAGAAATTATTTAGGCCAGAAATGTAACACCAGGAACTTTCGCATACCGTGGTAGATCTTAATTCATAAATTTTCTGAATATGATGTTATTAAGAAGTTTCAGAATTAATTGAAAAAATTTTGTTGAATTTAAAATATGCCTAAAATATTTTCGGGTCAAATCAATGTATTTTATTAAAATATAATGGATTAAAATATAAATTCTTTATTTTTTGTCGTTTCTTTATTTTTTGGGAGGGTGGGGAGGGCGCGGAGTACAGGAAGATATAAATTAAACTTTGTCATGTGGATGTAGCATTAGCATCCTCAAATATTAAATTATTTATTTAATAATATACTATATTTAATAATATAAAGGGTTAAACCTTTCAGGGGCAAAGTACCTCTGCTGCTAAAATGGTGAAATAATTGATTGGCACCAGAATTTATGAACAAATTAATTCTGAAAATAATGTTTGGAACTTCTAATGTTAAATTCATTTTCAATCGTTTCAAAACAGATTGCAATGCGGATAGTTCTAAGCATAGCTCAAAAACTACTTAGCAGAATGAGCTGTAATTTAGATTGCTTATTTAAAGCTTCTATAAATTGATTTCGCTTAAAAAATTAATAGATTACAATTCATATTTTTTTTCGAAAATTAATTTAAAAAAATATTAATTTTAGAAATAAATGGTCGAAAACATTATAAACTGTAACCTACATTATATATATATATATATATATATATATAATATATATATATTAACATAAATCGATTTTTAGAAGCGTCAAATAGACGAAGTCAAACTTATCTCTAATTCCGACAAGCGGTTTCATTCATCGCTGATTCCATAAGTATTTATACTCTACGGATATTTTGATATATAAACGTAAGTAAATATTGATAATCAGAAGTTATCATATTTTACCTAGCATGACACATAATTTATTTATGATACCAAACTGAAGATAATATCATTAAATCTTACAGGGTTTATCATTTTATCACACGTTTACCGTACAGCTATTTGCAATGCCTTCAGAGAAATAATTTTACTCTTTATGTATTATATTTAAATAGGTATTATTAGTTTAGGTATTGCTAAAGCATAATATTGCTTTCATAATAATTATTTATTAACAATTACTTGAGATCCATTTAAAATGTAAATGCAATAAAAATTATTTTCTATTTCATTATTTTTTAAATATAAGAATAATTTAATTACAATTAATTTTTAGTTTTCTTTATTTTAAATGTTCTAATTGCACAAGTGGAGCGAAACCCAATTCAAGAACTAATTAAGGAATTCAAAGAAGAACGACGTTTAAAATTGCATTTTAATGAAATAAATATGAGAAATAAATTTCACTATTTATAAATATGATTGACAAATCAGAAGCATTAATTTTAAACGTCGTTCATAAATAAAGCTGATAAATATAACATGAAAACATTTAATTCGGATAATTTGATAATTTCGATAAATAATTCAATACATACATCAATATTCAACACACATTCCATGTCTGAAGAAAGTGTTACAAAGAATTTTTTTTTAAATATACTGTTCGAATATTTGATGTATAAACGTAAATAAATACTGATGATCAAATGTTAACATGATTATATTACCTTGCCATTTCAGTGTGAGATCTATTTTATTTATGATAGCAAACTGATGACGATACCATTAAATGTAACAGGGTTTATGATTTTATTACAAGTTTAAGTCACATATATTTACAATGTCCTGCAGAAGAATATTTTTATTATTTATGTATTATATTTAAATAGATAAATATTAGTTTAGATACAGTACAAAAGTTAATATAAAAAATCTGATTACTTTTGGCTTCCAATGAAATACATACTAGGGTGAAATTGCAGTAAATTCCCTGCTGTAAAAATTCTAGGGAAATCCACTAAAACATTGAATGCCGATAATTTATTATAGCCCGTACATTAACAGTTTAAACTTGATTTTACCAATTTGAATTAACAAAGCATTAAAAAAATGAATAGAGTTTTGAAGAAAAATATTTAATTTTTTGTGATTTTTTTGTATTAACTTAATTAGTACCATATTAAATATTTTCTAATGCTTTAAAATTAAAGTACAGGGAATTTGTAAAATATCATTAAAAATTTTTATTCTGTTAAGGGATATCGGTACACTTCACTTTGCGAAAAATGACGAAAATAGCAATTTTACAATGTTTAACTTAAACTGTAAACATCTCTAATATATTCTGGCTAAGTTATGCAAAGATCCGAGGATTATAAATGTGTTAAAGGGGCTTTTCACTGCATTCATTTCCCGTTAAATGTTTAAAAGTTGCAATCTTTAAATTCATTTTTCCCAGTTCCAGCTTTTTTTTTCTTTTCTTTTGCATTATGCTACTTTTAAAATTACTTATGCTACTTTAGTTCAACAGATATATCAGAAATGAAATATGACACATTTATTCGGTAATCGAAGAGATACGTGCAAAAGAATTAGGGATGGAATTTTCAATAAAATAAATACAAAACGTTTTTAAGATGTAAATATGAAGAAATTCAGTCTTTTCACTCTTTATGACATATAAAGGTGTATAATTTTTTTCTCGTAAACTAATAGCTTTACTGAAAACCAAATTTCTAATGTTATGAAGTATAACCCCTGTTAATAAAAGAAAAACAAATTGTGTAAAAATAATAAAAATTGAAAAAGGTTAAAACTTTTTTTAATTTTCTCGATTATTAATTTTTTTCAAAATCTTGCCATGATATTATATATATTTTTGTGAAAATCCTTTTGTTTAACAATTTCATTTTATGATATGCAAAGAAGTTACATAGCCAAATATCATTTTTTAAAATAATTTATTTGGTACCGAGTTCTTTTAAGTAATATCCTCTTATGACGTTTTTAAAGGCCAATAATAATCTACTTCGATTAAAAAAAAATTACCCCATAAAAGTATTGCCATGCATATTCTTTAAAAAAAATTGTCAAAACTTAAATTTCCAATTCTTCCACATTAAAAGTAGAAATGTGATATTTCCGTTAAACAAAATATTGGAATTTCCACTTTACAGTATTTTAAAACGTCTACTTAAAAAGGGTGATTTTAGAAATTTAAATAAACACTGAAATAAATATCAAACATTATATTGGGTTTCATATCAAACCCTAACAGCTCTGAAAAATATATTTTTTAATGGTATTGACAAAAAAATACTAAAGTTTAATTATATCGTGAGAAGAAAAAAATATTTTTAATTTGTGAAAAATTAATGCATAAATAATTAAAAATATGCAAATTTTAAAACAAAATTAATCGAGGTCACCTGCGACATAATATTTCAAAAGTTCATTCTACAAATAAAAATTACATATTTTTTTAAGCTTGGAATAAATAAAAATTATAAATAATGCAGATAATTCGTTTGGTAAAAAGATAATTCAAAAGAATTACTTTTATATAAAAGAAAACTTAGAGGTAGATAACTCACCGTAATGTTTGCAGAATTTCTCACGAATCTGTTATAATTCTGGAACAAGGAATTATTTAATCTTCAAATAGTTAATATTTATACTAAACTAAATACGTATAATCAATATTTTTGATAGTTTATCTCACATACTCTGTGTGACATGTTTTATTAATGATATGTCACATTTGATGAGATCACGAAAATTAATAGCGCTTTATCATTTTTTCGCATTTTTAAGCTATAAATATAGTTGCAATCTCTTCTGAACAAAGATTACACTGTTTATGAAATTTATGTAATCCATATTACCATGTAATAGTTAATTTTAGTAATATTAAAAAGCAGTGTAAATGGCATGGATTCTGCGTGTTTTAAAGATTATACAGCTAGCATCACCATTATCGGTTAATTTACATAAATTTAATTGTAATACAATAAAAAGTATATTAGTCAACAATTGAATGTTAAAATAAAATATCCGAAAAATAATTTCATTTATGCTTCATTTAAAGCTAAAAAAGATTGCAAATTTTGAATGAAAATAAAACAACATTTGATGGTTACAAGCATTCCTTGTAAGTGTATGCCATTATTATAATTTCTACGCAGTGTTTTAACTGTAGGGCTGCTGAGGTTATAAATGACCAGGGCACGAGACTTAGGTGGCTTACTATACTACAAAAAAAAGACAAATGTTTCTGAAAAATATTACGAAATTTGGTATGGTTTATGAAAATGTAGTACAATTTCTTTCGAGTTACCCACGATTCCGAGAAGTGTATCTTCATCTCCCAAAACCACAGAAATTAATAGACTTCCCATTTTTAAAGAATCATATTTGAAACAAAAATGTCTTTTTGCTGCACCTACTTTTGGGAAACGTTTCCGAGTAGTGTTTACAATGTATTAATCAATTTTCTCAAAACGAAATCTCAGTCTTTAAGATGCTATTCATTCTCAAGTAAACATTTTCATGTTCAGCAAATAACTTGCAACAGACAAATACTCTAAATTAACAGTTTTTGGTTACTTATGCATGTAAGAACTCTGTTATGCAGAAATAATATGGCTTGAGAATTTATAGCATCCAAAAAAATGATCTTTCTTTTTTGAGAAAATTGATTAATATAAAGCAAAAACTACTCGGAAACGATTTCGAAATGTCACGGGCAGCAAAACAAACTTTTGCTTAAGATATGTTTTTTTTTAAATTCGGAAATACACTGTCTTGTGAGGTTTCGGAAGGTAAAGAAACGCCTTTTGGATTCATGGATGACTCGAAAGAGGTTATATCATATTCTCATAAACCGTTTTAAATTTCGTAATATATTCGGAAACATTTGTCATTTTTTACAGTGCAGACTTTCTGAAAAAGAAACTATTTAGCCATTTCATCTTAACACGTTGACAGCCATGGCGAGAGTTTTACAAATTTGAAAAAATATGGTACGCAGCAAAAAATTCTAGTCGCCAGTACAAAAAATATTTACCCAGCCCACACACAAATACACACACTTGTGTTGTGTGTGCTGTTACACACACAAACTCACACACAAACTACCTCATCATTGATTTTCAAACATGATAAAAGTTTTTTATGAATTAATTGAAGAAAAATAATAACAAGCATAGTTTAGAATAATGTGTGAAGTAGTTTAGAATGAAACTTATCAAAATCTCTGGAAAACAAACATGAAATGCTCTAAATTGACTGAATTAACACCATGTTCGGAAAATGCTTCAAATGCCTTGATAGTTGAGTTCTGATGAAGGGGGGACTGACCAAATAATGAAGCAGGAAAACGATTTTTGCCTATTTTCCAGTCGAAGTCATTCAAATTATTGTGATTTTATTATTTAAAAATTTGCATTTGATGAACTTATTTTTGCCACATTTAAAATAAGAGTTAAAAATATTTTTTGTTTGAATATAATTTCTAAGTGTATTTCTTAATATTTTGTCACTTTGCAATATCTATATTGAGACATCTTATGCGAATTTTAATTTTCTTGGGTCCAATTTAGTACAAAAGAAAAAAATCAAACTTTATCTAAATTATATATACGTATCTGGAAAAAAAAAAAGAAATACTGTAAATTGACTGAATTAATCGGCATTTTCCGGAAATATTGATTGTAGAATGCTTCAAGTGTCCGGATTGTTGAGTGCTACATTATCTATATCGATGAAATAGTGAAGCAGAAAACAATATTTTTCGCCTATTTTTCTGTCGAAGTCAGTCAAATTCTGATTTTATTACTTTAAAATTTACATTTGATGAACTTATTTTTGCCAAATTAAAAATAAGAGTTAAAAATATTTCTTGTTTGAATATAATTTTTAAGTTTATTTCCTTATATTTTATCACTTTGCAACATCTATATTGAGACATCTTATGAGAATTTTAATTTTCTTAGGTCGATTTCTGTACAGAAAAAAAAGAGAAAAAGAACTGCCGGATTAAATACCTTGGTCGCCAGATAAGAAAACCTTAGTCACCAGTGGCGACCTGGGGACCGTATTTGTCAAGCTCTGGTCATGACAGACGAATACGTGTACCAGCAATACTTCCCGGGGCTCTATACCACATGAATAAGTGTGCCATCAATATTTTCCTCGGCGCAATACCATATGAATAAGTGTGCCATCAATATCTTTCGCGGCTCGATACCACATGAAGAAGTGTGCCATCGATATTTTCCGCGGCTCCATCCCACATGAAGAAGTGTGCCATCGATATTTTCTGCGGCTCCATACTACATGAAGAAGTGTGCCATCAATATTTTTCGCGGCTCCATACCACATGAATAAGTGTGCCATCAATATTTTGATGAAAGACAATTTATTGATATGAAACGGGACTATCGATATTTTATTACCATGTATTTTTAAAAAAATAAAACCCGTGGCCAGCCATTTTTAGTGATTTCAGTTTGGTGTTCAACGTGTAAAAATAACAAAAATGTTATTTTTCAATTTAAAATGCCTAAAGTTAAGAATTTGTATAAAATTAACAAAAGTTGCCGCGATTAAAAACTGTGAACCGACTCCACAAACACTGAATACCGCTTTGTCAATATCTGACAAAAAAGCCACTTCGTCACAGTTTTCGAAGGTCAACGCGTTAAATTTTAGTTTATTGCGCAGAAAATAGACATATACCTACGATTAAATGAAGATAAAACTACAGTCAGTAGAATTGAGTATGAGACATTTAGTTTAAACGTCGGATTATCAATAAAGTTCCTTCAGAATTGTCCATCTCTTAGAAGTTTGGTGCAACATACAAATTTTATTTCGAAATTCTTGCGTAATTTTTGTTTTCTTTTCAGTAGATTACTTTTTTTTTCTTTTAAGAAATAACCTCCGAACTCTTAAAAATAGTTGCATACGGCCATATTCATCTTTTTAAAACTATTCTAAAGAATATGTCTGCGCATTTGAACACAGATGCCATAACATATTTCTGCAAATCACTTCAAAGTGGTTTCTAGACACCTAAGGCTTACCTCGGAGGGTTTCATATGCTTTTCTTAGATAGAACTTTGAAATAGATTTAGAAAAATAGTTTTATATTTGAATAGGTGCATCGCATGAAGCATGGAAATCCAATTTGGCTTTTTTGGTGCCCCAGACTTTGGAGAAAATATATCTGCTATTTCTTGATTGAATGGCTGATTTAAAGTAGAATACTGTTTCTTGGAATGATATTATACTAAAAGACTCAGGGGTTTTGAAGCATTATTTTATAGCAATAAGGGACGAATATTTCATTTATATATTTGCGCATTCTGTGTAGCTAAAACTTATTTTTTTTAACAATGGATAGATTTTAACAATATTGCGCAGAAAACTTTTCAATATATTTTGAATATATACGAGTACGTATATATATTAGTCTAAAATACTTAAACATTTAAAAATTTAAATTGCAACAGCAGAAAGGAAAAAGCAAAAAAAAGTTCGGGAATCTGTAGAAGTTATTAAGGTTTAAATGATATATGTTTGAAACCCCTAGCTCTAATTAACAACATGTGGCAAGGTTTTAAAGGCCAAAAAATCTAAGCAAAAGCAAATGTCTCAACTTTGTAGAATAAGATTACAAACTAGATTACTAGAAGTTTATTTAACAATAAATAATTTTTTATAAAAATATAAACTCAACCTTAAAACTTTGTGTTAAACATTTCACTTAAAAAACCTTTCCAAATCTAGACTTTAAATTTTAAAGATTCTAAGTTAATTTTCTTGAAATTAACAATTTTCTATTAACAGAACGCTGGAGTAATAAATATCATGATCAAATTTTAAAATGTGCATCATGAAGAATCGGCACTTTTTACATCTAGCACAGTTGTTTCACTGTATGATGTATCTTGTAATCCCTTAAAATCAGGATCCTGCGTAAATTCTACGGACGTGCTCCTGGTAACAGAAAGCCTCTACAGGCCTCTATAGATCTCTACAGGAGGTCCAAAAGTGCATACTCAAAATGTCGAAAAAGCGATTGAATCACACTGAAAATAGAAGCCAGGAATCCGGCGCTATGTGCGTTTCATTTTCGATTTATTACTTTTATTATTTTGTGTGTGTCTGTAATAACGTTGTTAAGGAAACATTGATCTTGCAAATGTTTCCAATATAGTGCAATAAACATTTTTGTGGAACCTTAGAATTATATTTGAAATAGCTCACTTTGTAGCGTCACTCTAATTCAAGTAAAATAATTACCAGTATTGTAATTTCAGGAGAAATATTTCCGGAGCTGGACTAGATTAACCTATTGACAACGTACTGGGACATACAATACAATACAATGGGACATACTGACCGATAGCACGGCAGCCACTAGAGATTATTTGTATATTTTATTTGTACCACTATTTAAAAAAAACTGTTAAATTTATCTTAAAACTGACCTATAAGTATGTTTATGGCAAATGTTATTTTTTTTATATAAAAAGTGGTTCAAATAGATAAAAAAAAGTTGAAGGTAACAGCCCTGATATCGGTCAGTGAGGTATATATGTTCTCGTTGTGTAAGCTTAGAATGATGGCGTAGTCAAAGGATTAAACCGGATAGACAACATTAGTTATATGTTTTTTAAAGAAGGCAACATTCCAATGTTGGCAGAAAATTATTTAAGGTTATTTCAATATTGAGATAATAACTACCCAATATTAAAATGGTAGTAAATATTTGATGTAACGTTGATTTTACAATTTTTCTTTGATTTTTTAAAAATTATTTTTTTCGGTGGCAAATCATTTTAATATACTTTTTGAATATGACGTTCTACATATATTTAACAATTATTTAAAGAGTTTTTACTATTTATGAGGTAGACCACAAAGCGTCGAGGGCTCCGATTTACATAATGCAACGTCGATTAATAGAAGACCAAGAGTATAAAATAACCTTTAAGTAATTATCCATTAAATCTCAAAATTAAAAAAAATAATAATAAAATGAATTTAGAAATCTTGCAAGTACTGTTACATGTACTTGAAAAGTTTTATCGCTTCAATGGGGTATTTGCCATGGTCGACTGGTAAAGCAATGAACTTGTGTCTGGACGGTAAGGGTTTAAAACTCGGGATCTCTTTTCGCTTTAGTTTTTTCATTTTTATTTTTGTTTAATTAATAATGCTTCAGCAGTTGCATTTATTTTTAATGATAAATAGAATGCTCTTGAAAAAACTAAATTTTAATATGAATAATACGTATCAAATTTATTTCTATTATTAAAATGAAATAAATTGTAAAATGTGACAAAAAGAGCTTCTAAAATTTTTGTTAAAAAATCTCTTTTCATAGCAACATGGGTGGGAAATAAATAACTATTGAAAAAAATTCATTTTTTTATTCATTTTCTGAGGTAAATTGCATGTTTTTCTCCAATTATATATATTTTTATTTTTCTGTTATGTTTTCGTATTTAATAATACTAGGGAACCGAACCCGGGCTTTCCGGGTTACAGAACATAGGCGAAAACCATATTATTTATATTTATATTTTGATGAAGTTTTAATTTCGTTCTGTAATATTCGCCGGGAATAAATGCGCAAATATATTTATATTGTTTTAAATGCAAACAGATTAATCTTTCGCAATCGGACTGCACGTGATAGAGAGAGATTTAAAATTAATTCATGCTTGGAAATTTATCCAAAAATCATAAAAAATCAGTAAATTCAAATACAGTTTTCAAAGAAATTACATTTATTTTTCTATTCGACGATGTAAAAACTGAAATTGTGCGATGTTTAAAAAGATGCAGTGAAAGTGAAATTTATTAGTCAGTTCGTTGCTACCATAAAAATGACTTCAGCAATAATCAGACATGTGTTGGTTTATAATACAGTTTATTATTATCATTAAACCCTGTTCATGATAACATCATTTATGTCTAATTCTCCCTTGACATGGACCCGATTACGTAAGATTAGCATCAAAATTTAATTTAAAAAAATATTCTGTATGTTTGAATCAAGGCAAAATTCAAGGCAATTGAATCAAGTCAAAGTCGCCAGCAAATGCAACTACTATTCCAAAAAATAACAAATCATTGTTTTTTATGGCTTTAAGCGTACGGTCTATACATTCATATACTAATTTACTCATCAAGGGTGCTTCATCCCAGACTATTTATTAACGTCGTTTCTCTTATAAATTCAGTAAGGTCATATTGCTTACTAATGGCACACGTAGATATTTCGTTCAAATTCTGGGGTATTTTTAATTTTGAAAGTGCTATTTTACCTTGTTCTAATAACAAAGCTGCGAACCCAGAAGACGCAACAGCTAACGCAACCATATTATATGATCTCATCATTTTAAAAACTGCATTAAGTAAAAATGTTTTGCCAGTCCTGGTGCGTCAATAAAATAAACCTTAGAATTTTCCTTTAAAACAGCAAGCGAAACTTCATCATAAATTGATTTTTGAAACGTAATAATCCTGGCGCAAACGATAAATAGCCAAATATTGTTTTGAGTCACAATTTTTTATATTGAAAAATATTTTTATGTATCACAAACATTCCTTTCATTTTTAAATTAAATTATTTTGATTTATAAAATTATCATTCATCAAAATGTTTATTATTATTATTATTTTGTATTTTATATAAAATCAGTAAATGTGTTTTCTTGTACTTTTCAAGGTGTCTGTATTAATTTCTAACTAATAATAGTAATTTAAATTCTTTAATCCACGACAGTATGTGGTCGCCAAGAGGAAAAAAAATTACCAATGGCAACGCAACCATTAAACACGGAAAAAGTAAAAAATAGCAAAACCGAAATTTCATCGTCAACTGTTGCCATTCGTAAAATGACGTCAGCGTTACGCACGGACACGTTTGTCCTTTATAATATAGATACGAACAAAAGGGTAATAATAATATAAACATACTAAAAAAATAGTAAGTCGTTGATTTGGAAAGTGAGGCAAGTCGAAAAAAATTAGTTAAAGTTAATTCTTATTACAAATTAACATCAGATTTATATTTTTAATCCATTCACAATAAATGTATTTTAATATCAGTATAAATTTGGTACTAGTACTTTATTCGGCCGCGATATTTCAAATGCGTTGATTTTGAAAGTGAGGCAGGTCCACTTTGAATTATTTTTCATGCTGCATAATATTAACAATCAGAATCAGAATTTCATCATAAATACTTTAAAAATCTTCACTATCTACCTGAAGAAATATAATCATATGCATCTGATTTTTTACCCACATTTTCCCATAAATTGTATTTTTTGTTTTAATGTAGCTTTTTTAAAAAAAATGTAAAAATAAGTAAATAAATAAATGAAATGAAATATTCATTTTATTGTTATTATAATAATTATACTTCATTCAAAGAAAATTAACGTTTTCAACAAATCATTGCTTTTGAAAATAACGCAAGTCCATTGGCGAATACCAAAAAAAAAAAAAAAAACATCATTTCTTTCATCTAACATGAATAACCATTATTGTACGTAAAATTTAGATGAAATAAGACGAAAACAATTATAACAACATAAGTCTATTACTGTTTGGGAGTATATATAAACTCATTCAAATGCAGACCATTAAATATTTTGCAATAACATAAAATCATTTTCAAAATCAATGTCTCAAATTATTACGGCACTGGTTGCAATGCATGAAAGTCGCATTAGTATATGCAATATATTTGCATAATCTTTCAATAAAAAATAGATTAACATCTTAACGATAATTTATTCTTTTGAAAACTTATAACCATAAATAACCATTTAATCTCGTCCAGAAATATAAGTGTTTAAAAAAATATATGGAATATTTTTTTTTTTATGTTTTCGGTGTGTTTTACTTCTAATGATTGTGTCTGGTACAATTTTGGGTTTCTTTCATCTGTTGATGTCCCAAATAAAGTAACTGTTAGTTTTTTCACAGATTTAAACTTTGTCATGTGCTTGGTTCAAATGATGTTGGTTGGTGTAAGATTTGAACTGTGCTGTATGGGTTATATTGTTTTTGAGTAATTTTTTATTATCTATACTTTATGGGTTTTTTATTTTCCTCGCAATTCGTTTTCTTCTATTAATGCAATAATTCTGGCAAAAATACACTGATCTTAGCATATTTGCTAGTATATTTTATGTAATATTGCATTATATTTTAGACATGTATAGGGTTCTGCCAAACTGAGGATTAAACTTTGCACGTCTTCTTTTCATTTTGAATTCCATTTTAATTTCATTTGATATCCAAATTCCAATTTTCTTAGATTATCTGGCATCTTACGTCATTGTAAATATTTATTTATTTCTAAATTTTCAAAAAAACTTTTAAGTATGTTTGGCTGCGTACCATCACTGAAATGGCGCATTGGTAATCTGATGTTTGCACTTGTTAATTTTGTATTAACTTAATTGTCTTCTTTATACACTTTATGATTACCCATCTTTAAATAATAGAATTGGTTAGATTTGATGCAAGAACTTGTTTAATATATTTTGAAATTCAAAGGTATTACAATTATATAAATGTATATAGTATATATGGGAACTATATATAAGTCTACGGAAACGGATATTTTCGCACAATTCTTATTTTCTATCTGCTTCAAAAATTAAACCTATTTGATAATATAGCAATGAAATAATATTTTAAATATTAAGGCTCGGTAGTGTAAAAATTTAATGGAATTTTAAAAGCTCATATTATCATATTTAAATAGATATTTTATTTTAATAATACAAATAAATCTGTGAAGTGTTATTAATATCAAAATTTAGCCTTATTAAGATCGTGTCATGAAGTATTATTAAATAAAAAAAAATAGAAAAGAAAAATACGAAGTAAAAAGACAGCATCATTTTGAAACCACACCATCCAGACTCAAGTACGCTGCTCTGATCAGCTGGCCAAGACGTAATTTTGGTTGTTGGGATAAAACATTTTAGGACCATGTAATACCATTTGAAATATATAAATACATAAAACTTTCTTTTACTTAAGTAAGGTGTCACACAAAATATACATATAAAACAAATAAACCCTTCGAACAAATAAAATATTTCGTTCCCCGGTATCATTCGTCTTGATTGATGTTGTATTCTTATGATAATGGTTTTTATCTCGAATGAAACCGAAACATGCCAGTGGTTTATTTGTTTTATATGCATATTTTGTGTGACACCTTACTTAAGTAAAATAAAGTTTTTATATATTTATATGATTACGAAAAGGTCACGATTTTTTAATTTTAGGATTAAAAAAATATTTTTAGTATTTGAAAGATATAAATACATAAAAAACTTCCTTACTTAAGTCATACAAAATATACATATAAAACAAATAAACCCTTCGAACAAATAAATTAGTTCGTTGTCCAGTGTCATTCGTCTTGATTGATGTTGTAGTCTTATGATAAATGATTTTTTATCTCGAATGAAAAATGTGAGTGGTTTATTTGTTTTATATGTATATTTTGTGTGACAACTTCACTTAAGTAAAAGAAAATTATTATGTATTTATATGTTTACGAAAAGGTCAAGATTTTTTAATTTTAGGATTTAAAAAACATTTTTAGTATTTGAAAGATATAAATACATAAAAACTTTCTTACAGGTGTCACACAAAATATACATCTAAAACAAATAAACCCTTCTAACAAATAAATTATTTCGTTGTCCAATGGCATTCGTCTTGATTGATGTTGTAGTCTTATGATAATGGTTTTTATCTCGAATGAAACATGTGAGTGGTTTATTTGTTTTATATGCATATTTTGTATGACAACTTCACTTAAGTAAAAGAAAATTATTATGTATTTATATGTTTACGAAAAGGTGAAGATTTTTACATTTTAGGATTTAAAAAGCAGTTTCAGTGTTTTAAAAATATAAATACATAAAAAAAACTTTCGTTACTTAAGTAAGGTGTCACACAAAATATACATATAAAACAAATAAACCCTTCGAACAAATAAAATATTTCGTTCCCCGGTATCATTCGTCTTGATTGATGTTGTATTCTTATGATAATGGTTTTTATCTCGAATGAAACCGAAACATGCCAGTGGTTTATTTGTTTTATATGCATATTTTGTGTGACACCTTACTTTAAAATAAAGTTTTTATATATTTATATGATTACGAAAAGGTCACGATTTTTTAATTTTAGGATTTAAAAAATATTTTTAGTATTTGAAAGATATAAATACATAAAAAACTTCCTTACTTAAGTCATACAAAATATACATATAAAACAAATAAACCCTTCGAACAAATAAATTAGTTCGTTGTCCAGTGTCATTCGTCTTGATTGATGTTGTAGTCTTATGATAAATGATTTTTATCTCGAATGAAAAATGTGAGTGGTTTATTTGTTTTATATGTATATTTTGTGTGACAACTTCACTTAAGTAAAAGAAAATTATTATGTATTTATATGTTTACGAAAAGTTCAAGATTTTTTAATTTTAGGATTTAAAAAACATTTTTAGTATTTGAAAGATATAAATACATAAAAACTTTCTTACAGGTGTCACACAAAATATACATCTAAAACAAATAAACCCTTCTAACAAATAAATTATTTCGTTGTCCAATGGCATTCGTCTTGATTGATGTTGTAGTCTTATGATAATGGTTTTTATCTCGAATGAAACATGTGAGTGGTTAATTTGTTTTATATGCATATTTTGTATGACAACTTCACTTAAGTAAAAGAAAATTATTATGTATTTATATGTTTACGAAAAGGTGAAGATTTTTACATTTTAGGATTTAAAAAGCAGTTTCAGTGTTTTAAAAATATAAATACATAAAAAAAACTTTCGTTACTTAAGTAAGGTGTCACACAAAATATACATATAAAACAAATAAACCCTTCGAACAAATAAAATATTTCGTTCCCCGGTATCATTCGTCTTGATTGATGTTGTATTCTTATGATAATGGTTTTTATCTCGAATGAAACCGAAACATGCCAGTGGTTTATTTGTTTTATATGCATATTTTGTGTGACACCTTACTTAAGTAAAATAAAGTTTTTATATATTTATATGATTACGAAAAGGTCACGATTTTTTAATTTTAGGATTTAAAAAATATTTTTAGTATTTGAAAGATATAAATACATAAAAAACTTCCTTACTTAAGTCATACAAAATATACATATAAAACAAATAAACCCTTCGAACAAATAAATTAGTTCGTTGTCCAGTGTCATTCGTCTTGATTGATGTTGTAGTCTTATGATAAATGATTTTTATCTCGAATGAAAAATGTGAGTGGTTTATTTGTTTTATATGTATATTTTGTGTGACAACTTCACTTAAGTAAAAGAAAATTATTATGTATTTATATGTTTACGAAAAGGTCAAGATTTTTTAATTTTAGGATTTAAAAAACATTTTTAGTATTTGAAAGATATAAATGCATAAAAACTTTCTTACAGGTGTCACACAAAATATACATCTAAAACAAATAAACCCTTCTAACAAATAAATTATTTCGTTGTCCAATGGCATTCGTCTTGATTGATGTTGTAGTCTTATGATAATGGTTTTTATCTCGAATGAAACATGTGAGTGGTTTATTTGTTTTATATGCATATTTTGTATGACAACTTCACTTAAGTAAAAGAAAATTATTATGTATTTATATGTTTACGAAAAGGTGAAGATTTTTACATTTTAGGATTTAAAAAGCAGTTTCAGTGTTTTAAAAATATAAATACATAAAAAAAACTTTCGTTACTTAAGTAAGGTGTCACACAAAATATACATATAAAACAAATAAACCCTTCGAACAAATAAAATATTTCGTTCCCCGGTATCATTCGTCTTGATTGATGTTGTATTCTTATGATAATGGTTTTTATCTCGAATGAAACCGAAACATGCCAGTGGTTTATTTGTTTTATATGCATATTTTGTGTGACACCTTACTTAAGTAAAATAAAGTTTTTATATATTTATATGATTACGAAAAGGTCACGATTTTTTAATTTTAGGATTTAAAAAATATTTTTAGTATTTGAAAGATATAAATACATAAAAAACTTCCTTACTTAAGTCATACAAAATATACATATAAAACAAATAAACCCTTCGAACAAATAAATTAGTTCGTTGTCCAGTGTCATTCGTCTTGATTGATGTTGTAGTCTTATGATAAATGATTTTTATCTCGAATGAAAAATGTGAGTGGTTTATTTGTTTTATATGTATATTTTGTGTGACAACTTCACTTAAGTAAAAGAAAATTATTATGTATTTATATGTTTACGAAAAGGTCAAGATTTTTTAATTTTAGGATTTAAAAAACATTTTTAGTATTTGAAAGATATAAATACATAAAAACTTTCTTACAGGTGTCACACAAAATATACATCTAAAACAAATAAACCCTTCTAACAAATAAATTATTTCGTTGTCCAATGGCATTCGTCTTGATTGATGTTGTAGTCTTATGATAATGGTTTTTATCTCGAATGAAACATGTGAGTGGTTTATTTGTTTTATATGCATATTTTGTATGACAACTTCACTTAAGTAAAAGAAAATTATTATGTATTTATATGTTTACGAAAAGGTGAAGATTTTTACATTTTAGGATTTAAAAAGCAGTTTCAGTGTTTTAAAAATATAAATACATAAAAAAAACTTTCGTTACTTAAGTAAGGTGTCACACAAAATATACATATAAAACAAATAAACCCTTCGAACAAATAAAATATTTCGTTCCCCGGTATCATTCGTCTTGATTGATGTTGTATTCTTATGATAATGGTTTTTATCTCGAATGAAACCGAAACATGCCAGTGGTTTATTTGTTTTATATGCATATTTTGTGTGACACCTTACTTAAGTAAAATAAAGTTTTTATATATTTATATGATTACGAAAAGGTCACGATTTTTTAATTTTAGGATTTAAAAAATATTTTTAGTATTTGAAAGATATAAATACATAAAAAACTTCCTTACTTAAGTCATACAAAATATACATATAAAACAAATAAACCCTTCGAACAAATAAATTAGTTCGTTGTCCAGTGTCATTCGTCTTGATTGATGTTGTAGTCTTATGATAAATGATTTTTATCTCGAATGAAAAATGTGAGTGGTTTATTTGTTTTATATGTATATTTTGTGTGACAACTTCACTTAAGTAAAAGAAAATTATTATGTATTTATATGTTTACGAAAAGGTGAAGATTTTTACATTTTAGGATTTAAAAAGCAGTTTCAGTGTTTTAAAAATATAAATACATAAAAAAAACTTTCGTTACTTAAGTAAGGTGTCACACAAAATATACATATAAAACAAATAAACCCTTCGAACAAATAAATTATTTCGTTGTCCAGTGTCATTCGTTTTGATTGATGTTGTATTCTTATGATAATGGTTTTTATCTCGAATGAAACATGTGAGTGGTTTATTTGTTTTATATGTATATTTTGTGTGACAACTTCACTTAAGTAAAAGAAAATTATTATGTATTTATATGTTTACGAAAAGGTCAAGATTTTTTTAATTTTAGGATTTAAAAAACATTTTTAGTATTTGAAAGATTTTTAAATTCATTCTTTCTTTTTTTTTTAAGAGTTGGTGGTTAATTACTTCTATGCTATTTCCTTCCTTTGATCTTCTACTAATCAGTTTGGTGTTAAGCACATTGGTGCCCCCCCCCCCTCACCTCTCGCATAAACGCCTCGTGGTTTTATTGTTAGTTAAAATAAAATATTTTCTAGAATAATTTAATAGAAAAATTAAGATTTACTTAACGAGCAAGGTAATTATACTTCCATAGAGAAGTAATTAATTATTTAATTCTTGCAAATTACTCCCAGTAGAATTTCACGAGAGATAGGTTTTATTTAGTTAAAGAAAATGAAGCAAAACAATTTCAAAGCGCTAATTTAACTTTTTATTTTTAAGAGCATTATTTTTAATTATAAGATAGATACATAAGGAGAAAACATTCTTTCCGAGCATTAAATAATTATGTAATAAACATTTCCTGAGCAATTAAGCAGATTTAATTATTTTGAAATGATGATGTTTGAGAATGCGAAATATTGTTAAAACAAGAAAAATGAAAAACATTCGTTATGCCGTACAACTTATATAATTAACACATTTTACAGTTAATTTGTATACATTCGCTTTCGTAACTTTGAAAAGTATTTCCTGTCTAACAAATAAAATAGAATTAAATTTTAGTCCATAGAAAGAAGTTTTATACTAGCATGCATTATCTAGTAAATATTTATTATTTTATAAAAATACTAATGCATTTATATTCCAATGCATAGAAAGAAGTTTTATAGTAGCATGCTTTGGCTAGTTAATATTTATTATGCAATAAAAATACTACTACATTTAACTATTCCACGTTCTTCATACTGGGTTTGTTTGAAATTTATATTTAATAGAATATCTATCATTTCAACTGAAAAATGCCTTTTAATTAATTAATTTTGTTTGCAAATAAGTATGCATCTTTTAAGAATAAATATGAACTAATAAATTTATAAAAGGATAAAAAAATAAATAATTTTCCTGAACAGCATAGAAAGAAACGAGGTAAAAGTTTTGTAAATAAACTTCAAACAGTCTTTCAAATACTTTATAGCCATTGAATCGTCACGACCAATGGACTGAGTCAGGATGGTTTTTAGTACACTCAGTTACAGGACAGCATAATGTACTAAACAACTAGACAGAAAGAATTCTTTAGAAAGTGACAACTAGACTAACATTAAATTAGTCTGTCGACAGTATTACATACTGCCCGTGTGTCTGGCCTCGCTAAAGTTCTTAGCAATATTCGTAACTTCTCCGGGGGACAGCTTATTTCTCCCGGTAAAATATGAGCTTTGTCCACTTTTTTCATGACCGGTCTAAGTCCGGCTTCTACCTGCTCGCCTCACTAGCGAGAGAGAAAAATCAGAGATGCATCTAGTTCGCTGTCTTTCGATCAAGTCCTCTTCTGGCCTCTTTCAGCCATGTATATCTCCAGGCACTACCATTGTATTTCAAGTGGAGGTTGAGTACATATGGTCTCAAGCATGTGGAGAATTATTACATTCCCATGTCAGGTGAGCTTTCAGATTTTCCAAGTGTTCATAAAAATATGATACTACAGCTTGTCACAACTGAGTTTGGTCCAACACTCTAAAACATTATAAGGGCCTGCGAATAAAATGTTATTTACAGAAATTTCACTCTTATTGAGGGATAATTCGGCATAGGGATAATTTGGCATGAGTTTTTACTTTTCTCAGCAAAACGAGGGGAATATCTTACACCAGTTTCGACTGAAATGCATCTAACACTGATGTGCATCTAATGACGTGCACGAAGCAAAAACTTTTCTTTAAAAATTTGTTTTAATGTCTTTCAATCCTTTCAAATGATCACTAAAATTTCCAAATTCTTAAAACCCAAACTTTAGAGCAAAATCCAGTAGAAGGAGACAAAAATTGGCAAGTTGTTTCACGACCATCAGGGCTTTACAAATTTGATAAAATCTTTTAGCCAACAAAAAATTCTAGTCGCGAGTAAAAAGAATCATAACAAGCAAGTTTAGAATGATTAGTTATTTAGTTTAGAATAGTATATTATTCAGAAAGATAATATAAACTTAGTTTTCTAATGAAATCTTTTAAAATTATATATCTCAGAAAAAAAAGAAAGAAATATATGTAAAGGCGGATTTAACTGGCATGTTCTGGAAATGCTGATTACCGAATGATTCAAATGTCCGTATAGTTGAGTGATGCAAAAGGTATATCTGATGAGGGGGTGAGGACATAGATGAAATTGTGAAGCAGAAGAACAATTTTTTTTGCATATTTCCTACCGTTGTAAATCAAATAAGTTTTATTATTTTTAAATTTCTATTTGATGACCTTATCACCCGCAGGCGAGAGAAAAAGTTCTACCATTTCTTAGGTCAATTAAAAAAAAAGAAAAAAAAAACACTTGACCTTGCAACTTGGCCACCGCATTTCTCAAGCTCTGTTCGCGACAGTAATTATTTTTCGTGTTGATTTTTTTTCTCATGTACACGAAGTTCAAAAAACGTTTGTCCGTTCAATTTTTCATGTAGAAATTGCGAGTTAAATTTTTTTTTGTTCGTGAGGTACGTGTAGTATGTTATAATTATAAATGAAATAACGAATAACACTCGCTGAAATTATTATTGCTAATTTATTATTTTTAGATTCATAAATAAAGAAAGTTTTATATCTACAGGTGGTTTCATTTTCGTTTTAGGTGTTTTCATCGGGGAGAAGAGTAACAGGAACCCAATTGGGACTAACGTTGTAATAACGAATAGTTAGTCGCATTCGAATTTCGTGGACGAGTAATTCGAGATTCCTGTATATAGAGAGTTAGCCGCATCGACTGGATATTTCTTTCTTTCTTCCCCCCGTCCATCTATTTTTTCCTCTAAATGTTAGACGTACTGATACGCCCTTTCGTCCAGGTCATTTTTGGAAAATTACCGGTTTAAATGAAGGAGCTTCTATCAGTAAACGGAATTTATATAATGTACACAAAAAACATGCTATGCATCACATCAGTTGAGTTAACTAATCTCTGAAAATATTAAATTTCAAGACAAAATAACGTGCAATTTCAATCAAACCAACTCATTGAAATCAAAGCTAATTCAAAATGACAGGAAGTTTAAATTCGTAGAGTAACATTACGAATTAATCTCTTTAAATCTCAATAGCTCGAGCATGCGTAGTAAAATCAGTTATTTTAAATGAATTCATTTTAGAAATTACTCTTTCTCACGTGAGATAATAAATTAATCTATAACAGAACTGTAGAATCAAATAGCAGTGATATTGTATATTTAAAATGCTGACAGATATCGCGTGATAGATAATCTAAAGAACATACGGATAAAGGTCGTGTCATTATTGATCAGCATGAGAATTCATTAAAAATAGTTCGCTTGCTTTTATATCCCATAAGGCATAAAACGTTCCAAAAATATTTGACTAGTTTGAAATAAACGATTTAATGATCATTTAAGAGATATAAATATGCAAGTATGGTTTTTTAAGCTATTAAATTATTATTTGGTAACCTATTAAATCAACAAATTACTGAAGCAGTAACCCCTTCGCGACGAGCGTCTTTTACAGAATTTTGAATCTTTTACCACCATTTTTTCAAAAAATAAAAAATAAATAAAAAAAATAAATAATAGTAAAGTTGGCAATTTTAATCGCATAAATTCTCTGTTTCTTCTTTTCAATATAAAACTACTGACAGGTAATGATCAAGCACTTTATGCGTGATTGCACTTTATGAGCACTTTATACGTAACACAAATACGTGACGCTCGTCGCGAAGGGGTTAAATGCCAATTATATATATATATATTTATATAATACTCGAGTGAGGTGACAATTCCGGGAAGAACCCATCCATCTAACAGTAATTTCATATCAAATTTTTCGTTATAGCAGCTGTCAACAATTAAAAGTTCACAGTAAAATTGTTTCCACAACAATTAATTTTCTATTGAAAGATTTCCACGTGAAAAATGAAAATGAAATAAAAAGTTTCAAGAATGAAAAAAACATGAATATGACGTCATATTGGAAGTATACGAGGCTAACGAAAAAGAAAGGCTACCGCGGTGCTTTACGCATATCTTTTTTTACAGACCGCCGGAGTCACATGATGCTCGAATCCACCAATGCAGGTGTACGAAAAGAGTACACGTCACTCTAGCGGTCTGTAAAAAAAGATAAGTGGAATGCACCGCGGTAGCCTGTCTTTTTCGTTAGCCTCGGGAAGTATAGGAAGTATAACAGATTTACACAGAGTTCTCAATAATACAAGGAGCATAAATATGAATAAGGACAGATAGAAGATGATAATGAGGTGAGCAGGTGAATATATAACGTCACATGAGTTTAAGGAACGTATTGAATCGTGATAAAAACCCGATTATGGCAATCTTGGCATATTTTAATATTTTGAGGTTCCATGATTTATTTTTAAATGTATTCCACATACGTATATAAGTGTGTGAATGCATGTATATTAGAATTTCCACAAATGTTCAGGTCCCCAGAGCTCATTCTTAGTGAAAAACTGAAATAAAGATAATATATATATTTTTTAAATAAAATTTACATGTCTATATTTCTTGAAATAAAATCAGTAAAAGCTATTTGTATTGATATTGCATTCAATCTATATCTGTTTTCCTTTATTAATTAAGATAGATCTGTAATCTATCCTCTGTTTTGTCAACTTATTTACATCAGATAGCAAATTTGTTGTTAAAACCCCACAGGCACATGCATTAATCAAACCCTGAACTTAAGGAAAACTGACATGAAACGTTATGATCGATGAATAGTACATTATATAGTATATTAAGGAACAATATTAATAAACAAACTTGAAACAATTAAATTAAAAATTTTAAAAATCGGAACATCCAAATTGTAAGATTATGCGTGAACGTCAGAGATGAGACGTGTTCATGTTGTGCCCTGTGTATCAACCCGGGCCCGAAACGGTTTTTATACTAATTACTAATACTCGGGCACGATATTATACTAATTTTTGGGCTTAGGCTCAAGTTAAAAATTTCAGTTATTCACAAATGGAAAAAAAAAAGACAAACTTGCTATTTGATTAACAAGAATGTATTTTAAGTTTCTTACAATCCTTTAACAAAGCAAATTTAACGTAAGCAAATTTAATGTAAATAAAACTCGTTATTAAATCATTAATGTAATTTATTTATGATGAAATGAGATATACCGGGTTCGCCATAAATTCGTTAAAACTTCAAATATTAAAAAAAGGAAAAATGATGCTAATAAATTGCGTTTTATACGAATGGGATTAGAGGGAAATCGGATTTTTTTTAATAACAAAAAAAGTTGTGGTTCAAAAAATAACAGACAGATGGCGCTGGCATACACAATATGGAGCAGATTTTTGCAAATCCGACTGTCTATAAAACAACTCGATTAACATAGATTCTTTATACGATACCAGCAGTATGCTGCAAAAGCGCTGCCAGCGCAAAGATTCAAGACAAGAAAAAGGCCCATTTCATGTCCTGGGATACTGAAACCTTGTCAGAAACGCTTCGAAGAAACGAGTATTTTAATACAAGTCTAATTTGCGTACATTGGCTTCATATTATGCATGCCAGCACCATCAATCGGTCATTTTTTGAACCCCAACTTTTTTTGGGATTAACATAAATCTGATCTCCCTCTAATCTTATTTGTGCAAACCGCAATTTTTTAGCATCATTTGTTCCTTTTTAATATTTTTTAAAGTTTTAACAAATTAACGGCGCACCCATTACATCCATTTACTATATACGAATGCAAACTATGTATTTTTGTATATAAATTGATGAGAGATCAGTGATGCAAGATGAGAGATCAGTGGGCGCAAGTCAACCCACGGACGTCTGATTCGCGGTTCCTGTTGCAGACGATATAAATTAAATATTCTTGTTGCAAATGAATTGCATTGAATAGTGTTTGGTTAAATTTGAGACATGGGGAAAGAAGTGAAATGGGCAAAGTAAATACGATTTAGCTAACTGTAAAGTATTGCAATTTTATGACTTTTCTGGAAAATTAAAATACCGATATTAGACAATGATTGAGATTCAGATTTAAGATGGTGTGTGGAAGAAATTAACCCGTTGACGACAGTGAGTCAGAAATAATTTAATGTAAATAAAACTCGTTATTAAATCATTAATGTAATTTATTTATGATGAAATGAGATAAAACTATATTAAAGAAGATTTCTTTTTGAAGTATGACATTTTTAAAAATGATGTTTTACTGCCATTTACGGACTTTTATTCAGCTCTTTCACCGTGTTCATGTGATCACTCATGTTACTAATGGGTTTAAATTACCATATGAGATTTAATTACATATGATGAGGTACATTTAATAAAATAAAATTGTGAAATAGTTAAATAAATTTTATTATTATATTCTTCTAAATGCATTGTTTAAAACTACAGTGCTTTAATTGTTTTTTTTCACTTTTATGATTCCTTTAAAATAGTAACTAAAGCTTCTATAGTAATCTATTATAAAATTAAAAACTTTCAAACATCAATGACTTTGCATTACCTCTTTATTAGAAGAGTTTAAAATGTATATATGCATGTTGAATAGTATAATGCAATACTAAACAAATCTGGGGTATTTAATTAAAGCTAAACCAATCTATTAAAATACGCATGTTCGCGTCATAAAAGTCAATACAATGTTTTCAATTATGGTACAGTTTTGTTAATTTAATGTTATTTCTTAAAGATGTATCTTCTAATTTCAGCAAAATGAATATCCAGATAGTACCATAAAACTTGATAGACTTGTCGTCATCTTAATATTTTCAGGATGATAAAAATAGAACACTAAGTTGAAGCAATAGATTCATTTTATAAAAGCTATTTTTTGTTTTATATAAGTTAGGTTTTTTTCTGGTAATAACTGTATTTTTAAATTTTTATGTAATGAAGAATAATGAAGTACCAGAGCCACAAGGTCTACATTAAGTCACGCGATGATATTTGCAAAAAATTATTAAAATGGTGGAAGCATTCTTTGAAAATTTATCGCTTGCATTTCAATAATTTTAAAAGATTCTTTTTTGCACAGGACATCCGCGGTTGATGTCCAACGTTGTTTTTCTTCTACTTTTTTTTTTTGTTTGCTGTTTCAGTCAGCGTGCACTTGCATTTTCTTTCGCAATTGAAAGTATCCTCGGAATAAAACTACACCAAAAATCAGAAATAACCTATATTGCACAATAATCAAAGTATTAATCCGTCTGTCTGTCGATTAGAGATCTAACTTCATTATAAATATTTGAATCACAAGGAAATTAATTTTTTGTGGATGGGTTGAGGTGTGTTTCTGTTGAAAATAGTAATACTAGACGTAAAAAAATTCAAATTTAAACTTTTCAGTAAAATGTTTCTAAAATAAATATTTTAATGAAAATACCAGCGAGAAAGACCGAGCTTGGTTAAAATTCGCTTTGTGTTCAATTCGATATAACAATAAATTCTCTTTCCAACGTCACAGACTTTAGCCTTCGACCGAAGTCTTGCGAGAAAGTTCTATGTACCCTGATTGGTTGAATTCTGTTTACGAGAACATTATATGGACTCAGATTAGTTGAATCAGGTGTCTCGCCTCCTATTGGGAATTTCATGAAAATTCCTTCAGATTCTGAATGAACTTTTTTTTTTCGCCGCAAACTTTGCGAAATTGTTTAATGCCAACTGTACAAAAAATTTATAACTGTTTCAACTTTCATTCCCATTTAAATGCATTGACTCGTAGTGACCCCAAAATGATCCACTAACCAAATTTTCTCGAACATGTGACCTAGCCAATGGTCTTCTCGTACTATTCCCGGACTATTTTGGCTAAATTTTATATCCTACGGGTTTCGGGCACGAAAAGACAATTGGACTAGGTCACGTGTTCGAGATAATTTTATTAGTGGTTCATTTTGGTTATGGGTCATCATATTTGAACACAAAGCAAATTTTGACCGACCATAGCTTGGTCTTCCCTGCTCGTATTGTATAATAGGACAATATCGAAAACTTTTTCTGTTTCTTTACTGTACAGATAATTTTTGCTCGCGATATGGCGGATTTCACTGAGAGTGGTTTGACACAATGTTGATTTCAGAATGTCTATAAAGTGTTTTGTTGCAAATATTTCTTATTTTGACGGACAATAGACGATTATGTCTTAATTTATTTTACGTGCCTCTGTAAAAACTATGTGTTGATACGAAGACATTTTTATTTTGTAACTTAATAACATAAAACAATTTCTCCACCATTGTTCGAATTTTACGAAAGGTACGGCATACAAAAGAAAAAAAGAAAAAAAAATCCCCAAAAACATATAAACAGACAAACATACCTCGTTTAGATCCTGATGAAATTAGTAACGAGACAAGAACCAAGACTCGAAAAAAAAATCATTCGTCGATTATAGATTTTGAAACTTTTCCCAATATATTCAGAATGCTGTAACAAAACTTCACCGTTTAGTAATGTAAAAAGTTATGGCTAAGTAAACAATTCGGCAAACGCAAAGCACATTTGAAAACCAAATTTCAGCAATTATCATCTATAGCCAGAAAAATATCTGAATTTTCAAAGCCCTGCATATAATCTGTATATTTGTATATGTACTACAAGGTATGCTAAAATTTAATTCAATTAAGAAACGAATAGAACTGCTGAAGATTCCCCTTCAGCAATTTCCGATAATAAACGAAAATGTACTAATTCTTTTGCGCAGTCCTGTATATGATCTATGCAATCTATACATACGAAGTAATGTCCAAAACAAATAATTAAATTTAAAAACGCAGACATCAATTGAAAACGCACTTCCAGCGATTATTGCTCACTGTAACCGAATACTTTTGTGTGTCCTTGTAAATGAACGATAAATGCCATGCACACCATATTCTACAGTAAGCACCATGTAGTGCACCTCATTGACGTATATCAATTTCAATATTTTTTTTTAATGTATTTTTATAATGTCAACTGTATTCATATATTCTTACACTATACTATCATTCACAGACATTAACAAAAAAATTTCTCATAAAAAAAAAGTCAATGTACATGTTATTTACAAAGGTATACGTTACTTTATTCCAAATAGAAGAAGTCAGTCCTTTTAAAATCAGAAAAACTGATGATGCTCAACACGATGGGTAAAAATATTTTTTTGGCACATATAAGTGTTTTTAAAAGGAATGACTTCTTCAGTTTGGAAGAAAGTAACGTATACCTTTGTAAATAACATCAACATTGACGACGTTTTTTTTTTTTTTTTTTTTTTTTTTTATGTGAAAGAATCAGGGTACATAAGCCGTGTTTTTGGCCCATGAAATGAGACTAAAATTCGATTTTGTTACACTGACTTAATTATTTCACTTTTTAATATTAGAAGGTTTATCATGTACGATTTTAACAATATTTTTTGCATTTTGTTCGGATTTATATGACTTACACAAGCTCAATGTTCGTATTATTCGTAGTTTTTGATGAAAAATACGCAATTTCTCCTAAATTTACCTCAATTTATGATATATTTTTAAATATTTTACTATGAGCGCAGCTTTGCAACATCTTTATTTTTACATATACTTTACATTTTGATGTATGTTATAATATATCTAAAGAAGAAAGTGTTGCAGGATTGCGCTCATATAAATAATTGAGGTAAAATTGGGAGAAATTGCGTATTTTTCATCAAAAACTACGATTAATGCGAACTTTGAGCTTGTGTAAGTCATATAAATCCGAACAAAATTCAAAAACTGTTTTTGAAATCGTACAGGATAAACCTTCTAATATTAAAAAGTGAAATAATTAAGTCAGTATAACAAAATCGAGTTTTAGTCTATTTCATGGGCCAAAAATACGGCTTATGGACCATGATTCTTTTGTTGT
Organism: Maratus michaelseni; assembly: GCA_963931845.1. Taxonomy (NCBI): domain Eukaryota; kingdom Metazoa; phylum Arthropoda; class Arachnida; order Araneae; family Salticidae; genus Maratus; species Maratus michaelseni. The sequence goes on along the minus strand of OZ007592.1, from coordinate 34,316,327 downwards.
TAATGTCTGTGAATGGTATTGTAGTGTAAAAATATATGAATATAATTTCAATATGTTTGAAATAGTGTAACATCTTTAAAATACAATGCAAGTGATTTTTTCCCAACAAAATTCTTTTGAGTTCCCTTGTAAACGAACTATAAATACTACACACTACATTTTCAATACCGAAAATGCCATAGTAAACCTCAATAACATATATCGATTACATGACAATCCTAGAATATAGACGCAAGATAGAACGCGGAAAGAGAGACAGACGACCAGGCAAACATAATTTATAAATACTTTTTAACTATGTTGGAAAGTGTTGAAAAGGGAATTTTCAAAATCCATGAATTGATTCGAGAATTATGCATGGACGTACATAAAAAACATACAAGCGAGTTCTATAACCTTCTTTGTTGGATATGGGTTAATAAAAAAACATTGCACGCGATCTCTTTAAATTTTGTCGCAATAGTTTTTAGTTTCTAGTTTGTTGCAATGGTTTTTATTCACATTTAAAAAGCATTTTCTTTCCGTTTCACTTTTGGAAAAAGAACACAACATTATTTGCACTTCTGAATAGAAAATATCAATAACAAGCAGTAAAACATACAAAGGCAGTTCCGTACGGCATTTCTTTGTTCACATTTATATTTATGTGAGACGGAAAAATACAACAGCAGATGTTAAATGTACATTTAGAATATTAGTACAAATTTTTCGGGTTTTATCGACAAAGATTTATTTTAGGTACCAAGAAAAAACTAGTATGTTGTGGCCATCTCAGAACTTTCTTCTATATAAATCAAATTGTCTACAATAAAAATTAAATGACAATGTGTACATTTTTCATATATAGCTATAGCTGAAATCGCAAGAAACAGAGCATAGCAGCGACATCTGTTGGGTGGTATACAACAAACCTAATATGGATCTATTTTTGCCAAAGTCTAACAGAATATGAAGTTTGTTAAAATTTTGTGCATTATTTCTTAAGATATAGCTATGGCAGAAATCATGTAAAAAATGGAAAAAGCAGCGCCACCGGGTGGGCGATTTACACCAAAACCTAATACGCGTCAATTTATGTCAAGGTGTAACAGAATATGAAGTTTGGTGAAATTCTCTGCATTAGTTCTTGAGATATAACTGGTGTAAAAATCACGAAAAATGCAGCATAGCAGCACCACCTGTTGGACGATTTACACTGAAAACTATTCAGCTCCAATTTATATCAAGGTCTAACTAAATCTGAAGTTTTATTAAATTCCGTGCATTAGTTCTTGAGATAGAGCGCCCATAAACTTTTTGTCACATGCTGACACACAGACAGACATACATTTTCTAAAAACAGTGAAATCATATTCAGCACCTTCTGAAACGTATAAATCTGACGGAAACCGAAAGTTGAAATTTTTCAGAAATCCAATACTTTCTTCTTGAAAAGATAGTAGAAAGTAATAAGAAAAGAACTTTCATTTTCTGGGGAAATCTGATTTTGATTAATGATCCTTTACAAATAGAAAGCGGCTTGAAAGTAAATAAAGAAGTCAAATAAAAATATCGCTACAAGATGTTTTCTGTTAGTTTTGCGTGTGTACATTGGAGAAAAACAATATTTTATTATGCAAATGTAAGCATTGGATCTTCGTATACGTTTTATGATCCAATAATAAATTACTTTACTTTTAAAGTTTAAGTAATCTTGTCATGATTAAATTGCATCAGATAATGTCTGTATTAATTTCAAAAATACAAATAGAAAAGGATGTGAAAATCAAATAAATTTTAGTTAGTTGCCATATGGTATATGGCATCTTTTCTAATAAATTTCAATGCTGATGAATTTGTTGACTTTGCATGAAATAAAATTACTGCGGGAAATTTAATGACTAAGTAATGAAGTACATAAAATAAACCTGGGAAAAAAATAAAATTATGCGTTACGAATTCGACTATTGTTGATTTTTATTTGCAATTTAACTGTTATTTCACGAAAATATATAGTCTCGATTTAACAAATTGTGAATGATTTGCTTAAGCCGGGAATAATTTAATTAGATACCCTGGAGAGGGTGACAGTTTCACTACAGGGTTATCAGTACGATACAGTAAGTTTTCTCAAACTTACAATGCACGATTAGAGACCATATGGAGTTAGTTTCCTTATGGAATATGGCAACTTTTTTGTTAAATTTCAATGTTGATACATTTTTTAAGACTTTGCATGAAATTAAATTACTGCGGGAAATTTAATGACTAAGCAATGAAGTGCATAAAATAAACCCGGAAAATATAAAATTATGTGTTAAAATTTCGACTATTGTTGAGTTCTGTTTGCAATTAACTGTTATTTCTTGAAAATATATCGTCTTGATTAAACAAATTGTCACTAATTTGCTTAATAATTTAATTAGAGGCCGGGAAGGGTGGAAGTTTCATTACAAGGTTACCAATACGATACAGTAAATTTTCTCAAACTTACAATGCACGATTACCGCAGGGAGGAATTTCCACCAGTATTTTAGCACAGAAAATTACGCATTTTTCATGATTTCCGCAATATCTTTATCGCAAGAACTAATGCACGGATTTTCATCAGTTGGTCTCAACATAGGTCGTTGCTGATTAAGTTTTGGTGTAACTCGCCCAAAAGGTGACGCAGCTAGGCTGCATTTTCACGATTTCCGCAATAGCTCTTCTCAAAAACTAATGCATGGATTTTCATCAAACTTCAGATTCAGTTTTAAATTGACATAAGTTGCTGCTGATTAGGTTGGTGTAAATAGCCTACTGAAACTATTTACACAATAATAACAATAATATTATTACAATAATAGTTGGTGTAAAATGAAAATGGTGTTTTTTTTTTTTTCAGTGGCCACAGGACTTTTAGAATGTTGAAAAGGGAAAAAAGTGACCATTTTTGTCATTTTATATCTTAAAAAGTATAAATTACAAAAACAATTCTTGGAGTTGGTAATACATACATGTTTCTTCTTTCATTTCATTTCTTTTTTTTTTCAGATCATAAGGAGAAAATTAGTTTTTTAACTTGTCGAGCAAAAACTTGGAATCGCCGATTTCGCAAATGATTACGAAATAATGTCTGCATGTAAAACAAAATTTTTGGTATGTAACTATACTTTAGACTCTTGTGCTTACACTGAATCTATAAAAACATTGTTTATTTATAGAATTTTTACACATTATAAACAAAACTGTATCTTGCTTATATAAAATTTTTGAAAGTTGAGCAATATAACACCAAGAAAATATATGTTTTCAAAAAATAAATAAATCAGGTTTACTTTAAAGAGCATGCAATGCACTATATACTAGATTAATTTTAACACAATTATTCAAATTGGTAAAGAAATCAAATGAGTTGTAATTTTCCAACTGAACGAAAAATGTCCGAGCCAAAGATCTCTTGGCTGAAGCTGACAGTGCTCTACCATGTGAGCCATCTCGGTCGAATCTGTAGGACCTAATTCATCTAGTTAACCTTATTGATCATAGCATCTGGTCTGATATCAGAATCAGCTCAACAGAATAAATCGCAGGTAATTTGGAACGCCAGTAAACGCTGGATATGTGATTCAACTAGATTAATTTTGACCCAATTATTCATATTGGTAAAGAAATCAAATTACCTGTGATTTATTCTGTTGAACTGATTCAGATATCAGACCAGATGCTATGATCATTAAGGTTAACTGAATGAATTAGGTCCTCCAGTTTCGACCGAGATGGCTCACATGGTAGAGCACTGTCAGCTTCAGCCAAGAGGTCCCAGGCTAGATTCCTGCCCCGGACTTTTTTCGTTCAGTTTGAAAATTACAACTCATACACTATATATCCTGAAAATAAATATTCCACATTTAACAACTATTAAGAGTATAGATCAAATACTTTGTGCGAATTTTATTTCATAAACCAAAACCAAATGCAACGTTGTAACGCACAAATATGCATCGATCCCCTTCCTCAGTGAGAGGAAAGAAAAAAAAAAAAAAAAAAGATAAAAATGGGTTCAAAGAACCGCTTGGTTATAGCCCCGAGTACTGGCTTGAATAAAATGCTAAAGCAAGAGTTTATATATACCTAAGAAATGACGTAGTTGACCGGAAATAACTGAAAAAAGGAGTCACTGCGCAGGATCCCTGCGAGAGAAAAGGGGTGCTGGTCATATCATTCACCAAGGATGAACTATACTTGTGAATAAAGTAAGATTCGTAAAAGTCGAGATCTATAACTGAATTACATTTTTGGATAATTTTAGCTTCTGAATAATTAAACCTGTGGTTGGAATCCCAACAATGTTTAGCTATTGTAGATTTCTCATACTCCTGCTTTTTAACATAATTTTGGTGTTCTTTCAGCCTAATTCTAAGAGCACGCTTCGTCTGCCCAATGTAAGAGAGGCCGCATTCACAAAAAATTCTGTAAATGCCCCAGGTATTATGTTCATCAATTGGATCTTTAAGGCTGGAGAAATAAACTTTATTGGTTGGAGAGAAAACAACTTTGAAACTAAACCTATTTAGAACACGAGAAATTTGTGCACTGATTTTATGAAAATAAAAGGTTAGATAATAACATTTTTAAATTCTTTATTAGCTGGAACAGAATCAGTGTTTGTCGGAGGAACAGAATCAGTGTTTGTGGTTATTTACCTATAGTAAATAATCAAACTGTGGTTAATTTATCTGATATTGAGTTGAATGATAATCATATTAATGCTTTAAAACTTAACAACAATTTTGAGGTTGGTAAAAATCCTGAAATTCCAAAAATAATTGCTCTAATTGCTTTTAAGTTTAGTGCTTTGTTTCCTACGCAAAAATATTCCATTAGACATCTTATTAAAAATAATGTTGATTTTAATGCAAAGCTTGACCGGACTAATTTAAATAATTCAGAGAAAAATTGCCTCAAAACTCTTAAATCTAAACCAGATATCGTTATAACTAAAGCAGACAAAGGAGGTCAAATTGTGGTACTAAATAAAACAAATTACGTTCAAAATGTCTTGAAATTAATGAAGGGTCTTACATCAATATTAAGAAAGATCCATCTACCTCTGAACTTAAGAACACAAAATCTGCGGTAAATTCATCCCCCATTATTGCTGATTCCAACAAATATACTCTCATTTTTTCTGTGGCAAACTGTGCTCGTTTATATGCTTTACCTAAGGTTCACAAACCTGATATTCCATTTCGCCCTATTGTTTCCAATATCGGTACTGCGTCATACAAGCTAGATAAATATTTGGTTTCCAGATTTTCCCCCCTTATGGTTAACAATATTTATACGTCTAAAAACTCAGTTCAATTTGCAAATAAAATTCGTACCTTTAATCCAACAGGTTATACTATGGTTTCTTTGGATGTTAAATCTCTTTTTACAAATGTTTCAGTACAAGGTGCTTTAGATTGTTTAAGAAATAGATTGAATGAGTTTCACATTTTTCAATATGAAATTGATAACTTGATTGCTTTAACCAGCATTTGTTTGTCGCAAAATACTTTTGTGTTTCAGGGGAAGTTTTATAAAATGTCGGAAGGTTTAGCTATGGGTAACCCTTTAAGCCCAGTCTTAAGTGATTTATATATGCATTATTTTGAAGTTAAATTATTTAAATTAATACAATTCCCATTTTATACACGTTACGTAGATGATTCCTTTGCTTTACTTGATTTATCTAAATACAATATTAATGCTGTACTTGATATATTTAATTCAATTGATCCATGTATCCAGTTTACTTTCGAAGTTGAAGCTCGACAACATCTAGCTTTTCTAGATGTCCTAGTAATTCGTAATGATTGTAAATTTTTGACTACAGTTTACCGTAAACCTTTTGCAGTAAGTTTACCCTCTCATTATAGATCCAATCATCCCCACATCAAAAATTAGCAGCTTTCAATACACTTATTTTCCGAGCACGTAAAATTTGTTCAAATTCCGAGTTGTTTAATAATGAAATTAACTATATTCAAGCAGTCGCCATCGATCGTGGATTTAACTTGAATATAATTAACCGTATTTTATCTAAACCTCCGACAAACACTGATTCTGTTCCAGCTAATAAAGAATTTAAAAATGTTATTGTCTAACCTTTTATTTTCATAAAATCAGTGCACAAATTTCTCGTATTCTAAATAGGTTTAGTTTCAAAGTTGTTTTCTCTCCAACCAATAAAGTTTATTTCTCCAGCCTTAAAGATCCAATTGATGAACATAATACCTGGGACATTTACAGAATTTTTTGTGAATGCGGCCTCTCTTACATTGGGCAGACGAAGCGTGCTCTTAGAATTAGGCTGAAAGGACACCAAAATTATGTTAAAAAGCAGGAGTATGAGAAATCTACAATAGCTAAACATTGTTGGGATTCCAACCACAGGTTTAATTATTCAGAAGCTAAAATTATCCAAAAATGTAATTCAGTTATAGATCTCGACTTTTATGAATCTTTACTTTATTCACAAACATAATTCATCCTTGGTGAATGATATGACCAGCACCCCTTTTCTCTCACACGTGTGGAGGGATCCTGCGCAGGACTCCTTTTTTCAGTAATTTCCGGTCAACTACGTCATTTCTTTGGTATATATAAACTCTTGCTTTAGCATTTTATTCAAGCCAGTACTCGGGGCTATAACCGAGGGGTTCTTTGAACCCATTTTTATCCTTTTTTCTCGCACTGAGAAAGGGGATCGATGCATCCTTGAAAAGGCCGTATGCGGTTTTTTGTACCATTTGTCATATTTGTGCGTTACAACGTTGTATTTGGTTTTGGTTTATGAACTATTAAGAGTGTCATTCATTTTGTTTTAAAGTATTCAGAAATGATTACTTTTATATATATATAGGAATAGAGCGTGTAATTCGAACTTCAATGAAGAAATATTTGAATGAACACAATATTACAAAAATATGTACATTCCGTTAAATAAACAGCTTAAAACATCATTCGTAATTCGACATTATTTGTCTACGTCTTAAACTAACGTCTTTTCTGACTGCACTCCCGTACAGTTCTACCGCAAAAACATAACAGTACTTCTCTTTTCAATCACCTCACTTCATTTCGTCTGCTGCTCTTTATCCACGCCTCCAGCATTTAGCAGGGAGCCTTTATTTAAGAGTAGTGTTCGCATGTCGTAAAACACTACGCATGACCTAGTGGAAAGGAATTAGCCTTCCCAATATATTTTTTCAAAGATTGAAAGTGTTGAAAGTTTAAAAGTCTTATGACCTCTTTAATCTCTAATTACTTTTGTACCATACTGTACTGTGATGATGTAGTATTAAATTTATAAAAGTACAGGATGGTGATAGTCTTTCTCTGATTGAAAAAAATTATATCAGAAAAATTAATATAATTAGGCATATGATTGTTTCAATATATTGTAAACACATTTATGAAGTTTTTAATACTTACATCAGTAAATTTCGATGGGAGCACCCTTGTAAGCTCGAATAATGTGAAGGCGGTATTTCATTTCTCGCCACGTATTGCAGAACATTTATATTCTGTCACACTAGACACAACATCTGTGATCCTGACCTTGAGTGTTCAAAGAAATTTTCATAAATTAATGGAGTTTTTTTCCTGATAAATGATACAGTGAATATAAAATGTATTGTCAATGAATCTTTTTCTTTTACAGAAATATTTAGCAGTTTTGGATGATAATCTCGTGTTATAAATGTACACAATACATAAAATTTTTTTGAATTACTGAAACTTACTGGCACCTTTAGTTAATAATAAAAGATTGTTTATTTTCTATATACTCCAGATTTTTTTTCTTTTTTACGCATTTTCTTTTATTTTAACAGGTAAAAACTGTACTTAATTATTAAAAACCCATTCATTCATAAAATAAAAACTGTTTTATTGGCGTTTTGACAACTTCAGGAGGTACAATATGGGGTTCCGAGGAAGGGCATCGAGTGACTTGTTCTTAATAGACACTAAATGAGCATAAAATCCCAAATCCTCGTGAAATCCTCATGAGTAAAATCCAAGTAAATGCCTCTCCCGAGCTACCCCCTGAATTCATCATTGTTTTTCTGCACTGTAAAAAAATTACCGTGAGAAAACTGTCATTTTACAATTTACCATCGCAGCAAGCTGTGGAGTTATTTAACAGTATTTATAGAGAACGGTTGTTAGCTATATTACGAATCATTCTCATTCGTAAAGATACAGATAAAATTACGGTTACTTAATACTGAATTCATGGAAAATATTTCTGAACGATAGCTTTTTTTATTTTCACTAGCTGTACGATCATTATGTAAATTAATTGAGATTCTACCATTTTCTATATAAATGATACAGTGAATAATACTATCAATGAGTCATTATTTTACGGAAAAATGGAGCAGTACACTGTTAAATATTTGCAGCAATCTGTCCTGTCATTTAATCGTTTTTATTGGAAACAATAATAAACGTAATTTAACTTTATTCTGACCATAATATGTTCAATAATATAGTCAGATACCAAGTAACGGTTACTTTTATAAACGGTCGTATGACTGAACGTTTTTTGTACAATTTTTTCAGTGTAGGAAGATAAACTCATAATATAAAGATACACAATATATATATTATTTATTTTAGAAACCTGGCCTCTATAGCTAACACTAAAAATGTTGTTTATTTTATGCATATTTTACAAAATAAAAATGCATTTTTTACGAATTTTCTCATATTTCAACATCGAAATACTGCATTTGGATTGTTAAAAACAAATATCCATCATAAAATAAATATTGTTTTATTAGCTTTCTAGCTAAAAGTATTTTTTTTCTGCGATTTTTTTAAATGTACAAATGTAAACTTATATATGACTTTTTCTAACAAAATAACTTTCATATAAAAACTTTGACTAAATAAGATTATGCGCGGTTAAATGTTAAAATTTCTTCGTTAAACAAAACATTCAAATTAAAAGTGACTTGATTTTGTTTCAATTTTTTTTTTCGCATAAAGCATTGTGGAAAAATTTTTGCTCTTAAGAATTTGTCGAGCGCAAAATTTATAACATAATTGGATTTTCAAAATAAAACATTTGACTTCCTTCAGCTTTTCTAAGACGATATCTCCGCATCTTCTCCATTCGATCGATCCCGAAATGTACCTACTCTTTCGTAACAATTCTCCCGGCGCCATCTGCACGCGCGTTCTATATTACTAAAAATATTCATTTGATAACCCACACAAGCTCCCCTGATCGTCTCAGCAAATAAATGCCTTTTCCGCGAAATAGGCGAACCTGGAATTCAAGTGGATTTAAATGGAGAAATGGCGCAAGTGTTTCGATCCAAAGTGTGCGTTCATTGCATTTTACTTAACCTTATTTACGCGCAATTATTTTGTTTATTTTATTTTTCGCTTCCTAATATTTTTCTCACCTCTTGATTTTGCAAGAAAGTTTCAGGAAAAAAAACTATTATTATAAACGGATGCATTTGAAACTTTGCCGCGAATTTGAGTATTTCCCAGTTTGGAAAAGTGCAAATAGTTATTAATAAAAATTTTAACAATTTTTGAAATTACTGTATACAAAATTTATAAATCACCTGATAAACATGTCACTTATTACATCATTATACTAATTATAGTTAATATATTATTGAATTTTTACATTAGGTGGCCCTCTAATAATTTCACCTTCAAATAAAGAGTTAATGCAGATCATTAGTGTTCGACATATTTTAGTTTTTTGAAAGATTATTATAATTTTCAAGTTACTTTATGTTAAAAAGGTATTTAATTACTAATGTCTGCATATTTAATATTTATTCTTCATATAAGTAATTTTTACACCCAGACATTACTTAAAAACATGGTAAAAGTTCTATAAGAAACAGTTCGAAAAATGTTAAAAAGTCACTAAAACTGTTAAAAAGTCACTAAACTTGTTAAAAAGTCACTAAAAATGTTAAACAAATTCACATTTAATGGTGACAGTTTAGTATGAAACTTTCAGAGATGACAGACTGCTTTTTATGGAAATTTTACCATGTTTTCAAGTAACTATTTATGGAAAGCTAATAAAAGAAAATAAAAAAATATAGATTTATAAATTGTCTTCAAAAAAATGTAATTGTAGAATTATTTTTCGGTGTTATTTCATAAAGTGTGCCTCAGCGTGCATGAATTAAATCTCATCAACTAATTTAATTTTATATGTAACCAATATCCTTATACAGAGTGTTTCACGAAGGACCCCTAACATTGAAAATAAATAACGCGGAAGCGGTAATAGATAGAAGCATGAAATCAGTGGCATGTTTATTAAAAAAACCGTAAGAATCTGATACAGAAACCTTAAAATTTTAGTTACAAATAGCTCCAATAGATGGCGCTGCAGGCTACATTAAGGATTCCTATAAAGAGGGCCCAGACGACAAGAACGTTCAGTCGACGAAGATTTCGTCGTTGCAACGTGATCGCTATTGGAGCATAGTGAAAGAAATTCTGGAAGTGACACTGAAGGACATTGTTTACCGCAACACTCCTTTAACGGTCGACAAGCTGGAGAAGGCTATTTGTGAAGCTTGTGTGTTGATTTCCGGTGACATAAAGTCACTGAAAGTCACTGACAATTTCATTCTCCGTTTGCGACATGTGTGTTGTGCGAAAGGTGCACATTTTGAATCGCTTTTGATGTGATACAGCCTACTTATTGTTATGCTACTTGCAGCGCCATCTATCGGTGCAATTTGTTACTAAAATTTTTAGGTTTTTGTATCAAATTTTTACGGGTTTTTTAATAAACATACCACTGATTTCATGTTTCTATCTATCACCATTTCCGAGTTATTTATTTTCAAAATTAGGGATCTTTCAGGAAACACCCTGTAAATCCATTCGTATTTAAATTATCAACAGATGTTATAAAGCTTTTACATTCCACAAACGATATTATCTAAACTTAATTTTCATTTCATATTTATTCTCTTTCCGCATGTTTTAAATTTAGCCAAGCACTTTTCATTACAATTTATATATAATATTTAAACGTTAAAGGTAAAATCATTTATTATGTAATGATAAAAACAAACACGAAAATACAATGATTAAATTTGTTTCTGTAAAATATCTTCATACGTCGAACACACACGGGAATCTAACAAAAATATCTTACAGCTATATTTTATTTAACCTCTTTAATCTACTCACCCACTTTCTATCTATAAAAATGCATTAATCAAACTAAAATTTTCCGAGGATATGATTATACTTTTCTTTTATTTTTTCGGTTCGTAAAGTTACCTTTGTCTGTATTGATAAAAAGTGAAAGCTTTAAACTTTTCTAACTGTATTTGAAACATCTATTTTTGAATTCTCCCATCTCTCACAAAATAAAATGAGAACAAAGAAAGATTTTGTTTCTAATGCTTTTATATGTTTGACTGAATCAAATTTACATTTGCTTCTCTGAAAAGGAATTTTTTTTTCTTTTTTTGTACAAAGATGAACAGAAAAAGATTTTTAAATCCATTGATATATTATACAAACAATATACCATTATTTACTTTATTTGAAAATGTTACGCATTTGCCGAAATTTTTAAATATCTAAATTTCTGTTTAAATATTAACCTTTTCGCTACTTTCTTTTTCGTCCACCCATAAGAATTATAATTCCATACGATTTGAACATTTGTGTTAAAACTAATGGACCTGTGCGAACCTTTCGCACTGCAGTCTTTAAGATGATTTGCGGATTTTTTTTTTATTATTATTATTAACTGATGTTTTTCATCATAGAACGTGTTTTACAGAAATGTGAGAAAACTATGTCAAAATTCTGTTCAAAAACCTTTCGAATTATAGATACCACATTCATCACTGTGCGTTTGGTATCTGCATAGATAAAGGAAGGTTGACATAACAAATAATATATATGGTTAAAGCTCTAATTGACAGATAGACAAATCAACATTTAACTGACTATTGTCGATAAAATGTTGATTTAAAAAACTAGTGTTGCAAAATCTGGTAGATTTTTTATTCAGCTATTCCGAATTCATACCAGAAAATTTTGAATAGTAATTTTATTTTAATTTATTCACACATTGTGTGTTGTTATATGAAGTAAAAATAACTATTCGAAATCTCTTAATAAAAAAAAAACGCCAGTTGCGGCGGTACTGTTGTCTATAAGGTAAAGCTAGGAGAGTCTGCGCACAATTCAAAAGAATAACAATAAAAAATCTAAATATAATTTTTTTGCTAAACTACCCATGAATAATTTTTACTTCATTTGTTTTTTATGCATATCCATTGCTATTTTGTTGTTATGTTGTAATTTAACAGAACAGTTGTAATAAAACCAAGAAAGATATTTTGCGCAATCTGTTCTTACAGTGTTGGTGTGATTGCGCACATGGGTAGAGATTGTAACTAATAATAACTACAATGAAATTGTTAACAATAATAATTACACTTAAAGGCATTGTTGTAAGGTATTTGTGAACAAATATTATTGTATTAGAAGTGAATGTTTCAACCTAATGATTAAAGAATAAAAAAAAGGAAATAATTTTAAAAACGATTAAAAATTTTTAATTAAAGGAAAAAAATAAAGAATCAGAAAAAGCAAGTCCAGATAAGATTACAAAATAACATTAAGTTATTTGACAACACGTTTAACTGAAAATTAGACCATTTTCATTTTTAATTTTTTTATGCAAATTTACCAATAAGCTGCGTAATTTCTCCTAGCATGAAAACTAAGGGAAACAATGCGCCATCTCTCCTAAGTAGCAGATGCGCAAACTCTCCAATTTCAGTAGGAGAGATTGCGCGTCCTTTTATATAAACATGGCCTCTACTAAAACGAACCGTTGATGTTCACATTGTTAGTCTAAATTAGTAGCTTAAGAGAAATCGTTTAAGTTTAAAATATTTTGTACTACTGACGTTGTATAGAAATTCTCATGAATAGCTATGAAAATTCAAGCACTTACTTTGGGAAAACAAAACAAAATAGCAATGCTTTATTTTAGACGCTCAAAACAATCAACGTGCACTTTCACATATTGACATTACCGATATTCTTTAAAATGTTGAATAATGAACATACTAATAGAGATATATAAACTAATTATTTTGTACGTTATAAAAATACTATTGGGTCATCCGGAAAGTGTTGTGGTTTTTGAAAAAGCGAACACTGTTTCGTCAGTGTATAGCAGTACTTATTTTGTAATGCTGATAAAAAGTGTCCTTGGACGACCTGGATATGTACATTGGGTCCTTTCTGATAGCGCTGCATAATTCTCGCTTGTAATGTGGCATAATTTTTGTTTCAGTGCAGTGCTAAGAATAGAGAAACAAAAGTTCATTTTCGTCATACTCTGCTTTTTTACTTCAATAAAGGTAAAAAAAAAGTTATATATAAAAACATATAAAAACATATAAAAACACAGTTAAAAATATATGCTGTATATAAACAACAGATGACGGAGTTCAAAGGTGGTTCGAGAAATTTAAGTGCGAAAATTGCAGCCTTGAATAGGTGATGCCCGCTGAGATTATGACCATCATCAATAATGTTAAACAATAATGTTACGATCCGTAAAGGAGGACCTCTTAAAAGAAACTATCAAATGATCATGCCCTGTACTTTTATTTAGTCTGTGTGATAGCGCCAGAACTGTGTAACGTGGATTTTCAGCGATAGCTTCTTTTAAGAGGGTCCTCCTTTACAGATGATGATTTACAGATTTTATATCGATATCCAGGAGAGTTGATAATAAAGACATTTTCTTTGCCCCGTATATGTGTAGGATTGCAGATGTAAGCAAAAGATTGATATCAAAGTTAATTTCTTCCTTCATTATGTATATATAATAGTATTATAAACTTTTAAATACAAGTTGTTTTTCTAATTAATTAAATTTTAAACCTCTATAATGATGTACTACGTTTTAAATTAATATTCCATTCTTTGCACAATATATGCATGCAATTGTAGACATAAGCAGAGGATTGCTATCAGAGTTAATTTCTTCTTTCATTATGAATTACATAATATTATTATAAATTATTTCCTTTCAAATAGAAGTTGTTTTCCTAAATAATTAAATTTTAAACTTCCAAAATGCTATACTACGGTTTAAATTTAATATTTCATATTTATTTATGATAATTGCACCTCGATTCATATATTTTTTAAATACTAAATTTAATGAAAGGGGCTGTTTTGGTATTTTTAAAAGAAATATATGAATTCTAAAAAGACTGTAAATTGTTTGCATTATTTTGTTTATATATATGATATATTAACCAATTTTGTTTTCGGAAAATATATATAAAAAAGAAAGGAAAATATTTAGATACTTGAACTTAAATTTATTATTATATATTAAATTAAATTTCATATTTATTCATTTGTTTATATTGGATAGAATTTCACCTCTTTAATACGATGACAATTTTCTCATCTAATGGTACAATTAGCGCATATTATAACTAAGAAGTTAATTCATTTTGTTTAATTTGAGAAAGAGAACACAGATACGAGGCATCCTTAACATTTGCAATAAACTTAACACGAGCAATTATAACTTCCTATTGTATAACAAAAAAATCTGGCGCACTAATATACACACTGTAAAAAAAAAAAAAAAAAAAAAAAAAAAAAAAAAAAAAAAAAAAAAAAAAAAAATTCTTTCTTTAGAGATAAGGTTTACTTAAATATTAATATAACCTTTTCCGAGGCAGTTAATATAACCTTTTCCGCAATTCAGAAAATCAATCCTTTATCTTCAGAAACCTCAGAAACCAATATATTTTCGAGATTTAAAGAAGTATTTCTGAAACCAAAGTTTCTTTTGCTGCAAGTAATTTTCGGAAACGCTTCAGAGTACTTTTTACAGTTTATTAATCAGTTTCCTCAACCCGGTATCAACACGAAATATCGGCATTCCAGATGCCATAAACTCTAATTTTCAGCTGCTTAACAGAAATTATACATGCAAGGGTAGGTAGCACAATAATGTTCATTTTGTGCTGTTAATTCAGCATGTTTGTTTGCACTGTAAAATAAGACAAAAGTCCCTTAATTTAAGAAAATAAAATGTAACAACGAACTAAAATATACAATAACGTGTTCCAAGTAACCCACGATTCTAAAATGCGCTCTTTATAATTGTGGAACCTCATAAACTTATATATTTTCGAGATTTAAAGCTCATTTGTAAAAACAAAATTTCTTTTTCCATCACTGATTTTCGGAAACCTTTCGAGCACTTGTTATAGTGTATTAATTAGTTTTGTGGATGCTGTCAATTGCAATTAAACATTTTCAGCTGCGTAACTGAATTTATACATGAAAAAGTAACGTAAGAGAAGCGTAACTGAAAGAAAACTGAATAAGAAAGAAAAGTGTAACTGAATTTATACCTGCAAAAGTAACGTAAGAGAAGCGTAACTGAAAGAAAACTGAATAATAAAGAGAAACGTAAATGTATTTATACATGCAAAAGTAACGTAAGAGAAGCGTAACTGAAAGAAAACTGAATAAGAAAGAGAAGCGTAAATTCATTTATACATGCAAAAGTAACGTAAGAGAAGTGTAACTGAAAGAAAACTGAATAAGAAAGAGAAGCGTAACTGAATTTATACATGCAAGAGTAACAAAATAATATTAATTTGAATGTTAATGTTAATGCTGTTAATTTATCATGTTTGTCTGTAGGACATGTTTGTTGAACACGAGAATGTTTACTACTTGAGAATGTTTACCATCCGAAAAAAACTATATTTCAGGTTGAGAAGACTTATACTTTGATAACTACTCGGAAACGTTACCGAAAATTAGTGGCAGAAAAGGGAACTTTGTTTTTATAAATGCCCCTTAAATCTCGGAAATATATTAGTTTTTGAGGGTCCTAAAGAGTAACTTGCAAGTAACTTGCAAGAAGTTATTGTATATTTTCGTTTGAGGTTATATTATACATTTCTTGATTAAGAATATATATATATATATATACAGGGTGTTTCTAAATGAAAATCGGGGTTTTAACGCTTGGTAGTATTTATTACATACAACTTAAAATTATAATTAATACATAAAATGAAAGAGTAACTGAAACAGTTTTACCTACAAGCTTACAAGTGTTCAATGTGAACACCTTTCGTCACACAGCACACATGAAGTCGATAGCTCAGTCCTTCCCAAACGGTAATTATCGTTTGTGGGGTGATTGTTGTAACAGCTGCTCAATCCTGTTTCTTAGGTTGGGTAGGTCAGCTGGTAGCGGAGGCACATACACTCGATCCTTTATGATCCCCAACAGGTAGAAATCACATGGCGACAGATCATGTGATTCTCTGACCGTCAGATCGGTGAGCGTAGAGTGGCGTTTGGGAAGAACTGAGCTATCGACTTGATGTGTGCCGTGTGACGAAAGGTGTTCACATTGAACACTTATAAGCTTGTAGGTAAAACTGTTTGAGTTACTCTTTCATTTTATGTATTAAATATACTTTTAAGTTTTTTATAATAGATACTACAAAGCTTTAAAACCCCGATATTCATTTAGAAACACCCTGTATATATATATATATATATATATATATATATATATATATTCAGTGTGTTGAACATGAAAATGTTTTCTTGAGAACTTCTAGCATCCGAAAAATCAATATTTTGTGTTGATACCAGATTGAGAAAACTAATTAATAAACTGTAAAAACTACTCTGAAACGTTTTTGAAAATTACTGCAAACAAAAGCAATTTTGGTTTGAAAAATGCTTTTTTTAAATCTCGAAAATCTGCACTGTTAAAAAATTTCCTGTGAAATTACAGAGGATCTAATGGTAATCTGTTATCTTAAGTGTTATGTAAAATTACAGAGATTCTGTTAAATAACAAATGAATTATTCGGTAAATTTACAGAGTCTACTGTAAATTGTCCTGTACAAAAAAAAATCTCTATTATTATTTATAAAAAAAAATAGGCAGAAGACCCCGAATCTAAGCCAGCTGTGGATGCTGTTAGAATTATTTGAATCACTGTAACAGCTGTGCTTAATCCTATCAAGAAGCACTTCGACCACAGCTGTGATTTGAACCCGGGTCTGGTCAACTGAGTGAAAGATTAGCATCATAACCAGTATACCATGTAGGTCGTTTCTGTGTTGTGCCAAGTATACTTTTTATGATGTTTTAAAATCTATATCCAGATCTTAAAATGTATTGAGTATTATTTTTCTGTTATGTTGGTTTCGGCAGATAAATGATCACTTTTTGGAATCGTGGACAGTTCGAAGCATGTTAAGTTACATTTTTTTAACCTTCTTGCTAGATCAAGAAACATTTATTTACACTTATTATACAATATACAAAGAAGTGAAGTATTTTTTTGTTGTGGTTCTGACTCTGATCAATTTTAACCTATGACTTATTTTGCATTAAGAAATCAAAATAAAAATACTTTAAAAATCTTCATTGCATATGTTTTTTTCTATTCATGTCACGATGCTTTATTTATTTTTTAACGCAAGTCACGAATCAAATCCTGATTTGTTCAAGAACATTTGTTGTTAAATTTTCCACGCCTGCATTAAATTTAATGTTTTGAATTTCACGCTTTTCAAGATATGCAAACAGACATTTGTTACTTAATACCTTTTAGGGTCTTCGCAGTAAACATTTTTTTAGAAAGAATTACTTGTCTGTCCTTTAAAAATATTTTCATTTTAACTATACTTTTCATCAACAGATAAATAATGGTGTCGCATATTTTCAAATAAAACCCCCTTTTTTAAAGTTTAAGTGAAAATTTTCAAGTGAATTACTTGCATAGTAAATGCATTTTATAAAAGATTTTGTGAAAGCATTATTATATTCGTGTTGACGAATTTATTACAGGTTCTTTTATATACAGGATGTCCTAAAACTGGACTTCGGCTTTTATTCCTTAAACACTAGTCATAGACATGTATTATAAATTACACAATTACGTAAAAAAAGATGCAGAGTTTTATGAAATCGATTAAAATTTTCATTGGATTAAATTTAAAAATACAGTAATTTATTTATGATAAATGAACATTTTTCAATAAATTTAAATTTAAATTTTCATACGGACCCCATACATAAAATTCCTAATGAGTAAAATGTGTCCCATATGATGTGTTCCATATAAAATGTGTCCCATACAAATAAGGTCATGTACAAAATTTCAGCATTTAATCATGAAAAGTCGCAAAGATCTGAAAATACGTAAATACAGACTTATACAACTTTTCGAAGCCTGGATATGAGTTCGCAAAACGGAAAAATCATCTCGGATGATCGTGTTTCAGGGTTCGTGCATAAATTACGAAAGATAACAATGATTGCATAAATAAATAATAATTGTTCTATTTATTGGTACAAAAGTATCCAAACTGTGTAGAAAAAATAACTTACGCAAAGTCCCATTCACCTAACACTAAAATAAACCGAGTTCTGAAACTTTGAATTACATGACTTATACCAATTTGAACACAGTCGAGTTCGGTCATGCTTCGAGGGATCGTACACAAAGTGCTTAAAGTATTAATACAATTTATTTCGCGTGTATCTATATCTTAACTGAAAGTAGTCACATCGTACAAGTATTACGATAGGGTTAAGTTTTATTTATTAAGTTTCAAATTGGTGAAAATAACTGTTCTTTAACATATGTTTTATTTTGGAGAAGAATTGAGACTGTCATCATTTCATTTGACAAAACTTTTGTTATTTTTTCACTTATATTTTTAGTACAAGTTTAATATGTCAGAATGAAAATAGGTTTCAAATTTATATTGTAATGTCAATTTTACTCTCAACTGTTATTGTTTTATATCTGACGATTATTTATATTTCTAGTAAGTTTAAGAATGACCCCTATTTCGCAGCAAAAAGATGCTTTAATTTTAAAAAGCTATTACTCGGTCAGTTTTAATAGTAGAAGAATGATTTTTTTGTCCTAATTGATAGTGTAATAGGATATTTTTACTAAATGTCACTTATAGGACCGGAAGACCGTATAAAAAATTAAATTTCTTAACTTTTAAAGAAATGTTTTTATTGACCCGAACCGCTTTTAAAATACTTCTTTACCACATTTAAAACATTTTTGCAACTATGATTAATGTATATATCTATGACTAACGGTTTAGAAATTAGCCAATGGACACCGTTGAAAGTATACAATGAGTAATATTAAAAAAATGAAAGTATACAATTAAGTACACTCTATATGTTTCTTTATACCTCTAAATAATCTTACACAGTAAAATTATTAAATAATAAATAAATATATCACGTAATTATATCGATTTTCTCTGGAGAGATTTTATTGTCCCACTGTCAGTAGTCTGTGGGTTTTATATGTTCCAGTAATATTAGAAACGCGTACGTAATAATTTGAATTTGATTTCTTCCAGTGATGTTTTTAGGTGCGTACATAATTATATAAATGCGTAGCACCTATAGTCGTCCGTCTGTCTGTCCGTCAGTCCGCATATAACAGCGCAAAAACTACCCAACCGAATGGTTTGAAATGTAATATGTATATTTAATATGTATATAAAATTTAATATGTATATCATTGCAAAATTTTTTCAAGTCATTTCATATTTTATGAAAATAGAATCAAAATTTAAAAAGATAGTATTAAATGTTTTCTTTGTTCTATTAAATCCTGTCTTGCGTAATCTGTATAATAAAAGCGCTAGTCATGTGACTGAAGAAAACAAATACGGGCAAACCACTTCTTTTTTCAACACAACCAAAAATATTAAATCTTTCGAAAACAACCCAGTCATTAAATAGCATATATTACTTGTGATAATGATTAACGCCTTTTATTTGGTTTTGTGAGTATCCTCCATATTAACAGAAAAATTGTTAAAACCCGACACACACAATCACAGACGACATGACTCCATATAACTCGTGGTGAAAGTAACTCTCCGGACATGAATAAAACAGGAGAAACAAGTGGGAAATTGTATGTTAAACATGACATATGAGGTGCGTTCCTTTTATAACTAGTTTCACAATTTTAAAAAATCATCCTTATTATTTCAGGGAAAGGAATTATATCATCTGCTATGAACGAAATGAGCATGCCTTTTTTAATTATTATTATAACATAGGCCACGTTTACAAATGCGAATTTTTTTTTCGACACCAAGCAGCGCTGTAAAATTCAACATGGAGAGCTTACTTTGCGAATGATTACATCCATGGTTTAATATTTATATGACTCATAATGAACGAATCTCCTGGTGTTTATTTACTCTAATGGATTGAGATACTCGGCTGTTAACTTAATTTCACCGAAGTTATCTCATAATGTATATATTTTTTAATGTAACTCATCTCTCAAACAAACAATTTTTTTGAACGATCTTTCTAAAAATGTAACTTTTATGCAATTTTATTTTTAAAAATATTTTTTAATAAAAATGGCCACCTGGCATATGAAAAAAGTAGTTTGCCCGTATTTGTTTTCCTCAGTCACGTGACTTTCGCTTTTATTATATAGATTACGCACGATAGGGTTTAATAGAATAAAGAAAACTTTTATTAATATATTTTTATGTTTTGATTCGATTTTAATAAAATTTGAAACGACTCAACAACATTCTGCAGCGATACTATATATTAAATTTCAAACCATTCGGGTGGGTAGTTTATGCGCTGGATATGCGGACGGACGACGGAGCAGACGACGACTATAGGTGCTACGTATTTATATATTACGGACGCAACTAAAGAGTAGCGAAGAAATAGAATTTAAAACGAAAAAATATTTCCATTTCTCTTCAAAGATATTTAAAAGTACACAGTAGTAGGAAGATTTTATTTTCAACAGTGTACGAGATGAAACATAAAAATTGACAACACACACCGCGCAGAGAAAGAAGAATAAGTAACAAAAATTCGTCTATCTTTCTCTACTTCAGTAAAAACATACATGAAGCGAGAGACAAAGAATATTAGGACGTGGAATTAAAGACGAGTTACATTGTAGCTAATTTAGCGAGAGTTTTTTTTTTATTCAAATAGCTACCACTATTTCCGATTAGTAATAGTTGCCTTAATTAATACGTCATTCAATAAACCGAATATTATTATTTGGAAGTAGTGGTACATATTTCAATAAAAAAATTCCACTAAATGGCAACACTGGGGAATTGAGAAGAAAATTGCATCGTGATGTATGAATTAGCGTATTAAGCGATTTTTTTTTTTTGCCTCAAGAGACCGAAAATTTATCGCGTATTAAGCGGGATCGCTTAATAACCATTCGCGTATTAAATGGGATATTTTTGCATTCGTTTTATGGGCGATCTTCAAGGAACTTGAAAAATGCGCATATTATGCGGGATCGCGTATAAATCGTGAACGTCTTAACCGACTCTGACTGTATTATTTACAGAAGTTAGGTATAAAAGGGTGGCGTGCCAAATTAATTGACTAAGAAACAAAACTCATATTATCATCTACTTCTACTTCACTGCATTGGAAATAATCAGAAGTGTTAAATTTTACTGAAATGGTTAATAAGTATTTTTACATATTTGTGTTGCGTAATTTGTTGAAAAAAATAACACAATTAATATCCACAACACTTTGTTATTGGAAAATTGGAAAATGTTTTACTTATCCACAACAGCTCATTGCGGACTGGATTCATAAGCGTAATCGATAATTGATTGCTTACAGCAAGTAGAAGACACAGACTTATTATTAAAGAAAAATACAGTTTAACTTGGATATAATGAGGATGAAAGGATCGAACATTTTACTCGTTATAACTGAGTTCCCTCAATAACCTAGTGTAACATTTCACTTGTAAGAAAATCTGCAAAAATTCCGATTAATTATTAAAACTTGTTGAATGATTACACATTCAGGATTTATCAAGAAGAAAAATTCTAAAAAGTTGTGGAAGATTTACCACTTATTTATTAATTTAAGGGTTTTTTTTCTCTTTCGTTGGCTACATTCACCTCATGCATTGTTTGTTCCTAATTATTTCAATGATTCAGGAAACCAAATACTTTGTCATTTGTATCTTTTGTTCATCACAGAAAGTAAGACATAAACCGACCAGCGTAGCCATATATATATATATATATATATGCAGTTCTTCATATTCTTTGCAACAATTTAACTTTTTAAGGAGACGTAAATCACGTATTTACACTTTTCAACATGTCAACTATAACATTTTATATCTGAATCCGAACATAAAGAAAAATAACCCCTTTGAATTGAAGTCAAAGACTTCAGATCTAAAATATTCAGAATAATATTGTTTACAAGAAAGTTCCTTGTTTAAGATTTCTATCCTCCTGTTATATATCAGAAATAGTGTAGATATTTATTTTTATACGTACTTTGAAAAAATCCCTACTTGCTCCTACATATGTATATATTTTAATCATTCGAGATGAAATTTACATAAATATAAATTTCCAATGATCTATCTTTAAAAAAATACCGCATTAAATATGTGTTAAGATGCACGTGGGAATTGTTTCAATTTTGAGAAAGGTATTGTGATTGATATTGCGGTTGTAAGATTTAAAGGACAGATGTAGCAATTATTTATTAATTGGAGTAGCTATCCTCCTCTGAAAATTTATAATTTATCGTTGACCTGCCAGTATTTAACATATGAAAATCCTTAAAAGGGATTTTCAAATTTAATCTAAGCAACTATCCCTTAAAGTTGAAGACATCATATATTAGGCTATAGACAGGAAACCAAATGTAAATTTATCAGCTTATCAATAAAATTAATTATATTCAATGGTTACAGTATCAAGGTTGAGATTTATTCCAACAGAGCGAAAAATAGGACTCGAACTTGTGTAATTAGGCTTGCCGTGCCAAGCATTAAAGGAAATTATTATAGGCTTGCCATGGACCAAAGTACCCAAGTTCGAGTCCTGGTCCCGGCATTTTTCGCTCTGTTGGAATAAATCTCAACTATGATACTCCAACCATTGAATATGGTTTACCTAGTTGCAAAAACTTACCTCTCTTCATTATAATCTAATTACATGGTATACAGGAGTTTCCATGTTTTATCTCACTTTCGTCATCAAAAATGCTATAGTTATAGTTCGGATGAATGAAATTAGCGAAGCAGTTCTTAGCCTTGTCCAACAAATAAGTGTGAATTATGAAAACCAGGATATCGTTGGGATAGCTCATTATAGGAAGAGCGTTGGCCCGGAAAGCCAATCTACCAAGGTTCAATCGCTCTGTTGGAATAAATCTCAAATATGATACTCCGACCATTGAATATGATTTACCTAGTTTAAAAAAACGTTCCTCTCTTCGTTATATATTAATTCTAGTTATTAACTGAACCTTTCACTGAATTAGAATTTATAAAACGTACTTTTTTCATGTGATAGATACTAAACAGAAGCAGATTAAAGAATGAAATGAAACGTACAGTAATATATATTCGATAATGAATTCTGTTCACTTTTGAGTTATATCGTTTTCTTTTGAAACAATAC
Organism: Maratus michaelseni; assembly: GCA_963931845.1. Taxonomy (NCBI): domain Eukaryota; kingdom Metazoa; phylum Arthropoda; class Arachnida; order Araneae; family Salticidae; genus Maratus; species Maratus michaelseni. The sequence continues at coordinate 34,292,765 of OZ007592.1, read as the reverse complement.
ACTAAAATATTTATTTCACGAATATTATCTCATATATTTCACGAAAATTTACATATTTATTAATTAACACGTGTCATACATCAAAGTCTCATTCGTGCTTTTAACAGACTTTTTTTTCATGTTTATGTTACTGTCGAACAAACGTTAACCTTTTTGTCATAAAATGCGGAGCAAAAGCTTTCAAAATATATGTAACCAGACATTTGTTTACTTAATCCTTTTACCGTCTTCACAATAAATAATTTGATAAAATAACTGTTGTTGTCCTTTCAAAAATCTTTCCTCTGTAGCATTTCAAAGATGAATAATGATTCTCTATTTACAAGTTTTAAAAATTGCTTCACGTTTGTCAAAAAATCTGAAATGAAACATTCCGTCTTGCATAACAAATGCATTTTATAAAATTGTTTTACGAAAATGTAATTCTCTTTGTGTTGACAATCTTTTTTTTTTGTCCGTAACTGTATAATTTAAAGAATCTGTTTACGGTTTTTAATACTTTATTCTTGTGGCAGCATAATGTATGAAACAAAGATAAATCATAAATCATGTATTCATTATGGTACACTTTTCCACGTTTTACACACAATTATCTGCTTTATTCCATTGATAAAATTTATTCACAGACTATCTTCATAGAATGCTCTGATTAGGCAGGACTCAATCTGAAAATATAAATTTAAAAATTTGTAAAGTATCATATTATTCATAAATGTACCTTAGCACAGCTATGCATCTCAATGCTGTTGTTTATCTAATTTTTACACAGAATTATAACCCATATAAAATAAACTAATTACCATTGTTTTACAAGTACAATTATGCCTCTTTGAACCCCATTTATCAGATATATTAATTGTAAATTAGATTTCATTTGAAATGTGAAATGTTATGAAATATATAATAACATTTTGAAATGCCCTACAATGAAACTATGCTTTTTTCTGTTTCAGCCGAGGCTGATATCTAAAATGTATTGAAATGTGTATTTTTTATATAAATGTTATTTCCCATGGCAGAATTAATATGTATAAATCTTAGAAAGATTGTTAGATCTGTTTAGGCTGCACCCCGTGAAGGAAAAATCGAAACCATCATGGCAAAAGATAAGAATACGTATCAGATCTAAATGAAAATTCGAGATCGCCATGAAAATATTAATTCCAAAAGTTTAAATATCGAATACTATTTTTATTTACATATTTACCAGGTTTAAATGCATGTATCTGGAAATGCAATGTTGCATTTTATATTAAATCATTATGATCATTCGATCTTCGAATCAAAACAATACATTCCAGAACAATACCTTTCGTTGCATTCTGTTCTAAACACAGAGTTCATTCTGGGATTCAAAAGGCAAGTAGTAGTTCATAGCATCGCAGCAAAATCTGACTGAATATTCCTTTTTTCATTGTTCTTGAAGTCAAACATGTGCTTTACATCCTCGAAGTGCAAGGACAATTCATCAAGAATTTCAGTAGATATTCCACAAACCGTGTAAAAAGCGAAAGCGTCCGGTCACTGACACTTAATTTATGGATAGCTGTGTATATACTTATTTTGTCCATAAATCATCGTATGCATTTTCGTTTAATTCACTTTTATGTAAATAAGAATGTTTCATAACCTTAAAAATACTTTCCATAATATTTTCATGCATGTAAAAGAGCATTTATTAAAAGACCGACATATACTTAGACACGCATCCCCAATAAATTCTCGAATTTACTAAAAACTCTTGATGCCTTATCGATCACTATTTAATGTTTTGGGTAAATGGGACGAACAAGCAATATCGTGAAATTACGAAATGAAAATGATTAAAAGCTCAATATACAATAATGCGACGATTCATTTACAGATTTATCTGATTTGATAAAATTTAGCAAAATTATCTTAACGAGAAGTTTAGTTATTCAAGTACTTATAACGGAAATTAAATTTTATATACCTTATATATAATTAATATTTTTGCATGTATGTCGTAACAAAATAATATGTAAGAAATCTTAATTGATTTTTCCCTGCTAATTTTATTATTATGCGCATTTGCGATTGATTTTTAAATAATTTTAACAGTGATATGTTGTTATTTTTTTTAATAAAATGACTGAATTGTATTAATGATTTATGATCTCAATATAGTTATACATAGAATTTAATTATTTTAAAAAAAATAAATATGTTGCTTGAATCAAATACCGGTATAAATGCTATAGATGATATACAGGGCTACAAAAAAAAAAAAAAAAAAAAAAAAAAAAAAAAAAAATCAAGTACATTTCCATCTATTCAGGGAAATATCTGAAGGGTAATTTTCAACTGTGTTATGTGTTTCGTAGCTGAACTAAATTTTAGCATATTGTTGAAAACTACATTATACTAAATGAGCGAGAGAATAAATTTAAGTTGGAATAGAAAGAATAGTTGATGTTAATTAAAAGACCAACTATATATTTTGAAAAAAAAACAGTTAGTTTTACTCAGAATATAACATAGAAATATAGTCCCAGTGAAACATAAGTTGAATATTAAATCCTTAAAGATAATTCTCTCTAGAAAATTTAAACAATAATAATTTTGTTATTTAACATTTGGAAGTTTAAATCTCCATGAATTTATTTAGTGACCAAGCAGTCCTAAAATTTAAGTAAAAATATGTAAAAGTTAAATATTAATTCCTGATTTTGTTACAGCTACATAGTAAAAATATTTTATACTCTAATTAATTCTGAATTTATGTCTATCATATAGCATATATTCTAGTTGAGACTGACGTTTTTAGCGATAGACATTCGGCATGCTCTAAGAAGAAATATATTTTTCAAGTAATGTCGTCTTCTCTCAAAAACGTATTTTTTTAAACATTATCTTTTAGAGTACGATATGATATCTTGAATTTTTTCAGCGGAAACCAAATTTAAAAGGCCATACTGAATGAAAATATAATGTTTCTGGATCATGTCCAAGGGTAAATAGAAAGAATGTTTCATTGGTATTTTTGAGAAATTCAGAGTGTATGAATGATTATAAATTAAAAGTCTTTTGTTAGCATTAGCTCTTTTTATTTTCTTTTAAAAATCCTATTACAATTTGTATCTTCTCTGGAAAGAAATGTTTCAAGTGTTATAAAGTTGTCGATATTTAACTTTATTAATTACTAGCGGCCTTTTCCGGCTTCCCGCGGATGAACCATGTGTCGATCTCCGTGGAAAAATGTCTTACACATAATCTCTAAACAAAAATCAGCAATAATTATCTTATTCGTCTTATCTTCCATAATCGAGTTCATTGGCGATGTTGGCGAAGAAATCGCTAAAATAACTCTAAAATCGCTAAAATATATGTTTAACTATTTTTTATAGCAGATTGGTTTAGCTGTATTTTAAGCTCCTAACTAAAACTACAGGTGAGAGATGGAGAAATGACTTAAAAAATTCGACCCCCCCCTCCCAATTAACTTCCTTAGTGGTTGAATTTCTAAAATCGCTGAAGTATGCCTTTAATTACTTTTTAGTAGATTTGTTATCCTGAATTACATGTTCCTACCTAAAACTGCTACTAAGGTACGGCGAAATGAACTACACCTTCCGACCCCCCCCCCATTTAACCCCATAGCAGTTATTTTTTTAAATCGCTGAAATACACACACTTAATACTATACTAAATACTACGCACTTCATTTTCAATACCGGATGTGCCAAAAGAAACCTCCATAATGCGTCGATTAGACGGCAATCACAGTATACTTACGCGAGTTAGAGCACGGACAGACAAACCAAATTCATTCGATAAAATAATATTTTTTCTTCTATCAAAACTAATTGAATTAGGATACTTTTCTGGCACTAAAGCAGAAAGACGCTTTTTAATGGCAAAAAACTTTAAAAAGTTAAAATTTCATGAAATTTAAAATATCGTAACTTGCTATGTTTTAATCTTAAAACAATGGAATTTTTTTGATTGGCCTTCATAGATGCAGGGCAACATTTGTCTAAATATAAGTCCTAGGAAATTTCCATTACATATACACCCTTGTAAAACAAATGCCATATTTAAAAGATATACTGGATTTGTATATATTTTGTAACTGGAAGTATATTTCTATCATCAGTTGTTTAAGATATAATGGCCATTACATACCTATTTTCAATCACCTGGTTTATTTTTAAAGTGCTAATTAACTATAAAAGGTATATGGTTATGAAATTTCAGAAGTTTTAGAAATTACTAAATATTTTACACAAAGGAGAAAATTGAAAAAAAAAAAAACCAGTTGGATGTGCCAATCCCAAAACTTTCTTGTATCTCATACATTTTAATATTTCACAGCAACAGAATATGAAGTTTGATGAAATTCTGTGCATTAATTCTTGAGATATTACTATCGCTAAAATCGTGTAAATCCTGAAAAATATGGCATAGCAGCACTACCTGTTGAGATTTACACTAAAACCTAATAAGCAACAACTTATGTCAACGACTAATTGAATGAAAATCCGCGATCTAGCTCTTGAGATATAGCTGTCTAGAAATTTTTGAATACTGCAGCATAGCAGCGCCACCTATTAGACGATTTACACTAAAATCCAATAAGTATCAATTCATATCAAGGTCTAACTGTATCTAAAGTTTTGTTAAATTCCGTTCATTTGCTCTTGAGGTAGATCGTCCACAAATTTTTTGTCACATACATGCAGACAGACAAAAATAAATTTCACAGACAAACATTTTCTAAAAGCAGTCAAATCAGGACCTTTTATAACGTTAAAACCGTCGAAAAGCGGCAGTCGCAAATTTTCATGAATCCAATATTTTCTTCTTGTAAAGATAGAAGAAATTAAAAAAAAAGGTTAAAATCTTTTGCATGAGAGCAAGTGCTCTCCAAAAACGTCCAGTACGGGTTTTATGACGTATTTTGATTTTTTAGTCAGTTTCAAAAGGCAAAGTAGACAGCGTACAAATATATATATATATATATATTGATTTGCATAAATGGAATCAAAATATTTTTATTTTAAAATATTCTAAATGTAATATGCACTAAAGGATTAGTGTAAAAAGGAAACAAAAAGAAACACTTTTATGTAGTGCAAAAAGATAAGAAAGAAGAGTAAAAATCATTTTTCCTTTCTTCTATATTTACAAGAAGAAAGTGTTGGATTCGTAAAAAAATTAGACTTCCGGATTTTTACGGATATATAACTACGTTATAGGGGGTCCTGAACACGATTTGACTGTTTTTTGAAAAGGTGAGTCTGTCTGTTTGTCTGTATGTGACAAAAATTTTTTGGGCGCTCTATCGCAAGAACTAATGCCCGAATTTAATAAAACTTTGATTCAGTTAGTCTCTGATATAAATTGGTTCTGATTACTCTTGGTGTAAATCGCATAACAGGTAGCGCTGCTATGCAATATTTTTTACGATTTTCATGATAGCTAATTTATAGAATTTCATCGAACTTCAGATTCAATTAGACTGTAGCATAAATAGACGGTGATTACGTTTTGGTGTAAATAGTCCAACAGATGGCGTTGCTATACTACTTTTTTATGATTTTCACGATAGCTATATCTAAAGAACTATTGCACATAATTTCATTAAACTTCAGATTCTGTTAGACATTGACATAAATATATGCAGGTTACATATTGTTGCAAATTGCCTAATAGGTGGCGATACTATGATACTTTTTCATGATTTTCACGATAGCTATATCTCAAGAACCAATGTACAGAATTTCCTCAAACAGCAGATTCTGTTAGACGCTGAGATATGTTGTTGTTGGTTGCGTTTTGGTGTAAACAGCCAAACAGATGGCGCTGCTATACTACTTTTTTCATGATATTTACGATAGCTATAGCTCAAGAACTAATGCAGAGAATTTCCTCAAACTTGAGATTCCGTTCGAACTTGAAATAAATAGATGCTGGTTATGTTTTGGTGTAAATAGCCCAACAGGTGGCGTTGCTATGCTACTTTTCCAGATTTTCACGATAGCTATATCTCAATAACTAATGCACGGAATTTAATAAAATTTTATATTCAGTTAGACCTTGACATAATTTGGTGCTGATTCGTTTTTGGTGGATGTGAAACTTGCATGTGATAGAAGAAAGATTTGGGATTGGGACAACTGACTAAGTTAAATATGCGAGGACAGAAAATATATTCTCATTTTGCATATATAAAAAGCAACATATTTCGAAAATTCTCTCATTTCTTCTTCACAGTTAGTTAAATATTTCGAAATATTGATAAATAGTTCCATATATTTAGTTTACACAAGAAAAATAAAATTCCGTTCCATTTAATGTAGAAGGTTTGAATTTCTAAACTGATTCAAAGACATTTGAATCCATGAATCAAGCTTTTTCTTCTATATACTTCATTATTCAGTTTAGAAATGTATTTGAAATAAATACAGTGATACCATACTTTTCGAACACAAATCGTTTTAAAAACTGATCGAGAACCGAATCCAATTTTCCCATAAGAAATAATGGAAATATGATTAATTGGGATTCACCTCTCCCTACCAACACGTTAGTATACTAGCACAGAGATTTGATTCTTTTGGGTCTGACGTCCTATTAATAGAGCATGTCTTGAAATTTACTTTTACATTTGTTACTATCGGCATGTAATAATGATAGTATATACGTTTTTATATTTACTATTATCATTTCATTTATGTTTAAGGATTTGGTAATAAAAAAAGTTCGCATCATGTTGTATATCCCTTTTCTGAAACATTAGTTTCGAACGTGTGTTCTTCTAAATTGAAAAATAGAGTATACTTGGCCGAATCAATAACTTATGATGAGAAAATACTGGGACATTGTTATTTGTATTAAATGCTGCTGTCATACCATATTTGTCATACGTTGGCAAAAAATCCTCCTTAGCCTAATGTCATATTAATAGTACACAAAATAACTGTATTCGTTATTTTTCAGTAAATGACATATTCTTTAAATTTCAGTAAACATTATTTTGTTTTTCTTTTGGATAGACACTTTCAAATTTTAAAACCTAATAGTAACTTTTCCCCAAAACTTAAAAAAAAAAAAATCAGATTCGAAGAGGTTAAAATATACTGTGACCATCATAGTTTATTATTTAAAAAGAATTTTTTATATGAATTAAAAAAGCATACGAAATTACATTTATTGACATGCATAATACTTTAAAAAACTGCTTCATCCTTTAAAAAGAAGATTTTATCGCTCTACTGTTAGGTGGGAGGTAAACTACAGCACAGCAAGTCATGTAATTTAAAATTACGGTTGTTTTCTGACATATTTTATCTAATGAAATAGTGGAAAATTTTACTTTATATATTTGGCGGTGACGGAGCTCGCGTAAAAAGTTTATCTCTAAATCCTAAAAGCATATAAACAGATTACCTTTCGGAATTGCCTGTATAAATTTTGTGAAAGTCACGTAGCAAAGGACTAATTTTATAAAGTTGCAAGCAACCGCTAAGTAAAGGGCTTTTTTTCTTGCTTCAGTTTTTCTAAGTTACTGTAATAAAAATGTAGAATCAATACAAAACTCAACCGTTATACAGAAATACCCGTTTTATCTTTGACAGCTTTTTTGTATACAGGGTATTTCTTCTTATCAGTTACCAATTGCTAATTCATAATCCGTTAGTTTTATAGGCATAATGCAAATGAAAAATATTTTAAATGTTTTTCTTCGTCATATGAGATTCAACTAATGTCAAATTAGTTATTCAAGAATTTATATTTATTTAAGGTCTATGGGACGTAAAAGACATTCTACAGGAAAACTTCTTGCATGCTCTAACAAATAAAAATGGAGAAACACATTTTTAGTGCCAGAAAATGCTAAAAGCTCATAAAATTTAAAGTATCATAACTCAGTAAATTTTGATTGGTTCCTAGAACAATGGAATTTTTACTATTTTAATTTGAAAGAGAATCAAAAAAGTATCGTAACTATAACTTATAAAATTCACAGACGGCATAAAAGGTTAAATTTTGTAATTAAAAATAGTTATTTAGACATAAAGGGATTTTTATTTGATGAAAAACAACATTTGGAATATTTTGCGATTAGAAATATACCTCTAAAACTAACGGTGTAAAAATTAACAATTGGTAAACGATAAGAAAGGACGTCCTGTATCTGTAAAATTTCATTTTTGTTCAGGAATGAATATTTAAATGAATGCATGAATTTAGAATAATTTTTAATTCTTTGAGATATATTTCTTCTTAAACCTGACAAACTTTCTCCTTTTCTGATAAAAATATATTTAACTACTAAGTATCAGAATTTAAGTAAGTATCTCTCTCTTTTTTTTCTATCCGCGCTCTATCTTGTGAATAAATAAGTCCGATGTTACGAAATGAGAGTGTACCGTTGAACAGGAATGCCAATATGCACACTTTCGTCGTATGATATGTAGATTAATGCACGCATAATTTCATTTAACAGCAATCTGGACTAAAGAGGCCGATTTCCCAATGATCCTTAATTAGGGGTGCACAACCTGTGGCCCGCGGGTCAAAAGTGGCCCGCGGATCAATTTCACCGATCGGATGCGAAAAAATCACGAATTTTGCCATTCAGGTGCGTAGAAATCGCGAATTTTGCCAAATTTCGCCCATCGGGTGCGTAAAAATCGCAAATTTTGCCGATCGAGTGCATATAAATCGCAAATTTTGCCGATCGGGTGCATATAAATCGTAAATTTCGCCGATCGCCTGCATAAAAATCGTGCATTTTGCCGATCGCCTGCGTAAAAATCGTGAATTTTGCCGATCGGGCCCGTAAAAATCGCGAATTTTGCCGATCGGGTGCATATAAATCGCGAATTTTGCCGATCGGGTGCGTGTAAATTGTAAATTTCGCCGATCGTCTGTGTAAAACTCGCGAATTTTGCCGATTGGACGCATAAAAATCGGCAAATTTTGGGGATCAGGCGCGTAAAAATCGCAAATTTTGCCGATCAGGCGCGTAAAATTCGCAAATTCCGCCGAATGGGTAGCGTAAAAATCATGAATTTTGCCGATCGGGCGCGTAAAAATCGCAATTTTTCCGATTATGCGCGTAAAATTCGCGAATTCCGCCGATTGGGTGCGTAAAAATCATGAATTTTGCTGATCGGCACGTAAAAATCGCGAATTTTGCCAATCGGGCGCGTAAAAATCGCAAATTTTGCAAATCAAGTGCAAAAAATTTCAAATTTCGCCGATCGTATGTGAAAAAAATTGCAAATTTCGCCGATCGGGCGTGTAAAAATCGCAAATTTTGCCGATCCGCTGTTTATAAATCGCACATTTCGCCGAACGTGTGCGTAATAATCGTGAATTTCGTCAATCACTAGGAAAAGTCCTATTCTGAGAGAATTTTCTTAAACAAGAAAGTGGACATCTCAAAATCGAAGCTACACCACTTCTTGCTACAGACACTTCAATTTCTTTAAGAAAATTTAATTAATTAGCATTGTATAGGTCTTAAATTATGTAGATACTTCTTTGATACTTCATCGCAATATATAAATAATTTTTAAGTCAAATTTAACTTTGATGTTATGCAAAAACAAAATTTGTATATGTTGTAATATTCATGTTTTATTATGTGATATTTAAGTTATATATTTGAATATTTCTGAATTTTAAATTGAAATATTTTTAAAGAAAATTGAATTTTGGGTCTTCTTCCGCAGCAAAATTTCTGCTCCTCGGAAAATAGAAGCATTGGCGGATGGTAGAAGGTTGTATTTAGGTACGTAGAAGGTACGTAGAAGAGTCGAGTAAACAGACAATAACTAGTTTAAAAAATGTAAAGAAAATTTAATTCTCAAAATGCCTTCTGTAAACTTCAAAAATCGTATTTAAATGTATACAACTGACATATAATAAATAGCTTTAAAATATCTTAAAGATATTGATTAGATGTCCTCCTGCATACGCTTATAGATGTCCTCCTAAAGATATGTATTAGATATCCTAAGATGACTCGTCGGAGAATAAAATGTTTGCTGGAGGTTAGAAGGTTTTCAGCCTCGTTGCATTTAGCGACTACTGCTTCTGGCTGATTATCCATGACCAAGTGATTTCTGCAATTTCTGCCGAAACGCCAAGAATTTTTTTGTGCTTTGAAATTGTAAGGTTACATTGAGCAATATTACAGTTGATACGGTGCAGTGACGTCTATCAGTGTTTTTTGAAAATTAAACTGACACCTCACAAAAACCTAAAGGTTACCTATTGGCCTAACAACTGCAACCTAATACATGGCACCTAATGGTTAAAATACCTAATGTCAAACAGAATTGTCAATGAATAATGTTCTCCCGCCTTAGAGTTTGATCGAAATTAGGTGACAAATAATGTTGAAAATTAAATTATTCAGATAAATTTCCAGGATGTTACGTTGCATATATGTTTTGAATTAGCAGGATATATCTTATAGGTGATATTAATAAATACGTTTAAAAGGATCTTGTAAGAAGTTCTTCAAGTGAATTTGACTATTTTTCATCTGAAAAAATGTAACGGGGTATAAGAATGCATGCGTGAAAGAGACGTAATGTTTATAATGTTTTATCAATCAAAATACTGATATTGAATTTGAATTACGATGTTTCATCAAATTTTAAAAATTTACATTAACACTCTTTTGACCAGAAATTTAATATGAAATCATATTTTCATTACGATGTGTTGTTGCTATTTTTTTTAAATAATAATGTTTGCTTTATTCAATCACACATTTTTAGATTAATAGGGGTGAAGAATTTTTTTTCAAACAGTGCGTTAATAAATAATGCGTCTAAAATGCGTTAAAGTTGCCAGATATGCAAACTCGTGTCTTCACGTTGCTGATCAACAATGCGTTAATACTAAAAAAGTACTGTACAATTTGTGCTACATTCTTTGAAATACTTTTATAGTCTTATAGAAATAAATAATGGTTAATATGGTTAAAATGGTAATAAATAAATAATGGTTAAATAATGGTTAAATGGTAATAAATAATTATACTGAAAATAACAATAAACATAAAATCATCTTGCATTTTTATTTTTAAAAAATTGCAAAAAATATAAAATTTCCCTGTTAGAATATTTTATATATGCGCTAGATGGGCTAAGATGAGAAAATATTTATTTTTATTTTTAAATATAGTTTGCAGTCTAATGTGTCAATAAAATCAAGCAAAACTATTTTTTTATTTTTTCAATCGATTAAGAGAATGTTGAATGTTAAAATGAGCAAAAACTGACCAAAATACTAAATATTGTTTTCGTATTAAATTTTTTTTAATTAAAAAAATATATAAATGTATTGTCATCAGCCAGAGACGTTGCAATTTTTTTTTCAAAACACATTTTTCGTAGTCTATATTTACATATTTAACATGTTTTAAACTTTTTATTTTTTGTTCAAAATTTCCAACCTGGCTAAGAGAAAATCTTGATGAAAATTACAACAAATTTCTTCATGCGGTTTGGAATGTTGGTTTTCTTAAATCCTCAAGTTCATAATAAAGTCTATAACCTATAAATGTTTAATGAAAATTCGATTTCGTGTGTACTTTTTATCCTTTATTAAATAACTGTCTGACTAATAATAAAAAAAATGGATGCACATTTATAATAAAAAAGACAAAGGGATAAAACAAAAGCATAAATTGCACAAATGCAATATAACAACGAACGAAAATATACAATTGTCTCTTCCGAGTTACCCCTAATTCCGAAAAGCCGCCTTTCTTCATAACTTCATAAAGCAATATTTTTAAAGCTTTAAAGAATTATTTATTAAAGTTATTGATTTATTTTTATTTCTCTCTTTTCAGTGTCATCGCTCCTGTTTTTAGAGATCTGAATACCGAACACATTTTTCGGATTTAAGAAAACCAACATTCCACAATTCATGAAGAGATTTGTTGTAATTTGCATCAAAATTCTCTCTTCGAAACGTTGAAAAGTTTGAAGAAAAGTTAAAACACGTCAAACATGTAAAATATGTAACGATTGCGAAAAATGTGTTCGGTATTGCGATTTCTATTATACCTTGTAAATTAAATGCAGAGTGTTCACTAGATTAAAAGATAAATGCTTATATTTGTCATTTTCTTCTATGAAAAATCTTCACGAGGCTTAGAAATCGATTTCATGTTTCATCCAACAGGAGCTTGGAATAGAAAAAAAAGTTATAAATCCAATCAAAAACATTACATTCAATTTATTCTGATTAAGATTGTTTAAATAGACTTAGCTAAGAGAAATCTGAATACAGAATATTTTCAGTCATGTCTCGACAGATTTTAATATGTCAAAAAGTTCTTTTCCAATAAAGTTTATGAAATGTTATAGAGGAGTACAGTGCTTTATTGGATTTAGATGCTTTCCTTTTATCAAACTATGCCCCGAGAAAATTGTACTTTCTCTGAATTTCGATATATTGAAACTCCGTTGCATTCACACAGTCGTGTCTTTTATTTCTATGTGAATAAAAAAAAATCATCGATCTTGCATGAAAAAAAATTACATACTTACTGTACAGTCATCCAAAAGAAAATCCTCAAGTTTTAATCACCTAACAGTCGCAAAGAAAATTAAATATGATGTACGATTATCAATTATATCTTCTTTAAATTTGTAGGCACCCCTCATATGTATGATTATATATTTTTTCAATAAAAATTTATCCATACGAACATACAGTTGGACGCAACTCTGCCGCATGCAACATACAATGTGCGTGCTACGCACGCTGTGTCTGTTTTAATCTTATATTTTTAAACGAAAATATTCCCAAACGAATCTGATGTTAGAGGTCCCACTGCCTTCGCATAATATACCCCCCAATTTCTATGATTTTGTATTTTAAACGAAAATCTATCTAAACGAAGCTAGATTTTAACTCATCCTCTACCAAATTTTCAGACCTGCACGTGAGGTAGATTTCCCTAGCCATCGCCGACAGCCACACACACATGCACATAGACAAACATTTTTTTTTCTTTTATTAATGTTATACTCATGAAAAAAAAAGGTAATTTTCTGCTTTTTGTGGTACTTTTCGTTTTAAAAAATATAAAATTTTGCTATTTCAAAAAAGTATTTTTGAAATTGTGCAGTATTTTTGAGCGGTTATTTTTTTATTTTCCAGTTTTACTGCAGATAAAAATCGCCATCCACGTTGTTCCGGATGGAAATACAAAAAAGAAGAAAAAAAGTAAAAAAGAAAAAAGGAAGACATCTCACAGATAAACAGTACCTTTCATTGGGCCAAGGTAACGGCGATTGTGTTTGCAAGTAATTTGATAAAAAAGGATTACAAAGTAAATGAATAAATATTAAATGAAGAAAAATGTTTATCTTTCAGTTAACATTTCTTAAAATGTGATTATTCGTGTTTTTACAGTATTTCAAATTTTCTATATTTTAAAATACTTACATTTTATTATTGAAGGAATACTACATTTAGTTAGACAGAAAGTCATTTTAATTAATCATTTAGGTGAAGTTATTAGAAGGACTTTCAAATAACGCAAAACGTAAATCGCATTGTACGCAAAATAAAAATTATATATCATGTCTATTTTGCTTGTAAATTTTAAAAAAATAATAAATTCTCTTTGTAGCTCTTCTGAAGTATCCATCTATTGCATATATCTCTCCACAACTGCAATTTTTAAAAGGGAATATGAAGACTGCTTCACAGATTGTTTATGGTACACAGAGTGTTTATGGTAACAAAACTGCGGAATATTCACGACTTTAGTAAGTACAACTAAATATTCTTTTAGATTCATTCGTATTCTGAATAGAAATCTCTTTCTCATAATGGTAAAATGTGTAAGAATACGCTAAAAAATTATAAAATTTCTTGGTTGGAAATATTAAAAAAAATTGATAGATATTATTTAGTTATTAAAATAATCCAAGAAATAATTTTTTTGAGAGCGATTTTGTTTTCTTTATTACTATAATAGTCTAGCATTATAGCAATGCAATTAATATCGAAATTAAAAAATACCCTGTGTATTTATACATACACTGTTAAAAATTTGCAACAACTGTACAGTCATCCGACCTTTTTTATAGAAAATGGTTACGTAACGGTAACTTAACTCTATTCTGACCATAATATGGCAATAATATGGTCAGAATAGAGTTAAATTATGGTTATGTAACTGTTTTCTACTGCAAATTTTTAACAATGTAGTCTTTGGATTAACAGATGTAAAAAATTCTCAACTAAAGATTTTAAATACAGTGTATTGTTGTTATACTTGTCAGCCGTTATTTCTAATAAAGCCCTTTAAAAGATTTATTCACAAGTTCCTTCATTTATTGAAATATTTAACTACTATGAAATAATTTTTTGTCGTTTATCTCAAAAATGTACAGATCATAGTACAAATTGGAACTCAATTATGTATTATGCTTTCACTGATATAAATACCTCCTTCACCCAAAATTTCAATTAACTGAAATCAGTAACCAGTGAAATTATATTTTCGTTCGGTGTATTCACGCGTACTCGAGCAACGACCATTTTCGGTTATTCTGAATGAAAAAAGAGCGCATACCGATCAGACCTATAACATGAAAGTGACCGAAATTATGTTTATCGCGAATATGTAGCCATGAAAACATTGCATAGTCGTTCCGCTTGGGTCGGGCGGAAATTAGCCCGCGAACGTCGGCACCGAGCTGGCTATATATCTGTTAAGCATACTGTTACAAAATCTTCCTTTTTGGTACATTTCGTAATTATATAAATACGTAGCACCTATAGTCGTCGTCTGGTACGTCCGTCTGTCTGTCCGTATATAACATCTCAAAAACTACCCAGCTGAATGGTTTGAAATTTAATATATATAATCGTTGCAGAATTTTGTCGATTAATTTCAAATTTTATGAAAATCGAATCAAAACTTAAAAATACATTAATAAAAGTTTTCTTTATTTCTATTAAATCCTATCATACGTTATCTATATATAATAAAAGCGCAAGTCATGTGACTGAGGAAAACAAATTCCACTTCTTTTTTCATATGCCAAGCGGCCATTTTTATTCAAAAATATTTTTTCGAATAAAATTGCATAAATGTTACAGTTTTAAAAAGATCGTTCAAAAAATTATTTGCTTGAGAGATGAGTTACATTAACTAACCGGATATGCCAATTCCAAAACTTTCTTCTATCTCATACATGTTAATCTTCCAAATTCGCTATCACACCGCCAAAGAGTAATCAATATTTTTCGTCATTCTGTTGTGCGTCAGCTGGATGAGAGCAGCGATGTATTATACTAAACTACGGAAAGTCCTTCTGGCCTGTACCGGCAGGAAAAGATAACCTCCTTATTGCTTGGTTTTGAGATTTTAGCTAATTCTACTGAAAATACACGAAGCTAAAATGCGCGGAACCCGATTACAGAAGAGTCATTCCCAGTTCTCGTCAATATTGAATTTGAGTGAGAATATCGCAAAATTAGACAGACATAGCCAAATTGGCTTCATATATGGCAACGTTTTTTTATCGCCAAATGTGGCAATCTTTCAGCAATTCTCGCCAAACGTGGCGCGAATTCGACGTTGGCGAATATATAGTGTTAATCTCAGCACTGGTTTATTTTATAAATATGGTTAAAAAGTAAATTTGAATTTGAAATGTTTAGAAGAAAATGACACCATCAATCGATCGAAGCCGTGGAATAAAAGGTATGCTTTGTTATATTAGATTAAATTGTATTTTAAATCTATTCAATTTATTTTTCTTTGTTCATGTTTTTTTAAAAAGTGGATAACGTCATCTTCTACTCCAGTTAAAATACGATTGTTAATTTTTTTTTTCGAGCGAGTCTATTGATATCTTCAATCAGTTTTTACTGTAACTTTGATGGAATAAATGAGACGATATTCTGGCTTGACTAATGTTGTCTGCAGCTGTTTGTATCCTTAATTATTACCATATTACTGACGGTATTTCAGAAAGGAATAGAAGTACTTTTCTAAAAGAAAGTTTGCAGGAGGTAGCTTATTGGTATGGGGAGAATTCACTGCTCGTGGTAAGCTTTAGCTAGCCTTCACAACATCAATAATGGATAGTACTGAGTACCAACAGATATTGCAAGACCACCTTTTCCCACATCGCCAGCGATTATGGAAGGTAATTTTCATTTTTTAGCACGACAATACCTCAGTATATAGCATTCGCAGTACATGTGATTAGTTGAAACAACAAAAAGTTAATGTTTTGATTTGGTCACCTTTTTCCCCAGATTGCAGTCCTATGGAGAACCTGTGGGAAATTTTAGTTCGCAAAATCTATACCCACAACAAACAATACGAAATCAAAGACGAGTTCCGTGAATCAATATTCACCCATTCGGGACCATGGGTGCATATACGCAGCCTCAAAAAGAGCATACAGAATTTGTTTTAGGCACCAGTAAAAAATAAAAATAATATTCGTTTTCTCTAATTAGAACATTTTTGTAATAGTTTAAGTAAAGTTAGCTCTTTTTTTAAAAAAGTGGTGGCAACCGAATAAAATTTGTGTAAAATCCGCGCGCCGGTCCCGAAGGGGTTAAAAGTCTGGGATGAAATTGACAAACCTACGTTGATAAATCTTATTGAAAGCATGCCATCCCGAATTTAGGGTATCATCCGATGTCACGGACGTCCTTTTAATTATAAGTTTCCTTTTCTAATCAAAAAAAATGTCATGAATGTCATTTTTTTATGCTGTGTACATATATTTTTGTCTTGGCAAGAAACCACATTTTCTGTATTTTTCCTATGCTATTAATTAAATATGCATTTTTTCACTTTCGTATTGTTTCAATTACCACTTACAATCATCTAATGTCTTCCTCTTTTCACAAAAGCCAACATATTTTTCAGACTTGTGAAATTCTAAGGTAATTAATTCTAAGTATACTTTTTCATGGCAGTGTATGTTATTTCATCGAATATTGTCGACAACAAGCCTAACAATATAACAATATTAAGATTCTGAATAACATGTGGAAAAAACCGAATTTTTAAAGAAATGTATTAAGAAATAAATGAAAACACACACATACACACACCTGAATATACAGGATGCTTCAGGATGGACTCCTAAATTTGAAAATAAATAACTCATAAATAGTGATAGATAGAAGCATGAAGCCAGTGGTATGTTTATTAAAAAGCCCCGTAAGAATTTGATACAGAAATCTCAAAATTTTAGTTAAATGGCGCTTCAGGCAGCATTACAGATATCTATAAAGAGAGCTCAGACGCCAAGAACGATCAACTGTCGAAGATTCCGCCTGTGAAACAAGATCGATTTAACGTTTGTGGAAGGCATTCCAGAAGTGACACTGAAGGACATTGTTTACCTTAACAATCCTTTGACACTCCACGAGCTGGAGGAGGCTATTTGTTAAGATTGTGTGTTGATTTCTTGTGACATACTACAGAGAGTCATTGGTAATTTCATTCTTCATCTACGACATGTGTGCTGGGTGAAAGGTGCCCGTTTTGATGTAATTCAGCTAACTTATGGCTATGTCACATGCAGAGCGATCTATCGGTGCAATTTGTTACTAAAATTTTGAGCTATCTGTATCAGAGTTTTACGGGTTTTTTAATAAGCATACCACTTGTTCCACACCCAGAAAAAGGAATTGATTAAAACTACAAAACATGTTTTGTTGAGTACATTTTGGTTGTTTTAGAAAAATTCAAGTAAAATTGAACTATTTTACTTGAATTAACAAAACATTTTTTGCTGACGATACAAAATTTTTTTTGGAATTCAAAAAAAAAAAAAAAAAAATTGTTGATTCAAACAAAATTTCCATTGACCTATATTTAAACAAAAAGCTTTGTTAGGTCAACCAAATTTTTGTTGATTCAACAAAACTTTTTTCTGGGTGCATGCTTCTATCTATCACCGTTTCCGACTTACTTATTTTTAAAGTTAGGGGTCCTTCATGAAACAGCCTGTATATGCAGTAATATGACTGTTATTAAAACAGTATTGTAGACTTTACAATTTATCCAAATATTAAGACGATTGATCTATTTTATCTCAATTTCGAAAACGTTAAGGGGTACAAGGAGAGAGAGCGACACATATATGAATAAAGTTATATATTTTACAAGATTACATCTAAAAATCGAATCCGTTCCGTAAAATTCTAAAATGAAAATTCAGATTTTCGAAACTTTTATTTGAGACACAATTTTGATTCACACAAAAAAATTCAATTGAAACCGAATTTAACAAAATGCACTTTGCTTTCGACGTTTCATGATTTGTATTCAAATCGAATTTTGATGGAATAGAGTCTCCTGTGAATGATATAGCATGCTCCTTGCTTTAAAGTTTTTCTTCGGTTTAAACTGAATACGAATCTCACGAAGAGGCATTTCTAAATGCTTTTTAAATATATAGGGTGTTCTGGAATGGGCTGGACATTTTAAAATTCCAATAAAAATAAAACGTGGCATCTATTGAAGATATTTCTTACAACAGATTCATATGTGATATCGTAAGTTTATTTTCGATGCTTCCTTGTTTTAGTTTAAAATATCACTGTTAGATGATGATCTTAAATAGATACAACGCTCAAACTGACGTATATAAATGAATAAAATTTTACTCATATTTGAACTTCATCAAGTTTATCTAATAAAACGGACAAAAATAAAAAAGGGAGAGAGAGAGAGAGAGAGAGAGAGAGAATATTGTTTCTATTATGAAGTTGAAACTTTTTTTTAACAGTTTGAAACAGTAAAGCGTCGTCTATTACTGATATCTGGAATTAAAACAAGCAAGCGTAATTAAGAAATTGACATATTACTCTCTTGCAAAATTAACTTTAATAGTCTTTACCTTAAACCGCTTATCTATTATCTAATTTAAAAATCACTTGATATATTTTAGGAAACCATGCATGTTCACGATGATATATGACTTAAAATTAAACAACATTTCAGATGTCATTTTATTTTTAAAGAAAAATAATAATAACAATACAGCATTTAAAAGAAATGTCTTATTGGCAGATTTCATTTACACGCTAGAGTAGTTAACATTACTAAATTTTATTTTAACATTTTACAACATAGTTGAAAAGTTATTATGAATTCGATTTATCTGTCTGCCTTCTCCATGCTCTAACCCTCATAAATATATTCGGAATACAACGGAATTTTTATATGTTATTGAGGTTTACTACGTAATGTTCGGTATTGAAAATGAAGTGTGTTTTTACATATATAATTCGTTTACAAGGACACACAAAATAATTCCGCTACATTATATTGTATGGGGGGAGGGGGAATCGTTTGCGGTGCATTTTAATGATGTTACGATATTTCAAACATAATACTATTGATGTGCATTTCTGAGATGACTAGAACATGTTTTCTCAGGAGTATAGAGTAAGTAGTATATACAGTTCCTTTGCATAGAAGCACAAAAGAATTTCATTATATTATTATCTATAACGAAATATAATTTGCGATACATTTAATGATGTTATGACACTCCCAACATAATGAAATAACCGAAGTGCGCTGCTACATGTTTTCTATAGATTAAAGAGTGAACAGCAATTATCACTTATTTAACAAAATAATTTGGTTATAGGACTGGCTAAGATCTTTAAAGACTGGAAGTGCGTTTTTTGTTGTGGTATGCATTTTTAAACTTATCTAATTTTTAATTTATTAGGTGGTGTGTATAAATTCTATAGATCGCATACATTACTAACTGAAAAAATTTGCACACTTTACAGGATATGGACAGTAATTGCTGAAAATGGATTATTAGTGTTCATAATTTATGCTTGGTGCATTACTTATCGTTCTTGTTAATTTTTAAATTACCTTTATTCATTTATTTTACTTATTTATATTACCTGATTGCTTCCTACTTAATGCATTATCTCAGTACTTTCTAAGTTATATGTTTACATACACGATGGACGTAGAGGCACTGACGATTTCAAAAATTGAATAACAAGTAAGCGTTGAGGCTGTTGTTGCAGGAAATGAACGTATGGTATCAAAAATATATTTTCTATGCTTGCTTGTTTTAGTTCTAGCTATCATTCATAGATTGCGCTGCATCGTCTTAATCTAGAATATTTCCCGGTTGTAGGACTGTCTAAGATAGTTAATTACTAGAAAGTCATTTTCTGCTGTGTTATGAATTTTTAAGCTTATCTAATTTTGAATTTATTAGGTGGTGTATATAAATTCTATAGATCGCATACATGACAACCGGAATGAATTTTCACACATTACAGGGAATGGACAGCAATTGCTGAAAATGGATTATTAGTGTTATTATTTGTATAAATTTCTTATTTAGATATCTAATTTTTTTCTATGAAAGAATGAAAATTCTTTAAAATTTTCTGTTAGCGTTGGAAGGTGTTTCTTAACTTATGCTTGATCCATATTTATTTTTCTTGTTAATTTTTAAATTACCTTTACGGTAATTGCTTCATCCTTAATACATTATAGCTGTACTTTTGCAGTTATATACTTACATACAGGGTGGTCGAAAAGGCACTGACGATTTCTAAAATTGAACAATAAGTAATCGAATGACGGCTGTTGAAATTATTCTTGCAGGAAATGAACGTGTAGTATCAAAAATTTATTTTCTATTCTTGCTTGTGTTAGTTCTAGCTATCATTCATAGATTGCGCTCCATCGTCTTATTCTAGAATACTGCTTCAAGTAACCATGCAATATTACCACGCAAACGATTTTTGGCGTTTCAACGGCTAAACAGAATGAAATATAAAAATTGAGTGGTACTCGATCCTTCTTTACACGTTGAACTCTAGATTTTGACATTTTTAAACAACGCAGCGCCATCTAACAGTAATATTAGTAACCAAACCAAACAAGCGTACCAAAGGGTTCCCACAATTATCCCGTACAAGAATAACTTCAATAGCTGTCACAGTTTACTTCTTATTGAATTTCAAAATCATCGGTTCATTTTACTACATCCTGTGCATCCATGCATCACATTAATTTAATGGGAGATTGGAAAAGAATATCATTCCAGCTGATGTAAATGTTAAGACCTTCTGTTTTTGTAAATTCTTTTTTAAAACTAAAAAATAGATTGGTTTTTGAAGTTGATAAAGATAAAGCACGCTTTTTGAAATCGAGGGACAGTCGGAAGAGGCTATCGTAACTTTTCAACTGCGTACATGTGCCACAGTTATTTTTTTTTATATTGAAGTTTAGAAAGTGCCAGATTTTTTTTTTATTATACAGTGAACCCTCGTCAAAGCGTCTGCGCTCAAGACGTATCTCCGGTTAATGAGGGCAATATTATTTCCCCTTTCATTTCCTATTTGAAATTAATTTTAAAAACATCGCATAAAGCGTACTACTCATGGTTAATACGGAAAATGTTTTCACAAATTGACCAACTAGAATCGAAACTGCTTTTGTACACTATTTTTTTCAAAAGCTATTTTAATGTAATTTTGGTTAATGAAGATCAAGAAAATTATCAGTGACAATAATGAAGAGAGGTTCAAAAATGACTGTTCGCCGATATTACTAATCAAAATATGTGTGTAATGACTTAATTTTTAATTTATATATTGAAATAACTAATAAATCAGTAAAACATTATAAAAAATACAGATAAACGATTTAAAAAATATTTGATAACATACGTCAAGTGAATGTGACATCACAATCATTTTTGGCGTTAAATCCCGTAGTTTGGCGATAGTTTTTTCAATTGAAAGTGGTCGACAGGATAATGAAGAAGTACCAATTTTAAATACACACACACACACACACAGACTCACATATCATGATGAGTGCGGACATAGTCAGAATCCGGTTCACAGAAGACATTTTCGAGTGAGTCATAAAACTCTAATATAATGTGGTAAACAGATCATTATAACATAACATTTTCCTTGTGTGCATCATCTGTTCAAGTAACGCAAAGAAATGTGAGGGATCTCTTTAGTTACAGTTTAATTAGTCAATTTCTTTGCATAGTCTGTTTGTTATCAGTAATTGATTCTTTTGTATTCCCAAATTGTCACTAACTTGCTTTTTGGCTAAATTAAATTACTAAATTAAAGAATAAATTGTTAATGTTAGTATTAAGTTTGTAACTTATTTAATTTCTGTCAAAACTGAATTAAATTTATTTAGCGAAACGATCATTTTAGACTATTCAAATTTTTACATCGTTTAATGAGGGTTTCGATTAGTATAGTCAAAAAATGGCCTTCCTTGGAAGTCCGCTCTAACGGGAGTTCATTGTATCTTTTATGAGGCTATCATTATATCATTCTAGAGGCTACAAATATATTCGAAATATTTGACCAAGTTTTGATAAGAAGGTGTTCAATACACTTTTCACTGTGTCTGTATAATTCAGCGATACTAGAAATTATGTTGCAGACAAGATTTATATTCAGTACCATGTTTAGATATTTGGAATATATTATTGTAAAATAAATTTTTTCAAACTTAGATAAAATTACATTTCATGTTGTATTGATGTTTTCTATTATTAATGATATATAATTTGACTTTTATAATATAAAACTCAGTGTTTTAATTTATTGCATTTAAATCCTACATTTATTTGTAAATTTATAAAAGATATTTTTGTACGGTGAAAATATATGGTGAAAGAAATATTGAAAGGCAAATTCTTTATAAGCTTTGAACCTTTTTAAATACTTTTCGGTTTTATTTTTTAAATATGAAAAAAGGGTTAATATATTTTTCTTATTAGACATGTATTCTATTTGATCAACATGTTTTATTTTTCATTTGTAATCTTTTTCTCTTTTTTTTGTGTTTTCACTTTTTTTTTTTTTTTTTTTTTTTTTTTTTGAAAAACAAGACTTTCTATAACAAAGTCGAAATGTCAGTTTTATGCGTTTTTAATTTTTAAAGTCAGCCCCCCTTGATGTATAGTTGTGGAAGGTTGTTATTATTATTATTGTTAATATTTCAACCAGTGATGGGGGTAAACTAAAGATACAATGCAATTTTTAAAAATTATGTAACGAGCTAATGTAATATGTATTAAACTACAAATTTGTGATAATAAAGAACATTTTCAAACAACAGTTGTAAATAACGGTATTACATTTTATATAATAAAATATTAAATGATATATTTTATGAGATTAAAAGGTATTTATTCTTAAAACAAAGTTTATTATATAAACTATTTTTTGTAAGCTAATTTGGCAACATTTATACAACAGCCATTGTTTATGAAGGCTGATTATCAATTACTTTTCAAAAACTGTTATTAAAGAAAATCCGCAACCTAGCAGCTCATGCAATGTAATTTATATTATTGTTTATAATATAGAAGGATATTTATTATTAAAAGGAACAGTTTTCTGAGTATCAATAAAACTTTTAATTGGAATCTAAGCGTAAGAGAATGATAAATATAATTTTAAATTACATCTGTTCCATAATCTTTCATTTAATATTTAAAAATAATTCTATTATTTAAAAAATTGGATTTCGTATATGAATTAAATTTTAAATTACTCCAAAACTGTTTTAACAGTTTAAGAAAAGATTGGATACAGTAAAATTAGCATTCATTAAGATTAATTTAACACTTTTTTAAAATTTAGAAAATGTGTGTTATTACTAGGAGTTATTAAATGACTTTTTAAGAAATTTATTTTGAATTATATCTAACACAAATATTTGAATTATATGTACAAATGACGAGAAAAGCTGCAGGAAAGTCGTTTATCTGAATGAAAATAGTTGAAAGATCATTAAGAATTGCACCTTTTCGAAACAATTGTTTCATGTATTTTTTTTTTAAGTTTTACATGTAAAGCAGTATATATTTTGATTTATCTAACATCACATATTCCATCAGTGCGAATTATGTCAATTATAAGACAATAATTTAAAGTATGGTTGGAAGTAATGATAAAAATAGTAGTAAATTTCTACAACTTTTCAACAAATTTCAACAACAAATCTACAATTTTTGTCTGATTTGAACAAAACTTTATGTACATATGCATTAGAACACGGGTAAAATTACTGTCAACTTTAAAAATTTCTCAGACCATTCTTTACCATTTTTTTAAAACATCTCCCATAGTTTATCATTATAGAAATCAATTTTTCCCCTCAATTTCTAATGCAATATCATTCCCGTCGTCATTCAAAGGAACTATGTATGGACAATATTTTTATAAACCAATTTCAGATTAACTCACCATAATTTGAAATCCGAAACTGACGTCAATTTTGGCAGATGTGATTTTTTTCGCATATTACAAAGATTACTATAAGTGCTTTAAACGACATAGTACGCATATTTAAATGTGCTTAGAGAAAAATAAGTAACTTAGCTCATAATTTTACAAAGGCAAATTGTTTCCACTGGTTTTTTAATATTAAAGTAAATTTTCTAAGAAATAAAAACATATTTTTGTGCATTCAAACTTCATGATTCAATTTATTCTACATAATCAAAAATCGTCTGTCAAATATTGACAATTACTACATCGTAACTTTTTTCAGCTTGAGCCTCAACTAAGGAGGCACATTTAAATTCCTTGGATGCAAGTGGAATGTAGATACCATATTAATAAAAATTGGATTTAAAGAAAACAATACAGTATTTTCTATTATTTTGTCTTCAAAAAATGGGTGTTAAAACAAATGAAATTAAAAGTAAAATGGTTTATAGGAAGAAAACAAAATTAAATGCATTTTTTTTAAATATAAAACTTTTATTTTAATTTTAAAAATTAATATATTTTTTATAAGTTTGACAACGTGTCGACATTTTCATTTCACCAGCTTCGAAATTATTATCCAATTCTTAAAAGAACAGTATATTTGTGAAAAATAATGTTTTGCATCAAAAATCACATAATTTCAAAACGAAATTTTAGCAAATTCTGTTTAAATTACATTGTAAATGTAATTTCGCAGTTAAATTTAGTACTTAATTGTATTGTTTAAAATTTTTCTATGAGTACAGTAGTATCGGATTTCTTTAATCGCTTTCATGTTTTAAATACAAATGTGCATATGACGCCAAGCACTCGAGTAAGTCGTTTCTCTCAATCTACAAAAAATAACTTTTCAAAAGTAAAAAAACAGCCAAGCTTAAAAAAAAAAAAAAAAAAAAAAAAAAAAAAAAAAAAAAAAGTTGTGGCTAAAAAATGGTGTGATATCAAATTTCCAAGCTTTTATTATAGTACATATTTAACTTTTTTCCATTAAATAAGTTATCATATATATAAGTCGAGTGCTACGTATATGTTAATAGAAATCGTTTTCTCCTGTACTAAATACATCCTAACGTGTTTCTGAAAATTAATTTTTTTTTCAAATTATGCATGATGGGCTTGGCGGCCATCTTTCCATATTATACACAAAATTCTAAGCACCCCTATCCGTAGTTAAAATCCGAAGTTCAAAATTGCAACTTAAGCAAATATTTTAAGCGTTTCGTTTATGGACTTGTATGTTCTGAAAATTGTGTCTTAAAATAATGATGGATCTTAAGGATTCATCTTATGATTTATTTTTTAGAGTAATTAATAATTTCAAAGTAGTAAAAGTCAATTTATCAAAATATCAGTCTTCCTCAATTTATCTGTTCGTAGTTAAAATCTGAAGTTCGACATTGTTATAAACATATTACATTGCAAACATATTACGCTTTTACTTTAGAAATTTGGGTGCTTAGAAATATGGAAAGATGGCTGCCAAGCCCATCATGCATAATTTTAAAAAAAATGAAATTTTTTTTTTTTTTTTTTTTTTTTTTTTTTTTTTTTAAGCTTGGCTGTTTTTTTACTTTTGAAAAGTTATTTTTTGTAGATATGATTTCTTTTTTTTTAAAAATAGATTATACATAATATAAGTAATCTACTCTATGAAATTAACATGAGAATGTTATGTAAAATTACATTTTACTTTCAGTTATTGTTTAAAGGGTTAACTAGAAATACCAGTAGATTTTTCAATTAAACTAATTACACCCTTAAAAACAACATACTAAATGTGGCTTGTTATAATACTTGTTATCCTTCGTTAAAAAATATCACTGACTAATCCATGAGATGAGTAAAAATGGAATATGTACATAGCGCGTCAGCGCTGCTTTTGAAATCAAACGTGATATCATGCTCTTTTATTATTAACATTAAATCCCATTGATTGACGAATCTTTATAAAACATAGTTAATGGTGAAAAGTAGCAAAATATCTTAGCAATTTCTTAGATTTACATTATTTTATTTAGTTAAACACAGTACTCTTACATTAAATTTAAATGGAAACTTAACTTCTAAAACAAAAACAATTTAACAACTGGATTCAATTAATTTATAGAAAAATGACGTCAAAGGATCTCAGCCTGCGAACGAAATGCTTGTCCTTTACCGTGGTTTTATAGAAATAAATTAATCATATTCAATTCCATTTCGAAAAGTTTGTTTACGTTTGGAAAGAAATTTTAAATGCCGATAACTCTTAATGTATACATTTCAGAAGGTACCTCTTCCCTCAAATTTAAATTTTTTTAAAGATCTTTCTAAAAATGTAAATTTTATATATATTAAAAGCATGAACACTACGTCTGATTACTTTATTTTACAATATTATAAGAACACACATTTTATCAGACAATTAAAAGCGCTAAACCAACATGAGTGAAAAATTGACCTGCGCCAGGACTCGAACCTGGGACCTTCAGCGTGCCGTGCTAACGTTTTACCACTAAGTCACCCAGATCGATATTCCAACCCTGCAATTTCTCATTCTTATTCCTGTTGGAAACAGTAATTGGCCACAATTTGCAGTCACATTTAATTGTCTGATAAAATGTGTGTTCTTATAATTAGGAAGTTTTATTTAAAAAAAATCTCTTCAGAAAAAAAGGCTGACTTGCAGATGAAATTTGATATGATTAACCTGTAACTGATTTTTGCTATTATAATACAGATGGTACACGGTCGTTGGCGGGGTTTTATCTCTGTTTTGGCATAATTTTTTAGTTGCCAAGTTAATTAACAGTTTTTTGCTTATTAAGGATAGAAATGTATTTATTTTTTCACTGTATTTTATAAAAGCACGTAGATTAGGTTATTACTTGTCCAAAAATGCAATCCTTTTTCATTTTTGTCCTATATTTAAATCTGTAGGTTGTTTGAAAAAAAAAGTTTGACGAAGAAAATAGTGATCATTTTAAGTAACTCGACGTTTTTTTTTTAAAAAAATCTATATCTCTGTTTATAAATCACTTATGAAGATGAGTTTGGTCTCAAATTGAAGAATTTCTTCATTAGATTCTTTTAGTTTTAGTTTTTTTTCTATGACGCTTGGTTCATTTGATATCTGATATTTTAATCTGGCATGTTTGGTCGATTTAACATTGCGAAGTTGATTGCTGTAAGTAAGCAGTAGCGGTCTGAAGTCCAGTTCTTGGCGTTGTTTGTTTGGCGCTTTTTTTTTTAGCTTGGCTTGGCAGAGCGACCGCCCTGCTTGATTAACTGTAGGCGAAAAGTAAAAATTCTTGCGAAATTAGTAATTCATAATATATTATTTCCTACACATAATATAATGTATTTTAACTATTTGAAAATTACGAGAAACTTGGCGAAACTTCAAGCAATTTAGCTCAACGTTTTGCCTACGTTAAGTTGACAAACATGCACATTATCTATAAATATAAATGCATTTGTACATGATTCATGAAGTGAAATATTTTGTTTTAACTAGACACGTATCGCTTCAGAGGAAAATCTACCCCGCTGAAAGTGTCGTGATATTTTAAATCATGTGCCGGTTTTGATTCACAAAATATTAGTACTTTATAGTAATTACATAAAGTAGCTCCACAGAATGTGATGGTCGCCAAAGTATAAGTTTAACATCCTTTTACCGTACAATTTTTCATATATAATATTAAATTACTTTAAAATTACTTTAAAATCCTTACAAAATCAGTAAATTGAGATACGCTTTTCAAACAATTAAAATTGAGAGTACATTTATTTTATTCGACCGCATAAAAATTGAATGTGCTATGTTTAGAAATAAATGTCTTTACTTTATAAAGATCAAATAAGTTAATATTTCGTAACACAGATTTAAAAATATACATGCTTTAAAATACTTTAAAATTCATAAAAAATCTAGAAATTGAGATAAACGTTTCAAACTACATTTGAAAGTGCATTTTTTTTTCTAATTGATAGTTTATAAAAGGAAATTCTGCGATATTTAGTAGTTAAAAATATGCAGTACAAGCAAACTTTAATGGTTAGGTCATTGCTACCGTCCATATGATGTCGACATTACTCACGGATATGTTTTTGTTTTACAATATAGATAGATGCCATATGAAAGCGAATTTCGCAAAATGTTACGACATTTGGTAATTTTTTTTTCTTTGTCAGGAAAATCGGAAATTTTTATATTCTATGCCCAAAGAAAATGCATATTTTCATTTATAACGCTGAGAAATTTTACTATGGTCGAGTTAAAGTAACGCTTTTTTTTAATTGTATTTTTTATCGATTGATGGTTGAGTATGCACAAATCATACTGTCGTCATTGTTATTGTCGTATTATTGTATTTTAATTTATGTTAACCCGGGCAAAGCCGGTTAGTTCTGCCAGGTCTATAAAAAATTGAACAATAATAAATTACAAATTCAGGATAGTAAAGAGCATTTTTAAACAATTATTCTAAAAATATGTTATTACAAAATATGGATAATAATAATATACGATACATTTTACGAGAATTTAAAGTTTTTTTTTGTTAAAATTGAGCTAGACACTTTATTCTATTAAAATAAGTTACGTTGCATTCGAACGAAAGTTATGGAAACATTTTATTGCATTTAAAAAATAATAATCTACTCATTTTCTGATTATAAGGACAATATTATATTATGACAATGTAAATATTATACATTTTTTCATGTTATGTTACTTTTCACTTGAAATAAAGAAAATAAAGTTTGCTACATTTTCTTTCAAACATTGTATATTTTTATATCTCATGCAGAACCCCATATAAATGAACAGAAAATAAATCTTATAAAGTAAAATAACTAACTGTCGATTTCAAATTATATTTGTAATATATTTCCTAAAAACGATATACAGAGTCTAATTTAACATATTGCATTGGAAACATGTCTTAAAAATTCCAATCAAAAATCAATGACTATTAATAATATTTATAATGAAGACGCAGAATAACTGCTAAATTGCATACTGCGAATTAGATACAAGTCGAAAATCGCTCAGGTAGTAAATCACGAGCACTTTATCAAATCTATATCTTACAGATATTTCTCACCGCATTTGTCAGATTCAACGGCTGAATAATTTCGGCTAACAACCTCCTTTTTATTCAGATTTTACATAAAAATTCAGTTGAATATTTCATAAGGAAATCCTTCTGAAGTTCTTTCACAAGAATATTTCTTGGTGTTATTAGACATCCAGGCATATGTTACGTATTTTAGAATATTTCCCTCATGTCAGCATGAGATGTTTTCTAAATTTATTTCTTATAAGTTTGCATTTTGATAATATTTTATGTAGTATGTATTTATTATTGATAAAGCTATTTTTGTGCTTAATGATAAAATAATAAATATCTTCGGAGTAAATTATATAAAGTTATCGTTGATATCAATAATTACATAAGTTTTCAAATTAAAAAAATAATTTATAAGATAGTAATATAACAGTAATAACTGATAAATACCAATCCAGAAATGAACATTAGTAAGGAACTTAAAAACTTTTAATTATTATTTTTTTATGTTGTTATTTGGAATAAATGTCATAATTAACTTTGGATAATAATTGCAGATACTTAATTGTCACAATTATGTCTTTGGAAAAAATAAAATGGAAATAGTCTTTAATGAAAAAATACATATCAATCGCTTGGAAGAAGATAACCTTAAAAAACTTCGCTAACAAATATATCTGCTTTCATATATATTGTTTTTTCCATTAAATTTATAATTATTTCACGCTTTATGTGCATTATAAAAATTCTTTCTGACATAAATAAACTTATCAATGTAAAATATAGTTTCAATTTTCTTTTCATTTAAATCAAAATAATCTCTTTATACTCTTTTTACTTTTCTCTTATTTAATTCTTAAATAAACTGAAATCCGAAAAATATAGGAGATTGAGGAGAAAATATTTGAAACTAAATTTTATGTATTTATAAAATCATCAACTAAAGATAAAAAGTTAATTTAACTAATTTTACGTTTTGGTAAAAATGTTAATGTAATACTTAGTTGGAATAATATACAGGTCTTCTCAAAACACAAATAGAAAATTTTAAAGTATTGTTAACTTTCTTTAACTGCGCTTGTTTCTAAGTGTATATATGACTGCTTCAAAAAATGTATACACAATTTATTTGCTAATAACTGGCATGATTTATCTTACTTTCAGGTTTAACTAAACCGAAATAATGGTTCTAAAAAACTAAGCTTTGAGGAAATGGAATTTATTCTAAAATTTTACTGGAAGTTCGAAAACGTTGCGGAAGTGCAGAAACAATTTAGGAGACAGTTTGAAAACAGATCCGCCTCCGCGGCTTACAATTTCTATAAATAGAGATAAGTTTGAGGAAGACAGTACAATTAGTGATGGGCATAATCCCAGTGATTCGTATTCGAGATATTTTAATATAATAATAATAATTTTAAATAATTGATTATAAACTTTGATGCTAACGATTGGTTTTAATTTTTCCACGGCCTTCAAACAGTTCTCTTCCTTTACTTACAGTTCATTGCATGTCACATTAGTAATTTAGAATTATAATAAACTGGGTGTAAACTTCAAATTTTTAACTGGAAAGATAAATAGTAAGAAGGTTATAAAACATCTGAAATTGTTAATTGTAAAATTATAAATTCAATGCTTAATAAAATGTTTTAAGAAACATGTGCAACATGAAGTTGCAGTTGTACAAGTGTGGAAATATAATTATTTGTCATAAAAGTACTTATTGTATATTCTGTTTTTTTCTCTTTTTTCTAATATTGATAAATATACTAAATTACTTGTTTATTGAACAAAAAAATTCTGCATCTTTAATATCATTTGATCACATGTATCTAAAGTTAAGAAATGTGTTTGCGCTATGCTTAAGAGGAGATTCTACTTCGAAATTTTTAATTATTTTTATTTTACAATTTTTACATCTCTGAAGTGTGTAGATTTTTGTCCTAAAACTGTATCATCACATTCTAATTCTTTAGTATATTTTTTGCTCATTGAATGTAGCGTCGCTCGTTGAACATAACGCTAAGTTTTTCTAAATAAAAGTCTTACGGCCAGTGTGAAAACTCATATAATATTTTGTAACTTTTTAAAACCTTTTTATCAACTTTTTTGAAATAAATGGCGTTGCAAATGATGAATAACAAAGTTTAGAAAATTTTTGTAGTTAGAGGTATACCTCTAAATCTAACGGTTTAGGATTTCGCTATTGGTCAACGATAAGCAGGAATACACAAAAAATACATATTTCAAATTGAACTATTTTTTTAAATACTACTTTTAATTTAATAATATACTTATTAAAAGTTCATGGAAGGAAACACAATCCCTCCCCCCTCGCATCTTTAAAAATCAGTATAATCGAAAACGCTCCAAATAAAATTTTTATTCCATTATGTGGTTTGGTGTTTCAATATGATAAATTCGGTTGATCTTGGTGAAATTCGCACATTAAACATTTTTATAATACGATATTTGATGCCACTTCGATACAGACGTCACATCAGATAGTCTACATTAACGTGAGTGCCATGGCGATATTCATTAAAAATTGACATTTTATTTGTCCAAACCGCTCTTTACACAGGTTTGTGAAAAACAGTACTATTACTTTAACCTCACCAAAATGGGGCAAAATAAATCTTGGTGATTTGGATTTTTGCTAAATTTTAGAAAAAATAATTTATAACAAAAACGAATAAAATTTAAGGAAAAAATGTACTTTAAGATTAGTCTATTTTGAAAGTAATTTCTTTTGTTATACATTTCAGTAATCCATGCAGCTTAAAATCGGCTACATAATTTTACTTCGGCTTAAGTCATAATTTTTCGTGTCATTATATGTAAAATTACGATATTTATCAAAAAATATGCCAAAAATTACATACAGACATGTAAAATTATATCTGCGCGTAATGTTTGTTGATGTGAATGTTTGATGACGAAACGTGTTATTGTTAATTAAATAAATAAATAATCCCAAAAATCAGATAACATTCATGGAAAAATATGCTTGCAAAATTCTTTATTTTGTAAATAATTCGTTACAAATTGTAATTATCCATGCAGTAGAAATCTAATACACAATTTTTATTAAAGAATAACTCTATCGCGGAATTATATGTTGGATCACCCTTTTTTTCGGTTGACTTGTTTAAAGGTTTTTCACATTTCACGTTTCTATTCAACACTTAATGCCGAATCTGCCACATCTTGCCTTCTCCTCAGTCGCAGGGCAGGGGTTCAATCTGCCTCCACATCTTGCTATCTCCTCAGTGGCAAGGCAGGGGTTCAATCTGCCTCCACATCTTGCTTTCTCTTCAGTGGCAGGGCAGGGGTTCAATCTGCCTCCACATCTTGCTATCTCCTCAGTGGCAGGGCAGGGGTTCAATCTGCCTCCACATCGTTCATTCTCCGTTGTAGCAGCAGCTTCAGTTTCTACTAAACTATCCAAAGCTGCAAGCATAACTGTCCTTGCGCTTTCAATGAGATCTTCTACTTTGTTCTTGGATGGACTGTCGGAAGAAAACGCTTTTCAAAACTATTGCAGCATTAGGGAAAAAACATGAAATAAGACAGGCAAAAAAGAAGTTGAAAAGTAAAGCACACAATTTTACTCCACATTTAAGATCTTCATATATTTGTATGCCTTCGGAACAAATCTTTTGATTTTTTGTAAACTTCAAGTTTAAAATTGATAATTATTGTGATACAAATGTGACATAAACATATAAATAATAAGTTAATTTGTTTTAAATAGTATAAATTAACCGAAAACTGCTATTTTCTTAAAATTATTTAAATATAAAACTGTTAAATATAAATGCAATTTATGAATTTCACAATGAATATAATAATGTTAATTCAGGAACCACTAGACTATTTTTATAACAATAACATGATTTTTTTAAAAGTTGGTATAAATAGACTAACAACGCTGAAAATTCCTGAAAAAAGGTAATAATTCATAAATTAAAACTGTGTAACTCATAAGCTTTTCAATGCATCAGCATAAGAATAGCCTACATCCTTTAAATATATATTTAAAACATAAATTAAAAAAATGTAATAATTGAACTATTATTTTTTGAGTTATGACAATTTTTCCAAAAAAAATTTACATTTTTTCTGTTTTAAAATTTACCGGTAAGCAGTCTTTAAACAGCTGTAACATTTTTTTTTCTAAATAATATAAAGACGGAATTCAACCGGAAAAAAAAATATTGAAACTTTATATTAATTTAAAAAGCCGGAAATCGAATATTTTATTGAAATTGACGTTTTAAAGGTGTACAGATACTTTAGATTACTTTTTTCAGAGATAGCAAAAAATCGTAGTAGCAAAACAGTATTGTGCCAAAATATATTTTTAAATTAGATATTTCTAAGGCATGTTTGGTTACATATTAGGTATGTTTTATAAGACAATGTTTCTATAATAGTTTCAAATATTTCCATCGTAAATCCAATTTTTAACCAATAATAATGTAAGTATTTCTGATGATTTCAAACTTAGTCCG
Organism: Maratus michaelseni; assembly: GCA_963931845.1. Classification (NCBI taxonomy): domain Eukaryota; kingdom Metazoa; phylum Arthropoda; class Arachnida; order Araneae; family Salticidae; genus Maratus; species Maratus michaelseni. The sequence goes on along the minus strand of OZ007592.1, from coordinate 34,258,885 downwards.
CAATCTATCCAATATATTCAATATTGAAACATGCAATAAATTACGCAGAATAACTTTTAGGGTTTTAAAATCAGTCCAGGCAAAATAAAAACATAGTGAAATTTATAGCTTGTAGACACAATTGTAAAAAAGTTCAACTATTATAATTGAAAGTTCGCTTTCCATTTTAGATAACCGTTCTCAAGGTTCCCTCTAGGGTGAATCTTTTTTATGCTCCATAATTCTTGAAATTTCATCAGAGGAAAATTCAGACCAATTTTTGTCTCTTGGAGAACAAACGAATGATATCTAATTAACAACAAAATTTTCAAGGGATAGTTGGTTCAATGCACACTGCAGTGTCGTGGTACTATAACAACTGAATAAAAAACAAATATTTAAAACTGCATAGATTTGTATTATTTAACTGGGGCTTAAATAAATTACTGAAACAAATAACAAATTGAAAAAAAAAAAAACTTTCCACTGGAAGGTTCTATGGTGAAACTTCAATAGGGGATCAATAGGGGTTATCCCTTTCCGGCACAGTGGTCCCCACTCGGGCACACCTAATTTTAATTCCAAACTTGCATTCGGCACCAAGAATATTTTAATAAAATTTTGCTTCTACAATGAAAGCTTAAAATAAAAAGTTCTAATTTTCTAAAAAAGTCGTTTATAAATTCCGGTGTCAGTCAGTAATTTCGCATTTTACGAACAGAATTTGTCTGTGCCAGAAAGGGTTATTCCCATCGAAATAAACTATTTGCACAACTCAGATCTATAAAGAGTCTGCATCAGGTCGGGGAACTTGATTTTTCCCGAACCCAACCGTACTCGATGATTGGGTTGAAGCTAATTGTTTTCGTTGCGAGTCGGGTTCGCGTTGGGTTTATTTTAAATATTCCGGTTTCGGGTTTGGATTTTAACTGTTTCAGGTCGGTTTCGAACATCCTGAATATATTTCAACTGAAAAAAAAGAATTATATATTTAATTATCAATGATGGTGTATATGTGTTGATTCTTATACAAGAAAAGATAAAATTGATATTAGAAATATAATTGAAAGCTATTTTTCCATAATTATATTAAATTACGGATTATTTTTTCCGCTTCAGCTTCTGACCACGTTATGGTTGGTTTCGAGTTAAGTATGTCGGGTTCGTATCGGGTACAACCCGCCCCGCGCATTTCTCTAAATCTTAATCAGTGGTATATATAAAATATAATCTCATTTTCAATTCCTTTATTCTGAATTCGAGCCAAAATTTATGTTTAATTTCAAGTGGCGAAAGAACAATAATAACCAAAAGTAATTCTTTTAAAATAAAATTTTAGAATATGCTTTCTTAAAAATTTAAAATATATTATATATAACGTATGGCCGGTTGTAAATCTTATGTCATTATCTCTTTAGCATAATGATTTTGTTTATATTGAAGTATTATTTTCTTTTTGACGTGCAAATTTTTATCCTTAATTCAAGAGAAAACAGAATGACAATATTGCGACAAAAAATGCTAATTACAATGAGGTATTACAATGAGGAGAAATCAAAAAATAAATGACGAAAATTGATATATTATATATTGAAGACAAAGTTTTATTATTTTTTAATGTTACCGACAACTGTGATTTTATTGAAAAGGAAATCGGAATTAAATTGAATAAAGGGTGTTTCTACCGAGATTGTTGTACACCTGGGTGAAGCTTTGTAAAATTCTGAAGGGAGGGTGGCGCTCATTTCACAACCCTTGTCTTATGTTGTTTAATATAATGGAAAATTAGAAATCTTTCGGATGAGACATTGTGTTATCGACGAAAAGGAATCGGCTAACTTTCCTATTCCTATATGTGATTCATTTTGGTGGAAAGTGTTCACCACCTTTTTGTGGTATACACTTAGAAATTTATATGTATATATTGAGTGTTCTTTTTTTAAAATTCTATAATTAGTACAAGTAAATATTTCTCCTTGCATTTATATATATAAGTATAATTAGTAATTACTGTGTTTCTTTTATATACATTTTTATGCTACACTGTAAGTATCTAGACATCAGAGCGGTACACTGGTTGGTATAAATTCACTATCAAAATGACTGACATTTTTATGAGCCCTGTCTGGTGTAAATAGGTGTACTGGAGCCACTTTTGAAATCTTTATGACTGTAAATTTATGGGGGCTGCAGTCACGCTTCGTGTGTGGTACCGGGTCTCGGGGCAGACACGGAGGTGCCTGGTCAAATTAAGGGGGCCAAAAGTTCGTGACCATTGGCTGGACAGTTCTCCAATGAGCATCGAAGGTGGTGGCGGTGATTGATACACTGGGCCATTTAGGCACAAGGTTGTAAAAATATTCAAGTACAGTGGGAGGTGCCACTGCCGACTGGAAAAAAGCTAGAACTTGGTGAAAAGGGAGTTGAAAAAGAATTTGTCAAAGAGAGTGTGGAAGGAAAAAAGTGGACCAGCACGGTCGTTGGAAAAAATGTGAAAGTGTGCTGTGTGTAGTCCCAATAAAATGTGCTCAAGTACTTTTGAGGAAGTTAAGCTCACAAGAAGGCCCTTTCAACTAGCCTTCACGAGTGTACGCCACTAGGATCAGTCAATCCCCTAGTGCCTGAAGTTGAGTTCGTTTTTTATAATTCAAGTATGATGAATTACTATAAAATTACCAACCTAAAACGTATGTGTACCACTCGAATATAATTGTCTTTTACGGCAGGAGAACGTGTCATCCAGTAATTGAGAATGTTTTAATGAATAAATTAAATTGTAGTAAAAGGTTGATTTATATATCTCTACTATGTTTTTTAAATGTTTATTTTTAATGTAAATAAAGTAATTGTTTTATTTGTTAAAAAAATTGGTCATAAATTTTGTGTTGCTTAATTGATTTTTAGAACCTAAGTATTTCTCTTTAATTTTCTTAACTTAGATCTTAGAATGTTTTTTATTTAAAATTATCTTTAGGGTGTTTGGTAATTATTTTTTGGAACTCTATACACTCCAATCCAAAACAAAAGGGCCATATATTAGATACTCATCGAACACAACGCAACAATTAATTTTCTTTAGATAAATAATTTATTTCTTTAGTATCTAATTAGGCGACGATCACGGAGTCTTCTGCAATCAGAAGCTCCTATAGATAATTAATGAGTGATGGCAAAGGTGCACCCCACACCTTATTTTCTTTATGTATAGTGATAGACTTTTATTGACAGGTGTAACCGGCCTTTAGTGGGATCTGTCTGTAAATCACCAGCACATTTTATCACTGACTATGGTAGAGCGTTGAGCATTGTTACGTGAAATCAAATCAAACAAAAATATTAATTCAGTAATATAAACCATGTAAAGGTAAAGTTATAAAATAATCCTCGTATAAAATAATCCTGACATGATCAGTCATGATTGGCATAATCGGTTGATAAAAATAAAAATAAGAATACGATTTCTGGGTGGTATTTGAGAGGTTACTGTTTTTTTTATAGGTAATGGAGGTCACCTTAACTATAAACATATCCTTCTGGTTCAGTGGGAAGAATTGGTTGATTTTTTTATTTTCTGATTTTTTCTTTCTTTAAAGTTACATAAGTCAGATTTAATACGAATTAGACAAATCGGTCTTACACCCGTTAAACTAGGGTTAAAAATGTAGTCTAGCGGAGAAAGAACAATTGAATGATTAAAATTTTAAATACATTTACAGTTTTAAAAATTGCCTATTTCATAAGAACGAAGTAAAACAGCCCTTGTTACATAAAAATTAGCTCATATTTATTACCAATGTGAGAAAAAAAGTCCCATTAACCGTAATGTTATTAGGAATTTCAAACATCCGTTTTTTTCGGAAATAATTTACCTAATCGTCTTGATTAAGAAATTCATCCAAGATATTAGAAAGGTACGCAGCCCCATTTTTGTTGAAGTAGTTTCAGTATTTCGGAAGATATCGCGATGAAAGGTTTTGCATATATATAGTTATAGAAACCAAGCGATTTCGAAAATTCAATTTCAAAATAAATCAACCTAAAAGCATGTGAACAATTATGGTAGAGAAGGGGAGCTACTAATTCACAAGGACGACGGTATTTAGATAGTGGAGCTTTAGTAATAAATAAATTTAAATAAGTTTATTTGAAAATACTTACTCTACTAGATTGTCCTCTTCAAGTTTCAATCCTTGGAAAATAAAAATAAAATATAAATTATAGTATTAAATATAATAGTTATTTAATGAAAATGAATTTTACAATAAAGTAACATATGGCGTTAGATTTAAGACTTTAAGGACTAATTCTTACTATAATACTAATAACATTGCCTGAAATCAACTTTAAATAAATTGTTTTTATTTTACTGCTTATAAAAATAAAGATCATAACATGAAACTGAATGTTGTCGAAATCATTTTGGTTGTTGCAGATAAATGTGGAATTTGGTAGATTAAATAACAATAATTCTTTATAAATTCACTTTTGTTAATCAAACCAGGCCCCATTAAATGAAATACATCTTCATCATCGAGATAGCACACAATTTAAATCAATTACATTGAAATCTGGAGTTCTAGACCGAAGAAAATCCTCAAAGATATTTTTTGATGGCTCTTTCACTGATTAACCTTTTTGTAGCTAAAATTAAACTTTAGTAGTTAAAATTTCCAATGATTCCATGGAATCAATGGAAATTTTATCTAAAGGAAGAAACACGTGTAATGATATGCTATCTTACAACATACTTCGGATTCGATATAGTATATTAAACCTTTGATTACGGGCGTGGGACATATGTCGTCCAGGTCACTGTTTCTTTATTCTATTCGCACTACTTTTTCAAAAATAATCTCTGCCATATACTTATACTAGGATACTTTCAAAAGAAAATTACCACAAATATGTTTTTGTAAATTATGGAACGAATGAATATAAAAATAGTCGACAGTCATAATCAAGATGTTCTGGTGAATTTGGAACGTAAGCAGTAAACAACCCCGCCCCCCCCCGCCCCTAATCTAATAAATAGACTCGTCTACAACTATAAGACCAACAATAATTCTTGAACATTTCAAGATCACTCGCCTGATGATGACTGCAGTGACAGTTGAAAGCGTCCGGGAAGCATTTTAACAATCCACGATGGTTTTAAGTTTTTAGAAACTATTTGTAAATTTTAGCACCTTTTTAGTAAAATAAAATCATTTATTTATTTGATTTTGTACATTGAATTTTAACGTTAATATAGCTTAAAGGTGAATTTGACGTTTGGAAAATATAGTTTATCTATTTTTATTATTATTATTATTTAACCTTCACGATCAACACAGCTTGAGCCATCTGCCAATGTTTAAAAATATAAAAGTTTTTTTATCCTGAAATACGACATTTTGTTTGCAAATATTTAATAAATAGTTTGCCGAACAGTTTAACATAGTGATTAAAATATAGATGTTAATAAAATCTTAATTAAAATGTTTAATAGAAGTTTTAATGAAAATGTCACTTCAAATATTAATTAAAATGTTAAATAAAACTGAATAAAATCTTAAGATAATATATTGAAAATTTCACGATGGTTTGTTTCTGATGCATTTTTATACAATTTTTTTATTTTTTATTTCAAAACTATTCACATTTCTTCTCACATGTAAAATAAGTTATAAGCTTATTAACATAAATGATAGAGATTGAGCAGAGTTTTAAAGCACAGTGTTTAAGGTCTGTGGTGTGACTAAGTATATAGCACATTGAAGAAACAGTTTATGTAGAAATCAGAATTATATTTATTCATTCAACTTGAATGTTAAACTTAAATAAAGATATATACATAGACCTCCAGCCATTGCTGGGAACTTTGGTATCACATTATAGCAAATAAACATTCAGAAAGGGGGTTAACTGTCCTTCCATCACATCACCACACCTTCCATGGAGTTGTTTCACTCTAGATATATACTTACTCCGTACCTCAAACTAGAATAAAATATGCATACAGTTACAGTTAAAAGAGAGTGCCTTTACGACCGAAATGCAAAAAGAAAAACCGGTTCGGAACGATTTTACTCCCGAACAAACTACTTGACAGAGAAAGGGGGACAAGATTTTGTCCAGATTTCCAACAACAAAATTATTAAATTCGAAACTGTAAGAAAATTAAACACAATTTCTGTCACTAAAATTATAAAAGTTATAAGAGTTATTTTAAATGGTTAGATAAGAGCGTAGTATAGTATAGTATTAATTGAAAAATTCTTTTAGATAATTTATATGATGCAATATTTGCAATTTGCTTATGATCGTCAGATAGCAATCACTAAAGTTATTTAACTATTATTTGAAAAATTATTATTATTATTGTTATTATCATTATTTTAATAACATGCAGTTGAAATTACTTCTAGTTTTCAAATTCGCCTTCATAGATCCTATTCAAATATAGTTCGCAAACTTCGGCAATTGTAATATATATATTTGTTTTATAATTTCATACAAATATAAAATTTGCAAAGAAAATTCAAGCAATTTTCTGTGCCACCTAAATTTAATTATAGTGGAAATTACATAAGTAAATGTGTAAAAATCTAGATTTAAACCTTCATTTAAATTTTTTAATATTTTTATACATGAAAAATAAAATAATAGTAATGAAATTAGCTTCCATTTTGTCAAGTTTTCAAAATCAAAATTTAAGCATGAATTAAAATTAAATTATATCTTCGTAAATGAAATAAGCACTATATTGTAATTATAAAAGTATTATAATATTGTAAAAAAGAGTTAACTTGTGAGACATTTAAAATTTTGAAAATTGATAATAATAATAATCATCACAGAGGTTCTATCTATAATTTGTTTTACTACATTAGCATCCACAGAATTTGTTTTGTTTGTTTGCTTTCGGTTTTCGATTCAGTTGTATTTCGACGGCCTGTTTTTAAATATTAGAAAACATTAGAAAAAAAAAAATTTAAACTGCGATTTTTTCTCTCTCTAAAAATATTCAGATACTGTATAACAAATAAAATGTCAACAACTCACCTTCAGGGGCTGCAGCAACAAGTGCTATTACCACGAAGGAAAAGCATAAAGCAACGAAGGTTTTCATTCTTGCTGGAAAGGTAACTGAAATTGAAATTTATAAATAAGCATATTTACTTATATCTCCTTGAATCTTGAAATACATTTTTTTAATCTGTTTAATTTTAAATTTCACATACTGCATAGATTTTTTTTAATTCTATTCAAAATAAATTAAGTATACTTGAATGTATATAATTTTTTCAATTCAAGATTGAGCCTCCATTTTTTGCAAACATTAACCTGCCAACTCCGGACTTCGGCTAGGTTCACTCAACCACCTTTTCCGGTGAGATAAAATGATTACCAAGCTTGCAGGCTTATATAGGATCTAAACACTGAGGATCCCGCGTTAGGTTGACCACCTGTAGACATATCATGTATAGCACTTCAAAACCCTACGTCAAGAAAACAGAATTAGTCACTGTAGGCAATTGCTCTTACTGTATTATAGCGCCTACGAATTTAGAGTTTAGAGTTTAATCTGTCGATATTCGTTTCCGTTATGAATCCTTATTCATTGATGAATTCTATTGCTATAAATAAATAAAGAAAGAAAGAAAGAAAGAAAGAAATTCATTGGAAATTGATTTTTTAAAATGATTATCTAATTATTGAAGAAATGAAAAACTATTACCAGTAAAAGATTTCGTAAATAAAAGTAAATTTAATTCATTATTTTAAGAAATATAATATCTGATATGAGAAAACAATATTGTTTGTAAAGGACATTTAAAAACTACCTATTTTTTTAAATAACTTCATTTCAAATTATCTAAATCGACAATATTTTCATTTCTCCATATTCTCTTAAAACTACCAATGATACAATATATAATCTCTACAACCGTCTCGCTCGCCTGGAATTTAGTTGACTTACTTAAATTACAGAAAAAATGTGGTTTAAAATCAATTTTTGACTAAATTTGATTCTGAGTGGCACATTTTAAATAGAATCTAAACCTTGTATGAAGCACAAATAACTATTTTCTACACAATCTGGATTAGTATTTTAAGCAAACCTATTCACAGAATGATTTTTTTCTTTTGATGTTTCTTGTAAATAGTGACGACTTGAATGTCTGCATGTCCATTACAGAATTTGTTTTTTGGCTTATATCTCTATCTGTCAAGTGTAAAAATTTATATATAAACACAATTTTTTATGAAATACCGGTGGAGCACAAAACCTATGAACTACATAGGTTGGCAGTTTACTTGGTCTGACTTTCTGTAAATCGTGATGACGGGTATGTTGAAATCTTGAGTGGATTTCTGCCTGCTAAAGATACCCAAGAACAAATTGGATATTCAAAATAAATAATAACACCATTCAAATTATTGTATTTTTTGTATAATGTTTTAATTAAAAAACTTTATATTGATAACTTTGTTTTCAATACACTATAAGTTTTTAATTAATGTTATTCCTGAATTTAGAAATAATTAGAAGCCGTTCAAGCTGCATCTAATTTGATATAAAAGTTCAAAATATCATAATATACAATATTAATGTATGAAAACGAAAACCGTAGTATCAATTATGTATTTCGTTAACCTTCTTAATAAATGATATGTAATTTTAGTTTTAATTAATATCTGTAAAATACTTCAACAACTTCTCCATTCTCTGTTTAAAAACTTTGATTATTACCGAAGATGATTGGAAAAATAATCTAATGCAACTCTAACATTTTATTAAAATTTAGGACTGGATATACAATGTTTATAATACTTATTATACTAGTTTATAATAAAATACCCAGAGGTATCTAGCACTGGAAATATCATTTATGCATCTTTCGCAGTGTATTCCAAATGTTCTCTGATTATTACATTGCAGAAGTATGCGCATAAATATAATTCAAGTTTTGCTGTTTTGTAAAATTGTATAGATTATCATTTGCTATTTATAGATACTACAAAACTTTACTTTAAAGCTTCTCAATTGCAGGAAAATACTTGATACAATGACTAGACTAGATTCAATGCAAATATGCCTTAAAATTCTAATTTTGTACTGTGAATTATTACCACTGATTATTAGTAATTATGTTTACAATAGCAAAATTTGGCATTTCTCTAAGCAAAAATGCATATCTACCAACCTTAACGCTTTTTTTCTACCATTATTTTTTAAAGAAACATTTATCTTATTTAATCGCCGTAAAATAGGGATTAAATAAGAGTCATTATTCTTTTCTTTTTTTCTGTCAAAAACAAGTGTTAGGAGAAAACGGTTAAAATATTTCATTTAAGAGCAATATGAAGTACATTGATGAAGTAATTTTCTTATTATGGACTGTCCATAGGATCTGCTTTGCGTTTTAAATATGTAGATTATATGACCTTACGATACAAGAAAACACAGCGAAAAGACAAAACTTTAAAGAGAAAAAAAACTCGATTTACAAAGAGTAATTTTTCATTTGGTATTCAAATTGACTTGTCTTCTAGAAGTTATGACTACGAAAATATCCATTGACTATTATTTAGATACTTATATTGTTCAAGAAAAATTCTAAATTGTGTAATACTCCATTTAAAAACCAATAGACAGACTTATTTAAAAATAAGCGCAATTTGGATTTAAATTTTATTGAGATGTTAATAAATTAGGAAATTTTCTCTTAATGTATAGTTTATTAATTAATATAATTTAAGCAATTCCTAATTTTAATTCTAATCGAATTGGCAATGTTTCTTAAATGATGTATTCTTGTTTAGAGATTATTGGTGGATTGAGCTGTTTTAAAGTAATTTATATTCCAACAAAAGCACTTCAAATGCACTTAAAATCAAAATAATATAATATACCATTTAATAAAATAATATACGTCAGGAAATTATAGAGCTCGAATGTTTACAACCTTTAAAACCAGATGCGTAGAAAAAGAAAGCGCTCACGGGACTCAAGTCCTCCTTATTTGAAAAAACAGGACATATTTAAAAATGATGAGATGTTCCCCAGACAGATCAGAATCCTCAACAACTGCTCGGGAAGTCGCATTTTTGTTTTACACTAATTTCATTTAACATTTTAAACTCTCAACACGCAGTTTCATTTCTTTCAAATTAGTACTATAAAGCAGTTCGGGAGATTTTACACTTTCGAATTGTGACACGAAATACGATTTCATGCATTGTTACAACAAGGCTTTTTATTTTCTGTGAAGATATTTATTGTATAAGCAGGATTTTGCCTTTTTGAATTTTCATTAAATTCAAAATCCTTTCTCTATAAAATTCAGTATTTTAAATACTTTGTTCCATGTAACTATTTTATCAAAAATCAGATTAATCATAATTATCTGTACTTCTATACTATTATATAAAGAGAGAATGCCTGACTGACTGGGTGACTCATCAACGTCCAGCTGAAACGACTAAAGTTAGGATGATGAAATTTGGACAGTAAATTGCTGTTATGACCTAGGCAAGCAATAAGAAAGAATTTTTGAAAATCCCCCTCCGGAGGGGGTTGAAGGGGTGGTCGAACGTTTTAGGTGATTTCGACGTATCTTAGCAGTAGTTTTAGGTAGGACATCGAAATTCAGGAAAAAAAAATACTAAAAAAAAAGATTAAACACGTATTTCAGCTATTCTACAAATTCACCCCCTAAGGCTGTTAAATAAAGAAATCGAACGTTTAAGGTCATTACGCCATATCTCAGCTGAAATTTTATGTAGGAGCATGAAATTCAGGATAACACATCCATTAAAAAAATGGTTAACACGTATTTCAGTGATTTTAGAAATTCACTCTCTAAGGAGGGTTAAAAGGGGGAGGAGACAAATGTTTTAATTCATTTCGCGATATCTCAACAGCAGTTTTAGGTAGGTGCATGAAATTCAGGATAACAAAAGTACTAAAAAAATAGTTAAGCACGCACTTCAGCGATTTTAGAAATTCACCTATCGGTTTAAACATCGGATATGAGCCCGATTATGGAAGATTAGACGAGTAAGGCAACTATTGCTGATTTTTAATTAGATATTTTGCGTAAGCCATTCTTAAAAGGAAAATGCATTGTAGTCGACACATTGTCCACCCGCGCCAAGCCGTGACGTGCCGCTAATTTTGTTATAAATCTATTATTTAATAAAATTTCATGGTAAGAGCAATCAGGACTCGCAGCATTCCTAAAATTTTCTCCATTTGCTACCACTATTTTAAAACGATAATCTTTATTGTGAGCTTCTATTGCATATGTTAACCATGAAGATTCTTCATTTGAAATAATGGTAGGGAATGTAGAAAAATGTACGAACGGTGTGATCCCTAGGCATTAATAATCTGTTTGAAAAATTACCGAATTTCATAAATATTTTCCAAATTTTAAAAAATTTAATTGTTTTGATTTTAATCACTAATTGAGTCACTCTCACAATTTTAAAATGCTGTGCCATTGTTCAAAACATTTCTAATTTTTTAGTATTTACATAAAATAAGCAAAATTCTCTAAAAATCGAATTAAAAAATCAAAGACTATTTTGTGATTTCAAATTCGGAGATTTAGAAAGTTCCGTCCTAAGCATTTTACCAATATTAGAACTCTCAAATGGATAAATAAATAGAGATTTATCAGAGTGCAGTAAGTGACAATTTTCTACTTTGATTAGCTGCGAAATTATGAAAATTTAAAAATCACAATTTCAAGAGAATCTTTCATACATGAGTGTAAAAATCTTTGTGTATGTTTACCTGTAAAGTTTTGTTTTATCTGTCTAAATATAACAACGCACAAACTTCAACTATATGCTTTAATCATATGTTTAATTATACGTGAATTTTAAAAGGAAAGTTCTTCTTATAAAAAGTAATAGATTTCCGTAAGATGTAATAATTTTTCAATACATAAGTGAAAGTTTTTCAGAAAACAAAACACTTTATCCGATGTCTTGCATGTAATTCGGTATTAGTTTATTATTTTAATATCTTCTCAAGAGAGTTTTAATACATACGTGTTAAAAACTTTGTGTATGTTTATCTACAAATATGTGTTTTATTTGTTTAAATATAAACATTACGCATACTTTAATAAGACGTAAATTTTAGTGAGAAATCAGTATTTCTAAGGCCTACAATTATTTATAAAACATAATTTCTGTTAAAGATAATAGATTTTTTAAATTATATGAATCGAATTATACAACAAAGCAAAATACTTTACCTGATGACTTCTGTGTATATTCGTATAGTTAATAATATGCATAAGACTAAATTAGCATAATATTTATACTGTTCAAAATTTACGCAGATGTTCAAATATGTCTGTTGCATTTCTAATACCATATGTTTCACAGACAGCTATGACACATGTAATTAATATTTTGTGAAAGTATATAGGTATATAACAAAAAATAATTTTTAAGATTCAATTCGCCAAAAATATGTTTCTTGAAATATTTACTTTTGTACTTTGCATCGAAATCTTTAACAATGATCTATTTATTCTGATTTTTTTTTAACTGACTGTCATTTGGTTAAATTGCATTTTTTTCGTTAATTATATTTTATATAATTTTGAAAAAACATTTGTGTTTACGTTTTTTCGTCTTGTTTTCAAGAGGTTGTGGAAGGAGGGAAATCGAATGTCTGTAGACTTTGTTGTCTGATTTGATATATGGTTAATAGCATGTTGATAAAGATGATCTTTCGCAGATATAATAATAAAAATAATAATAATGAATTTCGGAGGAATTTCTATTTTTAGTATTGTAGCATAATTACATGTCTATAGGTAAACAGATGTACGCGAATATGTGGATCTGTATGCTTCAGCCTGCCTCTGTTCATTTACCAATGGATATTATTTTATTATTAATTATATGTGATATTTATAAATATAATTATATTACTTCTATTGAATAATAATTATTCTTAGGTATTATTCATTAATAAACATAATTAAGCATCGTTCGATAGAAGACATATAGAACAGATGAAGTTCAGTAGTAAGAGCTTAATTTTATTAATAATAGTTATTATTATTTTTAAATCACGGCTTTTAAATACATTTTTTTTAAAACAAGAGCTTACAAAACATTTTATTGGATATATACAGCATTATTGAAATTTCGATTTTATATGTATGTGTTCCAACAAAAATCCTATCTTTTAGATTTTCATTGATTAGAAACCTGATGAGAACTAGAAATCTTTTTCTTAATTTTTAATTTGATTTTGATTTTTCTTTATTTGGTGACGCATCTTTATTAAAATTCTCTTAAGCATAAATCAGTAATGCGATCTTCATTTACCCATTCATCACTGTCATCTAATCGATAGTATTTTAAAGCCATGCATCATTTATCACTAGAGCTATTTTATCATCGATCAAAACTATTTTTGATGGATGATTAACAATTTATCAAAAATAGATTCTAACCCTCTCATCTGACAAACAACGCGACAATTGAAATATTTGATTAGATGAAAATTGTGAAATTTGAAATTTTGATAATTTAGAAAAATTGTTTGTAAATTTTAAAATAAAAATACATAAGAAAATAACATTATTGGTGCATTTTATTTACGTGTCTGAGTGGCTAAGATTGATAAATACATTTTACATTTTATGTTAAAATAAAAACTTTTTCACTCTAAATTTTTTTCAATGCGCCAAAATATCTGCAGAGGAAGCAGATTTTTAAAATATTGAACAAATTGTTTTTAATGTGTTTTTGCATTTTTCCTTTAATTTTTCATAACGAAAATTCTGCTAGCGAATTTCCTGCTCATTTTCTTTTTGGATTGTTTTACGCCTTTTTTAATGACTTTTAAAATGTATCTTTGAAAAAAAAGTATTATGATGTAATTACAAGAGAAGTATGATGTATCTTAGAAGAAATCACACATTTCTTTTTTAAATCCATTTCTCGTGGATTAGTTTGTATTAAAAAAAAAACACACACACACTTTAAAATATACTTTTAAACTGTGGAAGTAGCAATATTTTGTGAATAAATGAAAGTAATAGCTACTCTGTGCCTAAAAATGTGAATTATATAAAAGATTTAAGAAATTTTATCATCAAAACGCTGTTCGAAAACGTCAGAGCAATTTAAAATTTTTATCATATGATTCTGTAATCATATGATTCCCTATTATTACAAAGATTTGCGGTAACTTGATTTATTTCAATTAATGAAGTTCTATGACATTATATGATATCTGAAATTCTTTAACACTCTCAACAAGAATGTATAGTTTCTAGATGTTTTAAATATTTTATGATGTGAAATCGTTGCCTATTATAAAATTCCCTCACATTAAAAAAAAGAAAATAAATAGATAAATGGTTAAGAAAAATCGGAAATAGTACTGGCAATCGGTTTCCAGTACAGTTTATGTATTTTTCCAGAATTCTTTCGCATGAGTAGGATTTCATGAAAGTGTCAGAATGTGCGATTTTCGTGATGTTCAAAGCTGCGATCACACTATCCTTTCATAGGAATTATCCGATGCTTTCGTTTAGGAATGGTAGATATATATTAGCATAAATAATACTGTTACTACACTGGAACCTAATACACCAGTGCTACTGTTGAATGATGTAACCTGTTAATCAAAAGTAACTCTATTTCCCATCTCTACTTCCTTCTAAAAAGGTTTAGAGAAAGAAACAGTCGTAAACACAATGTGTGATAGTTTACATCTGGTTTCTTTTTTGTGAAGGATTTATCGCTGTGTGTATGTATTACGATAGATGTCCAAGAATCAGCGCGCTCTAAAAATTGTTTTTCTCAATTATACAGCTTCAATCTACTTTTTAAAATACTTACCAGCGGTTACTCGCCAAATTTTCCACATGTTGCTGACACTTGCGGGTTTCGTTCAATCTTTAAAATAACCTTTTTTTGCAACGCGAAAGAGAAGTTAGAACCAAGTCAGAGACATTTTTTTCTTTATCCTATATTAGGGCGTGTAATAGAAACTTTACAGTGTTAAGTTTTCTTGCGCGTACTATAATATCTTAAATATAATGTTATTGACTAGCGTATGATTCGGCTGGCACTTTCTCGCTACAATTAGCGTTATTTTGATGGTATTGAAGTTATCCTTGATAGCATCCACAAATGAAAGCAACACACGGAACATTTGGCGATTAATCGCTGCTAAATTTCATTAAACACTATTGTAAATTCCAAGAACTGAGAACAATTATTTTTATATCCCTCTGATAGGTCGAATTCGACCTATCCTAATATCTATCGTAGGAGATACAAAAAATGATAAGTTCGTCAGTGACGAATTTACGAGATGTAAACTATCACACAGATTGTTTTTGATAGTTTTCCTTTTGAAAATTATGTTTATCATGAAATACTTGATATAGCCTCTATTAGGATAGAAAGTGTAGTCACTTCTTAAAAGTCTAGCTAAATATTATTTTTTTTTTTACTAAAATACGATTTTTTTTAAATGAGAAATTTGCATTGGCAACTACATCGCCAAACAATTTTTGTAATTTTACGACAGTGTGTATTTACACACAACAAAAAGTATAATGAATTTAATTTCGCTTGTTTTAAAAACATTGTTCAGCTGAAAAGGCGATGGGAAGATAAGCAGTAATTTTCGACCCCTCGATGGAGTAATTCTTTGGCAAAATGTTTTGATTGTTTCTATATAATTTGGTATCCAAGTACTCTGCTTCTAGGATTGTTTTTTGTTTCAAGGTTGTTTAAGTATGCTTTACCAAATCAGGAACATAAGTTTATTTAGCAAATTTTAATGTATTTCAATTATATAAATTTGGTATTGTTATGTGAAGTGATTTTTACTCCATCGTAGTTTCCACATATATTTTACTATATTTTTTAACATATTAATGTACGCATAAAGTACAATGTTGATACGAACAGTTCATATCGAAAGAAATAAAATTGGTATAAGTGAAAAGCATTATTTGCTAAATAAACCTACATATTACCGATCTTGCATGCCACATTTACACGATTTTCAAACAAAAATCAATAACAGAGGCAGTAAACATCAATCTTTAGTTAAATTATAACAATTAAAATATCTTTTTTAAACAAATATCCATTCGTGTATCAAAAATCAATGCTTCTCTACCAATGGTCTAAGTTATTTTTAAAACCGCGTTAAATTTAAGCTTATCGTCTCAATTTTCGCATAGTTAAAGTTTATTTGGGAAACTGACTGATGCGAGGTATTTATCGTACTCATCTATTCACAGTTGTTTTAAAGCTATATATCATTTGTGATACCATGTGTGTTTGTATCACCTATTTTACACAAAGTCATCTATCAACCCGTTTCCTCTCGGCTGGCTTAGAATAACTGCAAAATAAAGTAAAAGCTACTAATTTATTGATGCTGATTTATTGAACTTTTAATTTCTTTTAATCAAACCAGCATTACATTTTTATTCTCAAAATACATATGATGTGTATTATGAAAATGTATATGTATCGTAAGTAAAAATGTCAGTGGGTGAAGATGACCCCTTGAGGACCTTTGTCCAAAGTTATTTTATGACATTGCAGCATATTGGATTTGTACGTAAAGTCTTTTCGGTTTCTTATTATGGAATAAAAATATCATTTTCATACAAATTTAAAAACAGTCTGTAATGTAATGATAACATTTTACTGACAGTGAAACGTCATATTTCAGTGAATGTTATGGTCAATGTTTTATAAAACATCTCGCCTTTATCAGAAAAAAAATTTCGATGTATGCTTTTAAATTTTCGTCTGGAATAAACGTTTTCACGGAATAAACGAATAAACGTTTGCACAGCCAAAGAATTATACAGAGAACACAATAGATATTAGTCTGATGGTGTCATTTCATGCCTATATGGTGAGTGTGGCAGCACATCCTAGTTAAAATCCAATAATATCTGCCGCGTGATTAAAGATGTAAAACTTTGAATAATCATGCTGCAATACAACACATTTACGGCGTACCTATTTCAGACTTGTTTTCTGCAATTTGATCGGTTTGTGAACAGTATACAGAAGAGTTGGTTGTTTTTTTAGGTAGAAGTATAATAAGACTTCAAATTGCGAAATTTTCATATAAGTAATTGTACTGTATTCACAATATAACCATTTTTGACTCATCTCAGCTTTTGATGTTATTTTAGTGGCTCAACAGGATTGAACAATGATTTGCGCGAAATATTTCTGTGTATAATCTGTTTTCACCGTCGATCATAATGTTCTTCCCAAATGAATCGAGGAAAAAATAAAAATAATTATAAAAAAAGGCTGAATTTTGTAGTAACGACAGTAGCAACATCTACAACATTTGGTTGCTTAACAAACACCTTACATAAGAAGAGAGGTAATATAACTTTGTGACTGAATTTCTACCAATTACTTAGTTTATAAAAGGGAATAGCAGGATATAATAGTGTTCAAATTCAATAATAATTATTTATTTCATTCAAAGTATGCTAATTGCAATGAATTTCAATTTTAGTATAAAATACATGGAGAAGATTTTCAGTGATTTGCCGTCTATTGATTGAAATAGCCTCCAACAATGATATGCGTTTTCAAGTTGAACGTAATAATTATATGCAGTATTGTATTTGCAGCAAGTATAGTTTTTATACAGGGTAAAACGATTCGAATAATTCGTTTTATTTTCCATATAGAGGTACTGACAAGAATTTCAGAGAAAATTTCGTATGCTATTATATTGTTAGAAAATATTAGAAATGTTTTCTTCAATTTTTGTATCGGCGTCAGAAGCACCTGCTTTACAGGTATTGGTGGCTAATGAATATCATATATTTGCCGATACGCATGCTTAGCTAAAAATGTCTCACACCGCTGTGTTTATTTTTCTAATCAAATTTGACGACAAACAGCTTATTAGCAATCTTCGTCAATCAAGCCTCTTAGAACATAGAAGAAAATATTTCACGATTGTTCCAGATCATTTTCGGTGACTACACAAAATTTTACCGAGGAAACAAAAGTTGAAATAGGACTGTTCGTTCGTCAATCCGTTAGTTGAATGTCAAGTCGTACATGTTGCTTAAACTTTTAACCGCCAACGTTCCACAAGTGGAGCATAAAATATGTGAGGCTGTATCGTTTTAAGTATTTTTTTAATCTGTTTGAAATTTTAAATATATCTTTTCTAAAGATATGTTATGACGGATTATAAAGCATTGTTCAATCATTTTTTGTGGTTCCCATCCTGTAGTTTGTTGAAATGCAACATTCGGGAAAATTTCGTTCATCTTTGACATCCACCTAAGAAATCTTGGCATCCTTCTTCGTAAGGACTGAAACAGCAGTGACATTGTATTTACATCATGCATATATATTATCCATGGTTATAAAGATTTGAAAATGAAGAATGGAATAAAGTTACCATGTGTAAAGTGTTTCCGTCGGTTAAACACTGCGTGTTCGACGAGCTGGTGATATCAGTATGAGAGTAAATTTCTTTCAGATTGGAATCGTCTGGATAGCTCAAGTGGCACAATACTGGAGCATTGAGTTAAGTTCTCATATTCGAGTCTTAGCCTGAATAATTTCCACTCTGTTGGGGAAATTTTGTTCAATTTTTACCTCCACCTATGAATTCTCAGCAATTTGCTGCTGAGATCTAATGATTTTGTTTTTGCTTACATAGTTATATGTTTCTTAAAAAACAACCTGTCGGAAAAATCATATCATTTTTTTTATATAAAATTGTTTCTATTGAAGAGTTCTTTCCAACAGTATGCCGCAACTCATTCTGCATTTCATCGAGTTTCTGCACCGTGTTCCCCAGTTTCAAAATTTTTAAACGAGGTAAGGTCCCCTTTGAATTGATTAAACACACATTTCAAAGTGTTTCAACATTCGAAAACAATTCCAAGAAGTGTAAATTTTGGCGGACCCAACACAATTGAAACTTCTGAACAATCCCTTGCCATCTTTACTTTAAGAAAATCGCTGATATCGCTCTGCATGTAAGAGTAAATATTTGACTGGCTCTTTTACACACGTTTCCTTATATAATTGATAACCAAATTATGAAAGAGGACGAATGTGGTATCATACGTATCCAGAGTTAGTAATTACGCTTACAAATACTCATATGTCATCGAATATTCAATATATTCATTTTTCTAATTACAGTCAATTTTTAAACGAGATCAGATTCACATTGAATTGGGTTAACACGTGTCCCACAGTTTTTGAAAATTCCTAAATAATTTCTAGATAAGGGGATAGAGTATGAGTTTTGGCGTGCTCTATATAATTGTAGCTTGGGAACATTTCCTTACCACCAAGTTACATTAAAAAATAGCTGATTTTTCTCTGTATATACGAGTAAACATTTATTTGACTGACTTTTTTATACACATTTCCTTATATAATTTATGAGCAAATTATGAAAGAAAAATAATGTGCTATCGTACGTGTATCTACATTTAAAAATCATGCATACAAATACTCATATAGCATCAAATAATCAATATTTCCATTTCGTTAATTACAGTCCGATATTTTTACAGTTTTGTCAAGTTTTCTGTCAGTGATGTTAAATTTGGTTGAAATCTCTACATATTATAAACAAAAAATATGCGGGATTAGAATAATAAAGAAATATAACAGACTCTGTTTTCATCAGTTCTGCTTACTGTTACATAACAGACAGTTCTACTTTATGGCTAGGGTAACGTTCGGAAACTTTTTACTGCATACATCAGTTACTTAAACTTGAACAAAAACGAAAGAAAAGGCTCTCCTCTTCTGCGCTTAGTCGGGAAATATAATGGAAAAAATATTTCCATAAATGTCTTTAAAAAGAATGAAAAACATTTAACAGAATATATTTAAAATTTCGTAATTTGAAAATGACCCGCATTTGTCAACATAACGTGAATGAATGACTTATTTCCATACATTGCACAATACTAAATATTTCATAAAACATTATTCGAGATTAATTTACTGTTGAAATTTGATTTGTTTTATTTCTGATACAATACATTCTTTCAAATATATGTCATAATCGCTATTTCTTTTTTAGAAAATGACAATTGTTAGTTTTCAAAATCATATGAATTAACAAATCGTATTTTCTTATAATATACAAAGCTAGGTTTCAAAACACAGATAAATTTATTTACTATTGTACTGAAATAATGAACTATTGAAATTTATTATTTCTCTCAGAATATGCCTTTGTAAAGCTGTCAGGAAAAATATCTCTGTTGAAGAACAAGAGGCATTTGCAACATATGCGTAAAATTAAAAATATATAAATATGTGATGATGTCAGATGTATGCACATTAGATTAATCGACTTCACAGAACTACTCAGCATTCAGCAGGTAAAGTTGTTTTCTTTTCTACTTTTATTGATATCTTTAATATATATAAATTTAGAAGAAAAAAAATTCTGAAAAAATGCTGCATGTTTTAAGCCTTTGGCTTCAAATTGAGGTCGCGTGCCACAAAGCTAAATTCCACAAAACCGTGAATTAAAAACAAAAATTTCCGCTTTGAATTCCCATTTTATCTTAAAACACAGACAATTGAATAATTTTATGTCAAATCATCTAAACATTATCAAAAATTCTTTAATTTCATCTGCATTTTATTCAAATCACAAGTGATGTTTCAGCAACACAGCTGCATAAAAATGAATCGCATTACAAACAGAATATATTCATATATCATTTTTCTCTCAACACCCATTAAAATTCCAGAACCTGAGCTCAAAATATCCTAAAATTCTATTCAAAATATTAAAAAAAAAATCGCCAAAAGTCAATTTCTTCATATAACACAAAAACTCTTCCAGAGTTAAGTCAAGTTGCTGCCTGTTCTTTTTACGTTTTTTTGACGAAATGCTTTAAGAGTGTAATACCTTTTGAGAATAGCAACATTTGCGTTTTTTATGACAGAAACATTATTCTTAAATAAGGCGAAGATTACTTTTCGGAATTTGTGACGGGAAATGAATTTCAGACAAAAAGTTTGAATACTCTTTCTTTAAACAATACAGAATTTATTTAAAAATTTTCATAATTTTTGAAAAATATACATAATTAATAAGTAAATTGCTAATGCAACTAAGATAAATTTGCTTTAATAAAGTAAAATTCAATACGCTTTATTTCTACTACTAGATACATTTATTGAAATAGATCTTGAGTTTTCGGTTACTTCTTTAACCCGTGTTTCGCTTCCGTATTCTTTAAAAAAAATACTGAAGCGATTTAAATATTTTTTTTAATTGTTTTGACGATAACTGTATATATAATTTGATAGATCGGAAAAAAGTAACGTTAAAAAATAGAATATTTGATCGTATTTTATTTTGCATTCTGCCATTTAATTTTTTCAGATCTTTTAATTATTCAATAAATTATCTACTTTGCTCTTTTCTTCATTTGGAAAATATTTATATGCCATTGTTTTATTTCTATGAGTAATATTTATCCAGCATTGGGCAGCATTTTTTGCCAATGATTTATTTTTTGCATGGTTCGAGTTCTACTACTAAAAGCTAACACTAAATAAATTTTTTACTGTGAATCAAAACACTTTGAATTATCTAAGAGGATAAATTAGTGTTAAATATTATTAGTTTGGTAATGATAACATCGACATTTTAATAGTATTTTTTGTTGTTAAAAGTTTATGTATAAACAGATAAAAAACAATTAGTCAGTAATATGTATACAGATCAGTGCTCGTAACAACGAACTATTGTTTTGAAAGATTTATGTTTTATAAGTCCGTTAATAATTAGAAAAAATAAAAAATACTATAGCATCTACTTATTTACAAATATAAAAAATAATTTTAATATTGAAGAGAAATACTACGTAAATTTTTTAAGCTTTAAATTTAGAATAATGATAATGGAGTAGTAGTAGTAGAATTAAAAAATACGCTCAGTTATACATAAAAACTTAACTGCCTTTGAGTTTTTTTTCTTTTTTTTTTTTTTTTAATTAAGTTAATATCTATTTTCATGTAGCATTTTTCAACTTCATTGCATTCGTGTTCTCAATTGTTTTTTTTTTTTTGTTTTGTTATTTTGAAAATTTATTATTCTAAGTCGGTAATAATTATTTTCCTTTTTTTTTATTTTTTATTTTTGTTTTAATCAATATTTTGGAAGTATATTTCTTCTTAAACAGAAACTATATTTTCTAAAGCGTCGTAATAAATACGGAATATTTCTTTAAATTAATGTAAAGGAAAATAAAGAATAAAAAGGTATCTTCATCTATATCATTGCCAAATAGACGCAATGGAGAACTAAAATAGTCATTCAATTGGGAGTTATGTTTTCTTTAAATATTAAAAAAAAAAAAAAGCTTAGAGTTTCGTCTTCATGCAGAAATTGTAACACACTTTTCAATATTCAATAAGAACACCTATTTTGACATAATGTTTGAATTTTAGGAAAATTTTACAATAAGATATCAAAGAAGAAGTCATTCGGCCAAAACATTTAGGAATTACGCAGGTTTATAGTTCTGAATTACTATTGTGAAATTCATTTTTAACGGCTTATAAGCACATTGAAATGCAGATAGTTTTTAAATATAATATAAAAATTACCGGACGAAAGCATTGCACTGATGCAGAGGCTGAATAGTTGAAGAGCACTGCGTTCGGCAAAGTTATTTTTAAACAACAACGAAAAATCATGCTTGATGCGCAGATTATAAAACTCTTTCTATCATATTCAGACTACTGTAATGAAACTTCCCCGTTTAATAAGGTAAAAGGTGATATGTAAGTAAACAATTTGGAAAACGTATAACACATTTAAAAACGCAATTACCATCAATAGTTGACAAATATTTTCTGAACAGCCCTGTATATGATCTAGAGATTTGTATACAATACTACATAATGTGCTAAGCTTTAGTTCAGCTAGGAGACGCATAGCGCAGCTAATTCGTTTCTGCAACTTCCGTCAATAAACGGAAATATACTCGAGATTTTTCGTGTAGCCCTGTATATGATTTATATAATTTATACACATGAAGAATTACGCAAAGAATTAGTTAAATTTAAAAACGCGTAACACAATTGAAAACGCACTTCCAACAATTACTGTTTATATACAGTACTGTAACCAAATTATTTTGCGTGTAAATGAACGATGAATGCGATACATACCGTATTCTATATTAATATGCTTGTAGTGCAACCTCAGTGACATATATCAATTTCAATATTTTGGAAATAGTTTAACATTATTAAAATACTTTGCAATTGATTTTCCCCCATAGACTGAAATGTAACGGAATTATTTTGCGTGTCCCTGTAAATGAACTGTAAATGCTACACACTTCGTTTTCAATACCAAGCATGCCATAGTAAACCTCAATAACATATATCAATTGCGTGGCAATCCGAATATATTTACGCGAGTTAGAGCACGGTCAGAGAGACAGACAGACAAACCGAATTTATAAACACTTTTCAACTATACTAGAAAGTGTTAAAAACACTGTTTCAAAAGTGCATCTGACGTAGGGAAACTGTGACGGCCACGATGAGGAGCATCTCGTAAACGCTCCAAGAAATGTTTTTAGAGACTCTACTCGCGATGTCAGAAGTGCATAACTGCAGAAGATCAGTAATTTAAAAGTGTTTGTGTGTAACATCCCGTATAGCATGTATGTTCACAGGGACGTAACAGTGACGCCCTTGTGAGTCACGTACGTCACGTCACATATGTGACCGAAATACCACCATTCAGTGAAGTCACACTGTGACTAAAATGTGAATTGCTTAGAAACCTTAAAAAAATTGCAAGAACACTACAAAATATGTTATTCAATGTAAAAAACATGTTTCTGACATTGTTTTTTATTTTTGTGACGTCACTGTGACGTTACTGCAAGTCACAAACGTTACGTCACCTGTGTGGTCAAAAGACCACTATGTTGTGAAGTCACAGTTTGACCAAAATGGGAATTTGAAATATATATATATGAAAAAGAGGAGAAATATATTAATCAGGAATGCCTCAATGCACTTAAAAGGTCTGATTCTGAGTGATTTTTATGACCCCTAAAAAAATAATTTATTTATTAATTTATTTATTTATCGACCTACAGGAAAATACTTCGTAAATATATAAATTTCAATCAATATGAAATTATAAATTATATTACAAACATAATTCTGCATGTACTCCATGAACAATGTGAAAAACAAATAACTTTTTAAAATAAGAACAGCAGTCTATATTATAGAGCGAAATCATATATGAAAGTAACAATGGCGGTATGTTGACGGTAGCAACAAGTGAAGATTATATAACACTTTTACTGTGATTTTTTTTTTTAAACTTCAAAACGTTGCACAATTTCGATTTTTAATCGTCGAAAACCAAAAAAAATATTCTTTCAAATGCAATATGCTTGAAACTGTACTTCAATTTACTATTCTTTATGGTTTTAAAAATAATTTTCAAGCATGTTTTTATTTTTAAATCTCTCTATTGAGGGCATTCCAATCAAAACAGATTAAAACGTTTCCATTTAAATACCAAATGTTACAATAATAAATTTCCCATATTTCAGCGTTTATTTCCAATATTCAACATCGAAATTAAAAACTTCATAAAAAATAGGAATTCATATTTTTAAAAACACAAATTTAATCGACATAAAATCAAACTATTCGCTTAAACCACTAAAACTATTAGAATAAACAACAACAACTACAAAAAATATATATAGAGGTGGCGATATCTTCGACTAATTAAAACCTGACATGCGACTAATACGAAAGTATCACTAATGAATTTTGAAACTTTATTTAAATACATAATTGATATTTTTCATATGAAAATTATTTTTGGTGTTGTTAGTGGACCAAATAAAATAACGTATTAAATGTACAAAAAAATAAATAAATAAATAAATAAATAAATAATATGTATTAAATGTAAAATTAGAATTTTCAATTTAAGAATATGTATATCTATATATATTCTATATTCTATAACTCAGGGAACCTGAGTTGGATCCCCTATTTGCGTCAATTGTAAATTACGGCAGAAAATAATATACAGATGGTGTAATTAAAGATTTGTTTTTGTGAAGGGAGGGTAGGTTGTGATAAACAAACATTTATTATAATAAAAACACTTGTATATTTCCAATAATAATTGTTTTTCTGTTAGTGTTTAAGTAGATTAAGTACATCTGCCAATATATATTTTTGTACTTGTTTCATATTTTTTAAATAAATTTAACACTTTCCGAAGATAAAATGAAATATACGGAGCGTATGCAAAACGCATGACATAAATAATTATTTATCTTTTCCCTTTTCATTTATCAGAAATTTACTTTTTTAAAATATAGCTATTTTACAAGCTGTTTTATTCTATAGGATATTAATAAATAAATAAAAAAAGGTTGAAGAAGAAAAAAATGCCTCCCCCCCCCCTCTCCCGAGATAACCTTTTCTATATTTTATGATCATATTTTGCATTTATTACGCCTGATACAAATGTTACTGTTTTTTTAACGATCTTGCATTATTTCCCATTAAAATATTTATTATATACTCTAAAATTTAAACAATGTTTTATTTGATATGCCATAAATATTATAATATTATTGTTTCAGTTTACAAAAAAGGAACTTTACAAATCATTTAAATTGAAATTATTGGGAAACTAATCGAAAAAAAAATAAGATCAAATGCATAAAAAATACTTCTTCAAATAATAAATTTTAATTGGAGAGAGTCTCAGAAAAATATTCCGTATTTAACTTTCTACTCTAACCTAAACTATATAATAAGAAAAAAAAATCATCTGCCTTGTATTAAAGCAGGCAGATGTTTTAAAGAGTTACAAAAATATCATCTGCCTATCTACGTCAGAATACGAAAATGTTAATAAGTAAAAAATAACAGTGTAGGGATGGAAGTGGGATGTGAAGTGAAGTACTTGGACAATAGACGTGTATAATTGATGTGGAACTAAAATTTAACAAAAACCTGCACAGAATTTCGCATATACATATTTTATAGAAAATTACGTTCGAGAAAGGTACAGTTTTTATTGGCGCGGTGAAATTTGAGTCCGGTCAATGATACTGAACCAGATTTGTACGAATTTTTTTCGCCGAAAGAAGCTTTCGTTATTTGGATTACATCAAAACAGAATATATAAGATGATTACAAAGGAAAATTGGTATGAAGAAATATTATTTTACTTGTTATATTTTTATAAAATTATAACGTTTTAAGTAAATTCCATATGAGTATTTTACAAAAGCTATATATTTCATTAATTTAATTTTTATAAAAATAAAGTTTATTAAATTTAGAATGTTTATTTTTTTTAATAAATAGCAGTATATCAACGATTTTAATCAGATGATTAATGTTACTGTTTCATTTTCTGAATCATTTTATAGTTATAAATTTCAAAATATCTATGCACTATTATTAAACATTTATTATTAACAGGGGCATGTTATTTTTAACTATCATCTAATGTTGTAAAAAATATTAATAATACTAATGAACCAATGTGCGGTTCCATTTTGTGTTGTGGCATGAATTTTTATACTTTATTCACAATAAAATCTGGTAAAATGTTTGATACTATGTTCATCTTTTTAAACTGTTTATTGGGTCATGTAACTACGATTACCTGTATTTCAAAAAGACTTTATACCTAAAATTTATCCCATACTTTACCCTAAAACTTGTACGGTAGATTCTGTCAAATCTACTTGTTCTATTGATGGTGATATCAGAATTACAGAAGGTTATTGTGGTTATTGCCCCGTCACCAAATATCAAACCAGATAGATCCTTCATTGGCGTCATATGATACACATATGTATCACTATCGATGCATCTAAAATCTACAGTAAAACGTTAAAAAATGACTAACATTAGACGCCAAACAGAGTAGGTGCGGTGCTGTTTCATTATAAACAATTAATGATCTGTGTTTTCAAAAAATAATCCCAAGTAAGATATATTACTTATATAAATATATAATTTCATAAAAAAAATTATAAGTTTGGCAATCAATAATTAAAATTATATTTTTAATAACCAAAATATTGTTTTTAAGTATATACATTTTACTGCATTCAAACCCTGTTGCAAAATGAATTAACCCTTTGTATCACCGTGTTGCATATCTGTAAACATACCCAAAATTCATGTTCACAGAATTCTCAACATACGACGATGCTGAATTAATTTTTTCATATAAAAGTCTTATTTATCATTTGAACAGTTTCACCTCGTTATTGTAAAGTAAATTTTGTTGCATTTAAAAGTCCAGAGACGTTCAAAAATAGATTTTTTACAAAGGTAAGCTCGTACACTTTAGAATTTTGTATTAAAAAATGACAATATTTATGAGAAGTAGCTATGTAATTTTCTGTTTATTACAAATATGAAAAAGACTCTTTTAGCGAATAATTTTTATTTTTATGATTTAATTTTTTTAAATTATTTTTTACTTGCTTAAAATGATGTATTCTAACATGTGAGTAAATATTTTTCAAATCGATGTTGTTGAGTCACAAAGGGTTAAAATATAATTATAAAAAATAGTTTATTTTGATCTGTAGGTTAAATTTTTGTTTTTCTCTTTCAAAAATGGCAACTTTAATGAAATATTTTTCCAAAATCTTCCTTAATAAATTAAATGTATCGTTATTTTTTAAAAATATCATCTAAAACCTGGACCCCAGAATATGAATAATATGGGCGAACACATTGTGTTGATATTTTTATTAATTAAATATATAAGATTAGAGATGGGAATGCCCAGAAAAAAAACCGGAAACTTTGGGAAAAAACTGTTTTTTTCCGTTTTTTTCCGAAGGAATTTTTCAATTTTTCCAAATTGGAAAAATTGAAATTTAATTTATAAAATAATATATTCAAAATGTTATTATGGCTGCATTCTGATATTTTTTCTTTATATATTTTCATGTTCAGTGTCTCCCATTAAAATGTTAGCATAGAAAATATGATCTGTAAGCAGTTCAAGAAGAATTTGAGTCCTTTAAAAAATCCTTTATAATTTTTTTACCTTAAAACAAAAGACCCTTCAAAAAATTCATAGTGTTTTTCAATCTCCATTCTAAATCCTCCAGAAATGTGATGATTTTAGAATAACAAAACATGTAACATAACAGTTGAAATCGCCAATGAATCTCTTATCTAGCTGTATATACAGTAGTGGACAAAATTGTGGAAACCTTTTGGGAAAAATGTTTTTTTGAAGTTTGATGGCTCACAACACCCAATATTTCTTAGTTATACCATAAAAGCTTTATACCACTGGAAAGATAATTTAATCAAAAATGTCAGGCAATACAGTTTGTTCAATTCTAATTAATTTATCAAACATTATAGCCAAATAATCAGAAAAAGCAGTAAAATTTGGTTAGGTAGATGATAATGATTTTTCTTTTTCTTGAATGTATTCAATGCATATGAATGTTTGGAGTGTCAGACAGATTCCATTTTATTTTGTAATGTGTCGATCAAAGCTAGGGTAGGATTAAATATACATATATATATATATGCAATATTTTGGTACTTATAGGAGGATTAAAAATGCAATAACGTCTAAAAAATGGAAAAAGCTATTCATTCCAAATCACTTTAATAATCAGGCATGTAAGAGCCATGCGTTTAAAAAATTTGTTCAAAAATGTGTCAGAAAGTTTCGTGATACTGAGAGAGGGGAAATATGGCAAAGTATACACATTTAAAGACTTCAACACTTAACAGCAAAATAGTATAGTTTTAATTATTGTCAATATTTTTCGTGGTTACATAAAACAAATGGAAGTAGAAGTTATTTTTAAAAGTGGTTATTTGCACAATAGAATTTCATATTATTAAAATATTTAATTTTATTATAATTTTTAATGGATTCATCTATTATTTTTATATTAGTATGCGTTTTTTACATTTATAATTGTCTTGATTAACAGCTACATTACCGGTTTCCCAATCAGATGCAAAGTTTTAATTTGAATACGAGTTGCACCAATAAAAATTATTGCCAATCCAATTCTTATCGTCGATCTTATCCGGATTTGGTAAAATCTTGTTATCCGAATCTATACGAAATCATTTATCAGGTTCGGTCGGGTTGTGGGCCTACAGATTTTGTTGCTGTTGTTGTTGTTGGGTTAGGGTAAGAATATGGGTTGAATCGAAATATAATTTCAGTCAACCATCTTTAATGTTCAAGTAGACATTCAACCATGTTCAAGAAGTATATAACCGGATTCGTGCATGACTATAGATCCGAGCCGACATCAGAAATTGTGTCGTAACTCAATTTCTGATAAAATCTGGTTACTCGGTCGTATGCAAGATTCTATTCCGAACAAGACTTACAGTAAAATCATTATACCCGACTCAGGTCCGTTGGGGTTCACGAAAATCAGGTCACCCGACCACTAATCCAAATCTATTCTGTAGCCAAACAAATCCAAAAAGGTCGATCCGAACTTTCTGGATTAGATTCGGCTAAAATCTGGTCCCCCGACCCGGTGCAGTGTCCTCACAAATGTCACAAAGATGTAGCATAAAAAAAGGTCGATCCGAACAATCCAGATAGGATTCGGGTAAAATCTGGTCACCCTATCCGATGCAGATTCGTCACATTTTTCACATTGAAGTCGCACGGTGACTTTACAAAGTAGTCACATTGTAAGGTCACAGAAAGCCTCGAAAACGGTCATAACGACTTCACATTTAGGTCACAGTGACTTCACATCGACGTCACTTGACGTCACGACGATGGTCGACGTGCACAGTGTGACTTCACAGTGACGTCGCCGTGAAGTCACCATGCCTTACGGGATATGATATAAATAAATAATCTGTTACTAAATATCCAAAATTATTGATCCTATTAATATGTAACTTCCAATATGGAAGAAATTTACGAATAGCCTGAATAATAGTACAAATGTGAGTCTACGAACAGCTCATCCGGCTGCGGAAGCAGTGCTGTATTTTCGAGTACATTCTGGGGTCTTTGCACTATATTTACTATTTGTATTATTCTGTCCGTGAAATGTGAAATCGTGTAAATATGCACGAAACAGCTGTGATAAGGAGTGTCCCATGGGAACATGCGTATGCTCGCCATTTGCACGACGTAAAAGTATTAATCCGAGATACATTTCTTAGAATTGAAGTAAATGTGATTAAAGTATAAGAAATGAGCTTTCAGAAAACGTATCATACCTCAAAGTTTTAAGATTTAAAGACCTGTAAATAAAAATGTCTTCTTACCTGGGAATTAGAACGACTATTCCTCAAAGGTGAAATATTTGAATAAAATGCCCAAGGATCAAGGTGATCTCTTTAAATTCAGCCACGTGCATTGCAGATACATCATTAACAATGTAGTAGCGCCATTTTGTGATTAAAAATTAAATTAAGAGTAAAAAATAAGCTTTCCGAAAACGTATCATACCTCAAAGTTTAAAGAATTTAAACACGTGTAAATTAAAATATCTTCTTACCTGGAAATTAAAACGACTACTCCTTCAAAGTGAAATACTTTGAATAAAAAGTCGGAGGATGAAGGTGATCTCTTTCATCATCTTTTTTAATTTCAACAACGTGCACTGCAGATACATGATTAACAATGCAGTAGCACCATTTTGTGATTAAAAATTAAATTAATTCTACTTTTGACTGTCGGGCTACCTTAGTGACACTGGCCACATTTGGCTCACCCTCCTTATATCAAACAAAAAGAAACCGCAGGATTCAATTGATGCGCCAGGAGATATAGAGCTTGATTTAATAAGAAACTGTAAACGTAGAAGTCTTTCTTTCTGAAACTTTAGCTTCTTTTTTACATTTTTGTAGAAGTCATTCCATCTGGCCCATTTTTATATCTAATGACAGATTTAGTGACATCTATAACTTGTCACTATGGATTTCTGTATTTTGTCATATGCAATTTCTATTAACCAAAATCAATATATCTATGCATTTTTCTTGTTTGTTTTCTACAGTTGTGTGTCTCGGTAGTCAATTACTTGTGCACACACCTTACTTTAAATTTTATTTGTAGTTGATTGGGCGTCAAAAATGAAAGTCTTCCTTGCACTTTCCATTATTTTCGTCACCGTAGTACTTAGTGACGCATCTCCCACAGGTAAGAGATAAAGTATATTTATAATAGATAGTCCGTATAACTTTAGTATTTTTTACGATTGTGTATTTTGTTGTATATGTTTTTCTTAAAGTAACTTCATGTGTTTGAATAGCAGTTTCATTATCGTCTGTTGAAACTATGGAAATGTATCAAAATATTTGTATGAACATAATATTTTTCAAGTAAAATCGATAGGAAAATGAATATTTAAAATGTTGATTTACGCTCATAAAATCAGTATTAATTTTTTTTTTTTGTTTTAAATAGTCTCAGTGATTGAATCTTTTGATGTCCAAAATGTTTTATAATTATCTTCTGTAAAATCCTTACATCATTGCCCAGATTGGTCTTAAAAACGAAAAGCGTATTTTAAACATAGTTAAAGTTTTTAGTGTTCATTATTAGAGTTCATTACAGTCCATGTACTCACAATTAAATTATATTACCAAGAGACGAAATTTGTTCCCTTACGATGCAGAATGTTAGTATAGTGGGCACAAAAAATAGGTTTCAATGATTCAAGCTTTAAAATTTCAGGATTTTTTTCATAAATAATTTGTTTAGGAATAATTAAATACATTAAGTTATTGGTCAGAAATGTTCAAATATATATTTTATAGAACCAACCTTTTTAGTGTTAAAACAATTTTTTTAAACAAATGTATTACCTTGTAACAATCAAATCTCATTAGCAAAATATAAATTCCGATCCAATGCATTCAGATGCTGAATTAATAAGTCCTAGACACTTTTAGTAATCTTTTGTTGTTAATAAATCTGTAATATGTATTAAAAATAAATCACTAAAATAATAGAAAGGTTCCAGTATGAAATTTCGTGTTGTTTATATATTCCAGATGTATTTGTAAAAACAAACGTAATGCGAATTACCACTTTATATCGTGGTAATTTACATATTGTAAAAGAAATGTTCCATAATTCAACATTTATATTGTTTAAGTCGGGTCTTTAAGGATATTCTATTGTAGAACAATGGAATATGCTTGCAAGTAAAAAAAAAGCAGCTGGAATTTATTTAAGAAAAAGTATTTAATTTACGCATTCTTAATTTAAAAAAAAATATATAATTAAAAAAATTACAACAACCATTGGGAAAATGTTCCAAAAGCTTAATATTTTTGCAAATTAACTAAAAATATTAATTATTTAAAAATATTCATCGGAACCATCTACAAATAAACGCATTTTCCATTACTTCACTTGAAGAGATCCTGGCATTCTCTGTCCTCGGAAAAATATTCGTTTGAACCATCGCCTCAGTTATTGAAACGCATTTTCCATTACTATACCTTATCCTTAATATATACCTTAAAATTTTGTCGGGTCCTTCTTACAATAACTTTAACTCTTGTTTAGATTGATATCTGAGGCAAAGATATTTTGAGGAAATTAAAGTTGAAGACCACGTTTTTTGCTTTATAAGACAATTTCTCATCCGACGTCAATTTTTGAATTCGTTTTTTTTTTTTCATATCTGATATTTTGCATCTATCCTTTTTGCATGTATCCTTAACATTTTTGTAACGATTTTATGCATTTATATTCCCTATTCAAAGAAAAATTCTTCTAAAGTTACAGAATTTCGTTAAAAATTCTTCTAAAGTTACAGAATTACGTTAAAAACGCTTACAAAATAAAGTGACGACGTCAAGAGGTCCATTCTCTACCAAAAACAACAACCCTTTTCGCAATGGTTAAAAAAACAACAACAAAAACTTAAGAAATTTTACTATTTAAATTTTCGTACTGGTCTCCTTATAATTTTATCAGCTTATAAATCTATAAACATATATTATAAATGTGTAATTACGTTATATGAAAATGTTAGTCCTTATACTACTTAAAATCAACACTATAATCTTAGAATTTATTATATCTCATTTCGTATTACTATTTTTAAAACTAATTTTCTTTCTTTCTTTTTTTAAAAGCATCGGAAGTAGAAGAAGATCATTTAGAGGAGTAAGTATTTCCAATTGGAAACATTTTATTAATAATAAATTGCATTTCTTTTAAAATTACCTATATGTGATTTATATGCGTTACTCCCCCTCACCCCACATTACCGAGAAAAATCTGGACTTGTAAAAAAAATGAATGAAGTGATGTTAAATATTTTTTAAACAACTTCAAAGAAAATAATTTATGCAGTTCGTTTATATTCAATTTATAAATCAAAATTTAATAAATTTACAAATATTATATAATTATCCATTTTTTTTTTATTTCATCATTGATTAAACAATCAATTATTATTTTCCGTTTAGTATTTTGGACAGTTATTATTAATAAAAAATATAAAACCGAAAAAAAACAAAAGAAAGGGGGTGCGGATTGCTGAAAAACAAGATATTTAAAACTTATAAAATTACTACAAATAAAATATATCTCTAAGAAGAAACCATATTGTGACTATGCATGACATGGGCTAAGTAAATGAGCTGTTACTAATATCGTTACTAATAACCAATAAATATCGCTTTCACTATAATTTTTCTCATTTTTAAATGTGTCACGAAATTCAATTTTACATTGTCGAAGACGAAAAAATACGAGGGAAAGTCATTAAGTAAGTTACAAAAGATAATTAAATAATAACTTACATTGATATTCACTTCAAAACTATTTTTATATCTCAACATATTCTCCACCAATATTTCTGTACTTATATCACCGTTTTATCAGTGCCCCAACTACAGCTGCATACAATTCTTTGGGTTGCTGTCTCAGCCACATTAGCACTTCAAGTTGAACAGAGGAGACAAGTCAAAAGTTTGGCTGGCAACTTCTTCAACATACAATATACAGCTTCCACTTTTCCCCAAACGATTTTTATCTGTTTTAGTCCACTAAAAAACCATCATGGAAGCAAGATAATGTTCACAGATGATGAAAAAGTTCAACCTGAAGTCCTAATGCGGCTGAGACAGCAACCCAAAGAATTGTGTGCAGCTGGTGTTAGGGCACTGATAAAACAGTGATATAAGTGCATAAATATTGGTGAAGAATATGTTGAGAAATAAAAATAGTTTTGAAGTGAATATCACCAAGTTATTATTTAATTATCTTTTGTGACTTACTTAATGACTTCCACTCGTATGTTCTTTCAAATGCAATTTATTTGAAAGCTGTATCGCAGTTTAATGTTTTTTTTAGGTTTTTATAAAACAATTTCCCAGCATAATTTTTTTATGTATCTCTATCGCGTGCAGCCCAATTACAAAATATTAACACGTTTCCACTTAAAACAATATAAATAGTTCAGCGTTTGTTTCCAGCTGATATTCCAAAACGAAATTAAATCTTTATCAATAAGTAAATAAGATAATACAAATAAAACACAAATTTAATTGACACGTTTATCGTGCTACATGCTTTAATCGCTGAAATTATCAGAATCAAAGGGGCTGCTATAAGTAGCGAAATCTTTGGCGGTTTCTTCGGCTATAAACCCCTGACGTACCGCTAATACAAAAGGATCGTTTGAATAAATTTCAGAACTTTATTTTAATACTGTATTGTTATTTTTTATATCAAAATGTTTTTTAGTGTTATTAGTGGGCATTCTAAAAAATTATTAATTGTAAAAAATCTATTAGATATATATTTTTTTAAGTGGTGTTTTATATGTTCTTTTACAAGAATCTATTAGAGTTTTCATTGTTTTTTAAATTGTATTTTACATGTTCCTTACACCAGGCAATAAGTTCACAGGAAGCCCGGGTAGTATCCCCTGGTATTTATAATATATATAAGCTAAAATATCTGTATTTTAAAATTATTTCTTTTTCAATTAAAAAAAAATGGTATTCATCTGTATGGTATTCTCAATGGTTTCTGGAACTCGGGAAATCCGGGTCAGATCCCCAATTTGCTTAAATATAAAAAATACATCGAAATATTAAATTTAGAGATATTTTAATATTTCCAGTTTTTCGCAATGACTAAAAATGTTATTTATTTTTATTTATTTTTATTATTATTTTTATTTTTTATTTTTTTTACTTATACATTTAAAATTAAATTGTAAAATAAGTTCAAATAATTTTTATTTCTTTTAAGAAATGGACTGGAAAATACCGCTTTGGGAAAAGAAGCCGAAGAAATTTTCAGGTTGGTTTTATTTTATACATTTCATCACACTGTCTTTAACCAGTACGATAAAAATTTCAACATTGTTATATATTTTAAGCACTAAATACAAATGTGTTTCCTCCTCGGTGGTTCACCGCTTTTTTTCAAACACGGAAACTTTTAAAATTTTAGCGTTTTCTTCTTTTTGCTGCTGAAAATTAACCCTTTGTGTCACCGCGTTGCATATCTGTTACATACCCAAAAGTCAATGCTACTTATACATTGGGCTTTAAAATACGTTTTATTTATAGCTGCTATCACCCAACACAGCAGTTAATATAAATTGTTCAGAAAATACTCAAGAGACGGCGGTACTGGGTTAATTTATCACATCAAATCTTTATCATTTGAGCAGTTTTGCATTGTTATTGCTAATATGAACTTCGTAAATTTTGTAAAATTTAAAAAGGTGGAGACTCTCCTACACCTTTGTCTTTCTCCCTGCGCGGGGACGTCTAAAAATAGTTTTTTTTTTTTTTTTTTTTTTTTTTTTTTTTTTTTTTTACAAAGGAATAATCTACAAGTTTCCATTAGAAAATTGACAATATTTAGGAGAATTTTATAATTTTATAGTCTTAGTCAATAATTTTTCTATTTTTATGGTTCTAAATTTTTTTTATTTACTTTTTTACATGTTTAAAATGAGGTATTCTGACATCTCAGTAAATATTTCTCAAATCAGAGTTTTCTAGTCACAGAGGGTTAATTATTTTGCTCTAATCAACAGAAACTGAAAAAAATGTTGAAATCGTTCTTCTTTATCCAAAGTCATCAATAGTACTGGTCCTGAAGTTCATATTGAAACTTCAAAATAAAAATAGTTTTGTTATATTGAACAGTATCAGTAACCATATATTCAGCTTATTTCGACTGCCTCAGTAGTACACTTGAGTATAATGACATAAACTTGTTCGATTTCACTTTTGAAAAATTCGTGAGCATTTAAATAGGATCTACTATAAATTGAGAAATGGGCAGAAGCAACTATCCTTTTCTTTCCTTAAGTTTAGCAACTAACAAGTACAGTTGTGTAAAAAGTACAGTCCCATACAAACTCCGTCAAAAATCATCATATCATCATCATATAAGCTAAAATATATCTTTTTTTTTTCAATTAAAAAAGATGGTATTCATCTGAATGTTATTCTCAATGTATTCTGTAATTTGAGTAACCCGGTTTGGATCCCCTATTTGCTTTAATATAAAAACTGCATCTAAATATTAAATTTAGAGATATTTGTATATTTTCAGTTTTTTGCAATGACTAAAAATTTTATTGATTTTTTTTTAATTTATACATTTGAAAATAAATTGTAAAATATATTCAAATATTTTTTATTTCTTTTAAGAAATGGACCGGAAAATACCACATTGGGAAAAGGAGCAGAAGAAATTTTCAGGTTAGTTTTATTTGATTACATTGTCTTTACTCAGTACGACAAAAATTTCAGCATCGTGTTATATTTTAAGCACTTGAATGCAATTACAAATGTGTTTCCTCCTCGGTAGTTCATCAGTTTTTAACCCACATGGAAACTTTTAAAATTTTAGTGTTGTCTTCTTTTTGCTTCTGAAAATTAACTATTTTGTTCAACAGAAACAAGAAAATATTTTTAAATAGTTGTTCCTTATTCAAAATCATCAACAGCACTGGTCCTGAAGTTTATATTGAAACTTCAAAATAAAAATGAATTACAAGTGTGTAGTTTGGTTACATTGAACAATATCAGTACCAAATATTCAGCTTATTTAGATTGCCTCAGTAGTTCACATGAATTACTTTGAGTATAATGACATAAACTAGTTCGATTTCAGTCCTGCAAAATGGAACAAATGAAAGGTAACCATTTAAATAGTATTATAAGTTGAAAAAAGGACAAAATCAACTTTCCTTTTCTTTCCTTAATTTTAACAACTAAAACATCCAGTTTCGAAAAAAGTACACCCCCATCCAAATTCCATCAAAAATCATCGTATATCATCATGTGACTAGAAGCTTCGAATTTCTAGATGCAACGGATATGAAAATTCAAATTTAAAGATCATTCTGCCAAGTCGCTTTTGAGTTATTCTTAAAAACTTTCCGCATTGCAATCTGAGTTGCTACGATTAAAAACGAAGTTACATATTACGAGTTCCAAATTTCAGACCTGCTTAATGTCTAAGGTACTTGACCGAAACTTCCCATTTGGTATCGGAAGTTAAAATATACCTAAGAATACAAATATGATGTATAAATTAGATGTGAAAACATTTAAGTTTGATACATTTTCTATATATAGACGACACCATAAGAAAAATATAAGTATAGTATAAATTAGTAAATGCTGTTACTAATCGACTGATATTAGCCACGTATTTATACGATAATTTGCGGCAGAGTAAGTAGCGGGATATATGTTTTTTTTTTCTTTTCTACGACGGTACAATTTTCACTGCATAAGTTGTAAAATCTTATGCAAAATACAGTATATTGCTAAACGAGGTTATTCTAGTTGCCAGGCCCTGTACGACCATATCTGTTGTATATAACTAAGGACGGCTCTGAGCGTCAGAGGTTAAGAATAATAATAAATTTTAATTATTAGATTGCCTTTCTTCTGAATACTCCATAACTTATTGCCGTACTTACATGCATTTTTTTTCTTTTACAAATATTCTTCCATACGTATGTCTGACATTCTTACATACTTTTACACATACTTCATATAGGCTTAGATGCATAATTAAATTCAACAACATTCAATGCGTAAAATAGATATAAAAATTCTTCCAATTGAAATAACAATAATGATGAATGGAATTTTGTTCAATCATGATTCAAATATACTTAACAAATCTGAATTTTTAATTGACTAATACCTATCCATGAATTAGTTCGCGTGAGTTGGAAGTATCAGTGCTAAGGAACAAATTTCACTCCAAGGATGGAAAAGAGGAAAAAAACAGTAAACTATTCTGGTGCTCATTCGTTATCTCGGCATTGTAAGGGAATTGTAAGGGGATTGAAGGGGAATTTAACAAAAACACAAGAAATTTAGCTCCCGAATCGTAGAAAAATTCAAAGAGTTGAACAACGTTATTCTGCCGCTATGAATACGATATATCACAATACCATAGCATTACAACATTTGTACTCTTGTATTAGAGTCTTGTATACAATTTTTAATTACGATCATTTAATTAAATTCTGTGAAGGGTTACCCCGGGTAACTATTTTTTATTTTTTATCTCTATTTTCAAACTATCTTCACGGTTGATTTCTAACAGAAATTTACCACAAATATTATTATTTGGAAATAGATTTAGACAAAATATTAAAAATGTAGCTACCAGTGGCAATCCTGTCCATGTGGAAAAAAGTACTTACTTCAGTATAGGCTAATTGTGAGGCACGCAGTGAAATTTTGTTCTATTCTGTATTCAATATTGTATAAATATTTAAATAGAATATTGCTTTTAAAGCCTGCCCCTTAACGAAGGAGAATTTGATGAAAACATAAGAAATGTACTTTGCATATCTTGGAAACATTTACAGGAAACGGTCGGCATAGAACAGATGCAACAAAATTCAAAATTACAGTTCAAAGCAAAAACACTAATTAATTTAATTTTTATACTGTTAAATTATTAAAAACTGTTTTACATACGGCTGCATTTTATGTATTACCGAGGAAAAATTATTCATTAAGCTTCAAGTACACTGTTAAAAATTTGCAGCAAACTGTCCGGTCATTCGACCGTTTTTTTAGAAAACGGTTACATAACCGTAATTTAACGCTATTCTGACCATATTATTGCCCATATTATGCTCAGAATACTGTTAAATTACGATTATGTAACCGCTTTCTAAAAAAACGGTCGAATGACCGGACAGTTTGCTGCAAATTTTTAACAGTGTAGTTAAAAATGTTTTACAATCTACAAATAAATAAAAATGTGAAAAAGTTGCATACTTCTCTGCATCTGAAGCAGACTATTTTGAACTTAGATAATGCATTCAAGGAATGTTTTTTACGTTGTTAAGAATTGTTTTAAACAACAGTCCAGTTTTATGTATTGACACCCGTAAAAATTGCTAGTTGATGTGCATCCAGATAAATTATATCACATGATTAAAAGATGGTCGACAAGAATACATCAACATTTTATGCAAATATGTTAAAGATCTTAAGGTGGCTTTCTACATTCTACTGCTTGTATCTAAGCCTTTTGGAGTAATTGTTTTTCAATATAAAAAATATACTATTGTACATACTTTTATTTTACAATTAATTGTATTTTAAACTATCTTTTTGAAAAAAAAAAAATGTGTTATGCAAAAAGGCGGCAAAGTTGAGTCAGCAATCCTCACACATAAGTAAAATTCCACGATTTCCAGCAGATCTAGAATGAAACTCCCCCGTAACTGACACTTTAAGGAGTCGTTCTTGTTCAAATAACTATTACAAAAATTTAAATCTATTTTATACTTACGTTTGTTTTTGAAAGGATAGTAAGTAGAGATATATTAAAAAATTATTGTTGGAAAAATTTTGAAAAATTATACATTTTATAATTAAAAATTAATTTTATTCACACATATGGTCAAAAACTCCAGTAACTGACACCATCCCCATTTTGGAACACTAATAACTGGCACAAAGTAAACCAGTGACTGAGATTTATTTTAAAAGATTAAAATGCTTTTAAAAACTTTATTATTTTTTACAAAAACAAAATATATTAATATTTATTATAAAAAGTAGTATTTAGCAAGCTGTACTGCATTATTAGTAATTCAGAGTATATAGTAACAGTATATAGGAGTAATATTTAGTACTGCATTATTAATAATGCAGATATCCAATAACTGACACTTATGAGCCAGTAACGGCCTCACCAGTGGCTGAGAGGTTCTGCTCTCAAAGCTGTTAGACGGGAGGTGCTGAGTTCAAACTCCTGTCGCGTTCGTGGACCTAACCATTCCGAGTTCTTCGTGGTTTTCTTCGAACTTTGCATTAATACGGGTTAGTTGTCCCTTAGAACCAACATAATTTTTTTTCGCCATTTTGTCAAAATGGCGTTTATATTTAAAATGGGCAGCAAAGGTCGATATTATTTTTTTAATCTTTAAGGGGCAGAAAAAATAGATTACATCGAAAAGTACTAAATATCGTCGGTTGTAGCCATAGCCACATGTATAGAGAAGAATTTCAAAGAAATTTTATTTAGATAGTCCAAGTAGTTTTTTTTTTTTTTTTTTTTTTTTTTTTTTCAAACTTCGGGTTAGGAAAAAAAATGTTTCAATAAAAACCTGGTGAAAGTTTTGTGTTTCAGTTCTTTTCTTTTGCTACAAAACATCAAGTTAAATATATATATATATATATATATATATCGTTAATCAGCAATTCCGGGGGCCACAAAAGGCATCTTCCTGTTCCCCAAGAAAACATTCGGCAATTTTAGAAAAAAAATCGATTATTTTTTTTAAATCGAGATTGTGGAAAACCCCCTTCAATTTAAGCTTTTGAGACCTGAAGTTAAAATACCACTACCAATACACATTCTTTGCTTTTGTACAAACTAAATGATATCATAAATGACAGAAATACACAACTTTTATGGATACTTTAAAGGATTGGTAATTTAGATTCACAAATATAGACCTAAAATTACTAGCCCCCTTAAAATATCAAGTTAATTATCAATAACCTAATTCACGCAGTAGCAAATCGAAAGTCTTCAAACAAGTGAATAATCTACAAATCCTTAAATATTTGTATTGTAAAGGGTTTAAGATAAATAATTATGAAAATTTCTTACTTTCTCGGCCATACTGTTTTGGAAGCGACCGAGATGTATTGCCAAATTATCTGAGATGTATGACGTTATAATCATATATGACGTACGTGCCATTTATAAGCTCTATTACCAAGTTATAGTAACATTCTTCATTCTATTAAATCCTATCATAAGTAATTAATTCAAGGATATCGCATGATAGGTAATAATTCTAGGTTGTCATGGTGATTACGTCTTATTTAAGATGAAGTCGTATTATTTCCGTATTACTGAATTTAAAAACCAAATTTGTGTACTAAAATTGTTTAATTGTAGCCATCCTATAATCTACCGACAGTTTTTTGAATAGATGTTTCCGGAGAAATGGATAGTAAATGGAAAAATAGTCTAAATATGGATTTAAAGTTCTGAAATTTTCAAAACTAAGCTTAAGTTTCCCATTGGAAGTTTCAGTAAATGTCGACAAAAGTTAAAAAGTTGTCAACTTAAAATGTACTTATTTTATTACGGAAATGAATCATATCATAACAGACGATATAAATCATTTCACTGAAACTAGTTATAATACGAACGCACCCCATTTGTCACGTTTGACGTACAATTTCTAACTTATTTTTTCACAGCTCAGCCATGGACGGAGGAGAACTTGTTTGCCGTATAATGAGGTATTTTGTTCCTGGATCTTCTCCATGCAAAAACGTACAGAAACGAGACGTCTATAGTCGTCGGCGGGTGAATCGCAGATGCATAGGTCAATCTCGTTATTCTCGTGGTTGTCGTGGAGCTTCTACCAGCCAAAGAGTTCGGAAGCCAATCCAAGCAAGGAAAAATAAACCAAAATATGTATTTCTGATCCGGAGAATATATTTCTGAAATTTGTAACAAAATAACGGAATTTACGAATAAAAATTTTTGAAAGCATACATTCAATTGCAGTTTTTACAAATTTCACCAAACAATACCTTTTCCAAACACGAAATTTTTTTATAAAGAACAAAATAGTATTTACACCTTTATTTTTATCTTGACTAGTGTAAAACACTGCTAGTCATATTTGACATTCTTACGGGTTTTTTTTTAAGTCAAATATTTTGAAAAAGAA
Source organism: Maratus michaelseni (assembly GCA_963931845.1). Classification (NCBI taxonomy): domain Eukaryota; kingdom Metazoa; phylum Arthropoda; class Arachnida; order Araneae; family Salticidae; genus Maratus; species Maratus michaelseni. The sequence goes on along the minus strand of OZ007592.1, from coordinate 34,216,619 downwards.
ATTTTACTTAAGGTTGTTAGTTGGTCAACTTCCGAATTCCCCTCGCTAATGTTAAACCTATGGGCGTAGTATGCATTTGCATATTTAAAATATCTCCTGAGGAAATAAATATTTTTAACTTCTTTATACTGTGTACTGTTCTTTAAAGAGACTCCTTTTTTTTTAATTCCTACTATTAGCTCACACTCTCTATATATTTATATATCTTGTTCAAATTTTCAATCGTTAATAAAATATTTTCTATTCATCCTATCAAGTTCAAATACATTTTTTTAAAACTTGTACTGGATGACAATTGATGTTAATACAGTTTTTTCAAATATTAATTCATTAATTAAATTTAATTAATTAATTTTAATTTTATATTTCATTTCTGTTCAAAAGTATAGACTCACTCCATATTTATAGTCTCACCTTCACACGTAAAAAGATAATGGGGCTGGCTGTTCACGGACGAAGATCAGGCGGCTCGCGGGCGAAGGAGACTATAAATGTAGAGTGAGTCTATACTTTTGAACAGAAATGAAGTATAAAACTAAAATTAAATAATAAAATTTAATTAATTAATTAATATTTAAAAAAAACTGTATTATCGTTAACTGTAACATCGCTATGGCACTTTATTGTGAAGTTTGGTAATTTTTGAAATACAATATTTGAAAAATGGCATAATCATTAGATTTTAAATTTATATCAAGAAAAATACAATTTTTTTTAAACTTTCTAACGCAGTTTGTCTAACAATTTTGTGAGAAATACTTTTCGAGCTATTAATTTTTGGTATTTTAGCTATTTATTTTTTAATTCATTTTTAATACATTTCAAAAATTTCTATTACGTAAGATATTTAGCAGGATATAAATTTAGTAATAAATACCGTCAGTGGCGAAGCGTGTAGATCGCTGGAAAAAAATTTCTATTTGACCTAAGTAGGAATTGACTTAAAAAAAGTTTTTATATTACTTGTTTACTTACCCATCATATGTAGTATAAGGTAAGTCTTGTAACAATTTAAAAATCGAAAAAACAAATTTGACGGTTTTACACGTTTCAGACACTGGAGATTCCGATAAACATATTTTTAGAAAAAAAATTGCCGTTCGTCTGTCTGTGTGTGTGTCTGTCTGTCTGTAAACGCTCTATCTCCCGAACAAATTCAGATAAAGACTGTAAATTTGGTATGTACTTAGTATGTAATAATGAGAAGAAGCTTATTGAATTTCAGTAACCTGGATTATCTGGAACTATTTTTTTCGGGCTCTCGAAATATTCGTTCTGATAAAAGGTATGTATATAAAAATTTTCGAAATTTGTTTTTAAAAAGTGATTATAAAATACAATACAAAACCATAAATTTTGCATAAAGAATGAAGTCCATCGGATAATGAGTTGCCGAGATATTTGTAATCCCATTTCCACACTCTTCGATTTTTCATGACGCGGTATTTCATCCAAATTTCAATTCAAAGATATATTTCATTTGGAAATGAGACGCTTAATTCGACGCAATAATCCGTTAATTAATATGATTAAAATTTTTGGAGTTATAAAGATGTATATTTTACGCAATTCATTAATAGAACATTTAATGTTTATGACACTATCAAGCCAGGATTTTATTCGAATTGCAATGCATTTTATGAATAGTTTACACATGTTTTATTTTCATATTTTATATTATGCATATCCATGATGGGTAAGTATTACGGTGGCCACCAACGACTAGTTTTTTTAGTTATCAATATATTTCCAAAATTTATGTGTTAAAAGCTGACAAACTGTGACTAAGATTTTAACACTGCACGTAAAATTAAGTATATATTTTAGAAATACATTCACAACTAAGAAAAAAGAAACATATTTTAAGAAGAGTACACAGAAAAAATAAATTAAAAATATACATTTCCTGACGAGATATTTTAAATATACGAATGCATTCTGCGCCCATAGGTTTAGCGTGAGCCAGGGGAATTCGGAAGCTGACTGACTAACGATGGCCGAATAATAACTGCCGAATAAATATTTTTGATAACATACATTGAATTACAGTTTGTAAAAATTTTTCCAAAACATAAAATTTTGATAAAGAATGAAAAAAAGTATTTATAATTTTATTTTTTATCGCGACTAGGGTAAAACAAAATCATAGCTCAAAATCTTACGTTTTTTTTTTTAAAGTCAAATATGTTAAACCAGAAATTTTACTTAATAAATGAAATCAATCCAATACCTCATAGAAACAAGATACATTTTACTAAATATATTTTCTGGTTCAATATTACGAAAAATAATTATGAAAACATAAATAGGTTAAATTAAAATACGCCTTCAATGTTGGTCTTATATCGCCTGATTCCACGACCACATTTCATGTTGCTTCAAAGTATGTCGTTTACAATACGCTAATTTGATGTGACCCTGATTATAGGAAATTTACCGCTTTTATTTATGTAGGAGACAAAACACAAATTAGTAAATTCATTCGAATTTTTAACTTTTATTTAATAATTAAATTACTGATAAAATGTGAAAATATTGTATTGTCATAGGAAACACACAAATGTACACAATTTCTAGAACTCTAGCGCTTCTGGAAGTGTGTAAAAAGTGAATTACATAATTCATATTTACATAACGGGAACCAAGTTAAGTTAAAAGCATAATTATATTTATATATTTTTCCCATTTTAGTGTTTAAAATATTTCATTGTTGCAATTTCACAGCCAGTTGACTATTGTAGCGAGAATCGTTTGGCGCATAATTGATTTAATTGTTTGAACTACATTGTTTTCTCAACGTGTAAGCAAAATTTAAATAAATTGGTATTTTTCTTTTTCCGGAGCGCAAATCTCGCGAATATATATATATATATATATATATATATATATATATATATATATATATATATGTATGTGTGTTTGTGTATGTATGTATGTATGTATGTATGTATATATAGCCAATAGCAGCTCTTATTTTTGAACGTGGGGAAACCAGAAAAAGTTATTTCATGTCGAAATAAAATCATTTTGGTTTACAGTATTATTTCTTATTAAAATATTGTGCTTATACATAAAGTATTGGAATATATATATATTTTAAATGGTATTTTGAATGAAAATTATGTATTTTAAAAGGAATGAGGGAAATATTTGTATTTTAGATTAAATAAGGGATATGCGATATCTATATCGATATCACTAATCAAATAATGTCAATCGATTATTAATAACAATTACTATTTAATGCTGTACATAAATTTTGCTTAGGGGTGTCGTATACACACAGAAATTGCAAGGTATTTGTAAATTTTTAATCCTAACACTTAATTCTGTCAGTATAATTGGATTCTTCGGCATTTTTTCCGATGAAAAATGGGAAATTATTCGGTCCAGTAGATTAGGAATTACGAGGATTTAAAATTTGGAACTACTGATAAATTTCTTATTTAATCGACACAAAAAAGTTTTTTAAAAATAACTCAAAACTACTCGTCATAATGAGCTCTAATTTTATATTAGTATATGTTAGGCATCTAGATATGGACTTCTGTTAAAAATTTCATTCGTAAAACTTGTTCATATTTTATTTTTTTTCAAAAAAATAATTTTAATAAATATTTATTTTTTAAGCATTATTTAGTAGACGTTATTACTTATTTGGTTGACACCAGGCACATTTGCGGCAGAAGTATTAGGGTATAGTACGGGTATATATAGTATATATATATATATATATATATATATATATATATATATATATATATATATACTAATAAACACCAATGGAAAATCAGTTGCAGAACCATTATCACAAAAGCCAACCAAAAACTTTAAACCACATAAATTCAATACTAGAAAAACAAAACTAAACAAACTACATTTACACAGAACCAGAAATCGCAACTAACTACTTAAACTCAAAATAAAAGAACACAACAAATTACAGCAAAAATTAAAAAAGCCAATAAACAACAAAGAAAAGCTAAAAAAACCTGTGTCAGGTGGCATGGCTTGAGACATGCACTGCTGGGTTAAACTAGTTTTACGCATGCAACACTCCCCCATACCTGACAAGTACAGACTGAAAATGAATGAAACAGACATAACAAAAGGAAGCAAACTAAAGCCAGACTACACCAACAAATTCTCGATTTACACCACAGTAAACAACCCACTACACCGACAAACTATAACTAGACTACATCATCAATTTCTCAACTTACATCATGGCAAACATCCCACTACACCGAAATACTAAAGCACGACTACTCCATCAAGTTCTCAACTTACATCACATCCAACAACCCACTACACCGACAAACTATAACCAAACTACACCAACAAGTTCTCAACTTACTGCACGGCAAACATCCCACTACACCGACAAACTATAGCTAGACTACACCATCAAGTTCTCAACTTACATCACAGCAACCATCTCACTACACCGACAAACCATAGCCAGACTACACCAACAAGTTTTCAACTTACATCACGGTAAACAACCCTCTACACCGACAAACTAAAACCAGACTACACTATCAAATTCTCAACTTATATACTATATATATATATACACTATATATATATATATATATATATACTATATATATATAGTATATATATATATATATAGTGTATATATAGTGTATATATATATATATATATATATATATATATATACCGGATGGTGCAAAATTTTAATTAGATTAACAATTGAAAACTATAGTTAAATGTGTAAGTATGACTAAAGATTAATGATTGAACTTCGTTTCAATTCCACTCATAGACTAATGATTAATAATTAATTTAATTTCAATCCCTCTCTCCAGTTAACAATTAAATCAATAATTCTCAATCTAATTAGTTAATCTAATTAATGATTAATGATTGAAAACGTCATGTTTTTTTCCGGCTTTGGCCCTTTAATTTATCTTATTTTTTTCTCACGTTTCTTCTGGTTTTATCCCCGGGGTTTGCAGCTAAAATCCTGTATCTGGTCGGGTACCCCAATTTTACCTAACCCAAAACGCGGATTGGCTTGGTAAGTGTTCATATAATATTTCGGGTTTGGTTCGTTTTCGCGTTAGGTTTAGACTCTTTGAGGTCGAGCTTGAGTTGACCGATTTTTCAATAGAAAGTCCTGAATATTTATCAAATGAAACAAACTATATTTGAATATAATGAGTGTATATAGGCTCATTTTTATACAAAAATGATAGAATTAATATTAGAGGTTTAATTATAAACTACTTTTCAATAATGGTTTTCAAATATAGATTAATATTCTTTATCTTCGAGCTTGGGTTGTGTTCGGGTGTGATACTTCCTGTTCAGGTCTTGTTTCAAGTTGATTTTAAGCAGAAATTTTGGTTTCAGGTACGATACATTCCTGACAGTGGGCTACTTTTTTTAAAAAATTCAGATTGTTTGATTGGCACCATTTTTTTAAATGGTATAACTCGCCTTGTTTTTGCCTTATTTCATCTATGATTAAGTAAGCCGAATTTTACTTTCTTAAAAAACTGGTGGTAATCAAGAAAACTGAATTTTAAAAAGGGCAGCCCACTGGTAACAGTAGCACGCGTTGAGCTCAATGGAACAAGTGCGTAATTAATGAATGAGCTCAGAGTTACTGGGGTCGTCTGATGTATTAAAAATCCCTAGTCCTGATTGAGTTCGCTGATTGGTGTGCTTAACTTAATCAAAATAAGTTTTAAATTTTCCGGTGTAATCTGCTGTGCTACCCCTTTTCAGACAGTTTTGAAGAAAAGAGGGAATGGTGTTGGGGGTTTGGTACATTTAAATTGGAATGTATTGAATAAAAAAATTCATTGTTTAATCTTTAATTTGGCAACAACTGCATCTCGAAACTTGATGGCATGAAAGTACTGCCAAAATGACGAATTTGCTCCTCGTTCTGCTCATATCATTAGTCAAATGAAATCGCAAGGTAAAGTTTCATGCAGTAACTCAAAAACTATGATAAAATAGTTAAATTAACGCATTGGCGCTCCATTCTACTGATATCGTACCAAGATATAAGTAGGCAGATTGAAAAAATTGTATTGTGCAAATCAAGATATATGATATGTTAAAGAATCTTGTTGTAAATCGATAACATGATAGTCCCTTCAAAATCATCAATTGGAGCTTCGTTCTGCTCAGATCGTACCAAAATACCAATTCACCTATTCAGAAGATTTTAGGGATAGTTCTAGACCTCCAAACGAAACGAAATTCCAATAGTATCTGTAGTTAAACTAAAAATGGCATGTTATACTCTGAAAATTGAAAAAAAAAACAGAGGTATATGAGACCGCTATTAGCAGTTAAGGGTTAAATACGAAGGAATCAGACAAAATTATTCATTCTGCTATAAAACAAAGATCATTTTTGAAAAAATGGGTCAAAGTGCTTGTTTCGAACAGATTTCGAAAGTATAGAAGCCACGAAAGGATCTCATTAATTGTTAAAATTAGTAAAAGACGCTTATCAAACATGTATTTACTTTTACAAATTAAAAACATCTGAAATTAATTGGTTTTTGAGTATGTTTCAAAGATTCGCTTTAGGGAGAAGGGGTAAAGAAGGAGAGCAACGCTGATGATTTATTCCTACAGTCTGGAGTAATGCTAACATCGAACTGTTACATTTTGCTTATACAGTATTCTTTCTTTTTCAGTTTGACTCAACTTATTAATGATATAAACGTAATTTAGTATGTTTACTTGAACGCCATTTGTAGCAACAAATCAGTAATCTGATTCAGAATCTTTTTTTTTTAATTCTTTGAAATGTTTAAATATTGTTTACAAATATGTAAATGTTCAGCGTAAAATTTTATTGAAATGTTATGATTAAAATCTAGAGAAATGCTTAAGTGATACTAAAAGAAAACAACAAAAGGCTTATAAAAACCTTTTTAATGATCCAACATATGTTTCAACGCTCACTACAGCGTCATTTTCAAGAAAATATATTGATAAACAAAGTATTCTTGCAAATTTTGAAAAATAACCTTGAAAACACGAATCAAGAGATCCAAATATGTAAAAAAAGAGAAAAGCAGGTGCTTGAAGTAGCCAACTGTAATCGTGAAAATTATATTTCGTTATTGCTTTTTAAAACGGAAAAGTACCTCGTGCCAAAGTTTAGGCAATTGCACCTGCTTTTCTCTTTTTTTACATATTTGGATCTCGTGATTCGTGTTTTCAAGCTTATTTTTCAAAATTTGCAAGAATACTTTGTTTATCATTATATTTTCTTGAAAATAATGCCATAGTGATCGTTGAAACGTATGTTGGATCATTAAAAAGGTTTTTATAAGCCTTTTGCTATTTTCTTTTAGTATCACTTAAGCATTTCTCTAGATTTTAATTATATTTAGTGATTTTATTTTGTGGTTATGTTATGATTATATTAACGATATTAGTTGGTGTATGAGTAAGTGTGAAAGATTTATTTTGGTGAAAGGGAAAGAAATAAAGAGCAACGTTAATGATTTATTTTTATAATTTTATGATGCATAGCCAACATTGAACTGTTATATGTTTATATGTTTCTTATACCACATTCTTTCTTTTTCAGCTTTTTGCAACATTTTTTGTGATATGAATATAATTCAATTTTATTTCCACAATTACTTTATTGAAATTTAGTTTTTTGATTATATTGTTCTCATTTATATATAATAATTAAAAAAGAAAATTATATCAGTTTTATAAAAAGGGCTCAACTATCCCTTCTAACCTAAATGATTTACACATTTTGACCTGGGTGTATCTGGATAATTTTATGTGACCCTTTATAATTTTAAGTAAGGAAAATCGCATAGTGACCCTTAATAACAGCCTCATAGCACTAAAAGCGAATTTAAGGGAGTTAAATGGCGCCATATTTAATTTTCGTCTATGTAATTTGATTAATAATAAAAGTAATCACGACTGAATTAGTTCAGATTGAATTAATCAGGAAAAATTTGTAAGGATAATTACTTTTTTAAATGTCAATCATGATTACATTCATCATTATTAAATTTCGTATGATTGAAAGTTTAATCGACTAATCAATTAACTAAAAAGGTAATCGATTAATGCCAACCCTGGATATATATATATATGTATATATAATTTGTTTTTTCTTGACACCGACGTAGAAATTTTGGGATAAAAACGCACCACTGTATGTTAATCGAATTGTCACAGAAAGATGTGAGAGACACCATTCAATTGGAAATTGTGTCTACTTTCCTGTTATTAGTGCAATTTAAAATAAAGGTTTACACATTGAAAATTCTACCAACTCAGATATATCAAATAGTACCATAAGGTTTTAAAAACATTTTTTAAGCTCCTTGAATGAAAGCAGCCCAGAAAAAAGAATAGTTTATATACTTTTTCTAAAATATGCATAGAGTTACAAGATGTCAAAGTTTCAAGATGCTAATGTTAAATGCATGTGACAAAGATCAATTTATATCTCATCACAAAATAGTCCTATTATTTTTTTAACGAAATACAGTGAAAAAAATCTAAACATATTTCAGGCATTTTTTCGATTCAAAAACATATTTTAAGTAATGAAAATTGTTAATCAATTTGCATTTAAGTATATTGCTAATTACGACATACTTAAACTTTAATATCTTTATATCATTACAATAAAGATAAAATACTTAGTGATACAAAGAGGAAACAGAAAAGTTTTATAAAAACTTTTAATGATCGACATATGTTTCAGCGCTCATATACGGCGCCATTTTCAAGACATAGAACGATAAACAAAAACATTTTATTGAAATAAACTTGATATGATTTAATATGATTTGATATGACTTAATATGATTTAAACAAATTATTGAAAATGAACTTGAAAATATGAATCACGAGATCATAGTATAATAGTAAATATAGTCAACTGTAAACGTGAAAATTAATATTTCCTTATTGCTTTTTTAAAACTGAAAAGTAGATCATGCCAAATTTTAGGTAATTCAAATGTGGCGGATTCATTGCAAATGTTCACGTTACGCATATACATTTCTATTGATTCACGGATAATAGATGGGAAATAAAGCCTTGATAGATTAATTATTTTACTATTTTTAAAATGAATTTTTCCCGACCTCTATTTGCTGCAAAATCAGTGTCTGAATAGCAACAAAGTTTTAAGTCATTAATTCTGGATAATTCTAACTTAAAATGCTTAATATATTGCAAATAGCCAAGTAATCTGAGTAAAATGTGCCAATGTTTCATACCTGGTTTGAATTGGAACTGTGATGGAAGATTTACAGTATACAGGGTGTTTTTTAACTGACGCTATTCAAAGTAGTGACGCTATTCCGGTAGCTCGTTCTATTAACTGGATTGACACAAAATTTTATAAATGTACTAAGAAAACCACGGGAAGAAAGATACCAACAAAACAAATTAGTTCCAATCACCGCCGATAGAGGGAAATTTGGCGCTGTACATTGAGATAAAACATCAGAAACAGACAAAATTAATAATTTGGATAAAATGCCATGTTTTATTCATCATATACACTTTTCCGACGAGGAATTCGACCACATTCAATGTGACCACCGTTCTCTTGCACCACACCTTGCATTCTTTGTACAACATTTTCGAACGGTCGAGCGTAACATGTCACATGGATTAGCTGTTACTGCATGTATTGGGTTGTCTTTTAAGATACTCAGATTTGTTACTCCCTTAAGATAGACTTTCGATTTCAAATAACCCCAGAGCCAAAAATCGCATGGAGTTAAATCCGGAGACCGGGGGGCCGGGGCCAGACATATTGAAAACGACTGATAACTCTTTGGTCAGTGAAGTGATGGCGCAACAGCTGCTGTATTTTTACACCAATATGTGGTGGTGCACCATCCTGCATAAAAATTATCTGATCCAGACATTGTCTCTGTTGAAGTTGTGGAATGGCAAAACTAGTCAGCATATTACGATATCTTTCTGCGTTAATAGTACACGACACTGGTCTTGTCGCAGCAATGTTCTTAAAAAAGAATAGTCCAAGGATGAATTCAACTGTAAAGCCACACCAAACAGTGAGCTTTGGTGAATGTAACGGAGTTTCTAGAACTGTACGAGGTTGTTCAGTGGCCCAAATTCTACAGTTATGAGTATTAATATACCATTCAGATGAAAATGGGCCTCATCTCCCCATAAAATTCTCCACGGGAAATATCATCGATTTCCGTTCTTGCAAGAAATGTCAGAGCAAATGTCAGTCGTTTATCGTAATCATTGGGTTGAAGTTGTTGCAAGCAGCTGATCTTGTATGGATAATAGTGGAGAATTCGCCGCAAGACTTTTCATACTTTCGAAACATTTAAATCCAGTTCTCGCGCAACACTCCGTGCGCTGCTACTACAAACAGCAGAGGTACTCTGTGACCTATCGTTGATCGCAGTTGCAACATCCCTTATCATTTTTTTTCTGACACCGGTTTACGTCCTCTGCGTGACCGAACTGCTAGCGAGCCAGTTTCTTCGAATTTCAGAATCATTGCTTTCAATGCATTAACGGATAAAGGTCCTTTGCGCAGTTTATGGCGTGTTCTAAATAAACGAAGCCGCTTGCGCATTGCACTGGTTAAAGGAATAGAACTTCACAAGTAACGCGCGCTGCGGTAACGTGAGATTCATTTTCAACCTGAGCTGAAATTGTTTCTCGGAGTTTTTCGCATGCATTTATAGCTTAAACTATTGGCGCTACTGTCGCTTGCGAAAGCAAAAATTTGCATTTTCATATTCTGCCCGTATTTTATACTACTTCTCAGTTGCATAAATTACCACAGCACCACATTTCCCCCTATCGGCGGTGATTGGAACTATTTTTTGTTGTTGGAATCTTTTTTCCCATGGTTTTCTTAGTCCATTTATAAAATGTTGTGTCAATCCAGTTATTAGAATGAGCTACCGGTGGCTTTGAATAACTCCAGTTAAAAAAAAAAACACCCTGTACATTATATCTGGCCTAGTTCTACCAGCAATAAAACGTAAGTAACCTATCAAGTTTCTGTAGGGATACCCAGATGTCTCATTCATATCATTCTGACTAGTTGAAACGCCCATTTTTGACAAAACTAGGTATTGGTACAGAAGTTAAAGGGAAATTATACTTTGGTTCTATGTAGTATTGCCAGTGCTGTAGTTCTGTCATATTTTAAAAAAGGAATAAGGAAATATTAATTTTCACGTTTACCGTTGACTATTTCAAGCACCTGCTTTTGTACATATATGATTTTGTGATTTATGTTTTTAACTTTATTTTCAAAAATTTGCGAGAATATTTTTGTTTATCGTTTTATATCTTGCAAATGGCGCCGTACATGAGCGCGGAAACATATGTCGGTCAATAAAAGATTTTTATAAGCTTTTTGTGTTTCCTTTTTGTATCACTTATGCATTTTATCTTTATTTTAATTATAATTAGTCATCTTATTATGTCTTTATACCATATTAGAAATTTACGAAGATTTTTCTGTTAACTAAATAAGCAATTTCGGCACTTTTTTTTGTAAGGTCTTCATTTCCGATGGTTTTTTGTAATATTTATGTAAGGGTCTTTTGCTATAGGCAATGGTGACGTCATCTTCACCTTAAGCATGCATTTTTTAAATTTTGGTATAACAATGGATCCTGAAGACGCCATCTTTGAGATAATGTTTAATCGATAAGGGGATGGGAGACGGGGCAGATAGAAAGGCAGAGCTATCTTCAAAAAGAGATAAGAGAAGTCCATCTATCTAGAAATTTCTCAAAAACTATATTATAATTAAATAATTAATAAAAAAGAAAGCTAACACACACACCCTACCTGCTACTGACTAAATATATATATATATATATATATATGTAACGTGCAGGGATGGAGAAAGTCGGTGTGCAGATGCTCTCTATTCAATAGTCGTTATATATATATATATATATATATATAACATTAAAAAAGACCTCAAAGACCATCCATAATAAAAATATATGAATTATAAAATATCCAGCCCCCCCCCCCCCCATATATTACGTGTACCTATATATCTTAAAATATCTTAGTTCCGCAGTATACAATAGCCATTACATCAATGTAATCTGTCAAAATAACTTTCAATTATTCAATGAATAAGAAAATGTCACCCATTCAATAATCAAAATTGACATATTTTATGCATAGGTATACCATTTCAATATCAATTCTAACTGTCACATTATTCAATTCACATATCAGAAATAAATACCATGTAAACACATGTTACCTCACTACATACTATATATACCAAGCTCAATCTCATTTCATCATGTTCACATAAACAGAGCAGATCACTGGTAAGCATATTTTCATTCCTTCATGCCGGTACCTCTTCCCAGGCTCCACGAGACACGAGCAAAATTTATGCTTTAGATAACAGAATTATCGTATTTGCCTTATTTAATAATATCAAGCTAGACGATCACCCACTCGTAAAAACCTTATTTAAAAAAAGAAGCATTTTCATTTCAGATTTCCCACCAGAAAACGAACCAACATGGGGATACTCTAACTTGCGTTACCACAGCATTATAGAAATTCCAAAAGATTCTATATTTGATAACGACCGCAAAAAAACTACATTAAAAAACATTGCACTTTCTTCAAAAGCCAGAACGCAATAGCACCAATCCATTTCTTGGCGTACATACAGTCCCTGGCCAAATTATTAGACGCAGTTGTTTTTATTATAATTTGTTAAATATCTGGAAAGATACATGAGGAATTATCTTGAAACTTTAGGAGTGTAAACAACATGATCAACGTCATATATTTCCGAGAAGATTTTTTCTTGAAAACCCATAACGGGCCGTCAACAAATTGAAGAAAAACGAATACGTTTTTGATAACCATGTAAAAACCAATATCACAAAAGCGTTAAAACGGTATCACACGCTTAGGAGGCTTATTGTAATAATTTGGGTTCATTTTTATGAAGATAGCATGTATACTCGAAGAGAAATTCAGGTTTTTTTTAAAAACAGTCCCAAATTTTACTAAGTTTTTTACTTATAATTTGCAGAGTTTTTAATATAAAAACAAGTTATTTTCAGAAAATATGACAATCAAAATTATACACAATACCCTGCAATCAGAATTAAAAAATAATAAAAATTGCATGAAAAATGAGCAGGTTTACTGAATATTTTTTCACTGCGCATGCGCGAATTCAATCAAAATATACTGTGCATAATATATTAGCTAAATATATAGACCAACTTTTATGAAAGTCTCAAAAACATAGCTTGAAAATTTTGATAGTGATCGTCGATAGAATAAGCTCGAAATTGGCTGTTTCCAAAAGGAAGCAAAAAGATGAGGGGTTGTATCCAAATATACTAGCTTTTGAAAGTTGACATAATAAGAATGAAGCGTCTCTCATTCTATATTTGATACAACCCCTCATATTTTTGCTTCCTTTTGGAAACAGCGAATAGCGAGCTTATTATATCGACGATCACTATCAGAATTTTCAAGCTATGTTTTTGAGACTTTCATAAAAGTTTGTCTATATATTTAGCTAATATATTATGCACAGTATATTTTGATTGAATACGCGCATGCGCAGTGAAAAAATATTTAGTAAACCTGCTCATTTTTCATGCAATTATTATTATTTTTTAATTCTGATTACAGGGTATTGTGTATAATTTTGTTTGTCATATTTTCGGAAAATAACTTGTTTTTATATTAAAAACTCTGCAAATTATAAGCAAAAAACTTCGTAAAATTTGGGACCGTTTTTATAAAAACCTGAATTTCTCTTCAAGTATACATGCTATCTTCATAAAAATGAACCCAAATTATTACAATAAGCCTCCTAAGCGTGTGATATCGTTTCAACGCTTTTGTGATATTAGTTTTTACAGGGTTATCCAAAAGATATTCGTTTTTCTTCAATTTGTTGACGGCCCCTTATGGGGTTTCAAGAAAAAATCTTCTCGGAAATATATGACGTTTATCATGTTGTTTACACTCCTAAAGTTTCAAGATAATTCCTCCTGTATCTTTCCAGATATTTAACAAATTATAATAAAAACAACTGCGTCTAATAATTTGGCCAGGGACTGTGCAAATCCCACCCCGACATAAAATATTCAAAAACGCTAATATAAATTCACTTTTAGATTATCTTTTATCGGAAGTAACCCCAGAACTAATACAGTCATTAAAAGAAAAAGAAAATCCAAATTTACTCAAAAAACGTCAATTATTAATGATATATCAGAAATCATGAAATGGAATAAAAAAAACAAATCCCAAAGCGAATCTGAATTAATTAATTTATTTTACCAAAACCAACAGTTCCGTAACTTTAAAAAAGCATTGCAATTAGAAATGCAAGCATCTTTAGAAACACCCATTCTAAAGCTATCAAAAGACTTTAACGATCACCAAACATTTGTTTGATTCCAACAGAAAGTGTGTCTCATTAATCAAAAAATGGTGTAAATTCCAAAACGTAAAAATTAGAATTTTTCTACTAGATATTTTAAACGTAATGGACCATATGCAAAAGAAAATACCTTTTATCTATGAGGAAACCGAACAGCGGAAAAACATATATACAGATCAATTCAAAAAGCCGCACCTTTTTACAGAGACGTTAGCCAACACTGTTAAAAGTTTGCAGGAAACTGTCCAGTCATTCGACCGTTTTTAAAGATAACGGTTACTTAGTCATATTATTAAGCGTATCTGACCATAATTTTGACAATATTATGGTCAGAATAAAGTTAAATTACTGTTATGTAACCGTTTTCTACAAAAACGTTTGAATGACTGGACAGTTTGCTGCAAATTTTTAACAGTGAAGGCACGGCAACTTACGCATTCACATGGCAAGATTGCGTAAACAAACGGATAGTAATAATAAACGAACCATACTTCGAACCAACCATGGTAGAACAGTTAAAAGTTATTCTGGAGGGTACTGGCACGTTCGTACATAAAAAAATGTCGAGTACGGAATTTCCAATAAATATTTAAATATGTTCAGTAAATACTTCTTCAATTAAATGGTAACATAATTGAACGGGTGTGTAGAAACAGGATAACATCCCAAAAATATGAAAAATGAACTGATGTAGTTTAATTAGTAATAACTAATAAATTAATCAGCGCTTTTCTTTGAAATTTAAAGGATGAACTCTCATCGAATAGACCGACAATTGAATAATGATGAACATTTTTTTTAAATTTGAAGGATTTTTTTTACATAAATGCTTTTTATGTTTCCTCGCATTTACATCAGCTGGAATGTTATCCTTTTTCCACTCACCCGTTCAATTTTGACTAACTGTTTTTCCATTTAAACGTTAACATAATTTTTAGCAATTATACTTTACCATACAAATAATTCGACATACAGTAAAACTTCTGAATAACGGACACCTCGGTACCGGGTAATTTGCCCAATATTTGGCGGATAACGATATTCAGAGGTATAAGCATATATATATATATATATATATATATATATATATATAGGATCGAAAGGGTGTCCGCTAAGCAGTGGTGTTCGCTATTTTGGAGTGCCCGTTATAGAAATTTTACTGTAATATAAGCAATTTGCTTTATGTGTGTTTTAAATCTTTGCCTATATGAATGTCAGTATGTAATTAATAACCAAATACAGATTTTACATCGATTCCGCTATGTTGATGATATATACTTGTTCTTAATACAGACTTTAATTTAATTAAAATTATAATTAATCCTGATTTTTTTTATGTTAAGTAAAACAAAAATGATAACTAAAGAATTTTTTTAGATATTAATATTTAGATCAACAGCTGTATTACTACTGAACTACACGACAAATTAGTTTTTTTTAACTTGGGGGAGGGGTGGATGTCAAGTGATGGTAATTTTTCTTTTGCTTGATATGATAGCCTTGCTATCTTTCCAAACATTTAAGAGTTATGATTTTTTTTACATTTTTCAGATAGCATTGGTCTTCAATGCGAAGCCCTCGATGTTTGCGGTTTTACTATTTTTGTCATCAACCCTCACTGACGAGCCTTGCTAATATATTTTCTTTTATTAACCCATTTTTAATGTTTGTTACTGTCATAATTTAAACTTTTATTAGTTTTGATTTGTATGGTTTTGTTTATGTCATCGCTATCAATTTTGCGTACCATTACGTACCATTACGTAGCATTTTTGACATGTAATAGACTGCATACTCCTTAGCGACTGTTCTTTTGCAGCTTTTATTGCATGTGTTTTGTTTTTATATAACTTAGTTATGCATTTCTCTCTCTCTATGTATATATATATATATATATATATATATATTCATATACATGTGTGTGTGTGTGTGTGTGTGTGTGTGTGCATGTGCTTGTTTGTGTGCATGTAAATATATACCAATCAATTGTAATATGAAGAGAATATTACTTTGTTTGAGAAAGTCACTCTGTTTGATTTTTAGATTGTTAACGAATATTTTAGCAACCATATACACAAGCAAACGTAGCCTTCTTTTGGTTTCTCTGTTGTTGCATATTATTAATAATACGACCACATTCCGTTTGCATCATTATCAAACATTACATTTTATCAAAATATTAATGTTTTGGAAAATTTAAAACAAAAAATTAAAAAAAAATCATTTACATGCATACTTTCTAAAATCCTTCTTTAATAATTCAACTTGTTTGTTACAGCCTTTAAATTTCCGTATAATTAAAATTTAGTACATTTTTATATCTCGATTTTTTGAATTCATAGCTTTTCCGTTGAACAAGACGGAAGTTCATCCGCTGTTTGTCTTTCTAGTTTTCCTGAAGCAATGTGGCCAATGTCCATAATGACCTCTTCCGCAACTTTTTCTTTCTTCTTCTGCAGTGACGTCACTTTCCTTTAGATTTTCATAGGCTTCTTCATTTTGCGACAGACTTGAAAAAAAGTTTATTAAATTAATATCAGAATGGAAGGTGATACAAAAGTTTACCTACTAATTTTTAAATGCATTATGAATGCCCTATACAGGACTTATTAAATTGTGTGCACTCTTAAATCAAATCGTCAAAAAAAAAGTACACGTAGCAAGTAACACCCTTGTGATTGGAAGATACTTTTTATGTTATTTGAGGACATTTCTCTGTTTTGTCTGTAGAATTTCAGGAAATTTTGAAATTCTTAAAATTTTCGTGTTTGGAGGAAAAAAGAACACTTAAAAATTCTGATTCTTTTACGAAAAAGTAACAGTCAACAAAGTTGCCGGAATACGTGATTTCATGCAAATACAGCTTTAGATTGGAGGATTTCAGGTAAATTTTACGTTAGATTGGTGAAATTTCTGTAATTTGGAGAGAAATAGGCAAATCAAAGCAGAAAATGTTGGGTTTTAACAAAAAACAAAGCGGAGGGGCTCAAAAAAAACTTCTACTCACCTTTTTAGGTAGATTTCGTAAGAAATACTACCTTTTACATTCTCCCCTAAGTTGGAATTTAAAAAAAAATTTTGCAGATCTACGCCGATCATGACTCCCAGAACCGAAAACCACCCACAGTTCAAAACTTTATATATCTATATTATATATCTATCTATGTCACTTTTTTATGGACACGATAACTGCAATAATTCTACACAAATCTCTTCCAAACTAATACATAAAATCAAGGGGCATAAAATCTCGGTCAAGTTCGTTTATGGGCAAAATCGAACCAGGGGGAGGGGGAAATGGTGGGGCTTTTTGTGAAAACAGAAAACCCCCCATAATTTCTTAATTATGATACGTATCGAATCCGTTTAAAGTTATTATTACTTCTAGAAAAAGGGCCAAAAATTTATATATGACAGATTTTTGATATAATTAAAAATGGCTCCAAGGGGGGGAAGGGGGGTTTTAGAAGAAAAAATTCATAACTCCGTCAATTCCCAAGATATCAAATCCGCTTAAATTTATTGTAAATCTCCTTAAAATTATATACAACTTTTATATTGGCAAGTTGTTTATAGGACCAACTCTTATGACAAAAAAAATTAAAAACAAAAAAAAGGTTTGTCATCGGATGCTTCATTTTCATAATTTGATTGTCAATGAAGTGTAAGGTGGAGATGAAAGAAATTTCATAAAATTCTGATTTTTTTTTAGTCAAAATAAGAGAAAGGGATTTTTTTTTGTGACTTGGTTAAATCGAAACTCGGTTAAGCGGGACTCGGATAATCGCGACTCTACTGTATCTCTTTACATTAAAAAAAATATATATCTATTTTAACAATATAATAAATTATAACACCTTGTAAAAATATATTTCTTTTAAATCGTAAAAGGTGTAAATTAACAACATAATACAAATTAAAATAACTTTTATTATGTTTGTTAGGTTTTATTTAGGTTTTTATAGGTTTTATTTAGGTTTTTATAGGTTTGACATGTTTCGGCTCACTCCCTACCATTTTCAAAAACAAATGAGAATATTCCATAATTGAACGGTCTTTGAAGTTATTATTTAAAATGCTATAATTTATTTTTCAGATATGTTTTTTAAATTACATAATTATATAAAACTTTACACTCTTCAATATTATACAATCTTTAAAAAAAAATTTCAAATACAGTCTTAAACGTTTCAATATCTGCTTAATAGCCAAACCACCTCAGAAATTAAAGAATATCATTTGCAGTAAAATTGACCCAATTAATTTTGAGAATTATTCAGGAGTATATGAAATACCTTTTATTAAAGAAGACGGATCTAAAAATTAATATATTGGCATGACCAGCAGGAAGTTTAATTACAGAAAAAAGGAGCATATACTTGATATTAAGTATAATAGAAAAGCGACAGCCCTGGCAAGATTATATCAAGAAGAAACCATCCAAATAAATTTCAATGAAAGTAAACTAATTTTCCCTCCATCTATACTATCCATCCATCATAAGAGAAACCTTAGAGATACTAACACGCAAAAATACAATATGTAACGATGCAGCATCTTTTAACTTACCGAATTGTAGCTCGAGTGACTCCATGGTTACAGATATGAAAATAAACAACCAAGTAAAAATAAAAGATAAATAACGTGCGTAATTTTTAAAAAGTACATGGAAATTAAATGATAGCATTTTAAATAATAACGTCAAAGACCGTGCAATTATGGAATATTCTCTTTTGTTTTTGAAAATGACTCGTGGTGAACCGAAACATGTCAAACAAACTAATAAAAGATATTTTACTGTGTATTTATTATGTTGTTAATTTACACTTTTTAGCATTTAAAAGAAATATACCATTTTTATTTTAATTTTCCTTTGAAATGTATATTTGTATGTGCAAAGCTTTTCCAACGCAAATTCATTAAAACGTTAAAAATTAAAAATTATTAATTTTAGCCATATTTTAAAATAGATCCTGTAAAAGCATGAATATCATAAAAGTATATAAAATAATTTACATAGAATTTAAAATCTGTTCTTTTGTCGTAAATGTCTAAAAGTAATATACAGGGTGATTATAAAAAAACTATCCCGATATATGAGTCCCTAACTGTCATATCGTTCACAGAAACTGAATGAAATTTTGGTTCAAAGTATTTTGAAGTATGCGCTCAAGAATCATGTGAAAAACAACAGTTAAATTCTAACATTTGCGGTTACAGTGACAAAATTTCGAAAATTTCAAATGGCAACACCTATTTTTTTTATTGGAATGTGATCTTCATAGTGAAAAACCATCAAAAGCGTTGGAACGGTACCAGTATCACGAAAATTACCAGTGCTAGACAGACTAAGAAGAATAGTGAAAACAACCAATAAGGACAGAGACGCAACAGAAAACAAAACATTTTATTGTTCAGTGGTATCCACCATCTGCCGCATGTAAAGTGTCGTCGAGTGTGAAATGGAAAATGTATGAAACACAATAAAATGTTTTGTTTTCTGTTGCGGTCTCTGTCCTTATTGGTTGTTTTCACTATTCTTCTTAGTCTGTCTAGCGCCGGCAATTTTCGTGATACAGGTACCGTTCCAACGCTTATTATGGTTTTTCACTATGAAGATCATATTCCAATAAAAAAAAATAGGTGTTGCCATTTGAAATTTTCGAAAGTTTGTCACTGTAACCGTAGCTGTTAGAATTTAACTGTTGTTTTTCACATAATTCTTGAGCGCATACTTCAAAATACTTTAAACCAAAATTTCATTCAGTTTCTGTGAACGATATAAACAGTTAGGGGCTCATATATCGGGATAGTTTTTTTATAATCACCCTGTATATATATATATACATATATATATATATATATATATGCAATTTAAGACAAAATAAGCATTATGAAATAATTTTATGAAACGTTGGTGTAATAACAATATTCTAAAAAACTTTTAAAAATGATTAACATAGTAACTAAGAACATTAAAAACAACAATTCAGGAAAAATAGCTACTATCTCTGCGGAAGGTTGCAGAGCAGGAATAGTATAACAAATAAGTTAACCGAAACCAAACCCAGCAATTTCTGTTTCTAAAATTTTCATATTTGAGTTCAGTGCGGTAATCACTATGTTAAGTGGATCTTTTCTAACACTTGATGCCCCGACGATATTTTAAAGATACATTAATACAACTTGTAAAATTCTTTTAACACAAAGATTGTGAGAAATGCAATTTAGGATGATTTATCGATACTTCTCTTTATCACGTTCCAAAAGCATTCGAAAGAATTCACTTTATAATGTTCGAAAATGCATTGTAAAAAGCGAAAATATGTTTAAAACTTTTTAAGTTAAAACTGTTCCGATTTCTTGAACTTAACATGCAGTGGAAATTTTCCGTTATGAAAAACGTCTACATTTGTATGTTTGTACATTTTTCTAATTACATAAAATACTATAAAGAGCTTTTGAGATAAATGACTCAACGAAAACTGTAAATATTCCACAAAATCACTGTAAATATCGATTTAATTTATTGATTTTAATAGACGAAATCTTTCTGAAATGTATTTAATGATTGCTCATATTTTCTAGCATATATATTAAAAAAATTAGGGAAAAAGTTTTAGAAAGTGATTTTTTTCATTAACTCATAACTTTAGAAATAAAGTGTCGGAGAGATGGAACTCAATCGGAATAATTGAGTAAAAAAAAACTTCATAGATATTCTGAAACTTGTTTATTTGCACTGATAAATTGACATGAAGGAAATTCGACATGATCTGAGATTTTGGAGTTGTGTGTTGGGTGACCGTATTTTAAAATGTAGTGGTGCGTTTCTTTTTTTCAAAGCTTTAATAACGTTAAAGTTTATAACTTTTTAAGCTTTATATTTTTCGTTCCACTAATTTATCACTTTCTTAACCACTTAACTGTTTTGCCCGAACACACTTCGGACAAGAAGAGTTTGCTTGTTTCGTTACTAAAAGCTTTTGGAAACCACTAATATTTAATTGCAATCTTCCATTTATTAAATGACAGATATTTTTTGATTACAAAGACAAATATTTTAGTACAGAAAAAGTGGGTGCAATGTCTCTGTTTTTAGTTTCATAAAAACCACAGCAGTTAAGGTGTTAAAATGCAATAATTATTTTAAATTCAAAAGTGGGACAACTGCGTGAACTGCACAAATCAAAATTGAAAATGGGCATGAATTTTGAGGGCTTTTTTGTTATCTTAATTGCCTGTCTGTTTTAGTACACTATTAAAAGTGTGTTTTGTGTACAGAAAAAAACACTGTGCATACACAACAAATGTAGAACACGGGACAGAAAAATAATCTTAAAGAAAAATACTTACTCTGCAAGATTTTCCTCTTCCGGTTCTGCAGCAATCAGTGCTACAGTAACGAAGAAAACGCATGTGGCAAGAAACACTTTCATGTTTGCAAGACGGATCAACTGCAATGAAAGTTTATAACTAATTAGCTCTATTTACGTAAATCTCCTTCAATCTTTAAATGCAATTTTTTATCTATCTCATTTTAATTTGCACATAATCAACAATATTGTGTCTTATTTCTATAGATCGTCGTTTGAATAAAATTAATGTAAATAGAGACTTTCATTTTTCAAAAAACAAAAAATTTACAAAATGCACTTGCGGTAATTCGTGATACTGTTTTCTTCCCAATTGGGTATGCTGCCGCTAATCTTTAAATCCAAGGTTAGGTTGCAATGAGAGTAAAAATGTCACATTTAGGTTACATGCCAGTACACGTAGAAACAGAATATTTTTTTTTAAATATTTTTTAATACACATGTGCAAATTCTAAACTTAAGTCATAATTTAAAAATAAATCTTTCTAACTCTCTTACTACCTTGTTGTAGATTATTTAAATCTACTCTCACCATTGTATTCCATTTTTAGGTATGTTCGTAATTATATAAATACGTAGCCCTTATAGTCGTCGTCTGGTCCGCCCGCAAGAACTACCCAACCGAATGGTTTGAAATTTAATATATTTAATGGTTGCAGAATTTTACCAAGTCATTTAAATTTTTTGAAAATCGAATCAAAAATTAAAAGTTATTAATAAAAGTTTTCTTTATTCTATTAAATACTTAATCTATATAATAAAAAGGCAAGTCATGTGACTGATGAAAACAAATACGGGCTAAACACTTCTTTTTTCATATGGCAAGCGGCCATTTTTATTCAAAATTATTTTTTCGAATAAAATTGCATAAAAGTTACATTTTTAGAAAGATCGTTCAAAAACATTGTTTGCTTGAGAGATGAGTTATATTTAAAAAATGTATAGATTCTGAGATTCGTAATTATATAAATACGTAGCACCTATTGTCATCGTCTGGTCCGTCCGTCCGTCTGTCTGTCTGTCCGTCCGTCCGTCTGTCTGTTTGTCCGCCCACATATAACAACGCAAAAACTACCTACCCAACCGAATGGTTTGACATTTAAACTGTATTATATTCGCAGAATTTTGACATTTCAAATTTTATGGAAATCGAATCAGAACTTTAGAAAATATTAATAAAAACATTTATTAAGAAATTTGAATAATAAAGAAAAGAATCGGTGCTTTCTTGTTATAGGAGCTACCGAGGTTTAATCGTCAAGCGACCGAGATACTTATTTTATTATAGAAACTAGCAAAACCCGCGGCTTTGCTCGCGTAATTTTTGAAAAATTCCAAGTGGTATTCGTTGGCCTATTTTCCTAAGAGAAAATTTTACTGCCACAGATAACTTAGAAATTACACATTACGTCACACTAATATCGAAAAAAATCGAAATTTTAGAACGTTTTTCGCTTTTGCACCCCCCTCCCCTGTGTTAGTGTCACCGATATAAAATATAGCCTATGTTACAGCAGGGACTGTTGCCATCAATTTGCCACCAACACTTTTGAATATGGTTCTGTAGTACCCGAGATTCCATAGAAATTGTAATTTAGAATGTTTTTAGACCGCTTTTCGCTCATCTCACTCTTTTTAAGTTTCGATTTTTTTCAGAATTTGTTCTTAGAGAGCATTTACTTTTTATAAATAATTACCATGCCAAATTTCAAGTTTCTAGCTCCTTCAGTATAAAAAAAATCGAAACTTTAGAACGTTTTTCGCTCCAGCACCAACCTTTTTGTAGTAGCACTGACATAAAATATAGCCTATATTACAGCGGGAACTGTTACCATCAATTTGCCACCATCACTTTTGAAAATAGTTCTGTAGTTCCAGAGATTCCATAGAAATTGTAAATTAGAATGTTTTTAGAACGCTTTTCGCTCATCTCACTCTTTTAAATTTCGAATTTTTTTTTAATTTGTTCTTAGAGAGCATTTACATCTTATAAGTAACTACCATGTTTAATTTCATGTTTCTAACACCTTCAGTATAAACAAAATCGAAATTTTAGAACGTTTTTCGCTCTTTCACCTCCCTGTATTATTGGCACCGACATAAAATATAGCCTATGTTGCAGCAGGGACTGTTACTATCAATTTGCCACCATCACTTTTGAAAATGGTTCTGTAGTTCCAGAGATTCCATAGAAATTGTAATTTAGAATGTTTTTAGAACGCTTTTCGCTCATCTCACCGTTTAAATTTCCAATTTTTTTTTAAATTTAATCTTAGAGAGCAGTTACATATTATAAGTAACTACCATGCCAAATTACATGTTTCTAGCTTCTTCAGTATAAGAAAAATTGAAATTTTTGGAACGTTTTTAGCTCTTGCACCCCTCTCCCCTGTGGTTGTGGCGCCGATATAAAACATAGCCTATGTTACAGCAGGGAATATTACCATCAATTGACCACAATCAATTTTGAAAATGGTTGAGTAGTTCCAGAGAATCCATGGAAATTGTAATTTATAATGTTTTTAGAACGCTTTTCGCTCATCTCACCCTTTTAAATTTCGAATTTTTGTAGAATTTGTTTAAGAGAGCATTTACATCTTATAAGTAACTACCGTGTCAAATTTGACGTTTCTAACACCTTCAGTATAAACAAAATCGAAATTTTAGAATGTTTTTCGCTCCTGCATCCCTCTGGGGATAGTGGCACCGACTTAAATTTAGCCTATGTTGGAGCAGGGACTGTCACCATCAATTTGCCACCATCACTTTTGAAAACAGTTCTGTAGTTCCAAAGATTCCATAGAAATTGTAATTTAGAATGTTTTTAGAACGTTTTTCGCTCATCTTACCCTTTTTAATTTCGAATTTTTTTAGAATTTGTTCTTAGATAGCATTTACATCTTATAAGTATCTACCATGCCTAATTTCATGTTTCTAGCTCCTTCAGTATAAAAAAAATCGAAATTTTAGAACGTTTTTCACTCTTGCACCCCTCCCCGCTGTGGTAGTGACACCGATATAAAACATAGCCTATGTTACAGCAGGGACTGTTACCATCAATTTGCCACCATCACTTTTGAAAAAGGTTCTGTAGTTCCATAGATTCCATAGAAATTGTAATTTCGAATGTTTTTAGAACGCTTTTTACTCTTCTCACCCTTTTAAATTTCGAATTTTTTTAGAATTTGTTCTTAGAGAGCATTTACATCTTATAAGTAACTATCATGCTAAATTTCATTTTTCTAGTTGCTTCTGTATAAAAAAATCGAAATTTTAGAACGTTTTTCGCTCCTGAACCCCCCTGGGGGTAGTGGCACCGACATAAAATATAGCCTATGTTGGAGCAGGGATTGTCACCATCAATATGCCAACATCACTTTTAAAATTGCTTCAGTAGTTCCAGAGATTACCCCCTACAAAAAAACAAACAAACAAACAAACAATCTTTACTTCTTTATAATATTAGTATAGACTAGCAAGCTACGCCCGCTACGCTGGTCAATTTCTCTTAACGAACTTTTAATCAAACAAAATATTGACATTTCATAATTCACTCTTATATTTTAACAGAATAATAAGGCTACTATAATTTGTGACTCGTGCCAATATACACGTCAGGACACGTCGCCCTTATCATTATCTTTTTACGCATGACGATTTCGCTATGGTACTCCATTGTGAAATTAAGTAATTTTTGAAATTCAATATTTGAAAAACGGCATAATCATTAGATTTCAAATTTATATCAAGAAAAATACAATTTTTAACTTTCAAACGCAGTTTGTCTAACAATTTTCTGACAAATACTTTTTGAGCTATTATTTTTTTCAGTAACTTCAAAGGTTTCATTTTCCGAGATTAATCTGTGATAACGATTAGCGAAAAACCCAGTCTTCAGCGTCGCATAGCTTTTTATTAAAGAGGCTGTTGGAGCAGGGATTGTCACCATCAATTTGCCACCATAACTTTTGAAATCGGTTCTTCTGTAGTTCCAGAGATTCCATAGAAATTGCAATATAGAACGATTTTAGAACGCTTTTCGCTCATTTCACGCTTTTAAATTTCGATTTATTATTATTATTATTCTTAGAGAGCATTTACATCTTATAAGTAACTACAATGCCAAATTTCAAACTTCTAGCTCCTTCAGTATAAAATAGACGCAACTTTCGCAAATTTTTCGCTCCTGCACCCCATTGGTGTTAGTGGCACCGACATAAAATATAACCTATGTTGGAAAAGGGGTTGTCACCTTCAATTTGCCACCATCACTTTTGAAATCGGTTCTATAGTTCCAGAGATTTCACAGAAATTGTAATTTAGAATGTTTTTAGAACGTTTTTCGCTCATTTCACCTTTTTAAATTTCATTTCTTTAACTTATTCTTAGAGAGCATTTACATCTTATAAGTAGCTACAATGCCAAATTTCAATTTTTCTAGCTCCTTCCGTACACAAACTAGTCGTTGGGGGCCACCGTAATACTTACCCATCATGGATATGCATAATGTAAAATATTAAAATAAAAATGTGTAAACTACTTATAAAATGCATTGCAATTCAAATAAAATCGGGGCTTGATGACGTCACAAACTTTAAAGGCTCGATTACTGAATTGCTTGAAAGAGGTTTTTACTTATAACTCCAAAAATAATAATCCTATTAACTAGCGGTTTATTGCATCTGATTAAGCGTCAAATTTCCAATTAAAATATATCTTTGAAGTGAAATTTGGATGAAATACAGGGTCATGAAAAATCGAAGAGTGTGGAAAATAGGATTCCAAATATCTCGGCAACTAATTATCCGATCGACTTCATGCTTTATTCAAAATTTATGTTTTGTTATTGTCTTTTATATTCATTTCTTAAAATAAACAATTTCGAAAATTTTTATATACCTTTCATCAGAACGAATATTTCGAGAGTCCGAAAAAAATTGTTCCGGTTAATCGAGGTTATTGAAATGAAATAGGCTTCTTCCCATTATTACATACTAAGTACATACCAAATTGCAAGTCTCTATCTCAATTTTTTCGGGAGATAGAGCGTTTACAGACACACAGACACACACACAGACACACAGACGGACGGCAAATTTTTTTTTCTAAAAATATGTTTTTCGGAATCTCCAGTGTCTGAAACGTGTAAATCCGTCAAAAAAAATTTTTCGATTTTCAAAACGATTACAAGACTTACCCTATACTACGTATGATGGGTAAGTAAAAATCGTAGTTTTAGAACGTTTTTCGCTCCTGCACCCCCCTGGGGTTAGTGGCACCGACATAAAATATAGCCTATGTTGGAGCATGGGTTGTCACCCTCAATTTGCCATCATCACTTTTGAAATCGGTTCTGTAGTTCCAGAGATTCCATAGAAATTGTAATTTAGAATGTTTTTAGAACGCTTTTCGCTTATTTCACCCTTTTTTAAATTTCGATTTTTTTTTAATCTGTTCCTAGTTCTGTAGTTCCAGAGATTACCCCCTAAAAACAAACAAACAAACAAACAAACGAACAATCTTTACTCCTTTATAATATTAGTATAGATTAATCTGCATACGATATAATTCATTTCACAGAATTAAAAATCATCAAGATATGAATATTTATATAACTAGATATAGTACGAATTTGATTTACAATTTCCAACTTGTTAAACTTGCTTTTGTCTTTCTGTTATTTTATATAGCTACATTGTTGTTGCTGTCGTTAATGAAAAAAAATTACCGGGGTATGTATAATTTGTAAGAATGGAAAAATATGAATCAAATATTCAAAGTAAAGGATGTGGAAGTTGAATTTTCTTAATAGATTGTGCAATTATTTAAGAATTGAAAAAATATCTATTTCACAACTATGTAAATACAAGTAAATTAAACTTTAAACATTAAAAAGTATAATTTCAGATATATGAAAACTATTTAGCCTATATCTCCTGAAATTATAATCCTAATGTACTAATTTTATTTTGGTTATAATACTAAAAAACCCAAACGTAGATACGTTGAATTTGTAATTTTTACAATTTTATAATATGTATTATGAATAATTGCAACCTGAAATTTTTTTATGGAATTATATTTATTATGACCTCTTTTTGCGCATTTAAAATAAAAAAAATTTCTTCCTAGTAGTCTTCAAATTATTCTTAAAAAAGGCAAGATGTGCAGTAAATCATAATTTGAAAAAAAAAAAAAATATTTTACTCATTTTATTGTTGATTAGAATAAGATTTTTTTTTTTTACTTTTTCTTCGTCATCTTTTAAAGTTTTTATTAAAATTACATAAATCGTATTTACATCAGATACAATTTTACGTCAGTAATGTAAAGTGGTTTCGCTTTTAGTTTTAACATAAGAAAGCTCTTTTTTTAAAAATGAACAGTCCTATCATAGAAAAAATCTTATTCATTATTTTTGTTACCTTTAATTGAATTTCTAGCTTCTTCTCCAGTCTAATAAAATTGTTTTTTTCCGGTACATATATTTGAAGTAACATTTCTTATAAATTTCTGAAAAAAGTTTTAAAAATATGACCATTAGCAACCAAGTTAAGCTTTATAGTTAGACTGAAAAGTAATTTGTCTGGGTTTTTTCTACATCGTTTCCTTATACTGCTTCATACTATATTTTTTTATTCTAAATTTTGTATTCAACGATATTCTTCACATATAAATTTAGAAATGAGCGAGTTTAAATAAATTCAAAATCTGAGAAAGAGCATTATAAAAACATATATCAAATTCCAGTCACATTCACATATTCGAAAACTATTTTAATCACAGATAAATATATATATTTATAAATTGGAAAATTCAACTTTCTAAACATTATAAAATGAATATTGAAAAGGATTTTACCGTATATAACAATAGCCGAAACATATTAAGTAAATAAAATATCATATATAGAAGTGACTTAGTCATTTTATAGCATTTCAACAATCGAATACAGAAATTCAATTTGGATACACCCCTAAAATATGCTCATTTTAAAATAATTATTTTTTCTAAGACTAATCGTAGGAATTTCATGAAATTTTGTATCTAGGCATCGTTTGAACTGAAGATTTAAAATATCTTGTCAAAATTAAGTCTTACCATGGAAAAAAAAGGGTTTGTTTTGATGTGTAGATGCCCCCCCCCCCCCCTCTAAGAAAATTTTATGTACACCAGACGGCCCGTGCGAAGATTTCGCACTGAAATCTAATATTTTTTAGGTACTTCTCTATTAACCCGTCGACCGCTTTTCATAACAAAAAACTACCGCCAAACTGTAAGATTAAACGCCAAACAATTGTGTCCTTAACAATAACAATTGTGTCCTTAAATTCTTATATTTTAAAATTTAGGGAAAATGCTTAAGTGATACTAAAATAAAACAACAAAAGGCTTATAAAGACCTTTTTAATGAATCAACATACGTTTCAACGCTCTTTGCGGCGTCATTTTCAAGAAAATATATTGATAAATAAAATATTCTTGCAAAATTTGAAAAATAACATTGAAAACATGAATCACGAGATCCAAATATGTAAAACTGATAAGCTTATATTTTATTTATTTTTTGATATTCCAATGGCAACGTTCTCCCGTTTATTTGGCGATAGTTTTTTGTTATGAAAAGTGGTCGACGGGATAATAGAGAAGTATAATTTTTTATCAATATGTAATATTTATTAGATGCAGGTTTAAACTTCTAAAGAAAAAGCAAGGATTAAAATATCTGCAAACAACATTTAGTTGTTAGTCAAGCCAAAATATCATCTAATTTATTCCATCAAAGTTAGACTAAAAACTGATCCAAGATTGCTAAAGGCACGCGCGAGAAAAAAAAAATTAACAATCGTATTTTGACTGCATTAGAGGATGACGTCATCCGCTTCGGGAAAACCATGGGACTTAGAAATATAAATCTAAACATTTCAATTTCAATTTTGCTTTTTAATCATAAGTATAAAATAAACCCGTGCGGTGTTTTTTATAATAATTGCTATGAGCATCCTATAATGTGGTATTTTATTTTTTTGGCAACAATAATTTCATGAAAACCTTTCATTTCTTTCATGAAAACAATGCCGATTTAATTTTTTAATTTCAGCAAATTTTAATCAAAAACATGTTTTAACGAATTGTTAAGCGGGCTATGTCAGAAGCCTGTTCTAAAACCTTTCATATGGTATCTCATTCGTTGTTCTGCGTTTCATATTTTCTGAGTAAAAGGGATGTTGACAGGAGAAATAATATATAAGGATCATATAAAAGTAGACATTATTTCCAATAGTTTGGTACCAGTATCTTCTACAATAATTTGTTGCAGATTTAGTAGGAAGTGTTCAGTTTTTTTTCCCACGACTGTAAAATGTTTTTATGACCCTAAAGCCAAACAAAAATTTAAATTTCGTAACTTTTACAAAAATTAGTATTTTGAAGAAATTTTCTTTTAAAATCATATAAAATATTACTTGAAACAGTTTTAATACAGGAAGTATACCCTTCTAAAACAATTGGTTTAGGGATTAGAAGTATTGGGCAGCGATAAGATGGGGATACCTTGATTAGTTCGGACCTCTTAGCTTAGCTCTTTGCCACTTTGGTCTTGACAGTACGTTCTTTTGCTTTCTTTTGCTGATTAAACATTTTAGTTTAATGTTTACAACTTTTATATGCACAAAAGAAGGTGATTTTCAATACTTGAAACAACTGCATGCTTGGTTTTGTTAATGTTAATTGTTTCTTTTATTACGTTGTTTATTCACATTTCTAATACTCTGGCACAGACTTTCTTATCTCGCAATTTGAATTAAAACAAATCATTATAGATTAACTAATCATTATTTTTTTCTTTCGTTTTAATTTTAATGGACATGGATTTTATTTTTTTAAAATTTGATAGCTAATTATTCCGAGATGATAAGTAGATAGAACAATTTGAATTGATTTAAATTCTATTAAAATTCCTAAAGATACAACTAAATGTAAATATATTGCTTGAAGGTGCGTAAAAACATACATAAAACATTCAAAAGTACATTAAAGTTCTTTTAAAAAATTCTCGGTCAGCATCAGTGAAAGCCAATAGTTAAGTTGAGTTGTTACCTCTTCGCGTTTTCTAGCTTGCCCAGAGCAAACCATTTTACTTCAAGGGTGTGGAATATAAGGTGGGATGGGAAAGGTCATTCAACATTTCAAAAATAAGTACACGTTAATGAATCATGTATTAATTCATTCCAGACTGCGTGGATGTCATATGATAATACATTGTTACAAACTATTTCTTTTTTACATATTATTTCCAGAGACTCTCTTATGATAGCTTCCTGATGATTACTTGTGCGGAATATAATTTTGGATCCATTGAAATCTACTTTTATAGGTTCAGTTTGTGCTAATCAACGCAGTATGGGGTCTATTTAATCCCAGATCTGCTTCATGTTCTTTTATTCTGTCCCGAAATTTCTTCTGTGTCATACCTACGTACATAAAATCTTTGTTATCTTTCTTGAATGGTATAATATATACCCTTGATCTATTGATGACCTGGATTAAAAGAATGAAGGGCATTTCATACACGGAGCATTTCTGGCAGCTAAATCCACACATAATTTTCCGCAATGACGTGAATACAACTCGTAGATATTGTAAGAAAAGACTAGGAAAGAAAACAAATAATTGGATGGCCGTACTGCACATGCCTTTTAGGTGTCATAGTTGCGATTTTACAAACCATCATGCGTAGAACGATTGGAGGCGATGTTGAATAGTGATTGGTCGACTGCCTGAGACGATGTAGGAGGAGCTTAATGCGCTTGAAGAGGGTATTTTTCATTTCGTTGAAGATTCATAAGATCGTCTGAGCTTGCATATTCATGTTTGCTTTATTTTTAATGATGCTTAGGACATATTAAACTTGTCTAACAAAATAATATTAACATAATCCAATTAAAAGAAAACAATCCATATGTACAAGTATAATTTGAAACAGCAAATCAAATACTTCTAGCTCTTGTATTTTCAGAGCTCATTACCTAATTCAACTTCTGTTTTTTTTTTTTTTTTTTTTTTTTTTTTTTAAAGAAAAATAAAACTGATATTTTAATTGTAAAGGTTAATGAAAACTAATTTAAATTTGTAGTAGCTTGTGTACATTTTTTAAGTGAAAAAACTATACGTCCAGCTTAATTTATTGATACATAACAAACCTTACATAAAGTAAAACATATTTCATTTATAAATTGTTATATTCTTTATAATCCATAACTTCCAATTTTCAAATAAAGATTACATGTTTACATTTTTTTATAGTTTTTATTTTAAATTTTATTTATAGTAAATACTCACTACAATTAGATACAATTAAACAAAGAACAACATATTAAACATTATTTCACAAGAATAAATTGAAAGCACAGCAAATAAATGTTAGCTTTTCTGAATGTATATTATTTTTTTTTTAATCATCATAATTGAATTAATAAACGAAAATAAAATGACTAGGTCCATTAAAAACTTTTTCAACTGTGTTATTTCATAAAATCAACATATACTTAAGCAATGCATTTTTCAGATTTTTATATAGTTTGTTATTTCATAAAATCAATATAAACTTAAGAAATGCAGATTTCAAATTTATATATATAGTTTTAAATTTTTTACTGAACTTAAAGGTTTATTAAACAATTTCTTTCATATCTTTAAGTCAAGACAGCGTAAAATACAAAATTTGCCACACAAATTCATTTAATTTTGGAAATATACTTTATTATTTTTTTCTTTTTACAATTAAAAACTTGCAAACATTGCATGTTTGCAAAATTTGTCAGAAGTTAACTGAAAAAAAAAATCTCATTCAGTAATTAAATAATTTAAAAAGCTATACAAATTACACTCGAACGCCTAAAATCCATGCAACGTCTAAGCCGTTTAAAATACACATACACATGTTTATTTATTTTTTTATTTAAATAATTTAAACTGGTTTATTACGAAACATAAACCCTTCAATATTTAATAATAGTACTCAGAAAATGTGTAGTGGCGCCATCTGTTCGTAAAATGAAGCATTAAAACAAAAATATAAAATAAATCTAAGATATAAGATTTTAGTTTCGGAGCGATTTTTTAAAAATCCAGAATAAGTAAAGGTTTCTAAGCATAGCTCTTAAAATCATTAATATTTGGTTAAAACCAATTTTTAAAGCGATTTGAACATCTTAATAAAATGATACCTAACCCTTTTTTTTAAATAACAACCTTTAAGATATGATAGATCTACCAAACAAATACAACATTAAGAATAAATATGAATTCTGAAATTAAATTGCATTAAAATACTTTTTATTAAAAATGAGAGCTATAATAATGAATTTGATAGATTTTATGCAGTTATGTTCAAGTAAAACCTAACCCCCCCCCCCTCCCCCAATATAGTTTTAAACCCTGGGGTTGCTGAAGACCCAAATTACTGAATTAATGCATAATGAGTAATAATCTTGAAATTTTAGACCAGCACAGTTATTGAACTAAACAGGAATTAATTATAACATAAAAAAGGACATGCTGTGATTTTAAAATAAGAAATTAATCATTCAACATTTCCCCCCCCCCCCACAAAATTAAAATAATGATAACTATATTTATTATTACAAGTGTTAGATAGATTTCTCTCCTTCATTTTCACTATATTTAAATAATATTTATTTATATTAATTATATGTTTAAATAATAATACTTATTAATATTAATTGTAAGTATTTAAATAAAAATATTAATTAATATTAATTATATTTATTTAAATATAAATAATAATTAAAAATTTAAATAATAAAATAATAGACAAAAAAATAAATATGGTAATCTTCCACAACTTTATCACTGCAGATCAACCAGTAATTTGCAAAAAGAATTTTAGTAAATTAATAGAGATTTTTAAGAATAATGCTTAATTTTAAAAGATGAAAACTTTAATTAATTAATTCTGCTAATTTGATAATCATCTGTTACTAAAGTTCTAACACAAAATATATTTTTAATGAAAGTTTGGGAGTTTTTGCATTTTAATAAATGTTCGTATAGTTATTAAAAAATAGCTTATATGAATTAAAATTAAATTTAATTCTTGAAATTTATCTGATATTAAATTTTATTGTATGTGATAAAAATTTAATTTTTATGTACCTTAATTATAATTTATAATTTAATATTGTTTAACTTAATTCTAATTAAAATTTAATTATCAAATTGAGAATAAAATATTGCAGAGCAATTGATAAAGATTAACTGATCTTTATATCAATGCTTAAGAAGCATTGTTAATAAATATTCTTTATTAACTAATTCAATAAAAATCAAAGCAAAACTGTAAAAATGCAAAAAAAAAAAATCGGCAAGGACACAACTTGATGCATCAAAATTACGAGCCTGATGCTTTAACCACTATACTAGATCGGACACAGACATTTGTTAACTTTTAACATACTTGTTTATTTAATATGCTTTAACTCCTCCCCTCAATATCAACGTAACCATCTTTCAGCCAATCACCATTCGACACCGCCTCCAATCGCTCTACGCGTGATGTTTTGTAAAATCGCGTCATAGTTTGTGTGTTGTCATCAAATATGTTATGTTAGTTTACGTTATCGATGAATAATTTAAAATAAAGTTTTAAGTAAGAGAAAACTAAAAATTATAAAAAAAAATCATTTTATGTTATTTTAATAAGCTGGCGATATATACTTGAATGAATAGGTGAACTAATATTCAAGAAATAATAAAATCAGAATTCCTACAGACATTTTTCTGAATTTCTGGAATTTTCTGCTTATAAAATTGCATAGTGCGCATTATACGTAATATATATATTTTTTTAGTTGCTCCTTATTAAAGACAGCTTGAACTCAACAGTATACATGAGTAAATATAGAAATTTTAATCCTTGTTAAAAGTGTGGTAACGGGTAATCTAAAATTTTGCTTAGTTGAATAATTTATCTCGGCATATGAACGGTCTCGACTGTGTGATTGCAAATATTTAAAAATATCAATGATGATATTTATGTGTTTAAACGCTACGCATACTTTAAATAAATGCTGCATACACAATACTTTATATATTTGAAACAGAATTAAGCATCGCTTAACGTATACGATTTTTTAAAACATAATTTCTATTTTAGATCATTGATTCTCAAGATATGAGCAATTAAATTTTGAAACGAAACAAAATACTTTACCTGGTGACTTCAGTGTAGTTGATTATTATAATCTGTACAATCTACACTTGCATAACATATATATATACATAAATATATTTTACATACGCAGATGTTAATGTTTGTCGTTCGCATTTCTGGAAGCATATGTATGTCATTAATATGTCAGTTTATTTGTGTTTTGTTAAACGTAATTCTATCGGTTTTAAAACATAGGTATTGAGATGTTATATTTATTTCAATAGGTTCTAAAACGTCAAAAAACTATGAAAACCTTTCATGACAGATATACTTTAATGATCCCGACTTGAATGACAGTTCGCGAAAAAGAAACCTTTCACATGTCTCTATTTAATTTTACAATATTCTTTCTGTTGTTTTGGATGACATAATTCAGCTGATAATTCTTCTATTCATATCGCAAATAATCGAAGGGGAACACTATATATTACAATTTTCATATATTGCATACATATATTACATCCATATATTGCAATTTTCATACACCGATTTTTATTTCTCTATTCCAAATGTATTGTAATTAACGCTAAATGCCGAGATTGAGTTTATTGTGGCATTTTGACTTTCTCGGCTCACCATGAAAACACTATTGCGTAAAAAACATAAAAACTGGTAGTTTTATAGAAAAATGTATGATAAATACACTAAAACAGACAGCTTTAACATTGAAGAATTATTCTAAGCGCTATATAATATTGATATCTGTGAAAATATTTCAGTTAAAAAAGTTTTATAGGAAAATATAACACCTTGTAATAATAATAATATCCTCTTTTAATTGCTTAAAAGTCGAAAAATAAAAACTTTATGATCAGTAAAATAAGTTTTATTAGACTGTTGACATGTTTCGGCTCCACCATAACCACTATCAAAAAGATGAAAATTACATATTTTATATTAAATTTCTAATTGGATGTTTTTTTCATATTTTTACCAAGGACTAAGTCGAGCGTCGATTCACAATTTTGGTTAGTTAAATGATGCTTAAATACAATATGCAACGATGCAGCATCATCTAAGTTACAAAACTGTGGATCGAATTACTCCATAGTTATAAATAGGCAAATAAACATCCAAGTAAAAATACAAAATAACGCTAGTAATTTTGAAAAATATGTGAAAAATTAGATGATGGCGTTTCAAATATTAACTTCATAGACAGTGCAATTGAAAATTGTTATGTCGAGTCAAAACATGTCAACAGTCTAATAAAACTTATTTTACTGTTTATAATCTTTTTATTTTACGCCATTTAAAAATTAAAAAATATATAGAGTTTTATAGGATAAAAAAAGCATAATAATTTAACCGACTTTTAAAGTTGTTTTCAGTTTTTTAAATTCAAAATTTCATTATCTGAATTAAGATTTAATTCACTGTTTAAAATAACCGTTTTTATCTACTGTTGCCAGTTTTTAAAACGCTGAAATAATAATATTTACACACACTTTTCAGTTAAAATAAAAATTTACACGTAAATTAAAAAAAAATAAAGGAAACTAAATATTAAAATAACTAAAATAATTAAGCTATTACGTGCGATAATCACTTAATGGTGAAAAATACTTCATGTTTAAAACGATATTTTTAAAACGATACATTAAAAACGTCATACTACTAATCATAATAAGCCTTTCTAAACACTGTATTTTCAATTGTAATATATATTTATACGTAAATATTGAACATAAGAAAAAATGTAAATGATTTTCATTGGTATAAGTTGATTTGAATTGATTGTACTGATTTTTATATAGTAAAGAGTAATAATATTATTTTCATAAAACTGTAAAATTAAATAAAATAAAATAACTAATAAGTAATGTAATAACTAATGTAAAACTAAATAAGTAAATTCCTTCAATAAAAGAAGAGAGTTCGTCACTTTTATATACACAGTGTGTCAGAAAACTGTTGAAACGCTGTTTAATTTTCTACCTCTTGGAGAAAGGTAGGCAATAACTATATCATTTTCTGTCATGATCGGTGAAACTATTCCGAAATTGCTTCACTTCGAACGGCTGCAATAGGTTCTTACTTAATTTTGTAATGAAGCTACCTAAAAGTCATATACTTAAAGAGCAGTGAAAGTCCTCTCCACTTTAACTTGAAGTTTCTCATTAATTTGTCTAACTGTTGAAAAATAAATGTCAACACTGATGTTATGAATGCTACCTTAATATTGCTTAATGTGCTAAAGACCCCAGTTTCACATCTAATTTTATCCTTTTCATTTTCGGAAATCGTCATTAATGCACGTAACACTACTTTCTGAGCTGCATTGCAACTGTTACAAGCCTCTTTAAAGTAGAGGCGTCTTCACATCATGGTGTTGCTGAGAATAATTTTAATGTGACACATGCAGATTTTAAAAATATTTCCAACGTGTTCCATCTCCTTGTAGAAACTTCAGAATAATTGCCCAAACTTTGTGTTAACTAAAAAAAAAAAAAAAAAGTTATAGAGCAATAGCTAATCAATTAAAAGAATTAGGGGGTGAGATGAAAATTGTTTATGGAACATAAGAGGATTTCTGTCCTTTAATTTTTATACCAGCTAGAGTATAATGCAGACATTTTGGCTGCCATATGATCGATCTCTGCAGTTTTCAATTCATGTAGACCTAAATGACTTAAAACTTCTCCAGAAAAATTATCTCCTGTTTCGTTTGTATTTTTCTTAAAACAACAACAAAAAAAAAAATGCTGTACTGAAGTTTTGCCGCCCTGTGTAGCTGCAAATGTTCCAAATGCCTTGTTGCGTTTACCGCTGCTTCCATTGTCTTCCATTTAATTGTAATAGTTTTGAATTGCGCCATGTGCAGACGTTAGTTTTTAACACTTTCCAACATATAAAAAAATGTTTATGAATTCAGTTTGTCTGGTCGTCTGTCTTTCTGGCCGTCTGACGATGCTGTAACTCACGTACATATACTCTGATTGTCATGCAATTGGGTTATATTATTGATATATGCATTGGCATGTTCGGTATGAAGTATGTAGCACCTATACTTCGTTTACAGCGCACTCCAAAGAATCCCGTTACATTACGGTCTGTGGGGAAAAATCTTTTCCAGTGTATTTTAATAATGTTACACTATTTAAAATATATTGAAATTGGTAGATATCACAGAAGTGCCTTAGAAGAGGCTTAATATCGAATATAGTACGTATACCACTTATACTTACTTTACAAGAAAACTCAAAAGATTTCCGTTATATTATGTTTATGGGGGGGGGGGGAATCGTATGCGGTGCGTTTTAATCATGTTACACTTTTACAGACACAAATGACAATTGATATCAATTTGTGAGGTGCACTGATACATGCTTTCTCTACAATATGGAGTGTAAAGTATTTATCATTCATTTACAGGGCCACACAAAAGAATTAAGTTACATAATGGTCTATCGGGAAAAAACTGTTTGCAACGTATTTTAATTATATTAGGCTACTTCAATTATAATGAAATTCATATGCATTAGCTGAGGTATAATACAAGATATTTGTTGTATAATAGTGTGTAGTTGTATAATTTGTTGTGCATAGTATTTTTCGTTCATTTACAAACTATTTCGGATAGAGAACTGTATGCCAAGTATTGTTTATAAGCTATAATTGCTAGAAGTACGTTTTCAGTTAGGTATACGTTTAACTAATTTTTTTTATACTAGGTAATATGTATAAATGCTATAGAGATCATGTAAAGGGCTAAACAAAAGAATTCGTAAGCATTACTGTGTATCAGTGTAAATTGATTAAATATGTTTTTTAATCGAGTTATGCATTTTGAAAGTGAAATAAATTTAGTATACTAAGAGATGTTTGTTGAATATAATATAGAATCACATACAGGACCACGCAAAGAACTGGATACATGGCCGCATATATATGATAATTTCTGAAAGTGTGATTTCAATAGTCTGCGTATTTTTTTACTTTAGCTTAATATATGACGTGTATAAAAATCTTATACAGAGCTGTACAAAAAATTGAAATATATTGCCATCTATTGGTGTAAACTGCTGAAGGTATATTTTCAACTGAGTCATGCATTTTCTTGCTAAACAAAATTGTGGCATACTATATAGAGTATATACAAATCTATAAATTATATACAGGGTTCAGAAAGGAATTGGAGCACTTTTCTGGCTGTAGACGGTAATTGATGAAATCTGGTTTTCACATGTCTTTTGCGTTTTCTAAAATGATATACATATTCATGATTGATTTGCTGATGTAAATGATAAAGCGCACAATCATTATGCTTTGTATTCCTAGTGTTGTTCTAATATATGTTTGTGCCATCGATTTGATTTTGTGATTATTGACTGAAACGAAAATACATTTGCACGAAACATGTTTTAACTATATTTATCTCCGAACAACAACTAGTAGATAAGTAAGCCTAGTCACAAATCTCTTGTATAGTACTGATATTATTTTCTAAACGAATGAATATTGATATTAGAACTATCAGTTTATAAATATTGTACATAAAAATTTGCAATAAGTTCAAGATTGAATATTAATTGGCATCCAACTGCAAGGATATTATATTATTTAAGAAAGTAAAGTGAGATAATGGAACATATTAAAAAATTAAGAACTCCTTTAAGAAGTGATTCTACGTGTATACATAATATATTTGAGAATAGTTTTAAATTAGAAATTAAGGATGCTGAGGAAATTGAGATTTTATATGCTCAATTAATCAATAGTAGAACGGATGGGCAGAACTACAACCGAATGAAAAACAAATACTAGACATTCTTTTAAATAATACATCATGTTCTCAAGAAAATTACGATAAAGAAGACGAAAGTTTTAGTTTGTATGAAGAGAAATTTATCAAATTAAGAACCACATTTCGAAAGATTTTAAAGGTTTCTGAAACTGAAAATATCACGAAACGAAAGTTTAAACTTCCTAAAATATAATTTGTTCGGTGGAGACGTTAAACATTGGTTGACTTTTTGGGCTCAATTCGAAAAAATACACAACGATAACGAAATCGCGAAGGAAGATAAATATCAGTATTTGTTGCAAGAAACTTTAAAGGGTTCAATGGCAAGAGAGGTTGTTGAATGTTTTTTTGTTTAGACCGGCAACCAGGCCCCTACCTGCAAGGTTTCCCTAGCTTAAACGGGTTTAGTGCCTAGCACCGGGGTACGTAGTGCCACTGAAGGAACGTCGCGTAGCGGTTGGCCATTGCTGGCAAGACGGCTATGTGGAGGTCTTTGTTTTGTTCCTATCCTGCTAATGGGGATACAGTTGGGTCTGAAATGTTTTCCAGCAGGATGGACGTGCCAAGTTTGATATATTTTTTTAATTCTGTAGGTTTTGACACGTAGATTGCAAATATCTTAGGTACCATTTTTTTCTTAAAAATTTTTGAGTTGATTTTCAACATGGTGTCCAACATGGCTGTCATTTAGTGACTTCTTTAATATTTGTGGCATATTATTGATCAGCATGTCAAATTATATGTTTTTGGGGTCAAAAAATGCAAACTACAATCAAAATAGACATAAATTGAGTTATTTATTATTTATTTATAAATTTATTAACAAAATTACTAGTAGTCCTTGTTTTCTCTTTTATTGTAGATGTGAAATCTATGTGTTCTCTGGAAGACTGACTGACACACACAATTGGCTGTGTTAAAATTTGTAAATACACAATGATATGTTTAGTGTGCTTGAAAGTTGAGCAATTATATCAAAAACCTTTGTGACCTCGAAAAGTTGAAAGAATACGCTACAAAGCGAGCAAAATTTGGTGCGTCAAAGTTAGCTTCACTCTCTGAACGAATAAGTAAACTCTCAGCAGATCAGTACTTTTTGTCCCGATATAAAAGTTCCCTGCTACAAAGAAATCGTGTATGTTCAAACACTCCAGAGTTCTCAAAAACGATTTTACGAATCTTCACCCATGCAACCAAAAAAGGGTCATACTATCTATATGAAACCTTGAACGTGTTAAAGTGAAGTGGTGTATATTTCAATGTACAACACCGAACGAGGGTTAATTATTTTTTGTTTCTACCTAATATATGGGAGAATTATTCCTATTCATTAAAGAAAATATAGAAAATAATAACATTCGTGCAGCGCTGTCAATGATAAATGAACCCCTTGATTTCAGTGCTTTGGATATAACATATCCAAAAGTATGGAATACTCTTGAATCTGGTAGTTTTGCAGTATCCAAATCCAATATATTGCTTACGAAATTATTTGCAGACCAGAACTTGGAACGGAAAATCAAAAACCTGAAGAACGTTGGTGGAGTTACTGGTTTAACTCAGTATGAAAGCGCCCTCGAAACGTATTTCTTGTGTGCACCAAAAATATTACGCATTGTTTCAAGTTTCTTTGAAAAGTACTATCCAAATGAATTATCTGAGAAGACCAGGAACCACTCTCAACTTCAGACCAACATGTCGATAAGAATTTTTAACAATGCAGCCATCGTGAAGAAGAGTATTCATGATCATTGTGAAGAAAACCCTTTCCAAGATAATACCACACTAATGAATATTGCATCATTTGTGAACGTTCCAGAATCTAGGAAGGATGATTTTCTGATTCGTGACCTAAAAGACCAATTTTAATTTGAAGAATTTGTAAGAAATCGACTACAGATTAAACCAGCTAAACTGTCAGTTTGGCATCCAATGAAAAAAAAAAATGAAATTGAAAACATTCAGTACCTGCAACAAGAAGACTGCATTTAAGATTGGTGATAAACTGGTTAAAATTCTAGAAGATAGGCAATTTCTTGCTCGTTTAATTATAGAATTATGGAGTCTAGACTTCAAATGTCTACAAACCTAAAAGATACAATAGGAAACTACGAGTATTATGTAATACCGATATCATTATTTTCTTCTGATGGATATCTTCATGTTCCATTTGACAAACGTTCATTTATTGTAGAAATACAACAATATAATTATTTTCCCATTCTTCAATAATTAGACTCCTCGATGACTTCTCCGATTGAAAAAGTGTGTATTATAGATGGAATGGTAACCGTACAGTCAATAAAAAAAACACCTGTCATGAAAACTTGTGAAGACATCGCAAATGCTTTCACCAATAGCATTATGAAAATGACAAAAGGTTACACTGAGGGGTGAATAATATTTGACCATTAAATTGAGCATTCATTGAAGGACAAAACTCGCAAGAAACGATTGGGTTGGGGTAGACAGAGCCCATTATATTTACTATTAAAAATAGTGCCAATATCACGTTCATGTCCTTCAAGACTTTTTTAATACAACTGACCGACTATCTCGGCAATAAATTACTACAGATTTTTGCTGCTAGTGAGAAGAAAATTGTTGCTGTTTCTGGCAGTATGGTATACAGTAACATTCGAATGTTTTCGATTCAGATTTATGTGACCATACACATGGATAAACAGACACCATTATACGTCTTCATGTACTTGATATAGTGAACCATCATGATAATTATGAGATTGATGTGTTTTCGCAAGATACTGACATTTTCATATTGCGGATTGACTTGGTTTCAAGTCACCTAGTAAATAATGAAATTAATTTCGTTACGTGTCGAGGCAACAAACACAGAAAAATTAATATTGATGAAAGATGTGGAGCAATAGGTGTTCATAAAAGCAAAGGTCTACTAGGTTTACATTTATTTACTATTGGTGACTGGGAAGGAAATTTTGTAGGCATTTCAAAAGAGTAGTGGATAAAAGTGTACTTCAATCTTAAGGGGGGTGACGATATCATAAGAGCTTTTGAAGAACTTGGGGAATATAATATTGATTCATTATCAAATCCATCCTTTTTTGAAAAATTCACCAACATCGCTTTTTTGAAGGATGGTAACTTTTCAAGCATTCTCTTGTTAAGATAGCACCTTTTCAGAACTAAAAGTTTCGAGAGGGATAAGTTACCACCAACCCTTGGAGCACTGAAGACACATATTTTACGATCCAACTTAATTTGCACCAACGAAATGGGCTACGAAAATTCTCGACTACCTATACCCTCATTTATTCGTACTGGTTTGGAAATAAATGGCGATGAAGCATCTCCAGTCACATGCCTGAAGATACCTATTCACAAAGGAGTTATTGAACTTGTTAAATGTGGGTGTAAGAAGGCTTGTACAGTTGGACAATGTTCTTACTTAAAGAATTCTTTGTTTTGTACTGCTCTTGCAAATGCAGTGACGGTAACAATACAAAGGACTATCAATATAACAACATCGACAGTAGTCCTTCTGAAGAGGATATGTTGCATCCAAGTGCCGTATATACATATAAATGCTGTTTTTAATAATTCTGTTGAATATCTTCAATTATTTATGTTATTATATGTAAATCTTTTGTTTGTGTTAAAAAAACTCTAATATATATAATGTCTTTCATATTTCTTGTGCCTTATTATCACTTTATTATCACTTAAAAGACTTGCAAAACTCAATTTACTCATATTTTGATTGTGGATTTGTATTTCTTGACCACCAAAACATATAATTTGACATACTGGTCAATAATATGCTACAAATATTAAAGAA
Organism: Maratus michaelseni; assembly: GCA_963931845.1. Classification (NCBI taxonomy): domain Eukaryota; kingdom Metazoa; phylum Arthropoda; class Arachnida; order Araneae; family Salticidae; genus Maratus; species Maratus michaelseni. The sequence continues at coordinate 34,172,997 of OZ007592.1, read as the reverse complement.
GTCAGTAAATGGGCGCCACGTTGAAAATCACCTCAAAAATGTGTAAAAAAAGGATCCTAAGCTATTTGGAATCTACATCTCAAAACCTACAGAATAAAAAATATATATCAAACTTGGGACGCCAATCCAGCTGGAGCCACATTTTATTACATTTCAAACCATACTAATAGTTATGAAACGGTTATAGTGTGTTTAAAGGCTCGTTTTGGACGTACTGATATGTTAATAGAAGATTACATAAGGGTAGTTCTTGAACTAATTATGAATACCATAAAGGGTAAAAGTCCGAGAACACATCTTTATAAATTAAATGCAAGATTGAAACGTATCTAAGATCGTTAAAAATGTTAGGTGTTTCAAGTGAACATTATTCTTCAGTTATTTATCCTTTGATTGAATCGTGTTTGCCAGTTGAAATATTGAGAATTTGGGAAAGAAATTTAAACTCCATGACATTAAATTCGAAAGAAGAAAGCTTTAACGATAAATTAAACTGAAAGCGAAGAAAAGGTCCATTTGGCTAGGAGCTGGTTCAATCTAGAAAGAGTAAACAAAAAGATCTAACCTGCGCCAAGTAAATGAGAAAAAGATGTTCCGACAGCTACAGAATTATGTAATTCTTTGCAAATGAAAAAATAAATATGCGTATTTTGTAAGTCACATTTAAGTAAAGAATGTAGATATGCTGTTGGTTTATCTCAAGAAGAGAAAAAGCAAATATTAATGAAAAAAGGAGTATGTTTCAAATGTTTAACAATAAAGAAACACATGCCCTGTTTTTGTAAAACGAAAGTACAATCCTGTGTTTGTGGTAGAATACATTTTAAGATAAATATATAACGTCAAGATAAATTTATAACGTCCAGCAAAAAATAATCAGGAAAATTGGATTACAGAAAAGTTAGATGCCGAAGCTAAAATAGACCTGTTTTTTTCAATAAAACACGTAACCGTCAAGTACTTTCGGAAACACTTATTGTCCGTGTTAGGTGTAATAATAAGATCAAGTATATAAGAGTGTTAATTGATTCAGGCAGCAGTTAATCTTATTATAACGTTTTGAACTGCCGAAATGGGATATGCCTGCTCAGGGGAAGAGAAATTGACTCATAGTTTATTCGGTGGCACAGAGAGTGTAGTATTGCATAAGAAGTATTTGATTCGTCTAAACGGTTTATTTGATAATAATCGCTATTGTGTCGAAGTGTTAAATCGAGAAAAAAATTGTTCTGATATTCTGAAAATTCCTCGTGGCTTATTTATGAGTGAAATTAAGAAAGAAAAAATCTATCTGCTAAATTTGAATAACCAAGTTGATTTGCTGTATAAATTTTCTTCTAATGAAATTCATGGGCTCATAGGAGCTGATGTAGCCAGTAAACTGTACAAGTACACAGAAAAAAAATTAAAAGTTGAGCTTTGGTTTGGAATTAATGGAAACACGTCTTTATGGGCATTGATGGGAAAAGTGGTATAACCATTTTTTCCCATCTGCTATTTGACGTGTTAACACTTCAAACAGCACGAAAGTTCATGTTTTCTATTTTTTATGCAGTTGTAAACTGCCATCGCTATTCCCCTAGTAGAAATACAAGGATAAAAAACACTTATTCTGGGTATTTTTGTTTGGTTTAAAAATATTAATATTTACTATTTCAAAAATTATCTTATAAAAGTCGTTTATTGGAACTGTCGCAAACTTTTTTCTATCAGTCTCTTTGAAGATATAATTTCACGTTTTAAACGACGTAATTGCTCCAAGGTTCCCGTTCATTTTCACTTTTCCATTTTCAACATTTCGCGTTTTAAAAGATGGCAAAAGATTGAGCGGATGAGTTCTTTTCTTTTTGATGCGTTAAAAATGTCAAGTCATACAAATATGACTGCGTGTACGCTTCCGAAGGCAGTAGGACCCACGCTCTCTAGCAGCTTCACAATTTGCTAACAAATTTGAGATCGGTGATTTTGATATGACACATTACATGGTACAGATAACGATTCTGTCAGTCAAATAGCTCGCTAGTGGGGGAGTGTTTCCTTAGCAACATCGCACAGCTTGCTACAATGTGAAATAAATGGCAACGCGATTACTGATGTAAAAACGACTCAGAGACATCGCCAGTAATAGGGTTACCATTAATTTCATATTGAAGTGAGGTTTTGCTATGGAAACAAACACCGCTGGTGCACCAGCTTTGTTATTGTACCATCTAATTTGCCTGTCATATACCAAAATCATCAATGCTAAAATTGGTTGCAAAAATGTGGCTCGGTCTATCGGAATACTAAGTACTCTTGGGTAGATTTTCATTTTAAAATACACTATATTGCCAAAGGTGACCGGTCACTCGCGATTTTAGACGTTTTGTTAACTATCACGAAAAATACATGAAGAATTAACCTGAAACTGCAGGTATGTAAACAGTATAGTATAGGTTATATAGGTTATATATTTCCGAGAAGATTTTTTCCCGAAACCCCATAGGGGACTGTCAAAAAATTTAAAAAGAACGAATATCTTTTGGATTACCCTGTAAAAACTAATGTAGCAAAAGCATTCAAACTCGAGATTATTAATAAGTGGCTTATTGTAATATGCTGTGTTCATTTTTATGAGGATAGCATGTATACTCGAAGAGAAATTAACTGTTTTTATAAAAACTGTCCCGAATTTCACCAAGTTTTTTGCTTATAATTTGCAAAGTTCTTAATATAAAAAAAAGTTATTTTGTGAAAATACGTCAAACAACATTGTACATAATACTCTGCAATCCGAATTTAAAAATAATAAAAATTCGATGAAAAATGAGCAGGTTTACTAAAAAATGTTTTACTGCGCATGCGCGAATGCAATCAAAATATAATATGCATAATGTATTAGCTACGTATATAGAGTAACTATTGTGAAAGTATCAAAATCATAGCTTGAAATTTCTGAAAATCATCGTCGATAGAATAAGCTCGAAATCCGTTGTTCCCAAAAGAAAGTGAAAAGATGAGGGTTTGTATCCAAATATAGTAGTACGTGCAATATTGTGTACGCTATCTTGGCACTAATCAACAGATATTTGATACAACCCCTCATCTTTTTGCTTCTTTTTGGGAACAACGGATTTCGAGCATATTCTATCGACGATAATTTTCAGAATTTCCAAGCTATGATTTTGAGACTTTCACAAAAGTTGCTCTATATACTTAGCCAATACATTATGCATATTATATTTTGATTGCATTCGCGCATGCGCAATGAAACATTTTTAGTAAACCTGCTCATTTTTCGTCCAATTTTTATTATTTTTCAATTCCGATTGCAGAGTATTATGTACAATGTTGTTTGACATATTTTCTCAAAATAACTTTTTTTATATTAAGAATTCTACAAATTATAAGCAAAAAACTACGCAAAATTTGGGACTGTTTTTATAAAAACCTGAATTTCTCTTCGAGTATACATGCTATCCACATAAAAATGAACACAGTATATTACAATAAGCCACTTATTAATAATCTCCAGTTTGAATGCTTTTTCTGCATTAGTTTTTACAGGGTAATCCAAAAGATATTCGTTATTTTTCAATTTGTTGACAGTCCCCTATTGGGTTTCGGGAAAAAATATTCACGAAAATATATAACCTATACTATACTGTTTACACACCTGCAGTTTCAGGTTAATTCCTCATGTATTTTTCTAGATAGTTGACAAAACGTCTAAAATCGCAAGTGACCGGTCACCTTTGGCAATATAGTGTATAACATCAAAGAAACTCGAGGGTGTACGCTGACGAAGGAAGTAGGACCAATACAACGAAATAATTCCGAAAGAAAAAAGTCATTTTCAACATTGGTTTTAGAAATATTTACGGTTGTTATTCCAAGTCCGTGCAAAACCGTGCAGCCTTGTAAATTTAATAAAAAAATTTATTTTGGAAGGCAATTTTTAAGTGGTACTTCCAAACAAGGAAGGATTCAGTTCCTGCTTATATATCTTTTATGATACTTTTAAGTAAGATTTCCCCGCGTTGAGTAGCTAGTGAAGATTTCATTGAGTGGCTTTATTGGAGCAGTATCTTTAATTGAGAATTCATCAGCGTGGTTAGGTGTTAAAGTTTGATATCTCAAACGACAGGGCATTGGAATCCACGGGATTCCCCTTGATAGTGATATTGCACTATTTTGGAATGATATTTTATATTGCTAACTATAGTGTTTCTAGTATAATTTTTATAGTGATTTGGAGTAAACCTTTCTTAGGTTCCGACAAACAGCATAGTCATGTTGTTTTAAGCTATTGCTTGAATTTAGTGAATTTCTTGGACATTGTACATAATCTTCCTTTAATTGATGGACAAAGACTCATAAAATGGAACTTTTCATAGAAGTGTGGAACGAAGATGTGTTTGTGCAAATCAGACAGTCTACTTTTTAACACAAAATGTTACTACAGTCACTCTTACAGTAGGAAGTCAGTTTAATTTAGATTTCATAATGCTAAAGAAAATGCTGAATACCATTATATTTCACCAATATATATTTTTTCTTTTTTTAATATTACTTAAATGCAGTAAAATTGAAAAAAGTTAAATGTAATGTTATTCTAGGTTTCGTATAAGTTTAATATGAAAAAATAAATTATCGCAACAGACTACTTTTATGAACATAATATACTAGTTCAGTTTAAGGAAATACTTTATTAATTCGTATTCTTCTCACCCTTTAAATAAGGACAAACCAGCAGACACGCGCGAAGCTTTTCCACTGGAATCTGTGAGATTATTTATGGATAAATTTTTTTCAATAATTTTTGATTAACTGCAGTTTTCAATCAAACAACATTTTTTAACAAAATATGAGTGTATTATGACAAAAGCCTATTAAAAATCTTTCCTGTGATACCTCATTCATCGTTGTGCGTTTTTATGTACATAAATAAAAGGATGTTGACATTAGAAGCTAGTATTCTGTGGCCATCATAAAACTTACTTTTGTATTAAGTTAAATATAATTATTACGTGCTAACAATTATGAAGTAGAGTGCATATCTTCGAATTTAACTAGAAGTTACAGCGATCAATGAATATATCTATATTAATAAAAGAAAGTTTCGCTCTGTGTGTGTGTGTGTGTTTGTTTGTTTGTCTGTCTGCGATGATCTAGCCCACCTAGAACTCTGAAAATTTAGGTGTGGATAGTCCAAGGTCTGGCCATGTGCACCCGAGTCTCATAATTTTAATATTTTGATAATTACCCAAGATATTAATTAGATTCTCATTAACCATCGCTTCTAAAATGACATTTTTAAAACCAAATGGCGAAAGAAACGAACAGGTGCATTAGATTTTCAAGCAGAAATGAACGAATTCGAAATCATTTTACTAATTAGCGAATTTTAAGAAAACTAATTTAGATATCATTTTGAAAATTTCTGAGCATATGTAAAAACAAATTTCTGCATCTGACTATGTGATTTTTGAAAAATGCAGTCAGTAATTTTTCTTAATTTATGCAAAAAACTGCCAAAAATCTGCCGGCGCAACAAAACGAGAAAGTTTCAGACAGGGATCTGCTTTCATTAAAAACTGAACTACAAAGAGATCTGTTTCTCTGGCCGTTCAATCCATTTAGTTTGCGAAAATGAAAGGAAATAATTGCCAATTTTTACTAATGAACAAAAATTTAAGTAACTTATTAAGATAAAGATTCGAAATTGAGGTCGGGAAGGTTGTGTCATCTGCCGGCTATTTTAGCGTAGCGTCTTCGATATGTTCTAATTATCAGAAAAATGCAATTATTTTTTTTAATAATCGTGTTAATGTAGGTGACGGTGGTTCTCTTGAACAAATTATTCATTATATTTGCAGGTATGGGGAGGGAGGGGGTTAACGCCTTTCTCTGAGATTGTAATTATCTCGCCGGCGGGTTGACAACGCCGGGCGGGTTAGCTAGTAATTAAATATAATTAAAAAATAAAACCATACGTTCAATAAATTCACAAAAAGTCAACTTATGTTATGCGCGTCGTTTAATGCTGACGTCATAATAATGCGAGCAAAAATGGGATGAAAATGGATGAATGTTGCAACAATTGAGCTATTTTTTAAATTCCTACTATTAGCTCACACTCTCTCTATATATATCTTGTTCAAATTTTCAATCGTTAATAAAATATTTTCTATTCATCCACTAAAGTTCAAATAATTTTTTTTAAACTTGTACTGGATGACACATTATCTTAATACAGTTTTTTCAAATATTAATTAATTCATTAATTTAATTAATTAATTTTAGTTTTAAATGGGAGAAAAAAATTCCTCCCATTGTTTTCATAAATGAAATGAAAGATTTATCTCAAATGAGTGATGCCACAGAAATAAAATACCGCAACGATGATTATAAAATAATGTTCAATAAAGATAACGTGGGACATTAATGCTGCACGGGTTTATTTTATATATTTATGATTAAAAATTAGGAATTGACTTAATTTTTTTTTTATATTATTTGTTTCAATTAAACAGTCCTAACGTTATTTCTATGGGTAAAATGGAAGTTTTGGGCCGGACTTTGACCCCACTTAGGGATCGGATGTTTAAAAATAATGTCCAATTTATGTATTGCCCTCAAGATTACATATATATTCCAAATTTCAAAGCTCTATATCAACAGGAAGTGGGTGAAAAATGAGTAACAAGATTTGACTGCCACATACATACAGAAATGTAAGTTAAAAGAAAGTGTGAAAAAAAGGGTGCAGTTTAACAGGTCACCATATTGAGTATTCAAATACAAAACTGAAAAAAAAAGTATTTTTAATTAATAGCATCAAATAATATTGCATATTTTTTTTTATTTTTTATTTTTTTTTTTTTTTTATTTTTATCATTTATGATAGCGAGTATAATATTGCATATCAGCGCCCCCTGTAGAGTGAATAAAATCAAAATTGAATCAACTTATTTTTTAATAAATATCTTACATATCAAATATGATGAAATTATATCCCATAGATGTCGATATATAACGGTTGCGTAAATTGTGAAAAGCACAGCATATGAGCGCCCCCCCCCCCCCACTATCCCTCTAGAACGGAGAAAGTCAAACCTGAAACAACAAAAATTGTCATAAATGTCTTAGATATTAAATTTTCTAACATAATTAAATTCCATCCTATAGAATCTGAGATACAACTATTACAGAAATCGTTAAAAACACAGTCCCTGTTGAGTAAGAAATGGGATGCACTCAAATCTAATCAGTACCAATGTATTTTAAATTCCAACTGAATACCAAATTTGATGAAATCTATCCCATAGATTCTGAGATATAACTGTCATGAAAATTGTGAAAAATTCAGCACAAAACTGTGCCACTTGTTGGGCTATATACACCAAAACCTAACCAATATCTAATTATATAAATGTCTTGCTGATTAAGTCAGGTGACCCAAAGGTAGCCATTTTAATCTTTGAGGATGTGTAATAATTTCCTGGTTGGGTGCGTGTGGCTGAATTTTTGTTTGTAAAATTATGCACATATGAGGTATACTTTCCTTTGAAAATAAAATGTAATTACTTTTATAACACAATTTCAAAATTGAAGCTTGTGGGCCACCTTTGGCGCCTTTGGTGTGCCTGCACTGATTTCCAGTTTCTTTTCTAAGGTGGCCTTGGGAACATGCTTATGGTCGCCATGGGCACGTCGTAAATTATTAATCTCATTTTTTTTTAGAATTGAAGTAAATGTGGTGAAAGAGAAGGAAATAAGCTTTCAGAAAACGCATCATAACTCAAAGTTGTAAGAATTTAAACACGTGTAAATTAAAATATCTTTTTACCTGGAAACTAGACCGACTATTCCTCAAAAATGGAATTACTGAAAAAAAATTGGGAAGATCAAGGTGATCTCTTTCAAATCAGCCACGTGATTAAAAATTAAATTAATTCTACTTTTGAGGGGTAGCCCACCCCTCAAAAGTAGAATTAATTCAGGAACACTGACTACCTTTGGTTCATATTGAACTCACTCTTTTATGTAAGGATTTTTTTAATTAATAAAAAACATGTTGTAAGAGAAAACTGTATTTTGGTATCTATGCATGCGGTTGTATTGCGCGCATGATATTTCTGAAATGGTTGGCTAAAATAAAAAAAAAACAGCTTTTACATAACATACAAATGTTGAAAATGATGAACTATTATCGCTTTTATGTAAGGTATGTTTTATTATGAACAATTATTTACAAAAACATGTTGTAAGAGAAAACTGTATTTTTGTATCGATGCATGAGACTGTATTTCGCGCGTGATGTTTCTTTAATGGTTGGCTAAAATTAAAAAAAAATTAACAGATCTTACATAATATGCAAATATTGAAAATGGTGAACTATTATCGCTTTTATTTAAGGATACTTTTTAATTATTAACAATTATTAACAGACATGTTGTAAGAGAAAACTGTATTTTTGTATCGATGCATACGATTGTATTGCGCGCGTAATTTTTCTGAAACGGTTGGCTAAAATAAAAAAAAATTAACATTTCTTACATAACATGCAAATGTTGAAAATGATGAACTATTATCACTTTTATGTAAGGACTTTTTAAATTATTAACAAGTTTTAACAAACATGTTGTGAGAGAAAACTGCATTTTTGTATCGATCCATGCGATTGTATTGCGCGCGTGATTTTTCTGAAACCATTGGCTAAAATAAAATAAAAAATAACATTTCTTACATAACATACAAATGTTGAAAATGATGAACTATTATCGCTTTTATGTTAGAATTTTTTTAATTATTAACAATTATTAACAAACATGTTGTGAGAGAAAACTGCATTTTTGTATCCATCCATGCGATTGTATTGCGTGCATGATTTTTCTGAAACGGTTGGCTAAAATAATAAAAATAATAATAGCTCTTACATAACAAACAAATGTTGATAATGACAGACTATTATCACTTTTATGTTAGAATTTTACTTATAAACAATTATTTACAAAAATATTATAAGAGAAAATTGTATTTTTGTATCGATGCATGCGGTTATATTGTGCTCACTATTACTGAGAAACAATTGGCTAAAATTAAAAAAAAAATAATAATAACTGTTACATAACATATAAATGTTGAAAATGATGAGCTATTATCACTTTTATATAAGGACTTTTTTTAAGTATGAATAATTATTTACAAAAATGTTGTAACAGTATATTTTATTTTTGTAGCAAAATGCATTTTTCATGTTTTAGGGTACAGTACTTACTACTTTTTTGTAATATAACTTATTAAATTTATATATTAACTTATTAAATTTATGTATATATATAATTATGCAAGTACATAATTACATAAGTGCTGATAATTTTTAAAGATGTTTTGTAAAATTTGTTTTAAAAAGTAATTTTATCTTTCAATGCGATTTTCTCAAAATGTTATTTTTTCAACTTGCGCGCATGATTTCTTGAAAACAGCTGGATAGAATTTGATAAAAAAAATATGACAGCTGGGTACAGAACATACAAATACTTAAAATGACGAACTGTTATTTCATTTGTGTAACAATTTTTTTTTAATTATGACTATTTATTTATAAAGAAAGTACTAAATTTGGTTATATTTCATTCTTTTTTTCTGTTTTTTTTCTTGTAACAGAAACAAAATTTAAAGTGACTACAGTTCGTCATTTTAATTATAAACTATTTTCATCTGTACATAAAAAGTGATTTCAGGTCATTATGATGTTTTGTATGTATGTTATGCTGCGCGCAAGACTATATATGACTTTTGATGAAGAAAAAAATAGCTATTATAATTTCCTTAGTATTATTTTTGTTGAAGACATAAAATTATTCTATGATCTATAAGAGGTATAGGAAGGTTATTTAAATGTGTGTTTAAAATTAGAAGTTTTTAAACCTAATACATTTTAAGATATTGCGATCAATACTGGATACACATTTTGCTTGTATTTTTATTGACCGAAGGTACCTGTCCCCCATAATTGAACGGGTCAGTAGAAACAGGATAACACCCCAAAAATATGAAAAATGAACTGAGGTAGTTTAACTAATAAAAACTAATAAATTAATCAGTATTTTTCTTTGAAATGTAAAGGTTGAACTCTCATTGAATAGACCTACAATCAAATAATGATGAACATTTCGGTAAATTTGAAGGATTTTTTTACATAAATGTTTTTATGTTTCCTCCACATTCACATCAGCTGGCATGTTATCCTTCCTCCACTCACCGTTCGATTTCAACTGAATTTTTTTCCGTTTAAGCGTTAACATAATTTTTACAAACTCTACTGTACTATACAAATAATTTGTACTACAGTAAAACCTCTAAATAACAGACACCTGGGTACTGGGGAATTCGCCCAATATTTGGTGGAAAACGATATTCAGAAGTATAAGCATACAAATATATATATAGGATTGAATGGGTGTCAATTAAATCGTGGTGTTCGCTATTTTGGTGTGCCCGTTATAGAGATTTTACTGTAATATAAGCTGTTTGCTTTATGTGTGTTTTAAATCTTTGCCTATATGAATGTCAGTATGTACTTAATAACACATACAGATTTTACATTGATTCCGCTATGTTCATAACAATACTTGTTCTTAATACATACTTTAATTTAATTAAAAATACAATTTATCCTGATATTTTAACGTTAAATAAAACAAAAATGATAATTATACAATTTTGTTAGACATCAATATTTATGTGAACAGCTGTATTGCTATTGAACTACATGACAAGTTAAATTTCTCAATTTTAGGGAGGGTTGGATGTCAAGTTTTAGTAATTTTTCTTCTGCTTGATGTGATAGCCTTGCTATCTTTCCAAACATTTAAGTGTTATGAATTTTATTACATTTTTCACATAGCAATGGTATTCAATGCGAAGCCCTCGATGTTTGCGATTTTGCTATTTTTGTCATCAACCCTCCAAGACGAGCTTTGCTAACATATACATATATATTTTTACTAACCCATTTTTGTTTATGTCATCGCTATCAATTTTACGTACCATTTACGTACCATTACGTGCCATTTTTTATATGTAATAGACTACATACTCAATAGCGACTGTTCTTTTGCAGAACTTATTCCATGTGTTTTTGCTTTTATATAACTTAGTTATGCATTTCTGTCTCTCTCTCTATGTATATATATATATATATATATATATATATATATATATATATATATACTTATGTGCGTGTGGATGTGTGTGTTTTTGTGCTTGTTTGTGTGTACATGAGCTTGTTTGTGTGTGTGTGTGCGCGCGTGTGTAAATATATACAAATCAATTGTAATATGTAGATAATATTACTTTGTTTCCGAATGTTACTTTGTTCGATTTTTAAATTGTTAACGAATTCTTTAGCAACCATATGCACAAGCAAACGTAGCCTTATTTTGTTTTCTGTGTGTTCGAATATTAATGACAACATGACCACATTCCGTTTGCATTATTATCAAATATTATACTTTATTAAAATGAAGATTCTTTATCAAAATAAAATATTAATGTTTTGTAAAATAAAAGAAAATAAACAAAATTCATTCACATGCATGTTTTCTAAAATCCTTCTTTAATAATGCAACTTGTTTGTTACAACTTTTAAATTTCCGTATAATTAAAAATTTAATACATTTTTATTTCTCTTTTCTTTTTGGAATTTATAGCTTTTTCGTTGAACTAGATGAAAGTTCAACCGCTCTTTTTCTTCGATTTCTTGAAGCAATGTGGCCAATCTCCATAAAAACCTGGTCTGCACCTCGATCTTTCTCCCTCCGCAGTGACCTCACTTTCCTGTAGATTTTCATAGGCTGCTTCATTTTGCGATAGACTTGAAAAAAAAAAAATTTAATTAATATCAGAATGCAAGGTGATGCAAAAGTTTACCTATTAATTTTAAAACGCATTCTGAATGCCCTATACAGGACTTGTTAAAGGGCGTACACTCTTAAATGAAATCGTCCCCCCCCCCCCAAAAAAAAAAAAAAGCGAAAAGTGTACACGCAGCAAGTAATTGGAAGATATTTTTCTGTTATTTCAGGAAATTTCTGTGTTTTGACTGAAATTTTTTAGGAAATTTATATAATCCGAATCTTTCACAAAAAAGTAACACGCAGCAAAGTTGTCGGATTTGACGCAAATGCAGCTTTACATTGGAGGATTTCAGGCAACTTTTACAATAGAATGGTGAAAAGATCAGGGTCTATAAGCCTTGTTTTTGTCTCATGAAATAAGACTAAAATTCGATTTTGTTATACTGACTTAATTATTTTACTTTTTTATATTAGAAGGTTTATTCTGTACGATTTCAACAATAGGTTTTGAATTTTATTCGCATTTATATGACTTACACAAGCTGAAAGTTCGCATTATTCATAGTTTTGATGAAAATTACGCAATTTCTCCTAATTTTACCTCAGTTATTTGTGTACAATCGTGTACATATATTATAAAATACATCAAATTTATGTTTGTGTTTACAAAGTTCTCACTATCAAGTATAAGTGAATGAATAATTTTAGAATTATTTTTAAGAAAATTGTTTTGCCTGCTTCCAGCTCTGGTTTAAAGACATTATCACTCTCAGGGTATCCGGGATCACATATATATTTTTTAAATATATCTGTTTTACTTTAATTTTCTTTTGAAATGCATATTTGTATCTGCAGAGCTTTTCAAACGTAAATTGTTTAAAATATTAAAAATCAAATTTTTTTAAAACTGTATTTTATAATAGATCATGTAAAAGCATGTATATCACGAAAGTAAAAACATTACAAATTTATAACACCTTGTATTAATATGCTGCTTTTAATTGCTAGAAGTTGTTAAAATAAAAACATTTTAAATAGTAAAATAACTTTTATTCGTCTGTTGGCATGTTTCGGCTCCATCCAAGCCATTGTCCAAACAAATAAGAATATTCTAGAATTGCACGCTCTTTGAAGTTATTATTTGAAATGCTATCATTTAACATTTCACGTACTTTTAAAATTACGCACGTTATTTTTAATTTTTTAATTTATTGTTTTTTTTTTCAAATTTGTAATCATGAAGTAACACGAGCCACAATTTCGGGAAGTTAATTGCTGCTGCATCATTACATCTTGTATATTTGCTTTTTACAATCTCTATGGTTTCTGTTATTCTGGATGGATAGTGCAGACTGGAGGGAAAAATTATCTTACTTTCATTTAAATGTATTTGGATGTTTTTTTTCTTGATATAATCTTACTAGGGATGTGGTTTTCCTATTATACTTAATATAAACTATATGCTCCTTTTTTCTGTAACTAAATTTTCTGCCTGTCGTGCCAATATAGTAATTATTTAATCCGTCTTCTTTAATAAATGGCATTTCACATACTTATGAATAATTCTCAAAATTAATTGGGCCAATTTTACTGCAAAGTATATTCTTTAATTTCTGAGAGGTTTGGCTATTAAGCAGATAATGAAACGTTTAAGACTGTATCTTAATTTTTCAAAAAAGCTTGGTTAATATTGAAGAGTATAAAGTTTGTATTTTTGCGAATCAGATTTGTTTTCGGGTTTCTTATTATTAGCAATATCCACGATTAATTTATTAATATGGTGTACTTTTAATCCATTATTAATAAATTATACCATTAATAAATTAATCGCGGATATTGCCAGTAATAAGAAACTTAAAAACAAATTTGATTCGCAAAAATACAAACTTTATACTCTTCAATATTATCCAAGCTTTTTTGAAAAAATAAAATACATCCTTAAACGTTTCAAGATCTGCTTAATAGCCAAACCGTCTTACAAGTTAAAGAATAACATTTGCAATATAATTGACTCAATTAATTTTGACAATTATTCAGGAGTATATTAAATACCATTTATTAAAGCAGACGGTTCAAATAATTACTATATTGGCATGACAGGCACAAACTTCAATTACAGAAAAAAGGATAACATATCTGATATTAAGTATAAGAGGAAAACCACATCCTTAGCAAGATTATATCCAGAAGAAAGCATTCAAATAAATTTCAATGAAAGTAAGATAATTTACCCCTCCAGTCTATAGTATCCATCCAGAATAAGAGAAACCACAGAGATTGTAAAAAGCAAAAATACAAGATGTAACGATGCAGCAGCAATTACCTTACCGAAAATGTGGCTGGAGTGACACCATGATTACAAATATGGAAACAAACAACCCAGTAAAAATAAAAAATATCATGCGTAATTTTTAAAAGTACGTGAAATATTAAATGATAGCGTTTCAAATAATAACTTCAAAGACCGTGCAATTAGAGAATATTCTTATTTGTTTTGATAATGGCTCGTACAGAGCCGAAACATGTCAACAGACTAATACAATTTTTTTTACTAACTATAATATTTTTCTTTTATACCTTTTAGAAATGAAAAGAAGTATATCATGAAAGTATATAAAATAATTTACACATAATTTAAAATCTGTTTTTTGTCGTAAATGTCTAAAAGTAATGATCCGCTTTCTTATAGATAAACTAGCAAGCTACGCCCGCTACGCAGATCAATTTCTCTTAACGCACCTTTAATCAAACGAAATATTGACCTTGAATTTGACCCAAATTAGGCCAATTCTCTGTAGACTCTATTATGGAATATGTCAGCTTAAAAAAAAAGAATAACTGCGTTACATTATGGTTTCTATGGGGAAAAAATACTTCAAATATAATGAAATTGATATGCCTCATTGAGGTGGACTAAAATATGCTTTTTGTCGAGAATTAAATAAAAATCATGCACTCGTGACATCATAATTTACTTTTATATTTTAACAGAATAATGAGGATACTATAATTTGTGACTCGTGCAAATAGTGAAGTCGTCAGTATACATACGTCAGCAAACAATGCCGTTATAATTATCTTTTTATTTCTCTATGGTACTTCATTGTAAAATTTGGTAATTTATTGAAATTCAATATTTGAAAAACGGCATAATCATTAGATTTGAATTTTATTTCAAGAAAAATACGATTTTTTACCTTTCTAACGCCCTTTGTCTAACAATTTTCTGACAAATACTTTTCGAGCTATTAATTTTTTCAGCAACTTCAAATGTTTCATTTTTCGAGATTAATCTGTGGCAACGATGAGCGAATTTCCCAGTCGTCAGCAACACACACCTTTTATTAAAGAGGATTTTGAGATCTTATATATTTGTGTGTAATTTAAACCAAAATCAGAATTATGAAATATTTTATGAAGTGTAGGTGTAATAAAAATATTCTATAAAACTTTTTTAAACTATTAACATAGTAACTAAGAACATTAAACAACAACAATTCCGAATAATCAGCTACTATCTCTTCGGAAGGTGGGAAGCGAAAAATACTGATAAACAATACGTACCCGAAACCAAATCCAGCAATTTCTGTTTCTAAAATTTTCCTATTTGAAAGCAGTGCGGTAATCACTATGTTAAATAGATCTTTTACAACAACCCTTTATGTACTGACGATATTTTAAAGCGACATTAACAAAACTTGTAAAATTCTTTTAACACAAAAATTGTCAGAAATGCAATTTAGGCTGATTTATAGATACTTTATTTATAGATTTTTTTATCATTTTCAGAAACCATTCCAAAGATTTTACTTTATAATGTTGGAGAACTCATTTTAAAAAACGAAAATATGTTTAAAATGTTTATATCTCTTTTCAGTTATAAATGATCAGATTTGTTGAACTTAAAAGACATGTAGGGGAAATTTTCCGTTCTGAAAAACTTCTACATTTATAAGTATATTATATTTGTTTATTTTTCCAATTACATAAAATACTATAAAGAACTTTTGAAAAAACTGATTTATCAAAAGCTGTAAATATTAACAAAACCACTATAAATACGATTTAGTTTATTGACTTTAATAGACGAACTTTTTCTGAAATCTATTTACTGATTGTTCATATTTTCTAACATATATATTAAAAAAATCAGGGAACAAGCTTATGAAATGTGATTTTTTTCATAATTTTTTTTCATTAAGTAATTTTTAAATACAGTAATTAATAGAGTAAAATAGAGTATTTTTTTTCATAATGAAATGAAGTGTTAAATTGATTTGATTGTTTTGCATAATCACATAATAAAATAACTAATTCTAATTAGAATATAGATAAAATGCTTAAGTGATACAAAGAGAAACACAATACTTATAAAAACCTTTTAATGATCGACATATGTTTCAGCATCATTATACATCATTCAATAACTTGCAAACGGTGACAGACATTGAAAAATTGTTGCAGGAGGGTTATGAATGATGTCAGAAGATTTTTTACTGTGATTCTTGGTTTTAGTTCGAATTTCAAGCAATAGATGGCGCTGAAAGCGATTGGCGCTTAGTCGAGGCTGAAAGTGACGCCCCTCAGCATTGATGCACCGCCCCCTGAATAATAGGCCTGCTCGCTATCTACAATGGCTGCTGTCTCAGGCAGATTTTTTTTTTTCAGCGTTTGAAAGGTCCCTCGAACTTCAGCACCAATAATTTCTAAAAGTTTTCTTCGCCTACTTTTTCTGAGATCAAATAAGGCAAAGAAAACTTTTGAGTAGTGTGTTGATTGACCGCATTTTGATAACGGGACTTTTTTCAAAGCTTTAACCACTTAACTGTTTTGCCGAACTCACTTCGGACAAGAAGAGTTTGCTTGTTTCGTTACTAAAAGTTTTTGGAAACCACTCATTTTTAATTGCAATCTTTGATTTATTAATTGACAGACATTTTTCGATTACATAAGGCAAATATTCAAGTACGGAAAAAGTAGTGTACTGTCCCTATTTTTAGTTTATGGTGTCATAAAAACACCAGCAGTTAAGGAATTGAAATACAATTAAATTTTTTAATTAAAAAGTGAGGGAACTGCGTGAACTACAGTTCTCATAATTGAAGATGTCCATGAATTTTGAGGGCTTTTAGTTATCTTAATTATCTGTCTGTTTTAGTACACTATTAAAAGTTTGTTTTGTGTACCGGAAAAAAAAAACCTCCCCATACACAACAAATGTAGAACACGGGGAACAAAAAAATAATCATAAAGAAAAATACTTACTCTACAAGATTGTCCTCTTCCGGATCTGCAGCAATCAGTGCTACAGTGACGAAGAAAACGCACATGGCAAGAAAAACTTTCATGTTTGCAAGACGGATCAACTGCAATTAAATTTTATAATTAGTTAACTAAATTTACGTAAATCTCCTCCAATCTTTAAATGCATTTTCCTACCTATCTCATTTTAATTTGCACATATGAAACTGTACTGTGTCTTATTTCTATAGATCGTCGTTTGAATAAAATGAATATCAATAGTAATTCGCATTTTTCAAAAAAAAAAAAAAAAAAAAAAAAGAATAGAAAAGAAAAGAAAAAAAGATTTAGAAAATACGCTTGCTGTAATTCGTTAAACAGTTATGTTCCCAATTGGATATGCTACCGCTAATCTTTAAACGCAAAGTTCACTACCTATGAGGGTAAAAAGGTCACATTTAGGTTACATTCCAGTGCACAACAAAGTACAGCTATAAACAGAAATTTTATGATTTTTTGTTGAAATATTTTTTTATACACATTTGCAAATTCTGAAATTATGTCATAGTTTAAAAATGAGTCTTCCTATCTCTCTTACTACCTTGCTGTAGATTATTTAAATCTACTCATCATAGTATTCCATTTTTTTAATTCAATTCAGTTCAATATAATTCAATGTTCGGGAAGAGAAACAAACTAATTTTTTAAAATAAATTTTTTCTCATTCAAAAACTAAAACTTTAGAAAGCCAAATGTGCAAATTAATGCAATTTTAAATATTCATGTATTTTAGTTTGGTCTTTAAAATGTTACACGTATTTGGTAATGTTTATATTATCATAAAATATATATTAAAAAAACATATTTTTAAGCCTTAACTTGTGCATGTCAATCTGTTTCTTATTTTTGTAGATCAGCGTTCAAATAAAAATGGTAGATACCTTTTTTAATTGCTAAAAGGTGTAAAATAGAAAGGTTATAAACAGTAAAATAAGTTTTATTAGACTGTTGATATATGTTTCAGCTCAATCTGTGCTATTATCAAAACAAACAGAAATATGCAATAAATGCACGGTCTATGATGTTTCTTGAAACGCGATAATTTATTTTTTACGTGCTTTTTAAAAAAATATGCACGTTATTTTAATTTCTTTACTTATATGTTTACGTATATATTTGAAACCACGGAGTAACTTGAGACAAAATTTTGGTAAATTACATGATGCTGCATCGTTACATATTGTATTTCTATGTGTTATAACGTAATATGTTGTAACATTTTAACCGTGTAACATTTAACGTTGTAACATTTATTGTTTAACTGTTGTAACACGTACAAATGCAAGATGTAACGATGTAGCATGATGTAATGTAATTTCGTAGCCTGTGCATTTATAGAATATTTTTGTTTGTTTTGATAATGGCTCAGAGTGAGCTGAAACATATGTCAACAGTCTAATAATACTTATTTTACTGTTTATAATCTTTTTAATTTACACCTTTTAGCAATTAAAAGTAGTATATACTTACAATGTGTTATGATCTGTTAAAATTGGTAGAGTTAAATGCCGTTAATATAAAAAACGGTTCGCTTAAAAAAAAAAAAAAAAATATGGAAAATAAACATATCGTAATTTGTTAAACTTATATGTTTTCACTTTGCAATGTTAGCCTTTTAAACTCAAGGTTAGCTTTCAGCAAGTGCCCACGTATAAACAGAAATCTTATAAATTTTTAGATGTTTTTAAATTTATTAATTTGATTTAACTTTAAAAATTACCGACTTAAGTCATAATTTAAAAATGTAACATCTACATCATTAAAATATACCGCAAACGACCGCTATTATAGACCGTAATGTAACGGAATTTCATTTAGTATCCCTTGCAAGCAAACGAACTATAAATGCTACACACTTAATTTTCATTACCGAACATACCATACTAAACCTCAGTAACATTTATCCAATATGTCAATCCGAGTATATTTAAGCCAGTTAGTGCACGGAAAGACAGACGGCTGACAAACAAACCGACGAGAGACATCCGCTAGAGTTCTGTATTCATAATGGCATATAACAACAATATAATTGTTAATTTTAGAAATATAAAACAATTGAAATAGTTTCAAAAAAAATTATATAACATTTTATCACTTAATTCAATGAAAATGAGAAGTAACATGAATTAATTAAAATATTTATAGGTAAAAATAACAAGATCCTACGTATGGAACATATTATTTAGATTGCTACGGTAACAAACACCGATTTCCAACTTGTTCTCCGTTCAGTGACGTAAGACGGATGAGGTCCATTCGTATTAATTGTAAATGTGTATACTTGAAATACCCGTACACTTGAATTATACGTTTAAACGGTATACACTTATAAGTATCCGGTTAAGTTTAAACGTGTCGTTTTCGGTATACGTATTTCAAACCGGCGTATCATACGTATATTTGTTAAACACGTATCACGTCTGGAGCATTACTTTATTTTGTTGCTGTCGTTATTGAAAAAAAAAACGCCGGGGTGTATTTAATTTTAAGAATAGAAAAATATCAATGAAATATTCAATGTAAAGGATGTGGATGTTGCATTTTCTGAATTAATTGTGTAATTATTTAAGAAATGAAAAACAATATATATATGACAAATAAAAACCGTGTAAATACAAGTAAATTAAACTTTAAACTTTCAAAAGTATAATTTCAGATATGTGAAAACTATTCAGTTCTTAAAGAGAGATTTATTTGCATAATCAGAAATTTTAATAACTAATTTCATTTCAAAATATTCATCAGTCAACAAAGTCGGCTTTGAACTTTATGAATTTCTTTTTGCGGATTTCCGTCTTTAGTGTCTGAAATTTTGCAAAGTTAAAAATGTCATAACTCTTTACGTTTTGGTGTTAAATTCTTTTTTTTAAGCTAACTTATCTGACACAAAATCTAAACAAAAATTTTAATTTCGGAACTTTTACAAAAATTACTATTTTGAAATAAATTTCTTTTAAAATCATGCAAAACAACATTTGAAATTGTTTTACAACAGGAAGTATACCCTTCTAAAACTATTGGTTTAGGGATTTGGTATTGGACAGAGATAAAGTGGGGACACCTTGATTAGTACCGGTCCTCTTAGCTACAGAGCCTGAATATCACAGGGGCACACAGGCATGTGCGCTGGGCCCACATTTTCAGTAAGCTTCAAAATGCATTTTGTCTGTTCCCTAAAAATAACAAATTAATGCAAATTTCAATTGATAGTTCATAGAAAAAATGAATTTTTCCCATTCATGTAGATTAATTTATCTCACTGTAGTTCAATAATGATAAAGAAATGTAATGTAAACTTTAAAATTACGAGAAGAATGGATATTACGGTGTTTCATTCCATTCCAGTGGTTTACAGTTTCACTTTGTCTAAATGGTATATACAAGGTTATATAGTGGAAAAAATTACCTTCTCATAGTTTTTTAAACCATTTTTACAAGTGTCTATAATATATTCTTTTTTCATAAAACTATGGTTTAAGTTTTAAACTGAATTTACAAATCTATTTTCTTGAGAAAGGGGGCCACTATATGACCTGTGTGGCCTGGATCCTACATAGAGTTTATCAGGCCATTTAAGATCTTTGCAACTTTGGTCTTCACCGTGAGTTCTTTTGCTTTCATTTGCTGATTAAACATTTTAGTTTAATGATTACAACTTCCATATACACAGAAGAAAGTGATTTAAAATAATTGAAACAATTGCATGCTTGGTTTTTTTAATGTTAATTGTTTCCTTTATTACGTTGTTTATTCACATTTGTAATACTCTCTGGCACTGACTTTCTTATCTAGCAATGTGAAATTAAAAATGTCCTTTTATATGTTGTTAGAAGATTTTTTTTTTTCATTTAATTTTAATGGAAACGGATTTATTTTTTATTTGATAGCTAATTATTTCGAGATGATAAGTTGATAGAACAATTGAAAATTTTTTTAAACAGCTTATTAATTCTAGATATTAAGTTGATTGAACAATTTAAATGAAATTCCTTTGTTTTTAATGAACTAGATATTTCCTGTCACAGAATTTAGAAATAATAAATTTACTGATCAATTTAAATTGCAATATTTACTCCTATATAATGCCCCCCGCCCCCCCCCAAATATATATATATTGCAAAAAAGCATTTTTTTTACACACGGGACATTTCCGGCAGCTAAATCCGCACACAATTTTCCGCAATGACTAGAAAACAACTCGTAGATATTTAAAAAGGATTAGGAAATAAAATAAATACACTGGTTTCCAAAAATTAAGGAAAAATTACAAAAATAGCGCTAACTCAAAATATTACAGGTAGATTTTAATGAAACTCAGCCACAATAAACAACGCATAGTAAGGTATAAAATAACTTGAAAATAAATTACCAGAAAATTATGGTGTTTCAAAAAATAGCATAATTATAAAATTTGCAAAATAAATTTGTCAGTTTGGTATAGGAAAACTACCTTTAATATGCCGTATGATTACCTCTAGTAGCAGTACAATACATACAGCGATGTGTCATACTGTCAATTATGCGGTCGATGAGTTCGCTGGGAAGTGCGAGCCATTGCTTTTGCAAACCAGTTGCAAGCATGGCAAGGGTTTGAGGAGAGGGGTTGAGAGCAGCAACACGTCTTCCTAAAGCATCCCAAACATGCTCGATGGGATTCAAGTCCGGTGATCGAGCTGGCTATTCCATGCGCTGAATTTTCTGGTTCTGAAGATAATCTTCTACGGTGAGAGCCCTGTGCGGTCTAGCATTGTCTTCCTGTAACAGGAAATCATTACCCATTGTACCAGTATAAGAGCGCACATAATCATCAAGGATGTCATATCTATAGACGTAAGCATTTACGGTTCAACGTGGAAAGCCATGGAGGTCTGTGCGTTCACCCAAAGAGATACCACCCCAAACGCAGACACTGCCTCCTCTGTATCAATCTCTTTCGTGAATGTTTTATGGATGATAACGTGTTCCCTGTTCTCTAAAAATCAAACAATGCCTACTATCGCTTTGGAGGCTAAACCGGGACTCATCCGTGAAGAGAACACGCCTCCATTGACAATCCATCCAGTGAATATGTTGACGTGCCCACTTCAAACGTTCCCCCCGTTGATGTGAGGTGAGCGGCACGCCAATTTCTGGTCACCTCGCGTAAAGTACACCTTCGTGAAGCCTTCTACGTACAGTACACACTGACACCAACCTTCCAGTGGCTGCAGCAAGGGAGGATCTAAGATGAGATGGAGTTGCGGTTCTAGTCCTCCGTACACATAACAGCAAATATCGCTCATCGGCGCTTGTCGAAACCCTTGGCCGTCCTTGGCTGAACATTCTTGAACCCAAACCAGTGGTTTGAATTTGTTACCAAAGCCTATGAGTCACAGAAGGACTCACTTGTAGCCATCTAGCCACCTCTGCCTGACTTTGTCCTGCCTCCAATCTCTCAATAGCTCTAAATCGCAGTTCTGCGGGCAAATGATTCCTCGAGGTCATTGTAATGAATTGGCTAACAAAGAGTTATAATATCACTATCACAGCGACAACTGCAGCCTTACTTTCTAAAGTGCATTTTTATGTTCCTCACAGCTGACGCAATGCGATTGCAGCCCCGATAATTTGCATTTGGTATTTTTATTCAGCATCTTTTATTTAAGAATATATGCAAATTTCATACGGATTGCTTTCTTTTTGAACGAGTTATCGCTATTTTTGCGATTTTTCCTTAATTTTTGGAAACCAGTGTAATTGGATGAGACGTACTGCACGGTGTCTGTTACGTGTCATAGTTTGTGTATAGGCATTAAATATGTGATGTTAGTTTACATTATGGGTGAATATTTTAAAATAAAGTTTTCAACAAGAGAAAACTAAACATTATAAAAACTTTAAATTATGTTAATTTTAATAAGCTGGCTATATATACGCCAATGAATAAGTGAACTAACATTCGAGAAATAATAAAATCAGAATTCCTACAAAAAAGTTTCTAAATTTATGGAACCTTCTGCTTATAAAATTGCATGGTTTGCATTTTACATAAGATATATATATATATATATATAAATCGTTGCTCCCTATCAAAGACAGCCTGCGCAGTGTACATGAGTAAATTCAGAAATTTTAACCCTTGTTAAAAAAGTGGTAATGGGTAATCTAAAATTTTGCTTAGTTGAATAATTTATCTCGGCATATGAACGGTCTCGACTGTGTGATTGCAAGAATTTAAAAATATCAATGATGATATTTATGTGTTTAAACGCTCATCATACATTAAATAAATACTTCATACACAATAATTTATATATTTGAAACAGAATTAAGCATCGCGTAACGTATACGATTTTTTAAAACATAATTTTAGGTCATTGATTCACAAGATATGAACAGTTAAATTTTGAAACGAAACAAAATACTTTACCTGGTGACTTCGGTATAGTTGATTATTATAATCTGTATAATCTACAGTTGCATACCACATATATATATATATATAGGTATATTTTACCTCCGCAGATGTTAAAGTTTGTCTTTCGCATTTCTAGAAGCATATATGTTTTGCAGCATATTATGTCATTTACACGTCATTTCAGTTTTATTTGCCTTTGTTAAACAGACTGACTTCTATCGGTTTTAAAACGTTTGTATTGATATATTATATTTATTTCAATAGGTTTTGAAACGTCAAAAAATATGAAAACTTTTTATGACAGATGCACTTTAATGATCCCGACTTGAATGACAGTTCGCGAAAAATAAACCTTTCACACGTCTGTATTTAATTTTATAATATTCTTTCTGTTGTTATGGATGACATAATTCAGCTGAGAATTTTTCTTTTCATTCCGCAAATAATCGAGGAGGTACACTTGTATAAGACTCCTATCGTATATATTATTTCTGTTGTCAACATCCCTTTTTTTGAGAAAATACAACGCGATGAACGATGAATGAGATGCCATATGAAAGGATTTTGAACAAGCTGCTGACATAGTGCACTTACATTTCTTTAAAATATGTTTTTCGATTAAAAATTACTGTTAATTAAAAATTAAATCGACATTGTTTTCATAAATGAAATGAAAGGTTTTCTCAAATCAGTGTTGCCACAAATATAAAATACTGCATTATTAGATGACGTCATCCTATAATGCAATTAAAATAAGATTGTTAATTTATTTATTTCGCGTACTTTTTGAAAAAATGTGGACCTTTTAATCGGGTTTTAATTTAATTTTTACGCGTGCGACACCTGTTGTTTATTTGTCTTCTTTGTTTAATCACGGCTGTGCATATGCGTACTGTATCGGAGCACCAGTAGATTATGCAATTTAATGATTATCTTCCATTTAGATATACACTTCATTAGGATTCACAAAAATTGTATGTATTTATTTTTTAATATTTCATTAAGCTGTAAATTCGCCAGCCAAACAGTTTGAACATCCCATGTTTAAGTTCACATAGGCTTGACAAAAAGTGGTGTACCAAATATTGATTTATATATTTAAGACATTTCTGGACCAGTTTAGGAAAATCTGAGAAAATGCTTTCATATGAATTTCCTAAACGTCTGATTCAGGGTTTCAAATTTTTTTTATAATTCGATTTTTCTTTTCAGTATAGGGGTCTTGGCAACCTAGAGAAATGACCTTGGCGAGAGAAGAAAATTTGGCAAAAAAAAAAATCTGGCAATCTATTCCCATTTTCTTATACACAAGCAATCATCATATATATTATTTCTGTTGTCAACATCCTTTTTTCTATGCGCATAAAAAACATACAACGATGAATTAGGTATCATTCGAAAAGTTTTTGAACAAGACAATTTAAGGGGCTTTTTTAAAAAATGGTGAAAGATCAACTATCTACTTCCTCCATTGTTAGAAAAAAACGATGATTTTGCAATCATTAGACAGTATTAGTTATTTTATCGAACTTTAGAAGCGACCAATTTTTGATCATCTGTTAATTTATCTTTTTTATTCCACAAGTTGTAGAAATCAAATATAGGAGTTCAGATTAATATCGCATTTAAAAATAATTTATTGTTTCCCTTAAGCCCGTTCCGGATATTTGGATTGTGTTTTTGTTTCGGTACGTAAAAGCTAATTGGGTATTACTTTGACTTTCGTTTAAGTATTTAGAAGTGGTTTCTTTTTACTCGTTATTAAGCAATATAGTTCGTTCAGAGGTGGATAATCATAATTTTTTTTTTCACGGTGGAAGAGGAAGGGAACATAGACTCAAAGCTACTGCTAAACGATTTGGGGAGGGGATTCGAGACCGTCCATTCGATCATCGACATGTTTCACGATTAATTAAAAAAAATATATTCAGGTACTCACTCTGAGAGACAGATCTAGGAGTGGTAGATATTAAATCGAGAAAGGCAGTGAAATAGGGGTTTTGGGTAGGGATTTTGCAATGTTTGTGGCTCGCATTAACTAATAAAACAGTCATGCCAAACACAACGTCAGCGGGCTACAACTGGCCCTCCGGTAACTTATATGTGTCCCGCGAAGCCTTTAGAATTTAACATGTGCTTAACACACATGTTGAAAATACTTTTTACATGAACGTACTTGCACCATCTGTGACCTTAGAGATGAAAAACATCAGAATGATGTATATATTAGTGTTAGCAGTGTCGAGATTTTTCGAAATTCAGAATGCTACCACTATTTTTGAAGAGTAATATTTGTCCTATTTAGACTGTTATAAGGCGAATATTTCTTTTTAGAATGTGGTATCATTCTAAGTTAAAAAAAAATCCCGCTCATCTGGCAACAGTTATGTTTATAGACAGATGTAACTCAATTTTACATTTTAACACATTTTTTTTATACTGAGATAACCAATCAGAATGTAGCAAAGAGCGTGATCTTGAGTCTGGAAATTTAAAGATTCGTAATTTTTTTTCAATATTTTACTTATAATTTTTATTTCGTTCATATCGAAACTAATCCTTTATTTTACTACTCCCTTCGATTTTACACAACTTTACAAAATAGTATACAGTATTTATTAAATACTAAGAAACGTGTTCGAAAATTAATAAAATTCGGTGCTAATTAAGAACAGTTAAAATTTAAAAAAATCCAAATATAAAATTAAATAGCTTTAAATGTGTCGTTTTGAAAGTTACACAAATTATCCCTTTTGTGCTTGAAACCAAAATCCCCGAAAATGTCATCCATGTTCTTCACATGGGCTTGTCGAACACTTATTTTTATTACTTAGGTTAGTAATTGTATGTGATCTTTCTAGAATCCTGCTTGATCTTTCTTTCATTTTTTATTAATATACTCTCATACATCACCGGATTAATAAAAAAATCATGTTTAAGCTCTCTACCACTATGAATAAATATGATAAACTGAATATGAATATGGCAGCTTTTTTTTAATTGATTTACAATACGAGTAAAAGAAACCATTCAAAGAAAACTGATTTTATGTTTTATAAGTATACAGTGTTGGAGTTTGGAAAGGATGTATACATTAAGAGGTGCTACAGCCCAAAGTATGAAGAAAACTCACGAAAAGCTGGCTATACATCGGAAAGATAAACTGTCAAAATTAAAAATTATATTTATTATTAGAGAATTAAAGTGCTTTTCATCAAGCTTATTGAAAAAAATACATTTGCTTTCAAAATAAATTTATTATTGTCTTCACTATATTAAATGTCTCACGAGTTGAAATCATTCACTACGAAACTGAACAAATAATGTCTAGCAGTTAAAGAAATTTGAAAATACTATAAGCATAAATACCATTGCTAGAAATATTTATATATAGCGGATAGATTTATAAAAGTCAAATGTGTGTTTTAAAAGTTATAGTGCTTGTAAACTTATATTATATTTGTACACACTTGCTTAGTAATTTTCAACATCGAAAATATTTTGGAAATATGGGTACACAGGGATAATATGGGGTAATACAGAGATAAATACGGGTATAAGAAGATATACTTTCTTATACAGATATTTGACTGCTTTCCATCATAAAAATTTAACTGTCAAACAATGTCCAAGTTTTTATTTTAAATGGGCAAATTTTGAATGTATGTAATAATAAAAAAAAATTTCCTTCTTTTCGTCATTTTCTTAGTCCTTATTCCAAATTATCACCTTTCTATTAATTTACTAAATATTATTTATTTTATTATTTTAGTATTTCTCTGTCTTTTATTTATATCTTAAATCCCTTGTTTGGTTTAATTCCATATCTTAGTCAAAATATTCTTTAATCCATATTCTAAAAATTATTCTAAATTGCAAAAACTTCCTAAAAAGCATTTGATTAAATTCCTTTTATTGAGACATTGAAATTTATTCTTTCTGAATATTTTTTTCCTTCACATTCTTTTTATTTTATTATTTTCAGGTATCGTTCGATTGTCCCATCATCCCCTGCTTTCGCGCGCTGACTTTTATCTTCAAAATTTATCCGAATCCTGTAATGAGTTCTTACATTTACGTCAGGCTAACCCTCCCTTAACCTAATTTCATAGCCATTGATGTTTGAGTTTTTCCATCGCTCTCTTCATGGCCACACCCCTTTTTACAAACTATTGGATGGTCATATTCGCGCGTTCGTATTCCTACACCAATTTTTTGAGTATAAAACATACTGCATCGGACCGGACCGGCAGAATTTTGCTCTAAATTGGTTGTTAAAATAATACGCGGCTCCAGTGACCCTCATCCTCAACTCAACATTTCACTTCTCATTGTACATAGTGTGTCTATTTAAGTGTATCGTATTCTTTTCAATATGTGTTATCTCTTCGAAGGTTAGCATCGTATTTCTGTGATGACAACTTGTTACTCTGCATTATGTAACAGATGACGTCTCTACTAATAAACACATTGATTTTCCTACAACAAGTCTTATTCTGGTGTATTTATCGAGTTATTCTGTGGAATTCCTTCCGTGCCTGACTTTTACAGAATCAATTTTCATACTTTTCAAGATGTGACGACTGCGTAAGTTCCATGTCATCAGTGGTGTCTACACCATAATAAAGAAACCGATAGTCACTAATGACATTCATTCGTACCTGCAATACATCGTAATATGTATATATTATTAAAAGTTCACTAATATACAAAGACCTTAGAGTTTTCATTTTAAATTAAAAAGCACCTGAGTAAACTTCAATTTCAAGGGAAATTTCATAATTTTATCTTGTAATTTGATAGTATTAGCGATTTCAAATATAATTTATTACTTTAATAAAACAATTTTTGAAAAGAAAATTATTTCATTTTAAATGTTACCAGGAATTACCAAAATTATCGGAGTGGAAATTTTTGGAATATACTAAAATTATACAAATGTATTCAAAACCATGTTTTTGAAGAGCAAAAATATATGGATATGGGGTTAAGAAATTTCTGTAATTATTCATCAATCGACCGATTTTTAAAAATTATAGTATGGAATTAGGCATATTTTAGCAATGTTTAGTGCACACTTTTATACGACATCTTTGGATAGTTGCCAACCTTGTTCTTGTTTCCGTTGTCAAATAAACAAAATTTGAACCAGAAAGTCTATTTAATAAATGAAATCAAATACGTAGCCCATAAAAACGACATAATTTATTAAATAAATTTCCCGATTCAAAGTATGTTTATTTTTGTTTTTTACTTGCAAAAAACATTAAAGATTGAGAACTATGTCTCTGCGAGATAGAGACTAACAGACCAGCGTGTACATTCAATTATTGAAATAAGTACGACTTAAAAAATTCAATTAATTTTTATAGATTTGTTTGGTAAAAAACAATCTACTGTATATATAAAACACAAACGGAAATTGCGTTCCGTTCCTTTATAACTCGAGTTCCGCTGAATGGATTTTGATGGAACTTACGTTGGTCGATAGATAATTTTTCAGGGAAGGTTTTAG
The DNA here is from genome assembly GCA_963931845.1 of Maratus michaelseni. Lineage (NCBI taxonomy): Eukaryota > Metazoa > Arthropoda > Arachnida > Araneae > Salticidae > Maratus > Maratus michaelseni. Next base: position 34,143,938 of record OZ007592.1, on the reverse strand, counting down.
TATATAACACATTATTCTACGTACATTAGTTACAGAATTATGATAGAAAAGTTATGTTATTTTGGCCGAAAAGGTTACTATTGCTAATTTTTTGGCAACCATTATTGTTGCAGAAATGAAAAGGCTATACATCCCAAAAAATAAAAGAAAAACTGTTGCTAATTTTATTTTAAAAAAAAATAAAGAGAAAGAAAAGGAAAAAAAAGGAAAAAGAGTTTTGATGAGAGATAATATTATAAAACGAAAATATTTAATTTAAGCATGATTGGGAATGTTCGTAATGCTTAAAAAATTATTCAAGGGGCAAGATTGCTATTGAAAAGTATTTGGCTATTTATCTTTTGTTTTTGGTGATTTTGATTTTACTTTTGACCCCAAACAATTTGATTTGAAGCCGAAAGGTTTTTTTTTTTTTTTTTTTTTTTTTTTTTTTTTTTTTTGGCAGAAAGAATTGAAATGGCTATACATTTGGAAAAATAAAAGAAAAAACTGTTACTAATTTTATTTAAAAAAAGAAAGAAAAGAAAAAAAAAAGAAAAACAGTTTTGATGAGAGATTTTAAGCCAAAAGGTGTTTTTTTGTGTACGACAGCATTTTTGCAGCTTTTTTGGTACTTTTCGGTTCGCCGGGCGCCAGTGATAGATATATATACATGTATATACACACACTATATATATATATACATATATCTACACAAATACATATATATACACTAATATGTATGAATATATATATATGTATATACACATATATTTATGTATGTACATATATCACTGGCGCCCGGCTAACCGAAAAGTACCTTTTTTTTATTGCAATGCAAACTATATTAATGGGAATATACTTCTACCAGTGGACCCGTACAAGGATTTCGCACTACAATCTAATATTTTTTATGAATATGTAATATTTATTAGATGCAGGTTCAAACTTCTAAAGAAAATGTGAGGATAAAAATATCTGCAAACAACATTTAGTTTTTAGTAAAGCCAGATTATCATCTAATTTATTCCGTCAAAGTTAGAGTAAAAACGGATCCAGGATTGCAAAAGGCACGCGCGAGAAAAAAAAAATAACAATCGTATTTTAACTGCATTAGAGGTCATCCGCTTCGGGAAAAACATGGGACATAGAAATCTAAATCTAAATGTTTCAATTTCAACTTCGCTTTTTAATCATAAATATAAAATAAACTCGTGCGGTGTTTTTTTTTTCATTGCTGAGCATCATATAATGTGGTATTTTATTTTTGTGGAAACAGTAATTTGAGGAAAACCTTTCATTTCTTTCATGAAAACAATGCCGATTTAATTTTGAATTAACTACATTTTTTATTCAAAAACATGTTTTAACGAATTGTTAAGTGTGCTATGTCAGAAGCCTGTTCAAAATCCTTTCATATGCTATCTCCTTCGTCGTTCTGCGTTTCGTATTTTCTGAGAAAAAGGGATGTTGTCAGGAGAAATAATATATATGATTTACTTCTACATATACGAAATTTCGTTCCGGCTGCTGATAACTCGAGTTCTGCTGAATGGATTTTCGTAGAACTTAAACTGTACGATATTTTTTCAGGGAAGGTTTTATTGTATAACATATCGTTTTACGTAGCTTAATTATAGATTTATTATAGGAAGTTCTATAATCAGATTAATCCGATTATGAAAGATTAGCCTTTTTAAAAGATTTTGCCGAATGGATTTCAATGGAACCTTCACTTTTAGATAATTTTCTCAGTAAAGTTTTATTATATAACATATCATTCTACGTTGCTTAGTTCTAGAATTATAAGGGGAAATTCGAAAATCGGGTGACTATTTTTTTTTAATCAAATATTAGCCTTTTCAATATTTGATTCCGATTATGAAAGATTAGCTTTCTGAAAAAGTTCTACTGGACGGATTTTGATGAGAATTGTATTGTTAGTTAGTTAGATGCTATTTCAGGAATGGTTATAGTGTACTACATATTGTTCTTTGTTGCTTAGTCAAACAGTTATGTGTGAAGGTTATATAGTCAGGTGAACCAGATTCCGAAAGATTGGCCTTTTTGAAAGTTTTTACTGTGTGTATTTTTTGCGACTTGCATTGTTAAGTAGATAATTTGTAAGGATGGTTTTAGTATATTTCATATCGTTTTGTTAGATTTAGAATGATGTGGAAAAGTTCTATAATCAGATGAACCCGATTATCAAAAATTAGCCTTTATAAAAACTTCTACTGAATGGATTTTGTTAGTTAATTTGTTTGCATTGTTAGTTTGATATTTTTTAGTGATGGTTTTAGTATACCGTCTATATATTTAGTATACCGTTTTGCATATAGTTTTATCATTCTTTAGCAAACCCTAACTGTAAATGACCAAATAAAAGAGTTGGTCCTTAACAGCTAAAATTTTGACTGCCCATTAGAAAATATAATAGCGCAATGACGTCATTTTTCAGTAATGTGGAAGGATAATATACAGATAAGTATACAGATTGCTTTCAAATACAAGGTCAAATTAAACGATATATTTTATTTGAATCAAGGTTCATTTGTAGAAACTGACCAGCGCAGTGGGCGTAGCTTGCTAGTTTTGGATATTTTTTCTGAAAATAAGATAAAATAAACTATGTATAATATAAATTTTTTTGCGACAATAATTCAGTAATAACAATTTTGCGAACTTTCCGACAATAGTTCTTAACATGGCTGTGTTTACAAATTTCATTCTCTGCAATGGAAATAATATCTACATTTTTATGTGGCTCGCGGCTTTCTATATAAAGCTGAAGTAGGGCCCGCGTTAGTAAACGAGTTTTTTACATGCCTGTAATAAAATAATATTCCTACAAACGAATAAATATTAGATGATCCGACGCGAAACCTTGGATTTTGTGAAAGAAAGTCCGAAAACCTCACCCAAGATCCTTAATTGTTTAAGTACATATGTTTTAACGATGTGCGTACAATCTATGCGAAAGTTGCAGTCGATACGCAGAAAGTTAGATTCTGGTGCGATTTTAACCCGCATGTGTTTAAAGATATTAAGATCTAATAACCCCACCAATTAATGTTGGGACCTGGATTCTTGTACATAATGTTACTGGTTCCTTTTTTTAACCAAAATATCGATTATAATTTGTTATTTAACAATGCTGCCAAATGCAGTCGATCCAATGATGACAGAAGTCGGATGACAGAAACTACGCCGTCATCTCTGAAGATCAAATTATTTCTGAAGAAAAGATTGCCTTCTAACAAGATGTCTGATTCCCTCTTTATTAAAAAAGAAGTCAGACATTTCGATCAACATTAACTAAATTGGTACGTCGACAGTCGGGAATCATTTTTAGAATGGACTCCCTGTTCTGCAGATGTAGCACCTAATGACTTTTTTTCATTGCTTGAATACTTGAAAACGATAGTTTACAAAATGCGACCAAAATCTGTAATGAATTCGTTCTGAAATATTCTGTAATGAATCTATATATATATATATTACGCTATCGTACGTGGCACAGAAATCGCGATTATTTGTTAATTGTTAGTGGCAACACCCGAATGGACCGCATCTCATTAGTTGGTGCTGCCATCTACAGGAATAAAAGCGAAACAAACAAATTAAATAGATATATTCTTTACATTTTCGTTTGAAATATTGATTTTTGTAAGCATTTAATATTTATAATTTAAAAAATAGAAGCAATGATTTAAAAAAAGGGGTTTTTAGTAAAAAGGGAAAAGTAAGTGTAATAATTTACCCTGATCGTTTCATTTTTTAAACGTAACTGTTATATTTTTGAAATTTTAGCTCTTATTTAATTTGTTTACAAGTTTTTAGTGTAAATAAATATTATTCAGTCTTTTTTGATGAAGTCCACTCCACCACTGTTATATTTTTCAATGACAGTCTGCCCGAGCAACGCTGGGCGGGTCAGCTATTTAGAAATAAATTCGTTCAACGGCTCTATTGCTGCCAACAATTTGAAGATAGTCACTTTTAGCATATTTTGGGTGGATTAGTGTTAGTGGAATTTTTTTTAAATTAGATTTAAAATTTTAATTAGTTATAATTTCCTTAAAAGAATCGTAAAATATTTTTAAAATTGTTTGTCGTGATAAGATCTTTTAAACGATTTGTCAAATGACTCCACCCCCCCCCCCCTCCATTTCCTGTTTGAATTTTCAAAATTGGAACCCTCGGGTCCCACTATTCTACTTACTCCCTATTTTTAAACCAAATGAACTCCCTTTCAAAGACACTGGACAGATTTTCGTAAGGCATGGTGACGTCACGGTGACGTCACTGTGAAGTCACATTGTGATTTTGTGATCGTCGATGTGACGTCACGTGACATCGATGTGAAGTCACGGTGACCTGAATGTGAAGTCGTTATGGCCGTTTTAGAATTTTTTTGTGACGACATATTGAGACCACTTTGTGAAGTCACGGTATGACAAATTTGTGAAGAGTGTGCCATTTGTCACGATTTTGTCATTAACTTTGTTACGAAGATGTGACTCCAGTGACGATGTTGTGAAGTCACCCTCTGACCAATTTATAAAAAGTATGTCGTTTGTGACGATTTTGCCATTAATTTTATGACGAATCTGTGACGACAGTGACAATTTTGTGAGGCCATTTTGGTCCTGCCATGTGCTGGATAATTTGAATTTATTCAAACCCGACCCAAGCAGTTAGTTGTGTTTACTGTGTTAATTTACTCTGGATCAGATTTTTAGAGTATTTTGCTGCTCTTCGTGCTAAGGCTGCATATACTCAACTCACACCGCGGGGGAATTCGCTGGAGTTTATTTTCTTTCGAGTTGGATTGACTGATTCTCTTTTTTTAAGAGATGTTCGAGCTATTATTTGGTACTCGTGGATTGGTCATTGGTACTCGTCATACCCAATTCAAACCGTGATTTGTCAAACTGTGAGTCAGTTTCTGCTAGGTATTACAGATTTTTGGTTACGTCTAGTTCAGTTTGTCTTTTGTTTCTATGTGGATTAAGATTGGCTGTACCCCGATCCAACCCGCTAATTGAATTCTCTGCAATTTTTTTATTTGGGTAAAGTTTGTGTCAGGTTGGCAGATTTTTTTTTTCTAATCGTTGAGTTGTGTTTTGTTTCAAATAGGTCGGATTTGGGTATACCTGGCACTACCTGTTAAGAAAGTCCCATATTTTATTTTAGAAAAAAAATCTCTATTTTTGAATAGATTTTATTATTTTTTATTTGTATTTATTTCATGCAAATAATATTTAAATTATGCATATAATTATCGATACTTTTTTCATAACTTATTTTATGTATGATTTTAATAACAGTTTTCTGTAATCTTGAAATTCCAGTCGAGCATTATTAATATCTGTCTTCAGTGTTTGCCTTTTCATTTCTGACAAAGTAACTACATATACAAAATGCTATCCATCTATTTAAAGCAGTTTGGTAATTTTGTCAAATTTCCATCGAATTTCGACCGAGTACGCATGCGTCAAAAAAGGACCGGCCAATGAGGCGAAGGTCTATTCCTGTCTCCAAACGTATTTGGGATCAAGATGAAATCAACTCCTGTTGTTTTATGGCTTCTTCCACGTTGCGTTAAACCTAGGAAGATATTTATATAAAAATCTGTGGAGTGTTTAGAAGGTATTTATTTTATTTATTGTTGTATTTATTGTAATTTATATGAATACTTAGGTATCCATTTCGGATTTACTGTGTAACATGAATTTAGGTTCATTTAACGTTCGCGAAATCAAATCATTTTGTTTATATAGTATAGAAAATAATTATTCAATCGTAAATAAAAATATAGTAGAACATGTAATACAAAATTGGACCACTTATATTCCGTTTATGATCGGGTATGAATCTTATGGTGTTCCGATTGCTAATGAAAACTATTATGTAAATATAATGTCAAAAGACAGTACGCACGGTAGTAATATTTTTATTATGTGTTCGAAAAAAGCGAATCTGAGCGTCTGAATACAAATTATAAAATATTATTTCTGTATTTAGCAACTAAATATTTAATAAATATGCAGGAATGTGACTAGCTTTATGTGAATGTATAATATATATAAGTCTGAACTTTAGCATTATTTTTTAACAGAAATATATTATCTCTATTCGATTTAAAAGTTTTGTCATTACATAAGTGTGCTGTTTTATTTGTAAAGAGTATGTATGCATTATATTGGTTGTATGTATACAAATCTTTAGAATGTTTTGATTTGCAAACTCTTAATATTTGAATAATGTTTACATTATATTTGTTTGTATGTATACAAACAATATATGTATACAAAGAAGTATATATACAAACAATGTATCATGTAACAATATTAATATTTACATTGTATTGTTTGTATGTATACAAATCTTGAATGTTTTAATTTATTACATTCATTTTTTACCAGTTTGCATGTTCGTTCATGGGCGATTCATATGAAACTCATAATTTGTCACAAATTGGTGATTTTATTGATTTAGTGCTTTGCCCAGGAATGTGGAAAAAAAACTATTTTTGACATCGGGTGAAATGAATGAGGTTATTTCGGTTTTTATTTTGTATATAAAAAATGTTATATGTAAAAAAATCCTGGTCATTAATCACATTGTTTTTTGTATATTTAAAGACGATTACTTATTCTTTGTAATTCTTTTTTTGTTGGGGGTTTTTGAGCAAAATAATATTACTTCATAGCTAGAACCAGTTCCGCTTAATCATTAATATTTACTTAATCCTTTGACCGCTGAGCAAATGGGCATTATTTTTTTTAAATGTCAAAAAAAGATAAATTTTCAAACTTGGTATAAAAAACTTAGGTACTTCTCTATTATCCCATCGTCCACTTTTCATAACAAAATACTATCGCCAAACTGTATGATTAAATGCCAAAAATGCAGTCCCATTTACTTGATGTCGGAAGCATTATACGTGTTTGTTATGTCGTCAAGTGGTTTTTAATTCAACATTTGCGCATATTAATGACAACGTTCTCCCGTTTATTTGGCGTTACAGTTTGGCGATAGTTTTTTGTTATGAAAAGTGGTCGATGAGATAATACAGAAGTACCAAAACGTAATTACGTATATGAGTAGATTCCTTGACAGTATTAATCATTACTCAATATTTTAAAATTGCATCATATTTGTAGAATTATATTAATTTAAACAATGCTTCTATTGAAGTGTGAAGAAGCACATACTTCTATGAAGAACCATATATTTACATAATCGTTTTCATTAGCAATCGGAACACCATAAGATTCATCCCCGATAATAAACGGACTATAAGTGGTCCAATTTTGTATTACGTGTTCTACGATATTTTTACGTACGTTTGAATAATTATTTTCTGTACTATATATACAAAATGACAGAGATCTAAAAACACAATTTCCATCGGATTGATTTCGCGAATGTTAAATGAGCCTAAATTCATTTTTAAACAGTAAATCCGAAATGGACACCTAAGTATTCATACAAATTATAATAAATAAAATAAATACCTTCTAAACACTCCACAGTGAGTTCTATATAAATACCTTCCTAGGTTTAATGCAATGTGCAAGAAAAAAAAAAAAAAACAGGAGATGATCCCAAACACGTTTCTAGAGACAGTAATAGACCCTCACCTCATTGGCTGGTGATTTTTTTTATGCATGCGTATTGGGTCGAATATTGTTGAAAAATGATTTTGAAGAAAAAATCGGGAAATTCACAAAATGGTTTCGGGAAAAACTTCACCAAATGGTTTCAAAATTCTTTGAGTGACAGCGGGAAAAAAATTTCATTTTACATTCAATCATCGCAATTGGCGAGTGTGACTATTAAGTTTAGCCAGTACTGGCAATAACATCAATTACCAATTTTCAGTATTACTCGCCGATTGGTGAGTGTTAATTTTGTCTTATATCACAAACTGTATTTACATATACTACTAGATATAATGATTATGAACCATGATTTTTCTATTATTGGGCGAGATTCATGTTTTTTCAGCAATTCTTTGACGAAATTCGTGTTTTTTTCAGCGATCCTTTGAAGAATTTCGCATTTTTCTCGTGATCCTTAACGAAATTCGCATTTTCCAGCGATTCTTTGATAAAATACATTTTATTCCGCATTTTTTAGACGAAATTTAGTAAAAAAGCGTGATCTTTTGGTGAACTTTCCTTTTTTGCGATTCTTTGACAAAATTTGCTTATCTTTCACGATCCTTTTGCATAATTAATGTTTTTTCTGTTTGACAAAATTCGTGTTTTTTCAGCGATCCTTTGAAGAAATTCGCATTTTTCTCGTGATCCTTAACGAAATTCGCATTTTCCAGCGATTCTTTGATAAAATACATTTTATTCCGCAATTTTTAGACGAAATTTAGTAAAAAAGCGTGATCTTTTGGTGAACTTTCCTTTTTTTGCGATTCTTTGACAAAATTTGCTTATCTTTCACGATCCTTTTGCATAATTAATGTTTTTTCTGTTTGACAAAATTCGTGTTTTTTCAGCGATCCTTTGAAGAAATTCGCATTTTTCTCGTGATCCTTAACGAAATTCGCATTTTCCAGCGATTCTTTGATAAAATACATTTTATTCCGCAATTTTTAGATGAAATTTAGTAAAAAAGCGTGATCTTTTGGTGAACTTTCCTTTTTTGCGATTCTTTGACAAAATTTGCTTATCTTTCACGATCCTTTTGCATAATTAATGTTTTTTCTGTTGTCTTTTAACGAAAGTCATGTTTCCCCATGATCCTTTGATGAATTTAGTGTTTTTTCCTCAATCATTTGACGAAATCTGTGATTCCCCCCCCCCCCCCCGCGAAAATTGGTTAGATGTTTTTAGTCTACAGGTGCCCTAAAAAGTCTGTGACGCCCGTTGCTGCATTGCACACGTTCTTCCATGTGGCATCGAACGAAGGAAATTCATCCTAAAGAATCATTGTTTCATTCTTGACATTTCTGGAAAGAAACAACGTTCAACTCATTGGCTGAATTGTAAAGGGCGAAATGTGTCAAACATTAGCGGAAAGAAAGTGCGCAATTTGTTCGTTCATGGATAAAATCATGAAATTCATTAATCGATAGTTGATAAATTGCGAAATTCGTCAATCGATAGCGGAAAAATCGCAAAATTCATTAATCGACAGTGGAAAAATCGCAAAATTCATCAACTGGTTTCGGGGGGAAAAGTTTTCGAATATCGTCGAATGGCTTCGAGAAAAAAAATCACAATCCGTCAATTTCGGGGAAAAAATCGTGAAATTCGCCAAATGGTTTCGAAATTTGTCGAGCGACAGCAGAGAAAAAATTCTTTTTCCATTCAATCATCGCAGTTGGTGAGTGTGACTATTATGTTTGACCAGTGGTGGCAATAAAGTCCATTGCCAAATTTTCAGCATTACTCGCTGTTTGGCAAGTGTTAATTTTGTCCTATACTTCAAAATCCTTTTGATCATATCATCAGTGTGCAGGACAATTTTTTTACGGGAGACCATTTGATGAATTTTGTGATTTTTCCATTATCGATTGACCAATTTTACTGCTATCGATTGTTGAATTTTATAATTTATCAACTATTGATTAGCGAATTTCATGATTTTTTCCATGAACATTTGACGAATTACGCAAAAAAATTAAGAAAATTGTTAAATTGTCTTGGGTAAAATAAATTTAATATTGTCAAATGCCTTCGAGAAAAAAGTTGCAAGTTGAAACGCCTGTGACCTCTTTTTCATGATATGCATCTCGGGTCTATCCCCCCACTCCCCCCCCCCAAGTGGGACACTTTTCTAAATTTTGCAGACACCTCTCATGTGATATATCGCTGGAAAAGTCTTTGACCGCTTATTCATGTTATGCATCTCCGGGGTCCATCCCGCCACCCCCCTCCCCCACCCTAAGGGAGGCACTTTTATAAATTTTCTTGACACCCCTCATGTCATATATTGCTGGAAAGGTCTGTGACTGCTTAATCATATTATGCATCTCTGATGTCCATCTCCCCGCTTTGCCCCCCCCCCCCCAAAGGGTACTTTATAAATTTTGCACTTTTATAAATTTTGTTGACACCCCTCATGTCATATATTGTTGGAAAGGTCTGTGACCACTTAATCATATTATGCATCTCCAATGTCCATCTCCCCACTTTGCCCCTCCCCCCCCCAAGGGATACTTTTCTAAATTTTGTTGACACCCCTCATGTCATATATTGTTTGAAAGGTCTGTGACTGCTTAATCATATTATGCATCTCCGATGTCCATTTCCCCACTTTGCCTCCCCCCCCCCCCCCCAAGGGGTACTTTATAAATTTTGCACACAACCCTCATGTTATATATCACTGGAAAGGTCTGTGACTGCTTAATCATATTATGCATCTCTGATGTCCATCTCCCCGCTTTGCCCCCCCCCAAAGGGTACTTTATAAATTTTGCACTTTTATAAATTTTGTTGACACCCCTCATGTCATATATTGTTGGAAAGGTCTGTGACCACTTAATCATATTATGCATCTCCAATGTCCATCTCCCCACTTTGCCCCTCCCCCCCCCCAAGGGATACTTTTCTAAATTTTGTTGACACCCCTCATGTCATATATCATTGGAAAGGTCTGTGACTGCATAATCATATTATGCATCTCTGATGTCCATCTCCCCACTTTGTCCCCCCCCCCAAACGGTACTTTATAAATTTTGCACACAACCCTCATGTTATATATCACTGGAAAGGTCTGTGACCACTTAATCATATTATGCATCTCCAATGTCCATCTCCCCACTTTGCCCCCCCCCCAAGGATACTTTTCTAAATTTTGTTCACACCCCTCATGTTATATATTGTTGGAAAGGTCTGTAACTGCTTAATCATATTATGCATCTCCGATGTCCATCTCCCCACTTTGCCCCCACCCCCCAAGGGGTACTTTCTAAATTTTGCACACAACCCTTATGTTATATATCATTGGAAAGGTCTGTGACCACTTAATCATATTATGCATCTCCCATGTCCATCCCCCATTTTGACCCCCCCAAGGGGGTACTTTTCTAAACTTTGCACACACCCCTCATGTGATATATCAATGGAAAGGTCAGTGACCGCTTAATCATATTATGCTCCCCACTATGAAATTTGTCAAGTTAAAGCAACTATAAATTTTATTTTTATGGTACTATCAAGTTGTTTGCCGTCAAATTTTGACGGGTTCCATCTAGTAAGTAGTAATTACATTTATAATATCAGTGAAGCTAGTATATCCGTAGATCAGGGGTCTGAAACGTCAGTTCCATGGTTTTAATATATGTGCTAATATGTAGTCTAAAGTATGTGCTTAATTTATAATTATATGTGTTAAAATCTTAGCGATAATGTACAAAATTTAACACTTCACACAAAATTATGTATATATTTTAGAAATGTTCTGATAACTAAGGAAATAAAAGAGACATTCTGTAAGAAGAGTACATAGAAAACAGAAGTTAAAAATATTAATTTCCTGAGGATATATTTTAAATATACGAATGCATCCTTCGCCCTTAGGTTTAACATTAGCGAAGGCAGTAGGGAAGTTCACTGACGAACAGCCATAAGAATTGTAACGGGAAACTCAATTCCATGTATTCTGATACTCCGAAAAAAGTTCTCAATATATATATATATATATATATATATATTTAACTCTATACAAAATCATTGTCTCAGTAATTTAACAAATGTAATTCTCTAAAATTCAGTATTTTAAATATTCTATCAAAATACATAAAGTATTCATCTTCTGATAATAACAATAATTAGCTTGAACAAATAATATTTAACATAAATATTTTATTAATTATTAATATCCTAATTGGTAAATGTATTTCAAAATGAATATTGTACTTATTTAGTATAATTTAATTAAGTTCAGATTCGAAGCGCAATTATAAAACAATTACCTATTATTTATGTATATAAAATCCATTATTGGCACAGTGGATGTACAGTACTGGAATTGTGGATGGCCGTTGCAGGAATTTTAAGTATTTTTATTTATTTCTATTATTACAATTAAATTTACATTCACAAGTGCAATTGTGACAATGAGATTGGTTTAATATTGTTGATAGATTCATATATTGAATTTTAAAAATGGAATACAATAACGATAACTGGTAATTAAAAACATATTTTTTAAAGAAATTACTTAAAAGTACCTGTTACTGGAAAGTGTACCCTATTACTATAATATAATTATAATTATTGTACATTAATCCCTCGGACGCAAATTTCTCTATTAAATATTTAAAATTTCCAAGTACTCTCTTACGTAAAAGTCATCGTGCTATTTTCGTAATCCTGCAAATTTCTATATTAGAAATTATTTCCCAATGTTTAATAATAGAACTCATATCTTATGCAAGACCTTTGATATATTACACTAGTTTACAAAAAAAATTTTTTTGTTGTTCATGAAATGAAACATATATTATTTATGTAGGCTATGGACGGTAGTTAAAAAAATATTTTTTAATTTTTTGTAACACGTCACAATTCTGAGATATGGAGGTCTTTGTTTTTTATCTACCCGCAATTGTTTAAATACGTTTATCGTTTTATTTTGTAAACAACTGTGTGATTCAAGTCTTATTTTTAGACAAAAATGTCATCTAGAGTGTGTAAACTTCATCCAAAACGATTTTGTTATGTTTGTGGCAAAATTGTCCAATTAAATCTTGGTTTTCCTATAACAAAACCATTACAAGAAGCCTATTTACATTACTTTGGATTTCCGGCGTCAAATCAAGATAATAGTTGGGTTCCTCATGTGATTTGCACTAATTGTAGATTGGTCCTCAGCTCCTGGTATTCAGGTAAAAATACATCACAGAAATTTGGTAAACCAATAATATGGAGAGAGCTAACTAACCACGTAACCGATTGTTACTTTTGTTTAACAGAAACTTTTGGTTTTAACTCAAAAAATAAAGATAGCATAAAATATGCAGACGTTCCATCAGTGACTAAGCCAATCCTTCATTCAGAGGATTTACCAGTTTCCACATCACCTGGCAGAAGTGACCAAACTTTGGTCACTTTTGCCACTTTTTGGCTAAATCCAAGCCTTTCTTTCAATACCTTTGCTCTGTATTTACGAATATTTCTGCGGCTAAACTAAAGGAAGGAATATTTGTGGGTCCTCAAATCAGGAGAATATTGGACGATACAAAATTCGAGAGCCTTTTAACCAAGGTAGAAAAATCAGCCTGGAACTCTTTCAAAAGTGTCGTTAAAAATCTTTCAGGCAACAAAAAAGCGACAATTATAAAGAAATTGTTGAAAATTTATTGCAAAATTACGAGCGTATAGGTGTAAATATATCACTAAAAATTCATTTTTTTGTATTCCCATTTAGATTTTTTCCCCGAAAATCTTTGTGGTATGAGTGATGAGCATGGTGAGCGATTTCACCAAGATTTAAAATCATTTGAGCAAAATTATCCAGGTTTTTGGGACGAAAATATGCTAGGTGACTATTGGTGGTCTGTTGTAAGAGATACAGGTGAATATATTTTTTAAAAAAAGCAAACATTACCGATTTTCAACTGTCAATTGTTTAGTTAGATGTAGTTTTTTGTAAAAATCTTCTTAATAAATATTTCAAAAAACTGACGTGCTGGATTTTTTAAAATATTTTTTCCTAGATGTAGATACCCAAAGTAACGTAACCGTATATATTTCATTTCATGAACAAAAGTCATGTAAACTAGTGTTATTATTAATAATTTTGATTAGGTTTCTTTAAAATGAAATACATTATGAATAAGAAATAGTACCTGTAAACAAATCTACGGAAATTCACAAAATCTTATATTTATGTTTAAAAATATATTAAGTTCTAAAAACATCATAAAATAAGAATATATTGTTTTATATTATGAATTTAAAATATTACAAATGATTTATTTAAAACAATGTAATTTGTAACTCTTAAGTTAAAATTAATTTTTGCATATTTTTTACTTGCCAAATCCTTAGTGCACATCCATCTAAAACTTCTTCGTGTGTTCCATTATTCATTTTTAGCAAATTGTTGATGAAGTCATATTTGAGGGATTTTTTTTCAGCAAGTAATTTTGGATAGTTGATTGTTTAATGTAACTACACAACTACCACGAAATTCCCACCTAGAATTCTTCAAAATTTGAAAATAAATTAAACAAAAATTGAATCCATATTATGCTTTCAACACTTTGAATAAATAAAACCTCCGAATGAAACAACCAATTTTCAAATTTATCTCTAGGCGATAGACGAGTCCATATTATAAATAATAAGCAGCTGCCCAATTTCCTTTCCAATTAAAGAATAAATGTTTTCAACTTCCCTTCCCCCTCCGCCGTTCAATGTGTATATGTTGTTTTTCAGGCTTCAAAATAACGCCGTGCAGATGATACAATGAAAGACTTCCGTTTATTTTATTTTATTTTATGTCAGGTTTGCTAAATGCAATTTTTAAGTTAAATAATGTCGAGAAAATTGTTTTATTTTTTTTTAAATACGGGCTAGAATAGTTAAAACAATTATATTGATAAGTATGGAGATAAAATAAAATGAAATAGTATTTTTCTTCTAACTGAAGCAAATTACTTATTTTATACGTTTATGATATTCATAATCTACTTCATCCATTAAGGTACGAAAACAATTTAAGTAAAGCACTAGCATACAAAAAAGAGATTTTGCTTTTCTGAACATATCGAATTATCTCTATTCACATTTTGTCTACATTTTAATGGCACTTTGCAGCGAACAACCACTTCCCTACACTATATTATATTTCTGCCAGTTCCTATGATTACAGGTAATTTATAATTGACAAAATTGTTTGAAGTTATTTTAACACTAATTATTATTTTTACATGGAAAATAAAACTTTTATATTTTTTAATTAAAAAATAAATTTAAAAATAAATTTAAAAAATTACATTTTCTTGAAATAATTATGTTTCTATAATAATTTACAATTGCAGAGTTACAAAGATTTATATATATATATATATATATATATATATATATATATATAATATGCTGATCATTTTATTTTAGTTAGATAAATGAATAAAATGAATATAAATTACTTTCCAAAGGGCATAATAAATTACTAAGTCTCTCAAATTTTTAAAGATGGCACTATGTATAATGTTCCTTCTCATTTTCAAAGATTTTTAAAATTCACATTTTTGTCACAGTGTGACTTCACAACATGGTAGTATTTTGGTCGCAGTTGTGACGTGACATGCGTGACTCACAATAACGTCCCAAAAATTTAAAAATTGACCAGAAAAGTATTTTTACGATAAATAAAAAGTTTGAAATATTTTTTTTTCAGAATTTTTAAAGAAGTTCACATTTTAATCACAATGTGACCTCAGTGAATGGTGGCCTTTTGGTCACAGATGTGTCGTGACAACTGTGACTTGCAGTGACGTCACAGTGACATTACTGTGACCATGCATGCTTCGTGGGTTGTTTTATAGTTTTCCATAACGCGAGTTCCAAAATAAAGCAGATCAAGCAGATGGCGCTGTTGCAGTGACTGCGCAGTGGCAGTCAACAACACCATCTACCCAGATCGCGGTCGAATCTACCCAATGGTATAGGTGTCTTGCACGTTCGCGTTCACCTGCTGTGTCGTCTTTCGCCCATAGCCGTTCAACGCTTCGTCCGTATGCAAAGCCCTGATTTATTCCTGGAGGGCTTTTTGAAGCTTATAAAGTGGTATGACAAATGTCTCAATGTACTTGGTACTAATGTGGAAAAATAAAGTTATGTTTTAACTTTAATGTCTCATTACATTTTTTGTATTTCATACACATCTCTGTCCACAGTCGCCAGGGAAAACTTATTTTCCGACTGCCCCTCGTATAAAAATATGACAACTTTCCGTTCTCATTATTAAACATTATTCTTTAAATAAAATACTAACTTTTTGAAGAAATGTACCTTAATTGAAAGTTAACAAAATATTAATTTCAAATACATGTTTTCAAAAATATTTATTCAGTATTTTCTTTCATGCCATTGAAATTATTTTCTTTTGTTTCTTTTTGCGAATTCCTAACTTTTCTGACTCATGTATGTTCATCCTCTGTTTGGTCTTTTTGATGTTGATTTACGAAAGCAATGGGGCCAAGACCCAACCTGATCTCCGCGGCAACTAATTCTTCTTTGTTGGTCCACAGCAACGTCACTTTCTACTACATTTTCTTGCTCCTCCGCAGATCGCGGGCGCCGACGACGATGACAATGTGGCCATGTTCCAGTTTCACTTGCCCTACATTTCATTCTTCTTTTTTCCTCCGCAGTGACGTCATTTTCCTGTAAATTGTCGTAGGCTGCTTCCGCTTGGATGACCTTTCAAAAAAAATATATGCATAGATATGTGAAATTGTAACATTATATTTAAAAATACTGTTATAACAATTATCTTATTCAAATTGTTATTGTGCTATTGTAAAAAGATAAAAACAAAAGGTATTTTTTTAGAAGCGTACTTAGTTTAATAATTGAGCAAATTCAAGGCAAATGGAGTTACCTTGATTTTTAATTTTCAGATTTCTGTAATGTGTTATTCAGCATATAAAGAAATATAAATTTTATGATCATAAGAAAAAAAAAGAGCTAGAAAACTCTTTTTAATAGGAATATATCCAAAGAAGTTGTATTCTAAATAAAGGAGTTGAAAGTAAATTTATAAACTCTGTAGCTGAAAACTACATTTCACTTCCCTTGTTATTGCAAAGGGCCCCTCCATTAAAAGATGAACTAATTTGTAAATGAAACCTCATTAATATATATTAACAGATATCTTTTAAATAATGAAACAGGGGTACTTCTATATTATCCCGTCGACCACTTTTCATAACAAAAACCTATCGCCAAACTGTAAGATTAAGCGCCAAAAATGCAGTCCCATTTACTTAATGTCAGAAGCATTATACGTGTTTGTTATGTCATCAAGTGGTTTTTAATTCAACGTTTACGTGTATTTTTCATTATGTTTTACTGATTTATTAGTTATTTCATTCATTAAAATAACAATTGTGTCCTTAAATTCTTATATTTTATTTATTTATTTATTTTGATATTCCAATGGCAACGTTCTCCCGTTTATTTGGGTTACAGTTTGGCGATAGTTTTTTGTTATGAAAAGTGGTCGAAGGGATAATAAAGAAGTACCGAAATAGGTAAGTTTTCAAAATAATTTCTTTTGTTGTCTCTACTAGAATTTGCGTCACTGTGCAATTTGGTTTAGAGATGCTTGGAAGGCTGGTTTTGGCTTTTAATAAATAGGGAAAAGTTGTACAAAATGGGGATGCTAACATATTTTAGCATACCAACAAGTATATATAACTGAAAAAAAATCGTTGCAAGCTATTTAACTTTTAGAGTAACTCCTAGACCATCAGAACTCAAGGCTGTATGTTAGAAAAAATCATTAGGTTAGTTTAGTAATAATAAAAAAAATATGTTTTTTGTATATTTTAAAATTTTTTTAAGAATACATCACAAAGAAAAAAAAAGTAAAAGAAAATGTGAAAGTCTGATTTAAATTTCTGCGCCCGCATAAAAATGCACCTTAGAACATTGATATGACATCAGGGTAGTCCAATCGGTGAACATGTGTTATGAAATAAATTGAAAATATTTTTTCAAACTTCCTGGTATGAATTCAAAATTTCGTGAATGGAAAATAAATTTCTGAAATTATTGCAAGCTTCGCATGTTAAGAAGCGCCGAACTTTGTTACGTTATAATGTGATGATTTGTAATGTAAGGCGGAAAGACACAAAGCAGATTAATTCTTGATTACAATATTTTTAAATAAAATAAATTCTTGCATAGAAATATATGTTAAAATTGGAAATTAGATACGGAGAGAAACAAGAACAAAAATCATGCGTCAGGCATAGATCATGAAACATCTTCCAACACATCTAGAAAAATGTAACTAAACTAAGTGAATTAAGAAATGTAAGTAATCAAGGTCAAGGTGAAACCGGGCGGATTGATCTACCTTTCGGGTTAAGCTCAACTAGCCCCGCACAGCAGGTCTGTTTAAATAATTATACTTTATCATTACTAAATCTTACTTTGAGATATTGAGAAATAATTATACTATATAATGCTGAAATACAAATTCTGAAAATACACGATTCCAAAAATACAAAAACTGAAAATGCAATTTACCAATCCAACTGAGCAGTACTAAATACTACTATGTGATACTGAGCAATAATACTACCATATACTAATACTGTAAGATGCTGAAGTAAATAATAATAATGGATAGAAGTAAGTACTAAATGAACAATAATGTATGAATAATACTAGAGTAAACAATGATAAATTATGCCAAAAATACTAAATAACACTGTATGATGCCATTAAGAATAACTAAATTGTTAAGGTTAGAGTTTATGTAGAGTGTAAAGGTTCTGATGCATATTAGAAGTCCACTTCATCTTCAGCTTTCACTAAGTACAATGGAGGCAGCATGAATAAACATTGATTGCGTTCTAACAGAAACATACAATCTGTTATGTAAGTAATCAATTTAGAAAACTTATAAAACTTTTAAGAATCCAGTTTTAGCAATCACTTTCCATGATAAAAAAATGGCTGAATATTTTCTTCAACCCTATTTATGCGCTTTAGATTTGCATAGATACTACATAGCATGTTAAAATTTTGTACAATTAGAAAATTTACGTTTCGAAATTTTTGCCAATAGGTGGAGAAGCACTCAAATTCTTTAGTACAGCCCTTTATATTATCGAAAGACTTTTGGAAACACATATTAAGCTAAAATTTAATTCAAGTAAAAAACTCATAACACAACTTAAAATGCACTTCCAGCAATTACCAACCATAAACGGCATTGTATCTTGTTGTTTTCGTAGCCCTGTATATGTATTTATTTATATTCCACAAACATCTATTAGTATACTAAAAATAGTTTTGCAAAAAAATGCATAACACAATTAAAAACTATCCTTAAACAATTCACTTTCACAGTCAGTAATATTTACGAATTCCTTAGTGTAGCCTTGTATATGATCAACATAATTTATACACACCACCTACTATGCAAAATTTTAATTAAATTTATAAATGCAGTTACAGCAGTTATAGCTCATAGAAAGTACTGTAACCGAATTCTTCTGTGTATCCTTGTAAATTATTGATAAATGCAATTACTGCAAATGATATTTCCCCGTTGATTATATGTAAAATAATTCTTTAGTGTTACTTTGTTAAAGAATAATACCTGCTTTGTATCCCATGTGCTACAGAAAGCATATTTTAGCGCACGTCATAAATGTATATAAATTTCGTTATGTTTGAATATTACGTTTGAAATTTATTATATTATCAAAATTCACTTCGAACGGTTTTTTCTCATTGACCGTAAGAAACGGAATATTTTGACTGTTCTTGTAATCGGACTATAACTGCTACACACATCATTTTCACTAGCAATTGTACTATACTGAACATCAAAAACATATGCAAAATTCAGGACATTCCGAGTATATTTACGAGAGTTAGAACACGGACAGACGGACAGAAAAACCTAAATCATAAACATTTTTCGACTATCTTGGAAAGTGTAAAAAACGTTCCTAGATTTTAGAGTTATTTGTAGGGCGACCACATTTTATAACACTTGTATAATGGGACTTTTTTAAAGCTTTCATAATTTAAAAATTGATAACATTTTAAACTTTATATTTTTGTTCCATTGATTTATCACCTTCTTAAAACGTAATATTTAAAATAAAAATATGTTGAACTATGTGAGCTGCAGTCCCCATATTTGAGGATGTCCTCAAATTTCGTGGAGAGATCTGTCATCTTAGTTATCTCTCTATTTTATTATAATACTAGCTAACCTGCCCGGCGCCGGCGTTGCCCGGCCCCGAGATCTCAGAGAAAGGCCTTAACCCCCTCCCTCCCCATACCCGCAAATATAATGAATAATTTTTTCAAGAAAACCATCGTCACCCACATTAACGCGATCATTAAAAAAAGAATTACATTTTTCTGATAATTAGAACATAACGAAGACGCTACGCTAAAATAGCCGGCAGATGACACCCCTTCCCGACCTCAATTTCAAATCTATATCTTAATTAGATACCTAAATTTTTTGTTCATTAGTAAAAATTGGAAATTATTTCTTTTAATTTTCGCAAACTAAACGGAGGGATCAGCCAGAGAAACAGATCTCTTTGTAGTTCAGTTTTTAATGAAAGCAGATCCCTGGCTGAAACTTTCTCGGATTTTTTTCCCTGGCGCCGGCAGATTTTTGGCAGTTTTTTGCATAAATTAAGAAAAATTACTAGTCGAATTTTTCAAAAATCACATAATCGGATGCAGAATTTTTTTACATATGCTCAGAAAATTTCAAATTGTTATCTCAATTAGTTTTATTAAAATTCGATAATTAGTAAAATAATTTCGAATTCGTTTATTTACGCTTACAAATCCAATGCGCCTGTTCTTTTCTTTAGCCATTTTGATATAAATGATGTCATTTTAGAAGCGATGGTTAATGAGAACCTAATTAATATCTTAGGTAATTATCAAAATATTAAAATTCTGAGACTCAGGTGCACATGGCCAGACTTTGGACTATCCACACCTACATTTCTTCTAGGTGGGCTAGATTTTGCTAGTCATCGCAGACAAACAAGCACACACACAGAGCGAAACTTTCTTTTATTAATATACAGCGTGTCCACGTATAACCTGACCGACCTTTATTTTCGCAACCGTTGGT
Organism: Maratus michaelseni; assembly: GCA_963931845.1. Classification (NCBI taxonomy): domain Eukaryota; kingdom Metazoa; phylum Arthropoda; class Arachnida; order Araneae; family Salticidae; genus Maratus; species Maratus michaelseni. Next base: position 34,123,121 of record OZ007592.1, on the reverse strand, counting down.
CCTAGATACATACTTCCAATTACAAAAATGGTTTAAATAAGGTAAAGAATTATTTCTAATGCGATTTGGGTCAAGAAAAACATTTGTTAAAAAATTACGAAATTTAAATTTTTATACGGTCCCCCGGTCCTATAAGTGATATTTAGAAAAAATTTACTGTGACACTAACAAGTACGACAAAGAAAGTCCCATTCATCTAACATGAAAATTGACAGAGTTATGAACCTTTGAAATGCATGATTTATACCACTTTTTTGCATCTAAAAAGAGATGATTTCGGCCATGCTTTCAGGGGTCGTATACAAAGTACTTAAACTTATTTCAAGGTATCTGCGCTTTGAAAGAAATCGTACAACTATTACGATTGAGTTAATTTTTATTAGTTAAGTTTCAGATTAATTAAAATAATTGTATTTTAACATACGTTTCATTTTGAAAGGATTTGAGGCTATGATTTCTTTTAACAAAAATTATGTTATTTTCAGAAGGTTTTATTTAACTTTCAACGATCGTCTTTCCAGTTTAAAATTTGTACTCGAAGTTTAACTCACTTTCAAATGTCCGATCGAAGTTAAATTTTACATATTGACTTAAATCCGATGACAATGTAATATTATTATGATTTTCGACGCTTACCATATTGGAGGATAACACACAAAAATTCGGATAGATTACCGCCAACAAGTTTAAGAAAAAAATTTAGATTAGATAACATAAACCTGCGATGGTTGTGTTTTTTAACTTTTATAAATACGTTTTATGTATTTTTTAACGCTGAATAAAAAAATTACCTTCACTTTTAACCATCATGTCAAGATTTTTCGCAAATCGTAAGTTTCAAGGTTAAAAAATAGCGAAAAATCTGATACTATAAAATAGATGTAAGACTTTTTTATTCAGTTTAATTTTATTTAATTCAATAATTTATTCAATTTTTTGGCTTATACTGGGTTTTTTACAACTAAATAGGCTCAGGGGTCCAATGAGGTTGGGAAGGGGGTCAATTTTAACTTTGAGCTTTTTAACTTTGAAATTTTCGATTTGAGAAAAATCCTGACGTGATAGTTTAAAATGAAGGTCATTTTCGGATTCAGCGCTAAAAAATACATTAGAATCTATTTTCAAAAGCTAAAAAACAGGGAACAACTCAAAATATGAAAGACAGTGTAATCTAACAGCATTTTAAAATCTTAATTGAGGCTGTTGTTTTTCATCCTTTTATTTAACAAAAATTCTGTTATTTTTATCCTCTTATATGCTCACTACAAATTGTATATTTTGCATTAATATGTTAGAATGATTATAGATTTCACATTTATATTAGCTTGCAATGTTAATTTTGCTCTCAACTATTTTTTTGATATATCTGACGATTATTTATATTTCTACTACATTTGTGAATGACCCCTATTTCGCAACAAAAAATATACTCCAACTTTAAAAAGCTATAACTCGGTCAGTTTTAATCGTAGATGAATGGGACTTTTTTTATCTTACTTGTTAGTGTCACAGTAAATATTTACTAAATATCACTTATAGGACCGGGGGACCGTATAAAAACTTAAATTTCGTATTTTTTAAATAAATGTTTTTCTTGACCCAAATCACTTTAGAAATAATTCTTTACCTTATTTAAACCATTTTTGTAATTGGAAGTATGCATCTAGGACCAACGGTTGCGAAAATAAAGGTCGGTCAGGTTATACGTGGACACGCTGTATATATAACGGTTATTCCGTGTACAGAAAAAACACCTGCGTGCACATCAAATGTATTTCACGGATAATACAAAAATAAATATACAGAAAAATACTTACGCCACAAGATTGTCCTCTTCAACTTGTAATTCTATAAAAAAAAACAATAAAAAAGAAAATTAGATATTAAAAGTAATTTTAAAGAAGGAATCACACAACAAAATAATGCCTAGTAATAAGATTGCCTACAATAAAATGTATCAATTGAACATGGTATCATTTTGTTTTCTGTTGTCTTTTCGTATATTTAGTGAATCAAGTGGAAAACAACTAAAAATATATCCGGAAATTGGAAAGAGTTATATTAAAATTTTAACGCATTTTATTTCCCAGTTTTCTCGTTGTTTTTGTAGAAAATTCGCAAAAATTGTACAATATATAAATAATTTTCAGTTACTCTCCCAATGAGAGTTGTAAATTTTAGAAAAAGATCTTTTGTTTTTTAATCGATTTTTTTAAATACCCCCCCAAAAAATCTTAAAATATAATTCGGTAAGCAATATGTACTTCGGTAAAATATTATAAATAGTATATCTTTGTGAAAATATTATTTAATTCAATATTTACTGATTTATATGATGTTATAATAAATTCAAATAGCATTTAGAAAAAAATATTTAAAAAATTGTTTAAGGATACATTAAAGTTTCCTACACTGATCCGTTTATTTTGATTTTACCTAACCCGTGGATTGGATTAGGTTCAGATTTGTTCCTTTTTTCTGTCACCTGGGGTTGAATTAGGATGATTTAAACTTCTTTTGATAGAAGTTTGCTTTGGCCGATTATTTAAAAACAAAAATCATCCATATTCCAGTCCATGTTCTAAAACACACCATTTAGCAAAAATTCATCTATAAAGTCCTGAAAGAATATGACATATTGCTTTTTCCAACCTGGTGGAGGGCAAGAGACCGAATTGAAGAATCTCCGCCCCCAAGAACTGTATTTTGATAGTCACTATATTAAAAACTTTCACCTGTAAGTGCTTGATAGATCATGAAATATGATTTTTCTACCATGGAGAACACCTTTGTTGAAGGTTGGGGTAGATTTTCAAAAACATCCTCGGTATTCTACACTTAAGTTTTGAAATTCATCATCAAGTAAAATTTCACTTTTGAGGCTGCCATACATTATGAGATATAGTCTTTTCCTTCTCAGAGGGGCAGGAAGAAAAATCAAAATAAAATAAAATAAAACAGTACTCTGCACTTATATTTTGAGAATCATCATATTGGAAAATGTCATTTGGTAAAACCCCGTTAGATCTGAATTTCACAAATCTTTCATGGTAGATTCGGAGTCAGAAAACAGATTTTTTTTTAAAAAGTAATTCATACCGCGTGTCTATATTCTGGGGTTCAGCATTCTAAAAATTTTCATCTGTGAAGTCTTATGCATGAACTCGGCGGCTGAACTGAAAAACCCTCCGTATTCGCGAGCTATTGATTCAGGTTCTACATATCTCATGTGTCCAGTCCCGTACGACGGAACTAACGAAAAAAGTCATGCATTTTTGTTACACAAGCAAGACCGGAATAACCCGAATCAAACCTCATATAGTTCACACGAACAAACGTTGGCCCATATGTCCAAGAAATTAATTCGAACTAGTGTATCCTATGTGCCTGGAGCGATGTGAAGGATATAACGAAATAAATCATAACTATTCCGCTCAATCAGGACTGAAAACATAAAACGAAACATACACTGTAAAAGAAAATGGGTAGATCTATTGAAATAATTTTAGTTTTTCTCATTGATCCTTGCAATTACTAAAAACATTTTTGTAAGAAAATCTGTTAGATTTACTAGAAAACAGCTATCAACGATTCCGGTTTATAATACCGGTTATTAAAAAAAATCTGTAGAATACAAATTTACTAAAAAATTGTTTTATCATCAGGATTTTTTTTACAGCGTACATCGTTATTTCGAACTAATTCTGATCCATCTGTCCAGATAGATATTTCAAATTAGAGTACTCCATACGTCCAGTTCGATATTTCACATTAGTCTATCCCATGCATCCAGTTCAATACGAAGGAATATGGTTACGTGATGTACTACACTGCACAATTAGAATCAGGAGAGAGATAAACAGAAAAACTATGGTTCATTTTAAAAGAGTTCGATTCCATCCGGTACTTTTTGTCGAATATTTCATTTAGACTAGTTCGTTCGCCTGCGCCATATCTCTAACTTATTGAGTTGGTGTTTACTTATTGCGTGTTTTTTCTGGCAACAATTTATTGTTAATCGCATTTACTTTTACAGTCCCATTTTTGCCAATATCGCTTATGTTTGTCGCAATAGACCGTCCTATGTTAAAATTTTTACGTGTCTCCTTGACAATAATACTAGTAACAAAAACATCGGCAGCAAAAGTATACGCAATATGACAGATATTTTTTAAATGCTAAGTTAGTACAGTGAAACCTTAGCAACATATTGAAATTTCGCAACGATTGGATATACATTTTTAAAGTTGCCAATGGCCTTGATTTTATTTATTTATGCAATTTTACGATTATATTTTTGAACTTATGAAGAATGTTTTTGCCCTATCATAGGTAATTTAAAAAGTAAGTTATATGAATAATACTAAGAATCGTAGTTGTGTTCGTGTATGGTGACAATTGTTAAAAATTAATAGCTGTTTGATTTGTATATAATGAAAGTAGGGGAGAAAAAAACCTTGATAATGACAACGTTGATGTTGAAATTGGTCGGTATATTTTATGACTGTCAATGCTTTTTTAATCACTTTTAGCAAGAGTAACCTTGTGTTTTAACATTCATATCTCTTTCGTGGAAAATATTTTTTCCATAAAATTATGGAAATTATGCCGACAAATAAAGATAAAAAATTTGTTATAGTACATAACAAACAGAGAAAAAGAACTAAATTTTAGATAATTCAAATTATTTAAATGAGATATTGAAAAATTAAAAGAAAAATACAATAACGCATGCATAAAGCTAAACACTTTATCAACCCTTCTAAAAATATTTGAACTCCATAAAATGAAATCCATTACTTACCTTCGGGATCTGCAGCAGTCAGTGCTACAGAGACGATGAAAATGTATAAGACGATAAAGACTTTCATGCTTGAAAGATATCAACTGCAATTAAAGTTTATAATTAATTAAACCTCTTTCCTTATATATAGACTTCAACCTTTAAGTGCATTTTTGTTTATTTTAAATTGACCATAGTGAACAGCATTGTGTATTATTTCTATAGATACTCGTTCAAATAAAATTAATATAAATAATGATTCGCGTTTTTCAAAAACATAAGAAATACAAATACACTTGCTACTATTCATTAAACTGTTATTTTCCCAATTGGGAACGCTAGCCTTTAAGCGCAAGATTATCTGTCTACGAGTGCAGAAAATGTCATTTATGTTTATATTCCAGTGTATAAGAAATTATACACTGGCTAACAGTAAAGTATAAAGTATAACTGAATACACGCATATAAACAGAAATTTTACGATTTTTTATTTAACTTTACAAATTTTGAAATTAAGTCATTATTTAAAAATAAATATTTCTAACTGTCTAGCTGTTTATTAATTAATCTGCAGCTTTAAGGGATACAGTGACGAAGAAAACGCATATCGCAAGAAAGATTTTCATGTTTGCAAAACGGGATCAACTGAAATTAAAATTTATAATCAAATAACTCTCATTTACGTATATCTCCTTTAATATCTAAACGCAGTTTTGTATCTATCCAATTTTAATATAAATATCTAATTTTAATATAAACAGTGTTGTGTTTTAGTTCAATAGATTCTCGTTGAAATGAAAACAATATAAAGAGCATTTCGCAATTCGCAAAAAACGTAAGAATATACAAAAACATATACAAAATTCACTTGTTGGAATTCACTTGTTAAACTGTTATTTTCTAATTTGTCTAACATTTAAAGTTTGCTTCCAATGAGTTACAAAAGGTCACAGTTAAGATTACATTCCAGTATAAAGAAAAATACACGCACAAACAGAAATTTTGTGATTTATGCTTGAATATATATATTTTTTAATTTAACTTTCTAAATTCTGAACATAAGTCATATTTTAAAAAATAAATATTTCTAACTATCTTACAATTATCCTGATTACTTAATCTTTAATTTATGCTTATTATGCTTATTACAATTAGGCTTTTTATTTAATTTAATGTATTCCAATTTGAAATTTAATATAGTTCAATGTAAATAAATTTACCAAATTTGAGAATAAAAAAAAGTATATAATATTTTTCTGAATAAAAAATTGAAATTTTAGAAGGTAAAATATACAATTTATATATATATATATATATATATATATCTGGATTCTGGTTTGTTTTTTTTATCTCATTGAGTTACCAGATATGAAGAATCAAAATGTAAAGCGAAACGAAATACCTTACCTGATGACTTTTGTACAATTCAGTATAGTCGATTATTATAATATGTATAAAACTTCACTATATATATTTTTTTATTTAAACACATGTTAAATTTTGTCGTTCGCTTTTCTAGAAGAGTATGATTTGCAGCAAATGTATGTCATTCAATTTCTTTTAATCGTTTGTTAAAAATATTTCATCCATTTAAAATAAAATTGTATTGAAGTATTGTGTTTATTTCAATAGGCTTTAGAACTTCAAATCACTATGAAATCTTTGTATGACAGATGGACTTTATTGATCTTGGATTGGATGATATTTCGAGAAAAAAATAAATAGTATACAAGTCTTTGTTTAATTTATATAACACGTTTTGATGTCATTATGGATGACATAATTCCACGTGAGAACTCTTCGATTCATTTCGCAAATAATCAAATAATAACATTTGCATACTTCCTATAAATTACAATCTTTTTTTGTATATATTGCATATATACATTTGTACACGAATACTATTTGTATATATTTTTGTATAAATTGCAATAAATTTTATCTCTCTATTCTGAAATAGCCAATTCAAAATAGCTAATTCAATTGCGGTAATAGCTACCGCTGCAACCGCAATTCAGGTTATTGTGACCTTTCGACTTTCTCGGTTCATAATAATAATAAAAAAAAACTATTGCATACAAAAACATGAAAACTCGTTTTTCCATCGAGAAATGCAAAATAAATACGCCAAACCATTTTTAATTCGTAAAATTATTTTAAGCACTATATAAAGTTAAACTCGTTCAAATTCATTCAGTTAAGAAGTGTTTATAGGATCAAACACTCTGTATAGCAATTTAACCATCTTTTGCAGGCGTATACTTGACTAGATTATAGTGTGCTGTGTGGAATAATTTTTTTTTAATTTGTCTATTTTTTAAAGGTTTGGTTTTTAGTTTTAATTCAAAATTTCATTATTTGAATAGAGATTTAATTGAATTATATATTTAATAGTTTGAAATAACCGTTTTAGCCTACTTTTGTCAGATTTTTAAAAAACTCAAATAATAATATTTAAAAACCCTTTTCAATTGAAAAATATATTTACCCATGAATTTTAGAAAAGGAAGAAAACTTTAAACTAATTAAGCTATTACGTGCGAAAAGTATTTAATGGTGAATATTACGTCATATTTAAAACAATACATTTAAATCGTCGTATTTAAAACATCATATTTAAAACCATTTTCTCATAGCATTTCCATACACTGTAATGTCAAATGAAAAATATATTTACACATGAATTTTAGAAAAGAAAGAAAACTTTAAAATAATTAAATTATTATAATGAGAAAAGCAACTATTAGTGAAAATTACGTTATATTTTATACTTAAAATGTCATATTTAAAACGATTCTAGCATCTAAATTTTATCTTCTAAACATCACAATTGTCTGGGAGGCAGAGACATTTTTTTCTGAACAATATTATACAATCATAATGATGATTTTGAAATCTGTATTTGATCTTTTTAATGAATCACAAATATAGCCATCAGCTGTCGCAATAACGCTGGATGTGGCATTTGGTACCGATGAATCGGTACTTAATCGGGTATATTTTAAGTAAATTAGCGCTTTTGTAGAACCAGTGGTGTATGCACGGGGTTTTGTGAGCGTAACTCGTAGGGGAAGAGGCCTCTAGTATAGTAAACAATAATAATATTTATTTCATAAAGCTGCACTTTACTAAATAATTAAATTACTTGAATAAGAGCAAGAGTTTGTCAGTTTTATTTATACAATCTATCTGAAACTGGTTAAAATGGGTTTTAATTTTTGACTTGTAGGAAATAATTAGGCAATGTAACTTTCTAATATGTTCAAGATAACGTAGAAAATAAGATTATAGTAGTGAAACAGTCGTCGCGAGTTTAGTTTATAAAGATTTATACTTTTTAAAAGTTTACCCCCCCCCCCCCAAGGCAAAAATGGTGTCACTGAAAATTGTTACCATTAACAAACTGATTACAGCATCTTTTGATGAAAAATAGGTTAACAAATGTGAAATAAATGTATCAGAAATACGTCTAAAAAAGGAATTAAGCATGGATTGTTTTTTCGTCAAATGTTATGTAACAATATAAATGTAGCTATGAATCGTAGAAACATTAAAGAAAAAAATCACTATTCACAAACGGATTTTATTTAAACTTTAGTATATAATTGAGTTCTTTGAAAAATGCTTCTGGAATATATTGGACTTTTTTGCAATTATCGAATATCTTATTTTGAAGAACAATTGCATATTGTATCCGTGTTGCATATTGATCCGCACCGTCCGTGTTTCCCGACTGTTGCTATACCACACAAATTTACATTTCTAATTTAATATATGTTCCATTTTCAATTAAATATAAATCATTGAATTTTAAAAATTCGGGGAGGCAAGTTTTTGTAATATTCTTGTTGCAGTAAAAGGGAAGTTGTGTATAAAGGGTCCATAAACAAATTTAAAAAGTATAAAATGAATAACTAGTGGAAGGACTAGTTCTATAACATAATCTTATTTTCTATCTATTTTAGAACGATTTGCAGTTCACATTGGCATCTTATATCGAACAGGAAAAAAAATTAAAGTGCATTTTTCACTGTTTTGAAACACCTTGTATATGCAAACAAAAGGTGGTGAAATATAATACGTGACAATATTGCTTACACAAGTGGTTGCTTTTGTGTTTAGGCATATGTAACAAGTACATAAGCATATGTGCATGTGCTTTAATGAGTTAGTGTGCGATAATTCCAATGAAATTTGTAAAATGTATTCTAATATTTGCTGTTATTTATGTTTGAGATATCATGCTAAATGTTGCGATTAAAATATTTCAAAAGGGAAATTTTCAAATGTGTAAGTGGAATTGCAGAATGAGACTCGTAATAAATTACTCGTAAGCAGATAGTCAGCTCCAAAACTGAGCGCATGAACATTCATGCGTGTAAGTGTTATGAGCTTCAATATTCACTGCCATATTTCTGGTCATTCAAAAAAGATGGGACAGAATTTAAGAGGTGGTGGTATGTATCAAGACAAACAGTTTTCATCATAGAATTAATGATATGAAATGAAACGCAAAAGCACTAGAACGTTTGGAAACTACAGCTCTGCAAACGTTAAAGCGCCATTCTTGTTGTGAGCCAAAACTTTTTTAGCTCACAGGCTATCAAAGCCTGAGAGCTAATGTGCCAACCGGTTCTTTATGTATGCATGTATGTACGTATGTATGTATGTACGTATGTATGTAATGCGATAACTCTTGATAAAAAAATCTGTTTTGCTTAGAATTTTATTTATAGATTCATTGTGATAAGGCACTTCCCTGATTAGTTTTGGGGGTTCATTGGTTAAGGGGGGACGGGGGCTAACCTTCCCTTAATTTGGGTTAAAGGGGCCGTTAATTTGGCCTTAAATTGGTTTTTCGTGCAGAATTATCCGATTTGTTTCAAATTTTGTATATAGGTTCATTGCGATAAGGCGCTTCCCTGATTAGTTTTGGGGGTTCATTGGTTAAGAAGTATAAAGGGGAGGGGGAACGGGGCAACACCCCCCCTCGTAATTTAGATAAATGGGTTTTTCATGCAGAATTATCAGATTTTCTTCAAATTTTGTATATAGGTTCATTGTGATAAGCGCTTCCCTGATTAGTTTTGTGGGGTTCATTGGTTGGGTTTTAAGGGGGGAACCGGGGCTAATCCCCCTTAATTTATTCTCGAATTCTTTATTTTTCGAGGGGCATTATTCTTTGAAATAAGAGTATATTATAAATGAGTATGAATAGCTTGTGAGCTCAATACCATCAGTTTAACTGGGCACTTTTCTTTTTATTAATTAATTTAGTAGTGAACAAGACTTATAATACTTCAACGTATTTTGAATATTGCAATTCTGTCAACTAATCTTAAATTCTTAAATTACTTGAGTGGTTTTTAGCGTTAAATTCTGGGGTCAGTTTTCTCTTCAAATAATATATTTGGTTATAAATGAGTCGTTGAAAAAACAGGTGAAGCAAGGCGAAATAAAACGTGTTTTTAAAAAATGTCACGAAATTAAAAAAAATATTAAAGGAGTTTTTTTTTAATGAGTTTCTGTTTTTTGAGTCTTGGTTAACTCACGCTCATTTTTCAAAAAATGAACTCAAAACTCATAGAAAGTGAGTCAAACTCGCTAGTTTCATCCCAAAAAGCAGCTGACCCAATTATCATGAGTAAATTTATGCTATTTTTTTATATTTTTTCTGGACATATTGTCCCCAAACAGCGGTTGCCATAGTTAAGCGGTATCCTAAATAAACGGAATCTACTGTACCTAATAATTGAAATTCCAGAAACAAATTCATAAAAATGTTTTAGCTTATATACCCAGTTTTAACTTGTACAGATTTCACGAAAAGTAAAAGCAATTATATATGTACAGAGTTTCGATATCTTTAGTCGACAAAATTTCAATTTCATTAATACTTTTCTCACAGTAATTAAATTGAATAAACGCCTTCCTCATTTCTTAGCGAACTAAATTAAAGTACGTTATATAAATTTTAAGAGTGTTATTCTAATTAATTATTTTTCTGAATCACAATTTTTACATTACCGTAATGTATGTTTAAGAGTTTGGAGTTAGAACAACTGCCTACGTAATAGCTGTTTTTGTCAAAGGAAAATATTTAGTGAAGGTATGTTTTCATTAATTACGTAGATGATTTTATTGCTTTTATTTTAAACAAAAGCTTCCAGGATTTACAGTAGATAACATATTTTTAAATGAAAACTCCATAAATTGTTTTAAATTGCTTTTTAGGATTCTCTGGTTGCACTATCACAATAAAATGGGTTTTATAAGGTGTACTCATTGAATAACTCACACCACCATATGTCGGTACTTTTATATCGTAGTGTAAAAGCAATAATAAGTAACTTGTCAGTAAAAATCGCTTAACCAATTTGCATCATTTGGAAAATTGGAAAATGGGTCCTGATCACCAAAAATGTCTTTCATTGTATTTTTATCTAACAGTTATCAATCATAATGCTGTAGCAGCATCGATTTTCTAAATAATCATTTTCTTTAAGCATGAAAATAATGATGGAAGTATGGAGAGTATAGAAATTATGAAAAAGTATCACTTTTATGTTGCGACACATAATTTTTTTTTTGTAACACTTTCCAACATTCTTGAAAAGAGTTTATAAATTCGTTTTGTCGTCCTGCCATATGTCCGACATCTGTCTGCCCATCTATGCATTAACTCGCTTATACATACAAGGATTGCAATTTAATTTATATATGTTATTGAAATTTAAAATGGCATGTTTAATGGCATGCAGATAATATACAGTACTGTAGAAATATATTCGAGTACATTTCCGTCTATTGCTTTAAATTCCTGAAGGTGAATTTTCGACTATGTTATGCGTTTTCTAACAAAGTTAATTTTAGCCCACTACGTAATGCATATCTAGAGATGTAATGTCCATATACAAGGATGCGCAAAAGTATTCGGGTGACTTTCCGGCTATAACTGGCAACTGCTGAAATCTAACTGCACCATTTTAAGCGGTGAAGTTTCGTTCTAGTATTCTAAGTGTTGGAAAGTGTTTCATAATTTATACTTGAGATATGATTTTTCTTTCTTGTTTAGGCATGAAGCGATGTTTCAGAAAATCAGTGCTACTATATTATGATACATAAATGTTGGGTAATCAAAACGTAGGTATTCTTCTAGTATAGAGGCTTGGCGGGTTTTTTTTAAAGCTTGTTGCACTTAGAGCTTTAGAAAGTGAGATTTATTGCTACATGATGTAAACAGCTATGAAAACAAACATGATGAACTTTTATGATTGTTTATATATGTGTTTATACATAACATTTTATTTTTAGCTATGTATTATTATTGTTTTTGTATACAATTTACTTTTGTTTGCATATAGAAATAGATAAATGGCTTCTTTATAATAAATAAATTGTATAAATATTGAAAAAAAATACTTGTGTATCTGAACTAGTGAACAGGTTGCCAGAAAATATGTCGCCAAATTTCTTTCTCTCGCCAAGGCCATTTTGTCTGTCTCGCCAAGATCGCTAAACTGGAAAAGTACCCAAACATACATAACTTAAAAATTAAGGCTTTAAACAATTTAAGTGCAAATCTATTTTATGTATAAAAGTTTCAGATGCGCCTCCATGGATTTAACATTTACTAACTGCTTACACATGATTTTTGGATTAGATTCTTATAAAAAAAATTCTTATAGAAATAGATATGTGCTTTTGGTGATAGAGACTAGAACATTTTCGCGTGTATGTGTACTTATGATGCCAAATGGGTTAAGTTGCTTGATTTATCTTAAGGAATACGTCAGCACCCATACCCTAAAATAAACATTCCCCTCATTTTACATTCCCTGTGGTCGTGAATTATTAAAACCAAGAATACTTTCAGTTTTCATCGTAATCAAATTTTATTTTGTTTTACAAATTTATCTGTCGAAAATTAAACAAAATTCATTCAAATACAAACTTTTAAAAATGGTTATTTAAAAATAAAACTGTTCTTTTACATCTCGCGGTAATTTGTGTAAATAAAATTGGATACATTTTTCTCCGCCTCGAAGTTTTTCTTTGAACTACATGTATATTCAACCACTTCTGCAATGTGGATAATTTCCTCCTCTTTTGCAATGGCGATTACTAGTACCTCGTTCCTGGTCCTTTTCATAAGCTGCTTGTTCTGCTTCCTTCTCGGATGGACTTTAAAGAGAAAAACATGTAACTTATTAAAACAAGGAAATCGCTTGCATAAAATTGAGTTGAATGGGTTAATTTCTAAACATGTATAATGTAGTGTAGGGTACATTGATAATTTCTATATTTGAAATGAACATTAAGATTACTTTAGTTGTCGAAAGTAAGCATAATTTCGCTGCCCACCGGGGATAGACAATTGCAATTATTACGCTTTTTGATCGGTTGTTAAACCGAACGCTTCTTAAGTCATTTTTGGTTGATCTCAGTTTCTTATATAATGTCTATTAATTTCTATATAATATAATATTTTTCTAAATATAATATAATATAATATAATATAATATATTTTAATATTCATAATATTATATATCTATAAGCATAGATCAAATACTTTGTGCGAATTCTAATTCATAAATTAAAACCAATTACAACGTTGTAACGCACAAATCTGAAAATTGGCACAAAAACCGCATACGGCCGTTTCAAGGATGCATCGATCCCCTTCCTCAGTGCGAAAAAAAAAGGAGATGAAAATGGGTTTAAAGAACCCTTCGGTTATAGCTCCGAGTACCGGCTTGAATGAAAATGCTAAAGCAAGAGTTTATATACACCAAAGAAGTGACGTAGTTGACCGGAAATAACTGATAAAAGGAGTCACTGCGCAAGATCCCTCCACACGTGCGAGAGAAAAGGGGTGCTGGTCATATCATTCACCAAAGGTCAACTACGTCACTTCTTTCGTATATATAAACTTTTGCTTTAGCATTTCTTTCAAGCCAGTACTCGGGGCTATAACCGAGGGTTTCTTTAAACCCATTTTTATTTTATTTATTTATTTATTTTTTCGCAATGAGGAAGGGGAAGGATGCATCCTTGAAACGGCGTTATGCAGTTTTTGTGCCAATTTTCAGATTTGTGCGTTACAACGGTGTAATTGGTTTTGATTTATGAATTATATATCTATACTTATAAAAGAATAGCTTGATTTTCTCATAATCAACTGCTTGTCCTAGAACAATGAAATTTGGAATATAAGTTCTTTACACAATGTAGGCACCCACTAAGAAAGAATTTTTGAAAATTCACACTCTAAGGGGGTTAAATAGGGGGGTCGAAAGTTTGAGATAACTTCGTCTTTTCGGCATATCTCAGCAAAAGTTTTAAGTAGGAGCGTGAAATTTGCGATAACAATTCTAATAAAGAATAGTTAAACATGTATTTCAGGAGATTTTAGAAATTCAACCCCTAAGTAGGTTAAATGGGGGGTCGAAAATTTTCGGTGATTTCACATTTTCACCATATCTCAAAAGCAGTTTTAGGTAAGAGCGTGAAATTTAAGACAACAAATCTACAAAAAAAAAAAAATAAATAAACACGTATTTCAGCGATTTTAGAAATTCAACCACTAATGGGGGTTAAATGAGGGGGTCTAAAGTTTTAGGTCATTTTGCCTTTTCGCCATATCTTAACAACAGTTTTAGTTAAAAGCTCGAAATTCAGGATAACAAATGTACTAAAAGTTAGTTAAACACATATTTTAGCGATTTTAAAAATTCAACCACTAAGGGGGTTAAATGGGGGTCGGAAGCTTTTAGTCATTTCGTGTTTTTGCCATATCTCAGCGGCAGTTTTAGGTAGGAACGTGAAATTCAGGATAACAAATCTACTAAAAAATAATTAAACACATATTTCAGCGATTTTAGATATTCATCCATTAAGGGGGTTAAACGGGGGGTCGAAAGTTTTAGGTCATTTTGCCTGTTCGCCATATCTCAGCAGCATTTTTAGTTAGGAGCTCGGAATTCGGGATAACAAATCTACAAAAAATATAGATAAACATGTATTTCAGCAATTTTAGAAATTCAGCAACTAAGGAGGGTTAAATAGGAGGTCAAATATTTTTAGGTCATTTTGCCATATCTCAGTAGAAATTATAGGCAGAATCATGAAACACGGGAAAATAGATCTACTAAAGAAATAGTTAAACACATATTTCAGCGATTTTAGAAATTCAGACTCTAATGGGGGTGGTTAAATGGGGGTCGAATGTTTTACACCATTTTGCCATATCCCAGTAGAAGTTATAGCTAGGAGCATGAAATTCGGGATAACAAATCTTCTAAAGAATAATTAAACATGCATTTCAGGCGATTTTAGAAATTCAACTACAAAGGTGGTTAAATGAAGTGTCGAAAATTTTCGGTGATTTCATCTTTTCACCATATTTCATCAGCAGTTTTAGAAAAGAGCGTCAAATTCAGAATAACAAATATTCTTAAAAAAATAGTTAAACAAGTATTTCAGTGATTTCGGTCACTAGGGCGGGGTTAAATAGTGGGTCGAATGTTTTATTATATTTTGCCATTTCTCAATAGAAGTTATAGGTAGGAGCGTGAATTTCAGGATAACAAATCTACTAAAGAATAGTTAAACATGTATTTTAGATGACTTTAGACATTCAACTACTAAGGGGGTTAAATCAGGGGTCAATAATTTTTGATGATATCACCTTTTTACCATATCTCATCAGTAGTTTCGGATATGAGCGTGAAATTCAGGAAAACAAATCTGCTATAAAAATAATTAAACACATATTTCAGCGATTTTAGAAATTCACACAATAAGAGGGCTAAATGGGGGTCGACGATTTTAGGCCATTTTGAATGTTTGCCATATCTCAGCAGCAATTTTAGTTAGGAGCTTGAAATGATAGATTCAGGATAACAAATCTACTAAAAAATAGTTAAACATGCATTTCCGCGATTTTAGAAATTCAGTCACTAAAGGGGGGGGGGTTAAATGGGGTCGATTTTTTTATGTCATTTTGCCATATCTCAGTAATAGGTAGGAGCGGGAATTTTAAGATAACAAATGTACTAAAAAATAGTTAAATATGTATTTCAGCAATTTTAGATAATAACCCGTCGAGGGGGTCGCACTTTGTCTCGAAAGTTTTAGGTAATTGTGCCATATCTCATCTATAGTTTTAAGTTCGAATGTTGAACTGCGCTTTACAAATCAGCAAAGAAGGCAGTTAATCATGTATTTCAGCGATTTTCGAGCTAGCAAGTTTGTGGGCAACATCGGATGTGAACCCGATTGCGGAAGATTAGACGAAAACGAGAACTATTGCTGATTTATTATTATATACTACCCGGTCGCTTCCGAGTGGGGCCCAGACACAAAGTACTACTTGGGTCCCTCTCCTCGATAATCACGGGTACGGCCCAGCCGTACTTTATCAGGGGGGGTCATAAAAAATATTTATGTCGCGAAATCTTTATTTAAATGCCTTTTTTATATTCTTATTAGTTATTTTCGTATACTTTTAATTTAAAGTATTTTATTTATATTTTTCTGGTTGCATGTAAAATGCACTTTCTGGGCCCCAAGCGAAGTCAGGGCGGTACACTGCACTATGTATCTTGACCCCACTCGGAAGCGACCGACTAGATGGTCGAAGACCCGCTAGTATAATATATAATATTAATATATATATATTTAATGTATATATAATTAATGTTATATATATATATATATATATATATATATATATATATATATATATATATATATATATATATATATATATATATAATTAATATAATAGTAAAATGTATTAGTAATATATAACATATAATAATATATAAAATAATATATAAAATAATATAATAAATTATATAATTTAATTTCGATATAATCTAACATTTATGCATAATCTAAAAACATCTATTAATTTCTTATATACTATCTTCTTATATCTTCCTGATCCTCTCGCATACCGGAAATGAGTAAGACGTGTTAGCTTTTACAACCAATCAGAAAGCCTAACAATCCCAATTGCCGATCGGCGGTGGAGACGGAAATTATGCCGAAAGTTAGTTTGTATTCAAGCATTTCAAAAACTCGGTTTTGTATACTTGCACTGTGGCCATAATATTTTGGCGCATTTTTAAAACTCGGTTTTGTATACTTGCACTGTGGTCATAATATTTTGGCGCATTTCAAACTTTATACTTAAAGTTTTTGTTCAGGAAATTGACAGCAACGACATACCTGCAATAGCTCTTTCTGGTAAAGTTATTTGATTGACTACGATCAATGTTAGTCAAACGAAATCTTTCATTGCCAGCACGTTTTTTGTTAACGAATCTTATGCACGGTTTAAAACAGCGTTCATTTGAACGCTAAATTTATGGCACTTATGATCTTTAAAGCATAAATTAAGCTTAAATTGAAACCGACGAACATTTAATTTTACGTTTATAATCTGTAATTATTCCTAAAAAATCCGATATTTTTTTCTTTGCGCGAACCATGCCGACGTTGGCAGTTATCACCGTACTGACTATGGTGGTCATTGACCGAATTAATTAAAATGAATAGCATAAAAAAAAACTGGAGTGGACGATAAGAACTTTTCTTTTATAGATTAATAATATAGAATGCATGATAATACGCGAGAATATGATCTTTTAAAGCGTGAAATAAGCTTAAATTGAAACCGATGAACATTTATTTTTACGTTTATAATCTATAATTATTCCTCAAAAATCCGATAGGGGAAGATCGCATAGCCCCGGACACTTGGATTAATTGCAAATAAAAACAAATGAATTAAATTTTTGTCTTTATTTTATACTTAAAATAAAAATACGAACTTTTTTAATGATTTTAATTAAACATTGCTAGTAATATCGAATTATTTCACGAAATATACTGAAAATAGTTTGGCCTTATTATTTTTTTTGAGCGTCACAAGAAACGCCGGGTAGCCCCGGACATATTAATCAATGGTGTCCCAACCACTTTTTGGCATTTCAAACATCAAAATTATAATAAAAATCCGATGCACCTATATAAACACAATCTGCATGGGCCCAGTCTTTGCATTCTTGGCACTGAATCCAGTCTTCTTCAAATGTTTCTCCGCATATGATGCATTCTGTCTCGTTTTTTCGAAAATTTATTGACGAAAACAAAACACTCACTCACGACTAAATTACTCGGCACCGACGTCGCAATTAAACTGTATTTTTTCGACTCTAAAGACCTTTCATTTACAATAACTGTTTATTTACGCAATACTTTGAATTCCTTAGAAATTGAAATTTCCGCGGCTGCCCGACTTATCCCTATATATTTTTTTTCTATACGCGAACTATGCCGACGTTGGTAGTTGACTGTATTGACTATGGTTGTCATTGGCCGAATTAATTAAAATGAATAGCATCACCAAAAAACTGGAGTGGACGATAAGAACTTTTCTCGCTCAGATTAATTATATAGAATGCAATGGTAATACGAAAATCCACCTACTAATTTTAAGTACAGCCCAACGCGCAGTGAATTTTGTTTCCCTAGAGCCGATAGTTATTTTCACAGAGCAAGTTATTATGTTTAAAAAATACAGGTTGTTTCAAAACCAAAATTGCAACGCACTTTAATATTTTATCTGTTGGAGATACGTCGACAGTGTCAATTGTAACACTTTTTACACTGTTCCTTGGCCGTTTACGTTATATACCTGAACGACCGTTACATCACTCTGTAATTTTCGAACATTCAAATTATATTTAAATTAAGACAAAATTTCATTATTTATTTCAACGTCAAAATTTTACTTCTAGTTTCAAAATATGACGGTTCGTTTTTAAGGTTTTTCTATATATTTTTTGCTATCTATTTATTCTATGTAATTTCCGCATGCTGTCGACATAACAGTTATTATTTTTGTCGTATATTTTCGCTGTCATTAAGTACCAAATTTGTTGATTGCCAGGGTATTTAAAACTTCTTTCAACGCTACATTTAGGGAGTAATGTGGATTTTCTGTAGTAAAAGTACGTATAGTCTTTTCTGCCTCTTAACCCTGAAAACAAAAAAGCGACGTAGAAAATTCCATGCTTAAAAGTGGTATCCAAAGGTCGACGCCAACGAACTTGATTGTATGGCCCTAATATATGTGTATAAGATATATGCTACCCTTACATATAATTGACATATTTACATCGTGCGTCCAACTTGACCTCTGCAATTCGCAAAATACGCTTTTCCCTATATACATGTTTTCTTGTGATAATTTTTGCTTTGATAATCTTATTTCAGTGTTCTTTCAGTAGATTTTTTAGCTTCGTTCTATTGAAAATTTCTTCTGAAGCATCAAACTTGTACAATAGGATAATAATTATGTTATTAAACTTTAACTCAGGAAGTGACAAATAAGCAAACTCGATGGAATTGCTAAATTATCTTTATCTTATAAACTCGAATGTTGCTTTAGGCCTAGTTTTGAAAATGTTGTTTGCTCTGTTATACTGTTCAGAAAAATTCTGAATTATTTTCGAATTTATCTTTTTTGACATTTATATTTAATGGCGCGAGCGATTAACCCCCTTTTAAGACCCCTTTTTTTCTACTTAATTGTCATTGTATAATTGACGCTCTATCTACAGCAGGTTCTAAAGACGTCATCGAATTTATCCCTTTTGAAAGCATTTGCATAAAAATAAATTTCGTACCGCTAGAATTCATAAAGAATCACTGCTTGCAGTTCCAACTACTCTTTCTTAAATACGGATCGCGAGGTACTATATAGGGGAAAGTGGCCTAAAATGATCCTAACGGGCAAAACGATCCACATATGTTTTCTTCCAGACAGGTCGCTCTATACCTTATCTATTATCTTTGCTTATCTATTACCTTTGACAGGGTAACACATAAACTAGTTGTGATAAGTGAAGAAGAAGCAATGGCGGTATTCAAGATATCGCAGTATTACGCGTCTGAATAGAATTCTTTGAAAAATTGGATTTTCTAACATCTATCATAAGGTAAGCACTGACTTTCATATTGATTTAGATATACGGTCTTTCATGCACAGAAATATGACTTGGTTTACTTAATGGAGTATGTTTTTAGATGTGAATTACACTTACGTATTGTCATAATTACTTTCATATCCTTTATTTTGCCGATAAAAATCAATTTACAATTATTTTAAAATGAAGCAACAGTTTGCCTTTTGGTGAAGGTAAATTGATGCTTTGGACACTTTTTTAAGTATTTATTTCTTTTCATTACTCAATGTGGGTTTAAAATATTATTAAAATATGTTTATAATGCAAAATATAGAGTAAAAAATACTAGCAAAGGGCCTAAGTTTTATTTAATCACTTATGTTATTTTACACAAGTTTTTACCTTAAGGTTGTCGTTTCATATCATAGTATCTATATCATAGATACCCGCAATGTAGAATCCCTCGGAAGGTTCGAAGAAGTACAGCGAACAGTAAAATTTGATGAAAATCGGTGTCAAAAGTTAGAGTAAAGTTATTACTACCTTGAAGGGCGGTGGGATATTTTTTATGTCACTTAATTTTAATCAAGATTTGTGCCAGAATTTTTTAACAAATTTTTACTTTTATAATTTTTTTATAAAAAAAAGGCGTAAAATTACATTTTCGGAACTTCAAATAAATTTTTATCGACAATTCTGGTTTGAAGTTAATGTCACAGAAACAAAATTATTTGATCCCGAAATAGAAAAGCAGCACCCATTTCTGCCACGTTAAAATGACCTGCAATATTAGAAAGATGGATTCAAAGCGGAATCAATCTTGATTAAAAATATTCCAAACAAAAAAATATTTGCACAGAAATACATGTTTATTCTGAAAAATTGTAGTATGAGAACGCAAGTTATTTGTAGGGCGACCACATTTTATAACTTGTATGAGAGGATTTTTTAAAGCTTTCAAAACTTTAAAATCTTTGACTTCAAAAACTTTATATACTTTTTCGACTATCTAGGTATTATCTGTAACACAATGTTAATTACTTCAATATTTATCACGTCCATAATATGTAATAGCTGTTTTAAGTGAAAAACGTACAGAACAACGTGATCTCCAGTCTCAATATTTGAGAATGTCCTCATATTTCGAAGGCGTGACCTTAGTTATGGGTCTATTTTGAACTGTATCTTTTTTGTTCCACTGATGTACCATCTTCTTACAATGTTATAAATGTTTTAAATCAATAATGGCCAGAACTAAATACATTACAGTTCCCGTATTTAAGGATATCTTTAAATTTCGAGGGCGTTTGGACACCTGATAGTTATCTGTATGTTTTAGTACCCAATTAAACGCCTATTTTGTGTATAGAAAAACACCTCTTCGTGCATAACAAACGTACAACACGAAGAGTAGAAAAATATCCTTAAATAAAAATACTTACTTCACAAGATTGTCCTCTTCAA
This sequence comes from Maratus michaelseni, assembly GCA_963931845.1. Lineage (NCBI taxonomy): Eukaryota > Metazoa > Arthropoda > Arachnida > Araneae > Salticidae > Maratus > Maratus michaelseni. The sequence goes on along the minus strand of OZ007592.1, from coordinate 34,101,893 downwards.
CTTGTAATCCTTCTAAAGCAATAAAAAAAAATTTGATGTGAAAATCATCTTTTAAAAAAGGAATTAAACAACAAAGTAATGTACAGTATTAAGATTATATACAATAAAAGCAATAATATATTATAATATCATTTTGTTTTTCTGTTGTATTTTCGTAAATTTAGTGAATCAACAAGAAAACGGCAAAAAAGGTGATCGGAAATTGAAAGATGAGTAATATTATGCATAAGAAAAATGTGTTACTCCTTGCCAAGATGATCATAATTTAAACATGGCGCAATTTGAATTATTAAAGATTAAAATTTATTTTTCTTGAAGGCTTTTAGAATGTTTATTTAAAATATACATTCCAATGAGAAATGGGTAAAAAAATATTTATAAATAAAAATATAATAGTTTTCTGTTTTATAACTTAATAATTAAATATATATCTGCTCCAAATTGGACAATGACAAATATTTATTAAGAGTTTTTCCTGACTTCCTATTTTTTTTCTCGTCAATATTAAGGATATTTAATCTTTTATCTTCTGAATATGGATTAAATTTGTATTAAATTATCGTGTTTTTAATTTTCTATTTCTATGATGTAATTCTAAAAAATATCTTTCTATCTTAGATAAAATTTTATAAGTCACTTCTCAGCTAAATTATTATTAGTATAAAATATCATAGAAACAGCTGAAATCCGATTTGTGTGACTTACATTTCATATAACATTCACGTTTTTACCTTAAAATAACCCTCCCTAATATTTTCTTTTCATACTGTTATTCCCTGCATCAGGCTGTAGAATATAAAGATACCCGCAATTATACCTGCAATTTCATTCGCATTGTTGCAAACGGAATAAAAGAATCTATTACAAAAATATTTTTATCCACTCTTTCTCAAGTTTATTAGTTTTTCTATGGTATGTCGTAAATATTATGAGCCAAATATGCTCACAAATTAAATTGGGATATAATACATCTAAACACATCAGAGTTTAAATCGTATTTGGAAACATATTTAACAAATAGTAATGCACCTTATCAAAATGTATCATTGTTAAGATACATATTATACAAAGAATTATTAAGGAAATTTTGCAGTTATTCATCTATTGTCAGGTTGTCAGGTACGCATGGTAAAGTTTTATTCTTTGTTTTAGCTCACAGGCTATCAAAGCCTGAGAGCTAATGTGCCCGCCCGTTCTGTATGTATGTATGTATGTACGTATGTATGTACGTATGTATGTACGTAACGCGATAACTCTTGATAGAAATAAGCGTTTTGCTTCAAAATTTTGGATATAGGTTCCTTATGATAAGGCGCTTCCCTGATTAGTTTTGGGGGTTCGTGTGTTAAGTATAAAGGGGAAAAGGGGGCTAATTCCCCCCCCCCCTTAATTCAGATAAATGGGTTTTTCATGGAAAATTATCCGATTTTCTTCAAATTTTGTATATAGGTTAATGGTGATAAGGTGCTTTCCTGATTGGTTTTGGGGATTCATTGTTTAAGTATAAAGGGGGTAAAGGGGGGCTAATCCCCCCCCCCCCCTTAATTTAGATAAATGTGTTTTTCATGCAGAATTATCCGATTTTCTTCAAAATTTGTATATAGGCTGATTGTGGTAAGGCGCTTCTCTGATTAGTTTTTTGGGATTCATTGGTGAAGTATAAAGGGGGAAACGGGGGGCTAACCTCCCTTTAATTTAGATAAATGGGTTTTTCATGCAGAATTATCCGATTTTCTTCAAATTTTGTACATAGGGTCATTGTGATAAGGCGCTTTCCTGATTAGTTTTGGGGGTTCTTTGGTTACGTATAAAGAGGGTAAATAGGGGTGAGGGCTTATCCTCCCCCCTTAATTTAGATGAATGTGTTTTTCATGGAGAATTATCTGAATTTCTTCAAATTTTGTATATAGGCTCATTGTGGTAAGGAGCTTCCCTGGTTAGTTTTGGGGATTCATTGGTTAAGTATAAAGGAGGATACGGGGGGTAATCCCCATTAATTTAGATAAATGGGTTTTTCATGCAGAATTAACCGATTTGCTTCGGATTTAGTATATATGTTCATTGTAGTAAGGGGCTTCCCTGATTAGTTATGGGGGTTCAATTGTTAACTATAAGGGGGTGGGGAAACGGGGGAATGACCCCCCTTAATATATTGTCGATTTCTTTATTTTTCGCGGGGCTTATTTCAAATTCTTTGAAATAAGAGTATAGTATACAGTTAGTATGAATAGCCTGTGAGCTCAATGCCCTCAGTTTAACTGGGCAGTTTTCATTTTTATCTCATATGCAACAGGCGCTATTTATCAACCGCAATTTTGGGTTATTACATTTGCTTCTATACAGGGTGTCCACTCTCAACGGTGTCCAATGACTAATTTCTAAACCGTTAGTCATAGACATACCGTTCCAATTTCAAAAATGTTTTAAATGAGCTAAAGAAGTATTTTAAAAGTGATTTGGGTCAATAAAAACATGTCTTAAAAAGTTACGAAATTTATTTTTGTACGCGGTCTCCCGGTCCTATAAGTGGTATTTAGTAAAAATTTCCTATTACACTTAGAAGTAAGACAAAAAAATGTCCCCTTTATCTAACACTAAAATTGACCGAGTTATGATACTTTGAATTGCATGACTTATACCATAGCTGCCAACTTTTACGTTTTTTTCCTACCACTAAAATTTTATAGTAAGTTTCACCTTGTTAAACCGCCGAAATCATGTAATTTAATAAGGTAAAATTTTCTATTAATTTTTAGTGGTAGCAAAAAAGCGTAAAAGTTAGCAGCTATGTTTATACCAATTTTTGAGCATCTGAACACAGATGAGTTTGGCCAAGCTTCTAGTAATCGTACACAAAGTGCTAAAAGTATTAGTAGAATTTATTTCGCGGGTATCTGGACTTTAACTGAAAGTAGTCACATTGTATAAGTATTACGATAGTGTTAATTTTTATTAATTAAGTTTCAGCTTAATTTTCAGCTCAATTATGATTAAAACAATTGTATTTTAAAATATGTTTTATTTTGGAAAGAATTGAGACTGTTGCTTTTCATCATTTCATTTGACAAAAATTCTGTTATATTTGCACTTATATTTTTAGTACAAGTTGTATTGATTGCTTTAATATGTCAGAATGAAATAGATTTCAAATTTATATTGTAATGTTAATTTTAATCTCAACTAATTTTTTTATACCTGACTATTATTTATATTTCTAGTAAATTTGAAAATGACCCCTATTTCGCAGAAAAAAATATGCTTCAACTTTAAAAAGCTATTAGTCGGTCAGTTTTAATTGTAGAAGACTGGAACTTTTTTTTGTTTAAGTAGACGGTGGACGTTATAATTGTTTTTTTTTGTTTGTTTTTTTTCATCATAGATACATGAAATTTTGTGCATATATACATTTCACCTTAAGTATATAGAATACCTTACAAAAAATTTCTAATCTTAATATAATTTTAAGATTTTTTTAAATGTAAAATTTATGCTCTTTGCTTCTTAATTTTTAAGATATTTTCTCAATTTGGCATTTGAATCACTAAAAATTATATTACAAACAAATCTGTATATCATTTATTTAATCCCTTGGATAGTTAATTTTTGAAAGGTTTATTTCTGAATTACATTCCGATTTTCATCAAAATTTACCATTCTAAAAAGTTATAAATCAAATTTAATTATCTTAACGAAGTCTAATTGTAAAATGCATGCACAGTTTCTTTGTAAACAGTATCAGAATTCTTTGGTATCAATTTTATGAATTTTGAAGAAACATTTAGACGCATTGAGCATTTCAAAAATCTAAAAAACGTGTAAAATCTGAATGGAGAAAAACAGGTATAAAGATTACTAAAGCACCGAAAAATTTATTGTGTACATAATTCAAACGCTATGAAGTTTTTCTCAAATGGTTCAATGGAAACTGAATAATAATAATACACACGAAAACCAATTTTGATTTTTGGTTGCTTTTTGATCAAATAAAGGTCCACGGTCCCCTTAACTTGTTAGTATAATGGGAAGTATCACTTATAGGACCGAAAACCGTATAAAAAATTAAATTTCATCACCTTTTAAGAAATGTTTTTATTGACCCAAATCGCTTTTAAAATACTTCTTTACCTTATTTAAAATATTTTTGTGTAATTGGAACTATATGTTTATGACTAACGGCTTAGGAATTATATATTGGACACTGTTAAAAGTGAACACCTTGTATAAGAAGATGTTTGTAAAAATGCCAGTCAGATATTTACTCGTGCATTCAAAAATATACCAGCGATTTTACGGTAAAGGATTGTTCACAATATACAATTATATAGGTTCTGCCAAAAGTCACACTCTACCCACTTACCTTGAAATTGCTTTGGATTTTTGAAAGACGTTAAAATACGTGTTTAAACAATTCAAGGGAACATCATATCGTTAAATATTTTTGGAACTAGGACGCACGGAGGTAAAACTGGACAATAAGGGGAGGGAGTTGTGAACTATCGCTAGAAAAATCTCTTCAAGAAAAACAGTTTTATATAAAAAATGTTAAATAATTTTTCTGATCCAAATGTCTTTTAAAATACTTCTTTTCCTTATTTAAAACATTTTTGTGTAATTGAAACTATATGTCTATTATTAACGGCTTAGGAATTAGCCATTGGACACCGCTGAGAGTGAACACCCTGTATAAAAAGTACCATTTCTTTTTCCAAGGCTTATGCATTTCTTACATAATGTTTGAACCATATTTTTCGGATAAACCATTCGTTGTGAATAATCTAGTTAACATCATTATAAAGTTTCAGAGACTGGAATTAATCCATTTGATAAATGGGACATTTCTCCCTGAAATTTATTCTTCAAATAAATCCAATATATTTTTAATCCATTTGTATCATTAGCGCATATATGCGTGAAATATTTTTGGTCTGTATCACCGGAAAGGCATATAAGCTGAAACCCCCAGTTATTGATTTACTTATTATTGATTTACTCATTATTGACCCCCAGTACTTGAGCGAAAATCTAACTCAAACAAGAATTTGCTGTAAAATTCTGCAAAGTAATGTCCTCTAGTGGTAAATGAGACACTTATTTTTATTTTGGAGTCAATTAATTCACCACTAGAGGGCCAAGAGCATATTGAATGAGAAATACATATTTGAGAATACAAAAAGTGCCATTTCGAAGCAACTATTTTATTTCTAAAATTAAGGAAGTGTTTTTCTAATCTATTTGTGATGCAACCATCCTAAACATTTTTCTGAAAGTTATACTTGTAGAAATTAGTTTAAACATGTATATGATATATTAAAGCCATGATTTATTGTTTATAGTTATTTAATTTAGCTTAATGGGGGGTACCAGTTATTGGTTCCTAGAATTTCATTTCACCAGTCTCTGACAGAGGGGTTAGTTATTGGTTGTATTGAAGAAAGTTGAAATCCATTAATTGAACTGGTTAAAAATGCATAATAATAAATTAAATTTATCTTTTAGTTAACACTACTAAAATTTAAGTTGTTTTACCAGCGTCTGATACCAGATGTCAGTTACTGGTTCATAAGCGTCAGTTATTGGAAATTTGCATTTCTAATAATGCAGTACAGCTTACTAAATCCCATTTTTTATAATAAATATTAATGTATTTTGTTTTTATAATAAGAAATAAACTTTTTTGAAGCATTTTAATCTTTTAAAATAAAGTGTCAGTCACTGGTTCACTTTGTGTCAGTTATTGGTGTTTCAAAATAGGGATGGTGTCAGTTACTGTGGTTTTTGACCCTATTTATGAATAAAATAAATTTTTAATAATAAATGTATAATTTGTTTTTTAATTTTGCCAACAATAATTTTTTAATATATCTCTACTATCCTTTCAAAAGCAAAGGTAAGTATAAAATATATTTAAATTTTTGTAATAGTGATTTGAACAAACAAGAATTCTTACTGGGGGTTTCACCCTATGTGCACAATTATTTTTAAAGATTCTAACCAGAAATCATGAGTAGGCAGTTAGTAAAACACCAAATCCATTGGGGGAAGAGGGTGGCGTGTCTGACACTTTTGCGCATAAATTAGCTTTATACTTAAATTGTTTAAAGCTCAATCATTTAAATTAACTACTTTTATGATTACCCATCATTTATCTATCGTAATATAGCAATATCGATTTTCTGAAACATCAGTTTCCTATCTAAAAAAGATAATTTAAATGTGTCGCAACAGAAAAGTAATATTTTTTAGAGTTCGTCCAAAACAAACTGGAAAACGGAACCCTTATATAGTCTTGCTTTGGAAATCCTAATTATGGAAACACATGTAATAAATCGACATAGAATTATAAATTAATTTTTTTTTAAATTTTTTCTTTACATGTGCTATACGACCAGCATTTGTGCCAAAGTTCAGGGTTCTAGGTCAACCGGAAGTACCCTATAGGTTTTGAGAATAAAACTTATACGGTATTTCCGACTGACCTTGAACTTTGAAATTTGGTGCGAAGGAAGGTCTGCACATGTAAAGGTAAAAATTTTAAAATCTTTAAATTTTAAATCTATGTTGATTTATTACGGGGGAAGTTCATGAATTTTCATTATCGGCACTAAAGCCAAATTAACGCATTTTAACAGACATTTTTGTAAATTTAATAAAACATAGCGGTACAGAACCCCCAGGACGCGAGTTCTACTCACACCCGTCCTGATTTTTTAAGTATGAAAATGATGATTTAGAAAACCAATGCTGCTATACTATGATACATGTTGGGTAACATAGAAATATTTAATTTAAAACTTTTGGGTTGATTTGAACTTAATTTAAAACCCTCTATTGCCCATGGTAGAATCCAATCTAGAAAATTTGAAATTAGATAATCCGAATTCATACCAGAAATTACAAATAAGAATTTCCGTTTTTTCAAATCACGGAATGTCTCTCATAATTATACTAATACATTTTTTGTTTTTGTCTTTAATAAAAAAAAAAAAAAACTATGTATTTCCTTTACTTATTCCTATACTAACTGTAATTTAATCTATAATTGAATGTATGGCAATGAAAACTGCCTTTTCTTATGGGGTAGATTTACGCTCTTTCCTGCTTTACCCCTGCCTTTTTTTGCGAACGATTCTCTTTTGGATACAGTTAAACATATTTCTCATCATCTCTTATTTTTCTACATATTTATCATTTTTAATTCTTTTCTACTCACTTTTCTACTTTTTTCCTCCTTCTTACACTCTTATACTTGAAGTTAAATTTGATTGGCTGCTTTACGCAAGTTAAATTTGATTGGCTATCTTACTTATTTCGGATTGACGGATAAAGTTCTCAGTCGAATTAGTTCGTTTTCTAATGATAAAATGCTACTTTTATACTTGTTTTTATCATGGCTCCTTTATGATGTGATATACAACTACTCATATACCACTCATCATTTATCCACGCTTCTAAAAATATTTGAACTCAGTATTAAAAATAACATTTCATTACTCACCTTCGGGATCAGCAGCAATTAATGCTACAGTGACGAAGAAAACGCATATGGCAAGAAAGACTTTCATGTTTGCAAGACGATCAAATGAAATGAAAGTTTATAATTAATTTACTCCATTTACGAATACCTGCTTCAATCTTTATAAATGGATTTTTGTATCATTCCAAAATTACAGATAGTCAACAGTATTGTATCTTATTTCTATAGATCCTCGTTCAAATACAATTATTATTAATTGCTATGAGCTTTTTTCAAAACATAAGAAATTCAAAATGCACTTTTTGTAATTCGATAAATTGTTATTTCTCAATTGGATATCTAACCACGAACCTTTAAACGCAAGGCTAGCTTCCAATGATTGCAAAAAAGTCACATTCAGGTTACATTTTAGTGTACAGCAAAGCACACGTCGAAGCAGAATTTTTTTTATCTTTTATTTGAATATTTTTAAAATTCAAATTCTAACCATAAGTCATAATTTAAATATCAATATCTCTAATTGTCTATTTGGTATGCTTATTAATTCATCTATTCATCACTGTATGCTATTTTTGAATCCAATGTAATTCAAACGTCCGAATTCGAAACAAAACAAATAATTTTTTCAGAATTTTTTTTTCATAAAAGTTTTCAATAAAAACTTTAGACGGGAAATAATGCCAAAACAAAAGTACATAATCAGAGAATAAGATCACTAATTATAATTAAAATATAGATAAAATGCTTAAATAATACAAATAGAAACAACAAAAGGCTTATAAAAACATTTTAAAGATCGACATACGTTTCAACGCTCATGCGGCGCCAGTTTCAAGATATGTAACGATAAACAAACTTCTCGCAAAGTTTTGAAAATAAACTTGAAAACATGAGTTACGAGATCATATATGTTAAAAAAAAACAGGTGCTTGAAGTAGCAAACTGTAAATGTGAAAACTAATATTTCGTTATTGCTTTTTTAAAACTGAAAAGTAACCCGTGCCAAATTTTAGGTAATTCAAATGAGGCGGGTGTATTGCAAATGTTTACGTTACGCATGTAGATTTCTATTGATTCACGGATAATAGACAGGAAATAGTGTATTGATGGATAAATTATTTTACTATTTTTAAAATAAATTTTAATGTACTCTTTAGAGTGCTGTAGTACTTATGTAATATTTGATATCTGCCATATGCTCTTTTAATCTTGTTTCAAACTTTCTAGTGGTTATTATAGTGGGAAGCAAAAAGTTGGTGGCCAAAGTTTTCAATGCATTCATTTCAATATTACAATGGAATGAACACAATTTCTTTCTAATAACTCGATGAATTACAATGTAACTTAAAACAAATTTAGATGTTACAAGGAAGATCTCCATAAGCTTTTTCAAACTTTTTTGAAAGACTATGGGAATATTCGCGGTATGTGGGTATACCTATACAGAAAAAAAAAATCAGCAGAATTTCAACTATGCACCCGTAAAAAATAATGAAATTTTCTATTTTCTATTTTCAGATTTGAGGCACGATAAAATATAAAATGGTACTCTTTTGCGATCATTGACATTCCAGTCCACAAGTTGAGTAAAATGTGCCCAAGAAATAATTCCACTCCACACGTTGAACAATTTTAATTAAGTTAAATGGATGCATTTTTTTAATTTATATATCAATTATATTAACAATAATATGAAATTTATTTTTAATGCATTTTATTATTTATATACAGGTTGTTTAAAATAAATTATGCAGAATTTATTCGCTATAATATATGTCAAGTTCTTCGTTTACTTTTAACTCGAAATAATGGTTCAAACCAGATTAAGCAATGAGTAAAGGAAATTTATCCTTGTTAATGGAGGTTCGGTAACGCGACAGCAATGCAGAGACAGTAACGGAGAGAGGTTCAAACATATCTCCCCATGCGGTTTATAATTTTTAGAATTAGAGATATGTTTCAGGAAGATGGAATTGTTCAAAATGTTTACAAGCAACGTTAGGGGAAACCCCGGTCATCAAGAAACTACGCAAATGAATCTGTACCAGAACATGGCCTTCACTTTGAAAGCAGGCGTTTATTTTATAAAATGTTCGCTATGGCAGTTCCATTTCACAGCTCGAAATTAAGTGTGTGTTAATAAAAAACTACATTATAACCAATTAAATTGTGTGTGCATTTTTTGAAACATCCTGTATATTTTACCACGAAGAAATATTATTTCTTGTATTTACATAAGATTATGTCAATTAATCTTCAAAAAGCTAATCATCAATATTATTTACGTTTTCTTGAATTCGAGGATTTTTGTTTCATGAATGTATGTTGTATTAGAAATGTACAGAAATATTTTCTCATTACTTACCCTAGAACATTTACAAATCACATAAGAATAGCACATAAATAGTAAAGATTACTTTACTGGTAAAATAAAAAATATTATAAAGAATTTCACAAAATGTTATACTTTTTTTTATAAACAGTAGTATTTTAAATATTAAACATATAACTCATTGAGCGTATTATTCTAAAGGAATTGGAAGTTCCTTTCGACTAATATTTTTTGTGGAACACACATATAACAGTATAAAAATGAAGAAGTGATTGATTAGAAGTGATTGATTACAAATTGTAATCAATTGAAACAGAAACAAAAATACACTTTTAACGATATAATTCAATTTTTAATATATGTAGCTCGATCCAGATACATAAAGTTTTATAAAGTTACATAAACATATATAAAAAAAAAACATTTTTTTTAAACAAACAAATTAAAAATAAATAAATAAATTTTCTGTATTTTTTTCCTATTAAAACCAAGTAGGAATTCTATCAGCATATTTTAGTTATGCATATCTTGTTTTGGTTTATATTGTTACAAAAAATAAACAGTTATTAATATTACTAACCATTTTATTATCATAAATACTGTTTTAATAATCAAACAATGATATTAATAACGAAAAACAGCTGAATGTACTATGGTAAAAAAACATGACATTCCTGATACCCGACTCCAGTTTCAGTATGAGTTGAATGTTCAGTTGTTTTGCAAAAAAAATCGAATATTCGGCGAACTCATATTTTGGACCATAAACGAAATCGAACATTGAGCCAGAAATATTTAGAATAAACTATTTTTTTCAGTTTCAATAATATTGGACTTGTCCTTTTTCTGACAGCTTATTATTTCGAGGTAATGAGGGGATGGAACAATTTAAATTTATTTAAATTCTATTAATATCAATGGGTTGAATCAATTGTTTTATGTGACAACTTATTAGATGATAAGTGAATTGAACTATTTTAATAAATTTAAATTCAATTAATTTTAATGTGCTGGATCGGTATTTCATGGTATGGTATTTAGAGATAGGAAATGGGCTGAAGAATTGAAATTACCCTATTTAATTCTGGATAAAGCGCTATTTTCTTCAATATTTTACTTCAAAAAATTAGGGTACGCAGTATACACGGAATGTTTCTGACAGATGTATGAAACCACATATACTTTCGCACTTTGAAAACAACTCGTAGGTATTGTGAAAAATAATAATAATTCAGAATTCGGAAGTAAAATAAGCGAGGTTATTGTACTTTTACGAGCCATATTTTGGGTATTATGAACAATGATGATATGGTAGAGTGAAACCCCCAGTTATTGACAACTAACCAGTAGCTGACACTTGATCAAAAATCTAACTTAAATAAGCATTTTGTTGAAAAATTCTGAAAAATAATGCCATCTAGTGGTAAATGAGACACTTATTTTTATGTTGGAGTCAAATTATTCACCACTAGAGGAAATTCAACGAGGAAGAAACTTTTGAGAATACAAAAAGTGCCATTTTGAAGCAACCATCTTATTTCTAAAATTAAGGAAGTATTTTTCTAATCTGTGTGTAATGCAACCATCCTAAACTTTTTCTTAAAGTTATACTTGTAGAAATTAGTTTAAAGACACATATGATATATTAGGGCCATGATTTAGGATTGATAGTTATTTAATTTATCTTAATGGGGGGTGCCAGTTATTGGCTCCTAGAATTGCATTTCACCCGTCTCTGACAGAGGTGTTATTTATTGGTTATATTAAAGAAAGTTGAATTCTATTATTTGAACTGTTTAAAAATGCATAGTAATAAATTAAATTTATCTTGTAGTAAACAACATTAAAATTTTAATTGTTTTACTAGTGTCTGACACCAGATGTCAGTTACTTGATCATAAATGTCAGTTATTGGATATCTGCATTACTAAATACTATTCCTTCTATATACTCTTACTATATACTCTGCATTACTACTAATGCAGTATTAAATACTATTACTGCTATATACTCTTACTATATACTCTGCCTTACTAATAATGCAGTACAGCTTACTAAAAAAGCTTACTACTTTTTAAAAGAAATATTAAAATATTTTGTATTTTGAATAAAAAGTAAAGTTTTTTTAAAGCATTTTAATCTTCTAAAATAAAGTGTCAGTTAATGGTGTGCTTTGTGTCAGTAATTGGTGTTTCAAATAGGGGTGGTGTCAGTAACTGAAGTTTTTGACCATATCTATGAATAAAATTAATTTTTAATAATAAAATGTATAATTTTTTTTAATTTTGCCAACAGTAATTTTTTAATATATCTCTACTACCCTTTCTAAAACAAAGGTAATTATAAAATAGGTTTAAATTTTTGTAATAGTGATTTGAACAAGAAAGAATCTTTAAAGTGTCAGTTATTGGGTGTTTCACCCTACTAATTTCCGTTATTTGTGAAATATTTTAAAACAAAGTTTCCAATGAGAGAACAGTAAACATTATAAACACCTTAATATTATATTTTGTTTTAATATGGAATTAATATACACGACAATGAAAATGGGAGTATAACTTTATGAAAAATAAATTCAAAATTTCTACCGAAAATTTCCAGAATTGTTTGCCCTTAAAATTGCATGGTGCACATTATACTACATTACATATGTTTTTTTTTCGTTTGTCCCTATCAAAATCAGAATTCGCAGCGTACGTGAGGAAATTCAGCAACTTTAATACTTTTTTAAAGTGTGATATCAAATAATGTAAAATTAAGTTTAGTTCAACAATCTATCAATTTATCTCGACTGTGATTCAAAATGTTTTAAAATATCAGTAATGGCATAAATATACTTTTTTTATGTGTTTAAATTTAAATGCTTTATACTGTTTAAAAAAATACGTTACACATACATAAATTTTACAATGAACTTGGTATCGCTTAACGTGTTTTTATTCATATTTTAGGTCATTCATATTTACAAGCTATGAATAATCAAAATGTAAAATGAAACAAAATACTTTACCTTATGTCTCCTGTATAATTCAATATAATAGATTATCGTGATAATGGATAAAACCACATTAGTACCATGTATATATATACTACTTTTAAATTTACACAATTGTTAAGTTTTGTCTTTTGCATTCCGAGAAGCGCATGTTTCAGAGACACTTATGGCGTAATTCAGATTAGTCTGGTAATAAATTGATACATCGCAAAAAAAATAATAAATATTTAATATTTGACAGAATAGTTGAAAGAATAACATTGTTTGTCTCTTCCATTTCAAGAAACATGTGTTTCAGAGATATGACACAAGTTACTTCATTTTTTTCAACTACTTGTACTGAAGTACTATTTTCTTTTTTGTTAACTTTATTTCATTCTTTTAAATTCTCCATTTTTATATTCTCCTGTCAGTTTAGAATTTCAGTATATATATTTTGTTATTGTGGAGGATCTGATATCTACGCATTTAAACTTTCTTTTCGCTCTGCAATGGTCAAAGAATGTCGTTTGTATAATATTCCGACAGCTTGCGTGCACCAGTAATTGACGAATGAAGTGTGTAAACTGCAGAAAATAAGAATTAATGGGTATTATATCTGTGGCTGCCAGAAAATATATCTAACATCTGAAAAAGCGCATTTGCAGAAGTCATAGTTGCTGCTAAAGATGGGCTTGGAGTTCAGCGTAGAAAAATTTTAAATAACTCCCCTTATCTATTTTTATTAGTTTGTCAAATGATGCGTTTTAAAATGTTTCTTGACTTTTGAATAACCAGGTATATATGCCTTTTAGCAATAGTTTTGAATACGGTTATTCATGTTTTGATTTTTAATCAAGGGATTTTTTATTTTAAAAAAGAGGTCAATATCTGGCGCAATCTTTTAAAATTATACTGCAAATAATTTAAATTCTAGAAAAGAAAATGCAAAAAAGTTTTTTGGATTATAAATCCTGAAAATTTTATGCTTTAGAAAATTTTATCCCTGAAGAAAATTAGTCAATAATTTCATGTAAAAAAAATTAAACTTGCAGATGTTTCCATTATATGGTCAGTTATTGGTGCATTCCCCCAATATGATAATTTTGAAAGAATAATTTTTATATAGCAAGCAGTAACAATATTATTTTCACAAATTTATATTTTACTGTATAATTAAATAATTTCAATAAAGAAGATAATAATTCATCAATTTTATAGTGTGTCCGAAAAAGGTAACATGCTTTGATATTTTTCATGTTGGAAATAATAAGGCCATGTAAATTCCAAATTATCTTAATCTAAATTTCTAATAACCATTGAAAGTTTACAACGAATAATTATTCCTTTTTAAACTGACATTATGGTTTCATGCGAATGATGAAAATGTACAGAGATCTTCTAAACATTTTTTGTAACTAGCGATACCCTCCGGCTTTGCACGCGTGACTTATATTTGACAGATATGTTTTGAATTTAACAAATTTGTAACAATAAGCGTCAGAGCGTTCTGTTTCTATTTAAACTGCATTCATGTTTTCCCCTCCAGCTAGTAACAGCACAAACAGATTTTGCTTGAAGGAAACGCATGATAGGGCAACATAGATCTGTCTATGTGAAAACTTCTGAACATCCAGATCTATTTCTGTGTGTTTAGCACTGAGCTTTATATACAATCATCAAGAAATTTTTTTTAACTTGGCTTTATTAAAACTAAAAAGAAATTCTTGCTAATATCAGTGGGATACATACTATCAAAACAACTTCAACGCACTACATGATAGACCTGTCTTTGAATTTTGAGTTTAAGCATGTAGCAAAGGTGCCATGTTCCAATTAATCTTCCGTAATATGTGGTTTAATCTGACCCAGTTTAACAACACTTCAAACCAGAAAAAAATATTGGATGAATCTTTATTTATTTAATTTCAAGTTTCTACGTGGAATTTATGTAATTTCCTTTATTAAAAAAATTTCTGGTGCAAAACGTGTTAAACCTGGGTCAAATTAACACACATATTACGGAAGATTAAGGAGAGTTTGGCTCCTCTGGTATGTAGCCACGTACGACCGACGCACAGTGGAGCGTTTTGATTATCTAAGTTGACAAAATTCATTTTTTCGATTATCTCGGAATTTAACAAGACCGCGTATACTGGTAGCTGAATGTCTCTTTTGTCGAGATCCGTTCGAGTTTTGTCGAAAAAATCCGATGTGTTGATTAACTACGACCGTAAAGAAGGCAGTTGGTTTCAGGGAGTTTCAACAGTTGCGCAATTTTTCTGTAAGTTCGTAAGCAAGTCGTGACTTTTCTGATTTATTTGAAAGCATGAGTTTACTGGACATACGTCACATGTTTGTCACAAGATTTAAAATATTGTTGTTTGAAAATAAGCGCCATCTTGTTTTCAAACTTCATCTTGACTTTTAATACAGTATTAAGCATTATTACGAAATAAGCATTTTTTAAAATCAAAGTTCCATTCCTAAAGCATTGGAAACTTAAGAAAGCTCTGCTAAAGTTTGCGAATCATTAAGTTATATTAACTTGAAGTGCATGTATGTATGTTTAGTTCAAATCTTGCAAGTCAGTTTTAAACCACTTTTAATTATCCGATAGAGCTGAAACTTTGAATACATGTGTAGTTTCAATGACAATACAATAATATAATATAATATAAATAATAATAATATAAATAATAATAATAATATAAATAATACTAATAATAATATAAATAATTAAATAAGCCAAATATTTATCACTGTTTGATTATTTTATTACTGATACATTCGAAAACCCAGCAAAACCTAATTAAAGTTCAACGCAATAATTTTATCCACGTAGATCCTCAAAATGCCCCACTGTGCGACGGCTGGAATATTCTTAAATGATATCATTTGGAAAATGTTGTTATATCTTCGTATATAATGCAAGAATGTGATTAAAATTAGGATGATCTCCAGTAAAAAGTGCCTTCGGTGTTTGAAGAGGAGGATGGCCTTTAATTTTATTTTATCCTTAAAAAAAAAACGTGACCTGCGATTTGTGATTTCCATTTAAAACAAGAAAATATCTGGAAGACAGTAGATTCTTGTCCAATTGAAATTGCAAGATCATTTTCAAAATAATAACTATATAACACCGTTTTCCAAACTATCGTCTCCCACCCTTCCGTCGTCGGACGTAGTTATAAGCCCATTACTGTATAAATATGTGGTAAAATGTTAGAATATTACGTACAGGAGACAACTTCCTTTGACTTGAATTTCTGTATGCAATATTTGACAAAAGGTTTTTTATTCTTCTTTATTTTTTTATTGTGTGTCAAATGCATTCTCTTAAAGTTTCTTGCACTGCAACCAACATTTGACTATATTTTTGGTGCAACATTAAAAGGGGAAAAATCAATTAACCGAAAACAAAAAAACTGAAATTGATAACAAATCATTAATTACAAAATCGGGCTAATATTTTGTAATCGAATTCACCGCTAAGGTCTCGCTTCAAACATGAACGATGCTTTCAACAATGTAGTTAATACGCCAATTGGTGAGGAATCCGATTACGAAAGATTAGTCCTAAATCCCATAAACAACCGCGTAAAGAAAGGGGAAGAAAAGCTGAAAAGAAAAAAAAAAGTAGAAATATATATAATAATAGATAGAGCATTAGAAGTTTATTAGAAAATCGTGTTTTTATGGTAATAATAATAATGCATAATCACATAAATCTCCGTAAGAATAATCTTTAGTACCTATTTCCTGCAGCAGTTAATGATTTTATCGGTAAAAATGACGCCATGTTTAACATAAAACTTAAAATATTTTGAAAAAAAAAAAACTAGAACATGAAAACTAAAACTGTAAACGGGGAATAAATTTGCGTCGATGAAATTTTATCTAATCAAAATTTCATGTATATTTTTTCTTCTCCATGCCCATGCGGTAAATCGACAAATATTGTTGCAATTGGTTTCATTGACATTGTAAACATTTTGTCTGCGTTATGTAAACATTGCTGTCATGTTTAAATTAAATGTTTTATTTATAGTATTATTTAAAACTAAAACAGATGGTTTTTTTTTTACTGTATTTTCGTTTATTACCGTTTCGTTTATTTCAATTAATATTTATCGGCGATGGTTGCCGAAAACTAGCGTAACCTAGAAGTCTGTCAATTTCGGTAAGGATAGACAAAGGCATGTCCTGGTGCACCCGAGTACTCAGATATTTCATTTTTTGATAAATAGCCGAGATTTTAATTAAAAGCTCATCAAAAACTCGTCTATTTCTTTGCGAGCCAGCAAAATCACGCTTGCATGCTCAGAACCCGATTTACGCATCGGTAGGAAATGAAAACTCGAAGCGCGTTTTTTTGCGTGTTATTTCGTAGTTTTAAATCGGCCTAAATTAACAAAACAGTTCAGGCTAGTTAAAATTGAAAGAAATATTCAGAGATATCGTACTTTTACGTCTCAAATACCGTAATGAATTCAAAAATATATCATTGTTAACCCTTTGAAAAAAATTCAGAAAGGGTCGTTTTCCAGAAGGACGATTTTCCCCTTAAGGCAACGCCCCTCTAAGGTGCAATGATAGAGGTATGATAAACTAAACATATGTTCTTAAAGCTGAGACTTTCTTCTAATTGACGGTGTAATCAGTTTTAAAAAATACGAATGTTAACCCTTTCAGAAACACCGTCGAACGCAGGTCACTTCGCGTCTCATGGAGTCGATCTTTTTTCTACTCTAAAAGCAACTTAATGTCCGCATTTCAATACAACTTTTTTAGAACATCTCGGAAGACCAGATTTACATTGCCTACAAATTTTTTAAAGCATTCGGTCGTGTAGAAATGTTTAAAAAATATATAAAATCAGAGACATTTTCAAAAAATAAACCGCGAAAAATCGGGACGTTTCGGCGTGGCGTCGCTCTGCTTCGACTGATGTTATCACTGCTAAATTTTTTTGAGTTATTTCAAAATTTCCAGTTTCCCTGTACCACCCTTTATTTTACAATATATATATTTTTATTTTATTAGTACAAAAATCGAGATGCCACAGAAGCGCGAAATATTACTGTTGATAAAAATAGTGTTTTCTTAAAAATAATAAAAAATGGGCATAAAAGGATGTTTTATTTTATCCATGCTTTTTCTTGTAAAAGAAAATTAAACGGAATTTTAAATTTAATTATTCGAAATAAATATGGTTTATTTTAAATCCCTTTTCATATTCTCAAGCGTTTTATAAGTCCAAAATATTTTTGAGGTAATGCTGATATTTCATGAAAAGAGTCCTTTATCGATTAGTTCTTGTTTTCAAAGAAACACGATAATTATCATTTTCAAGATATCTGTGAAAAAAAAGATATCTCTGAAATATTATCTTAAAGACTAAAAAAAAGGTCAAAGAACGATCATTTTCAGGTATTGAGATATTTAATGACTTTTGAATTCGATATTCCATATTGAAAATATTATTCTGTGAAAAAAAAAACAAAAAAAAAAGAAAAAAAAAGAAAGAAAAATCAGAAACACTTTTGTGTCTAGATATTGATTTCACTAATGAAGTTTTGTCTTATTGCCACTGGTGTTAAACACATCGCTGAAATTTCATTCTGACGGAGAGGCACAGAATCAAAATCTTTTTTTTTTAAATATATTTTCGCGAATAAAGGGCAATATTTGTATTAATTGATTTTTTCTTTATAAAAATCGCAAAAGTATAAATAGTGACTCAATAGACCCCGAGAAAACTTTAATATATACATATAATGTTCGTACCGGAAGAGTCATAATTCTATTATTCTGCCAATCGTACACGGTATTTTACATCAAACCGAACATAACTATTCGTATAATTTTAATTATAAAAACATTTTAACGAATCCTTCAAATTTTTACCTTTTTTAGAACTTTCCAACATAGTTGAATGCGTTTATGAATTCTGTTTGTCTGTCCGTCTGCCTGTCCGTGCTTTAACTCGCTTAAATATAACTGAATAGTCATGCAATTGATATATGTCATTGAGGTTTACTATAGCATGTTCGGTATTGAAAATGAAGTGTTTAGCACTTATATATATATTTTTTTTTTTACAGAAGCACTCAAAACAATACCGTTACATTATGGTCTACGGGGGAAAATCCTTTGAAGTGCATTTTAATGATGTGTCACTATTTCAAATATATGGAAATTGATATACATCACTGAAATACACTACAAGATGCTTACTATCGAATATGGTACATTTAGCATTTATAATTAGTTCACAGGGAAAATAAAAATTATTCCATTACATTATGGTTTGATGTGGAAAATCGTTTGCGGCGCATTTTAATCAGGTTACACTATTATAAACATAATGAAATTTATATCAATTTCTGAGATGCACTAAGACATGCTTGCTGCAGAATATGGAGTGTAAAGCTTTTTTCTTTCATTTACAGTGCCACACAAAAGTATTCTTTTACATAATGGTCTGCGCGGGAAAAACTGTTTGCAGCGTATTTTAATTATGTTAAGTAATTTTACATATAATGAAATTGATATACATTATTGAGGTTTACTACAAGATACTTGTTATGTACATAGCATTTATCGTTGATTTACAGGGACACACAAAATATTTCGGGTACAGTACTGGTCCGAAATATTACTTATAAGCCATAATTGAAAGTGGGTTTTAGTATGGTATGTGTTTTACTAAATTTTTGAATGCTATGTGGTATGTATAAATGCTACAGATCATATACAGAGCTACCCCAAAAAATCGTAATCATTACGATGCATCAGCGTAAATTGATTAAAATGGGTTTTTAATCGAGTTATGCATTTTGAACGTGAAATGTATTTAGTATACCAATAAAGGTTTGTAGAATATAAATAAAATCATATACAGGGTCACACAAAGAACTGAATACATGGTTGCCTATGTATGATAATTTCTGGTAGTGTGATTTCAGCGTGTATTTGCCAGAATTAAACTATAGCTTAATATGTGGCGTGTATAAAAAGCTTAAGTAATATAGAGGGCTGTACAAAATAATTCAAGTATGTTTCCGTCTATTGGTAGAAACTGTTGAAGATGAATTTCCAACAGTGTTATGTGGTTTATTACTAAACTAAATTGTAGCATACTATAGAGTATATACAAATATATAAATTATATACAGGGGTGCAGAAAAGAATTGGAGTACTTTTCCGGCTGTGGAAGGTAATTGCTGAAATCTGGTTTCCAAATGTGTTTTGTGTTTTCTGAAATGTTTACTTAGATTCCTTATTTACCTCATTAAACAGCGATGGTTTGTTAAAGTATTCCGTTACTGTTGGAAAGTGTTTCATAATCTATGCTTGGTTCATGATTTTTCTTTCTTGTTTATATATTGCAATGGCATCATGATAATTTCTGTATTGTTTACA
The DNA here is from genome assembly GCA_963931845.1 of Maratus michaelseni. Lineage (NCBI taxonomy): Eukaryota > Metazoa > Arthropoda > Arachnida > Araneae > Salticidae > Maratus > Maratus michaelseni. The sequence goes on along the minus strand of OZ007592.1, from coordinate 34,081,685 downwards.
GGCATTTTGGTTAGTACGTAAACTTAATTACATTGGGAAAGATGAAACTTCTGGTTTCTAGATAAAATCCTTATTAAAGTTACTAAAAAGCTACCTAAAAAGGTGCATTTAGGCACCATTCTAGTAATTTTTATAACTATTTTTATTCATAATCACTAAAAGGTGAATGTGACATTAAACTCTTTTTTGAGTTTTCTATTAGATTCTAGTTCTTAATTATGTTTGGATTTGGATGGCTGTCACTGCTTTTCTTCTCAGGATATTCTTACATTTTACATAATGAATAAATGATAAAGTTCGTTAAAATATCTGCATGACTGATATGAACAAATGTCACATATCGAATTAGAGTGAGATACAACGAATTTTTGATTGAATAAATGGATTATAACAAGAAATCTGAATTTCCATATCTTTAAAATAAATTATCATTCTGCTTTCGGAGAAAATATGGGTCTTTCAAAAATCCGTATGAGTGTTAGATATTTTTCTTTGTATAGGCAACTATGCATCGTATCCGAATAAACAATACCTTATACTAACTAAACCAATAAAGCTCTACAGTTTGTGTATTGAAGTTTTGGTCATATACATTGTTAAAAATTTGCTGCAAACTGGCCAGTCATTCGACTGAATTTATAGAAAACGGTTACATAGCCGTAATTTAACGTTATTTTAACCATACTATTGCGCATATTATTGTCAGAATAGAGTTAAATTACGGTAATATTACCGTTTTTTATAAAAACGGTTGAATGACTGGACAGTTTGCTGCAAATTTTTAACAGTGTATTCTACAGTTTTCTAGGTAAGCTCTCTAACTTGTGATCTAGAACTTGCAGCTAGAGGGTGTTGTTTTATTTTATGTAACTTTTTCAATAAGAGGATTAATGATTAAGAAGACTATTTAAACAGCCATGATGAAACGTTAAACCAATTAATCAAATACAGGAAAATTTTCACTTTTAAATTGCTGTATAAACGAGATGATCTCGCTTCATAAGACATTAATGGAAATTTTATCACACATTTTAACTTACGATTGTACAGTTATGGGAAGAAAAGTGTTTGCTTCCTTACTACGCTTTTACAGATCGCTTTTTATCATTAGATTTTGAGTTATATCAAATATTTACTTTTCAAAACATTTTATAGGGGACGTCACCAGTTATAGTTCCTATCACAGACCAGATAATGTTATATACACTCAGATACAATTTACATTATGTTCTTTAATGTATTGCAAGTTTATTTATTATTAAAATTTCCGTAACATTTTTACAATCACACATTGAAAGTTCTCGGTACTTTCTCCTGTAAGTCCTTAATTTTATTTTCTAAATATATGCTGAAAACTTTAACACATTTATTTTATAAATCTATGAAGATTTAAGAAAGGTGCATAAACTGTATAGTTTTCCTGTCTGCCTTGATTTAAGCATCTCAAATAAAGTTTCAAAAGTAGATGTTACCATTTGAAAAACGAAAGTTGAGGAAATCTTTAATATGTAGATAGCCCTTGAGGGATAATTGATGCATACCATTGAATAGTAAACATTATTCTCGGATGATTAGCATCTATGTTTTTTTTTCATGTGATTATTTGCATCATAATTAGTAGGAGGTGTTAACTGTAAATGCGATTAAATTGTACTTTTAACTTATACATATTTCTTTTAAATTATGTAGCTTTTTCTACAAGATGTTATTAAACAACATTATTCGTAAAGGCATTTTTTTTTGTAAGTTTTGATAACAATTCAGTTAGTATCCCTTACTTTTTACCAATTTAAGGTGTTAATGCAAATGGAGCAACTTCATATATTATACATGCTTTTGATGTTCTATCAAAAGATGTATCTATTCCTAAACCCCTAATGCATAAGAGTATGCTTCCGTTTATGTGTCTCGTGACATACATTTTTTCTTGCTAATTGTTTATGCATATATGAACCATTTCGACAAAATTAATTTCAAAAAAATTTCTCATAAAATCCGATTTCTTTCTGCATGCATGCAGGGTGTTCTCTATATGCAGTTTTCCATTAAATAACGCATAAACAGAGTTAGCTACAATCCTGAACATTGTGTCTAGGTATAGTAAAATGGATATGAGCTACATTTCAAACAGCAAACTGTGGAGTTAGAATTCGTATCAAGTAAACGGTACGAGATAACGCAAAAAGTCCAAAATGTTATAAAAATAATTACATTTCATCACTTCTAATACTTCTAATATTTATGTTTGTAAGATAATTTTTTTTTACTAAATGGAGGTTGCGTTAAAACGTTGACTACAATGTTGTAAATAAATTACAATTAAGGACCTCTAATATAGTTATTTATATAGGACTCCTTTTTTGAACTAACTAGTGATCACTCACAGGGATGCTAACTCAGCATTTTGCCGATAGATGACGTTTCCATGTATCACATCATGTAGCACATGCCTTTTTTACTGTACCTAGCTATCATGTTTATGGGTTTAGGTAACTAAATTAAACCGTTATTTAAGGTGCATAGAAATTAACTTCGGAATTATATAGGAATTATACAGATACATACAAGCATGCATATACAAATATTATATATTCAGGTACTATATACAGAAAATCTTACCCACTTTCATAATTTACACAATATTTGTGTACTGAATTTTAAGCAAAATGATGTATTAATCTGCCACAACACTGTGAACTCTACAAAAATCCGTTTTCCACAAAAAAATTAAATCAAGCACATGGTATAATTTATTACATGATCGTAAATTTTTGTCATGGTTTCAAACCCGACGTTCTTCCTTTTAATTAAAGCTCTTATTTGTTTTTTCATACAATTATTGCACAAAATTAGAGTTGCCTTCGATAGAAATCAAAATACTAAACATGATTTTTTTCGATGATCTTCAATAGCATGAAAAATCAGAAATTAACAGTAATCAAAATATATAATAACTTTTTTCTCCTGAAAAAAAATTAACCATACTTTTTTAGTACTTTTTTACCGCAATCAAACCGCAAAAAACAATACCTTTCTGTGTGAAATTAGCTTTGTTTGCTTGATCTTTAGAATGTTAACGAATACTTCAACATGATGAGAGCAAATGCTGTCGAGCTACACTGTTGGCATGTGTTATTAATAGCAAAAAACTTTCGGTTTTCTTCATTATCCAACATGATTTTTTTATCAAAATATTAAATTTTTAATGAATTTCTGTGTAATAGAAGTTAAACACAATTTGTTCAAATACATGCTTTTAAAAATATTTATTTAATAATTCAACTATTTTATTACAGCCTTCAGTAATCCATGCGATTAAAATTGAATAGTTGTTTCATATTTAAAATGTTAACGAGTACGTTAGCACCAATACTCCTAAAAAACATCACCCTGCTTTTAGTGTCACTGTTGTCGTGTATTAATAAAACAAAGCTACTTTCATTTATCTTAATTGAACGTTATTCATTATCAAAATAATATTTTTTAACAAACTTATGTATGGTAACAGTAAAACTAGATTAATTCAAATACATGTTTTCAAAAATGCTTATTTAATAATTCAACTATTTTGTTACATTTTCAGTAATTCGTGCAATTCAACATTGAATATATATTTTTGTTTCTTTTTCCGAAATCACAACTTTTTTATTGAACCGATGTATCTTCAACCTCTTCTACAATACGGATACTGACCACCCTTATTGCACTGGCGATTTGCTCTGGCGAACTCCTCTGCTGCAGCGACGTCAGTTTTCAGTAAATTTTCGTAGGCTGCCAGAAACAAATTCATTGCATTCTCATCAAGTTCCGCTTCATTGGATGGACTATAAAGAACAAAAAGGAAAATTATTAAAGATAGGAAAATACATGCGTTTTCTGCATAAAATTGAGCTGGGCAACATAAAGTGGAAACACTTATTTAATGCAGTGAAGGGAACATTGATAATTTCTAATTTTTAAACAATCATTAAGATTACATTAGCTGTCGAAAGAACATTTTTCTTTGAGTATTTCAAAAACTCGGTTTTTATACATGCACTGCAGCTCTCGTGGAGATCCAGCCGTTAAGCATAAGGACGTTTTTCCACGAGGGTTAATGTTTATTTAAAAATTCATATTTTAGAATACAGATGTTGTAGAAATCTGAAATCTTTCACTATATTTTGTTCTAAAGAATTTTGAGGGTTGTTTCAAGCGTAAAAACATATCAATTTAAAACAGCGTTCATTTCAAGCTAGGTCTATGACACTTGTTTTGTTTTAAAGTGTAAAGAAGGTCACTTACGATCTCTAATCGTTCTTCCAGGAACCGATGCCTGTTAATTTTTTTACGCAAACCATGCCGGCCGTGGCAGTTATTACTGCGCGAAAATGATTCTCATCGGCCGAATAATTTAAAAGGAGTCGCGTTAAAAAATAAAATAAAATAAAAGGTTTGGTTTTTTGCCCATTTTAATAATATCAGAATTCAGGGTAGTATAAAATTCCGAGTTCCGACTGCTATTTTTTAAGTGCAACACAACGTGTCATAACAAATATCTTTTTTCGACAGATCCCATAGTTAATTTCAAGAAAAAAAATTGTTATATTAAAAAATATACAGGGTGTCCCAAACAGATTGAAAGATGTATTTTTTATCTGTCGGAGGTACTCAAACAATGCAAATTTCAAAAGTGTTCAAAATAAGTTAAGAAATAAGATATGGTTGCTGAAATAATCCTGCTATAATTTGCAAGAAGTTGCATTTAAAAAAAATTTATACGATCCCTGATCCCGGAAGAGCGAGCCTAACTCGATAATGTTTCGTACATTGATATTTTATTTAATGCAATTCACAATGGCATTATTTAATTCAATTTTAAAATGTAATTTCTGGTTTCAAGAAATCATTTTCGCGGAATATGACATTTCGTTTTCGGGGGATTTTTTTTCTATGTCTTTTATTCCATTTATTCTATCTAAGCTGTTCATGATGTCGAGATAACATTTGTAATTTTTTGTCACACGTTTTCGCTGCCTTTAATTAACAAATTAGTTGATTGACAGGCTATTTAACACTTCTTTCATCGCAATATTACGTGAGTAATCCGGATTTCTATAAGTACTTTTAAATTGTTTTGACATTTAACAATGAAAAAACATTTTATACACACCGTTCTTCAAATAGGTATCCGTAGGTTGAAATAGAGAACTCAAAAGTCCGGACTCGATCTATGTGTATAAGTTAGCTTTACATGGAATTGATATTATTGCATCGTACTTTCAAATTGACCTCTGTTTAAATGGAAACGTTTTCACCTACTTGAATACATATTTGTGACCTGTTGCCTTGATAATCTTATTGAAATGTTATATCAGTGTTATATCGCTCCGAAACATCTAAATTGCAACACTGGTAGATAATTATCTTATTTAGCTTTAACTCAGGAGGTGACAAATCAACGATGTCGTGCAAAATTGTGCTGTAAACTCGGTTGATCCTTCAGGCTTAGATTTGACCAATCTGTAACTTTAGCATACTCTCCAAAAGGAATCACAATAGTATAAAAGTTTATCTTGCTGTCATATTTATTTAACGGCGCGAGTATAGATCGATCAATTATTTCAACATAATTCCTTTTGTTACACCAGATTTTAACAATTTCATCGAATAAATCAGTATTTGAAATTATTTCTGCTTACAAGTAAACTCCGTGGGTCTATAATACGTATAATATCATGGCCTTCTGTTCTCAACTTCCCTTTCATAACACGGGTCCTGAGATTCTATATGTAGCAAAATTTCTGGACAGTGTAGAATCCAGATGTTATTCTGAATGGGAAGACTGTGCACAGTAATTAACTTTTCTGAAGAATAATTTCAGACAATTCTTTAGAATGTAATATGATTAATAACGGTGCCACCAGTTAGACTGCTGTTAGTAAGCAGCACCCATTTTTACCGCATTATGATGGGATGTACTGTAATGCAAGAAAGACGGCATAAAAGCAGAATAACACTTGATTTAAAACAATCCACAAAAAAGAGAAAAAACGAATTGTTGTATATTAAAAACATGTCTACGGAATTTGTTTTTTGGGTGATCATTCGACTTATTCGTAAGTTGACCACATTTTATTATAGTTTTATTCGGTAAACATTTAAAAGCTTTCATGCTTTAACTTTTTAAACTTTATATATTTTTTCCACTGATTTATCACCTACTTAAAGTGTAATACGAATTTTAATTCATTACTACATAAGCCTACAGTCCCCATGTTTGAGGATGTCTTAAAATTTCAAAGATGTTTCGACAGCTTAGTTATCTATGCACTAATAGTGTTTAATAGTTTTTAGTGTGTTAATAATATTTAACAGTGTACTAAATTACACTACATTACAAAGTAATGTACAACATGTAGCATAAAAGAATAACTTAAAGTGAAATATTTACTCTGCAAAATTTTCCTCTTCAGCTTGTAATCCTTTCAAAATCAATGAAAAGGAAAATTAGATAAGAAAATAAACTTAAAAGAAAATATGTTAAGAACAAAATTACATTTACTTTTAACATTATATACTACTAGTGGATTCATGAGAAGGGTTGACAGTGGAGTCTAATATTTTTTAGATGCAGGTTTAAACTTACATAAAAAAATAATAATAGGTACTAAAAATACCTGCAAACAACATTAGTCAAGCCAGAATATCATCTCATTTATTCCACGAAAGTTACAGTAAAAACTGATCACAGATAGTGAAGGAAAAAAAAATATCAATCGTTTTTTAACTGCATTAGAGAATGGGATCATCTGTTTCAGAAAAAAAAAAAACATGGGATAAAAAAATAACATTGGAATTTAAATTTTGCTTTTTATTCATAAATATAAAATGAACTCGTACGCAGGTATCACATTTCATTTTTGTTGTACTATTTATTTTTTTATATTCATTGTTGACTATGATATAATGCGGTATTTTATTTGTATGGCAACACTAATTTGAAAAAAAAAACATTTCAAATTAGTGTATTTCATTCATTTATGAAAACAATGTTGATTTAATTTTTAATTAACTGCAATTTTTAATCAAAAATATGTTTTAACGAAATGTGAGCGTACTATGTCAGAAGCCTGTTCAAAATCCTTTCATATGGCATCTCATTCATCGTTCTGCGCTTTGTATTTGCTTAGAAAAAGGGATGTTGTTAACAGAAATAATATATAGGACAGAAAGCAAAGAATTTCTTATAATATCTACAGAATCAACTTGAAACGATTAAAAAGGTGACCGAAAATTACAAAGGTGTGTTTTAAATTTTTTAAACACTTGATCTCTCAGTTTCCTTATAATTTTGGTAAAATCTCCCAAAAATTAAGATGAAAACGTTAAGTAGATTTTATTTCTTCTTCCGACGAAATGTGTAAATTTAAAAGAAATAAACCTTTATTCTAAAATTGATATTCTGAACCATCAACCCGTAAAGAGTAAATTATGGAAATTGTAGAGAACAATAACAGAATATACAGTAAAATCTCGTTATAACGAATTTCTGGAGACCTCCGATTAAATTCATTATACTGAAAAACTCGTAAATCTTGAAATTCAAATATGGTGTTTTTTAAAAAAGGAAATTTCAATGCACATTGAATAAAAAATATATCATTAATATAGTACTTATTTGAATTTCGGGTAAGACGAAACATGTTAGTAAATAATAAATATACAGTATATTACTAATGTGAACAAATTAGTCAAAAAAAAGATAATTATTAAGTTCATTATGTTTCTAGATTTTAATCGTAAGTATTATAAAGGAATTATTATTTATCTTAGGTACCTGATGGATTATAAAACTTTACTGACATCTGACGTTAATGTAAACTTTATTTCAGTACAAAAAATTCAGAGGGTTTTTTCTGCACTGAAATTAACAATGCATTTTTCACAACGAATTGTAAAAAAAATGTTTTCGGATCATTATTTTGTTGAAATAATTATTTTTTAAGAGTTTCAACGTTCTATAGAGCCCCTTTTCATTGTACAACACAATCTTCGGTACTTGATGGACAATCATCATCAGCTTAAATTTCCCAGTCATCTAACTTCCCTTCATTGAGTTTCAGATGAACGTTGTCTTCGAAATTCTAGTTTTTGAATAGAGATTTTTTTGTTCTTGTATGTCAACTCAACATTCGCAAAACAGAAATGACTTTTCTTTTTAAGCCTTCAATAAATTCGTTATTTTGAAAAAAAAATCGTTAATACGAAATTCGTTAAAGTGAATACTTTTATAATGCGAAAGTACAGGACCTTTTCTAACAATCCAAAAAATATTCGTTAAACTGAACAATTCGTTAAAGTGACATTCGCTGTAACGAGATTCTACTGTATTAATATATTTAATATAATAATTATAAATTATCATATATTATTGATATATTTATTCAAGTGTATAACAAAGGGAGACAAAAGAACTATATTTTGAATGATGCACAATATTTCAACAAGACATTACAAAACCTTAGAAAAATACAAAAAATCTTAAAACATTCCTCCATCCTCTAAAAATATTATAAAAATAAAAGTTCAAGACTCACCATCGGGATTTGCAGCAATCAGTGCTACAGTGACGAAGAAAACACATATGGCAAGAAAGACTTTCATGTTTGCAAGTAGATCAACTGCAAATAAAGATTATAATTATTTAACTCTACTTGTATGTCTTTTAATCGTTATACGCATTTTTGTATCTACCTAATTTTAAATCACACAGAGTGAACCGTGTTGTATCTTATTTCTATAAATTGTCTTTAAAATAAAATTATTATAAATAATTATTTGCATCTTTCGAAAAGCATAAGAATTACAAAAGGCACTTGCTGTAATTCATTAAAAATGTTATGTGCCCAAATGGAAATTATTCCCTTTAAACGCAATTTTATCTTCCCTTATTGCAAAAAAAGTTAACATATAGGTTAAATTACAGTATACAACTAAGTACGTGTATAAACGAAAAATTTGGAATTTTTGTCTCAATGTATATTTTTTAATTTACATTACCACTTCTGAATATAAGACATAATTAAAAAAAAATCTTTCCAACTGTCTTACCACTATGCTTAGTATTTTATATATTGTACACTGCCCTAAAAAACCTTTAGTGAAATGTTTCCTTAAAAAAAACCAGACTAGTACTTCATCAAATATTTCACTAAAGTGAGTTTTTTTGTTTTGTTCTGTTTTTATGCACCATTTAGAATAATAAAAATGGTTAAAAATACCTAAGGAGTACTTATTTAGTTTTTAAATAATTTAAACTAACAATTGCAGAATTCTGAAAAAAAAACATGTTTCATTTTTACAGATTTTCTTGTTATAATAGAATATTAGAATGCTCTACATAATTTTTCAATTGTTTTTATGCTAAACCATTAATATGTAATAAAATGCATCATTTTCAGCTGATTATGTTAGTTGTGGGATTTTTCAGGTAAAATGGGTTAGTTTTTTTAAAAGTGGGGTTTATTCAAATCCTCGTTTAATTGGATTTCACTTTGAATAAAGTGATAAAATGAAAAATGCTCACCATTAAAATCTTAATCAGAACAAGCTGTAAGAACTTAGTACTGTTTATTATTTTTTTTTTTTTTTGCGTTCTTTATTAGACTATATATAGAGAAAATTTCAAAAAGTGTTTTTTTTAGAGGACAGCATAATACTCACATGTGTTCCATTTGGAATTCAGTGTGGTTCAATATAATTCAATTTTTCGGATTAGGAACAAACTATTTTTTTTCTCTTTAAAAAAGTGCTTTTTAGAAAGTGCCTTCTTTAGAAAGGTTTTTTCCTGGAATTTATTTAAAAGCAATGAATATGCTCGAAGCCGAGTAGATCGTCACTCCAGGACCTTAGCATTGAAGATGGAACAGAATCGGAACGAGATCATCAATAAGAGTACCTGAAACCAATGTCTCCGTATCTCAAGTAAGAACAACGTGGATTTTCGATGTATGGCAACCCTACCATTCCTGTTCTTTGATGTCTTTTATTTCAGAAAAACGACTTTAAGATTTTTCCGGTGCAATAACATTTTTCCTTAGTCCGGCTATGCATTGCTGCAGTGTATATAGACGTCATTCTTAGCAGTGAGATAAAGAATTTAGTAGTGACATTTAAATGCAGCATTTATTTTTCAATATTTTATTTTTATAGAGTATTTTCCTTTGAACTCTGTATTATCTAAAGTAATACTTCATCTGTGGCACGACAAGTTGTCTAATTTTCAAAGTTTTTTAAAAATATTGAAAAAAAACTGAAATACATATTCGATATATTTTTTTAAGATTATAAGAATTTATTTGAAATATCAATTTTCTGTCCATACCATTTGTTTCAAATGAAACTGAAAAAAAATTAGCTACAGTGTTTATACAATATGTTTAATTTTTTAATTACATTTTTTATTTTGTAAATTTGTTTGGTTTCCTGGCTTTGAAATTGGCGATATTTTCATTCGTCTTTCAGTTTGTTAACCATCATTAAATGTTTGGGGTTGTCGATATTGAGAACAAAAGCCTGGGGGATTGTATATTTTAAGAATGGAAAAATTTTAATAAAAAATATTAAAAAGAAACCATGTGGAATGTGGATTTTCTTAATTGAATGTGTAATTATTTACGAAATGAAAATATATATTACAAATAAAAGTATAATTTCAAATATGTGAAAAATATTTAGATATTAAAGTTATTTGTCCAAGCAGAAATTATACTAAATAATTTTATTTTAAGATATTTGTGGGTCGACAGAGTTGGCTTTGAATTTTTCGAATTTTTGTGCTGCTTATTATTTGGATTTCCGTCTTAATGCCGGAAAATTTGTACAAAAGGTAACTCGGTAAGTTTCGGTGCTAGATTCATTTTTTACTTGCCAGACCATGTACAATGCATGTACAATGAATCTCTATATATGCCTTAATTGACGCAAATCCAAACAATAATTTAAATATCGTACTTTTACAAAAAAATACTATTTGTAAGTAAATTAATTTGTAGATGATGGAGAATAAATTGAAACATTTTTACACCTGGAAGTATACATCTCCGAAACTAAACTTTTAGCAATTAGCTATTGGTCAGCAATAAAAGTAGACACACTGTATAGTTACAGTCGTTCTGAGACCTTTGACAATTTGACTTTCATAATAAGTTATTTTAGTGATTTTGCCAATTAGACATGTTAATTTAACTTTTACAGCTTTTGCTTGCACAGATAATGATGTTTTACAGTATTTCCAACAACTGTATGATTGGCTTTTAACTCATTCGCTACCACCACAAGTATACTCGTGGCTTTTCAATCTAAAATTACGAATTCGTACCGGAAATTTCGGCCCCACCAGTGGCGTAGAGGTCCTGCTCTCAAAGCTGGTAGACGGGAGGTGCTGGGTTCAAATCCCTTTCGCGCTCGTCGACCTAAACGATCCGCGTTTTCCGTTGTTTTCTTCGAAGACTTGCCGTAAATATGGGATAGGATGCCTTAAAAAGACCCCCAAGGAGGGCACTCCCCTCAGGGCCTATATCCCTCGTGTTGATAATCGTCCGTCATAAAATCAATCAACCAACCGACCGGATATTTCAAAAGTAAATTTTTTATTTTATGTAATTACGAAATGTCTGTAATTAAATAATGTAAATATTGCTATTATTATTTTCGGGTATGAATTCGAACTTTCTATATAAAATAAATTCCGTTTCTTTCATTACGTTGTTTATTCACGATTTAATAGAATGGCACAAAGTTTCTTACCTAGCAATCTGAATTAAACAATGCTTCTTATACTTATTTTAATTGCTAAAAGTCGATGGGCAACCCAGCTGCCCATTTTTTTCCAGTAACGTTTCTGGATTTTTTTTTACAGTGTGTATAGTTACGGTAGTTCTGAGTTCTTTGCCATTTTTGACTTCCACAGTAAGTTCTTTTGATGATTCTGCCAATTAAACATTTTAATTTGACTTCTACAACTTTTATTTGCACAGATAATGATGTTTTGCAGTACCTCCAACAACTGTATGCTTGGCTTTTAATGCTGTTTGTTTCTTACATTACGTTGTTTATTCACGATTTAACAGAATGGCACAGAGTTTCTTACCTAGCAATCTGAATTAAACAATGCTCATTATACTTCTTTTAATAGCTAAAAGTAGAAAAATAAAAACTTTATAAACAGTAAAATAAGTTTTATTAGACTGTTGACATGTTTCGTCTAGACCGGATCCGAAACACAGTCTGTGAAGTTATTTGAAACGCTATCATTTAATTTTCCGCGTACTTTTGCAAGTTTACTCACGTTATTCTTTACTTTTTCTTGAATGTTTACTTCCATATTCGTAACGGGGGGGGGGGGGTAACTCTAAGCCACAATTTTGGGAAATTAAACGATGCTGCATCATTATGTATTGTATTTTAACATATTATAATCTCTGTAGTTCCTCTTATAATGGATAGATTGTACAGAATGGGAACAAAAACTATCTTACTTTCATTGATATTTATTTGGATGTTTTATTTTATAGGGTAGATTGGGTGAAGATGCCGTAGTTTTTTATTTAATTTTTTATAAAATCGTCTGTTGTTTTTATTTGTTATCCAGTAATTTCTTGTTAAAGTTGATACATTTATGTATGATTTAAAAATGTATTTCATTTTAGAAATGTCAAAGTTTGCTTTTGTAAATGCTTGCATTTTGGCATCTTACCCCAATCTTGGGCTAAAATCCAAAGAATTCGATTAGAGAAAATTTTTTAATACTGAATTTGAACAATAAATTCGCCAAATTAGTTAGCTATAGTCAAGTTAGCTTCATTTAAAAAGACATATTTTTGGTATTTCGCCAAGTGTCGCCAAGCTTAGTGAGAATTTGTCACTGTATCTGAATATACAGTTTTATGTGTATGATTGAGAAAATGATTACAACAATGAAAGATAACAATCTGCGAGAAATCACGTTCACTAAAACTCATAAATTATTCCCTGATTTTTTGTAATATACTGTCTTGTTTCAAAATGTCAGCCACCCTAGAATTTCAAACTGCTCTATCTCACCCATCTTTTAAGATACAGGTAAAACGAAAAATGTTTCGGAATCCTTGTATTAAGAATGTAACACTTGCGCAAAAAATAAATTTTAATTTCGAAATTTTATGTATATATTTTTAAGATTTAAATATTTTAGTGGCCGCCATTTTTAAACTAGATGGCGGACCAAGCTAGCCAACGAACTCGATCGAGACAGTGGTGGGCCTAATACACACACTTAGTCACATACGCGGTTTATAAATACAACTGCAATCGTCTGACAAGGATCATATGTATATACATATACATATATATATATATATATAGAGAGAGAGGTGTTGGGGTCTGGGGGTCATGATCGTTGAAAACATACAAAAAATTTCCGGAATTGCTTTCCTCCGAACGGCTGCAATAGGTAGTTTTTTTATTTTTTGTCTACCTAAAATGTGCAAAACATTATTGAAAACAAGATGAAAACAAGATAAAAAGATGACAAGAAGGTGAACTACATTCGTTGGAAAACGCTTGTGTAGGATTTAAAGTGCGTTTAAAAAATTAAGTAGCAAAGGGGGAAGGCAAAAAAGTAAATTTTGAATTTAGAAGATCTTAACTATGCATTTAAGACGGTTTAGAGGAAGGAGCAAACTCAACATCTCGACTAAGGATGGTAAAATGTTTTTTTTTATGACAGGATCGCTGTTTATATTGTACTATTTAACAGACCACAACGGTTCATTGGGTGTAAGAGTTCGATTTCTGTAAAAGGTTTGTGCAAGTGTTTTAATTAATTGCGAGATAGGCCTAATATGGAGATTGATATGAATGATATCATTCCGGACAAACGTGGTTGCTTTCGCATTGTGCCATAAAATTTTATTTTGGACAATTTGAAATCTCTGTATCTCAGATTTGAAAACGGTTCCCCAAACCACTGACCCGTTAGTTATGGTATATATGATGAAGCATTTATGAAACGGTAACTGTGCAGGAATAGATAAACAGATAAGACAAGGTAACAACAATTTGAGGGAAGCACGGGTTTTGACAGTCTTCACGACGATGTCACTGATCTACCGGTCCTAGCTTAATTTGGAATCTAGGTTAAATCCTATGTATTTTTACTAGGTAAACCGGGGTATATATACTCACCGTTTAGAGAGAGATTAGTGTCTGGGAAGATAGATTTTCTGGAGAAAATCATGGCGGCAATTTTCTCTGCATTTACTTAGATGCTCCATTTTCTGGGCCAGATAAAAAGTACTCCTAATTTGTGCATTTCAAATATTGTAACGTATACATAATATTTTAAATATACTTAAAACATTACGTTAAACGTTGTGAAATGTGTCCATATATAAAGCCGTAAGAAATAATTAATAATTATTTCTTAGCGCGTGCACTAAAAAATATTTCATAGAATGATTATTTATTTTTATATTTTGCAAATTATGGTCAGTTATTTCAGTAATCTTACTCTGAAGTGCGTCTAAAATTCTATATTTTTTGTATGATTATCTATAGCATTTTGCGTGATCGTATAACTTTAAAAATTCTTGCTGTTGAAATAGACGCTAGGTAAAATCAATTAATATTATATTGGAAGTAGTTTAAATCACTCATTTTTAATTGAAGTGCAGCGAGAAGAAGGTAGGAGAAGCTTTGTATGTATTCACTTCAATATGACAATGAAATGAATACAATTTCTCGGTAATAGCTCGATCATTTACAAGTAACTTAACACAAATTTAGATCCTACAAGGAAGGTCTCCTTGTAGGATCTAAATTTGTGTTAAGTTACTTGTAAATGATCGAGCTATTACCGAGATCCCTAAGCCAATCTCAAAGTTTTTTGAAAAACAAACTGGGAATGTTCGCATTTTCATGTTGGTATACCTATATAAAAAAATTAAAATATCTGTGGAATCTCAACTATGCGCTCGCAAAAAATCATGAAAATAAAAAACTTGAGGCACAATGAAATCTAAAATAATACTGTTTTTTAATCACTGCCATTCCAGTCACCGGGTGGAGTGTAATGCAATAAACAATTCTACTCTACACGCTGAATCATTTCATTAAGTTAAACTTAAATAAATGCATTTTTAAATTTATTTACAAAGTATGTGTAAATAATATTAAATTTACTTTCAATACATTTTATTATTTATGTACATTTTGTTTTTTAAATAAACTATGCACAATTTATTGGCTAATAACTTGCAACTTTTTCTTTTACTTTTAAGTCAAAATAATGATTCTAACCGGACTAAGAAATGAGTAAAGGAAATTTATACGTTTTATGTGTTACTGGAGATTATATAACGTGGCAGAAGTGCAGAGACACTAAAGGAGAGAGTTTCAAACAGATCCCCTACACAAGTTATAATTTTTAGAATTAGAGATAAGTTTGAGACAGAAGAAATTGTTCAAAATGTTTACGAGCAATTTTCGGAGAGGTCACGGTAATAAAAACTACGCAAATAAAGAGGTGTTGAAAGATCGATAGTTGCGATTTATTTGCTTCATGTTATTTTCAATGTCTGGACCAGAACAACGGCTTCATTTTGAAAAAAGGCGTTAATTTTATAAAACGTTCATTATTGCAGTGCACTTCACATTTCTAAAATAAATGTGTGTAATATAACCGTTTATATTGTGTATATATATTTTTTAATCACGCTGAATAATTAATCATGAAGATATATTATTGACTGCACTTTGCATAAGAATATGTCAATTATTCTTTAAAAAGCGATTCATCAATGTTATTTACTTCTTATGAATATCAGGATCTTTATATTCTAATGCATTAAAATGCGTGACTTCTTTTCCTGAATGCATGTTATATTAGAAATGTATAGGACTATTTTCTTATTCCTCATGCTGGAACAATGACAAATCACATAAAAAGTACACAGTAATGAGAGGTTACTTTAGTGTTAAAATAAAAAAATTATATAAAGAATTTCATGAAATATATTACTTTTATTTTTATAAATGATATTATTATAAATATTAAAGATATAACTCATTGAGTTTATTATTCTAGAGCATATAAAGTTCCTTTCGACAAAGATTTTTTTAAGGAATACAAGTAGTATAACAGTATAAAAAATTATAGTAAAAAGTTATTAATTACAAATTGTAGTCGAATGAAATAATAAACAGTAAACAAAAAGGCATTTTGAACGAGAATTGAATTTTTATTATATGTAGCACGATCATGATATTTATAAAGCTACATTTATTGATATAAAGCTTTAAAAAGTACTTTTTTAAACAAACAAATTTTATAAAAACTGTAAGGAATTTTTTTCAGTTTTATTCCTATTCAGATAGAGTAGGAAGTTTATAAATATATTTCGGTCAATCATATCTGGTTTTGACTTTTACTATTAGATAGAAACAACAGTTGATGTTATTACTGATTATCAGATTATCTTAAATACTGTTCGAATAATCAAACAATGATATCAATAAAGAAAAACATATGAAGGCACTATGGATAGTTGGCCAGGCACGAGAAACGATTGTAGTTTGGGAATAAACCGAATGTTCAACGGTTTTTTTTTATCAAAACCGAATATTTTCTGAAACCTATATTTGCACCGAAACTTACCGAAAACGAAACCGAGCCTCCAGTCTGAAATATTTATAATAAATGTTTTTTAAAATTAGTTGACTGGGCCGTTTCTTTTGTGTTAGCTTATCATTTTGTGACGGCTTAATGAGCGCATAGAGCAATTTAAATCAATTTGTGTCTTTCAAAAACAAAACATCTTGTATCAGTGTTAGATATTTATTTTGCATAGGGAATTATACATCGTATCCGAATGCACAATGCCTTATTCTAATTCTAACTAAATCGATTATGTGAGCTATAATTTTCCAACTGGACGAAAAATGTTCGTAGCAGGATTCGAACCTATAGTCTCTTGCCTGAAGCTGCGTTGCTCTACCAACCGAGCCATCCCGGTCGAATCTGGAGGACCTAATTCATCCAGTTAACCTTAGTATCTGGTCTGATATCTGAATCGGCTCAACAGAATAATCGCAGGGGCAGCCAGGCGATCCCAGGTTCGAATCCTGGCCCGGACATTTTTCGTCCAGTTGGAAAATTACAACTCATATGATTTCTTTGCCAATTTGAATAATTGTGTCAAAATTAATCTAGTGTAAATCGATAATGCTCTACAGTTAATTCATAAATTTTTGGTCACATATTCTACAGTTTTCTAAGTAAGATCTATAACTTTGCGATCTAGAACTTGCAGCTAGAGGGCGTTGTTTTATTTTATGCAACTTTTTCAATAAGATGATTAATGATTATGAAGAGTATTTAAATAGCTATGATGAAACATTAAACCTATTTAGCAAATACACGAAAACTTTACACTTTTAAATTGCTGTATAAAAGAGATGATCTCGCATCATAAGAATTAATGGAAATTTTATCACATTTTTTAACATACAGTTGTACAGTCATGGGAAGAAAAGTGATCACTCCCTACTAAATCTGCTGCAAATAATCGCTAAAAAAATTAAATAAAACCACGAGGGAACAAGTCTTTTATTATTCGGGCCTGTCTGCGTATTTAAAATGCATCAACTTTCGTTTTAAATTAACAGGCACACACTTTACACGTTATTTGAATTCCTAGGATCAAATTATTCCAGAACAGTATGTAACTTATATAAGGTAAAGTTAGGAGAGTCTGCGCACAATTCAAAAGAATAACAATAAAAAATCTAAATATTAATTTTTTGCTAAACTATCCATGAATAATTTTTACGTCGTTTGTTTTTCTGCATTTCCTATGCTATTTTGTTGTTATGTTGTAATTTAATAGAACAGTTGTAATAAAACCAAGAAAGTTATTTTGCGCCTAGTTATCATACCTTACAGGGTTGGTATGATTGCGCACATGGGTAGGAGAGATTGTTACTAATAATAACTACAATTAACTTGTTAACAATAATAATTATACTTAAATGACATTGTTGTAAGGTTTTTGTGAAAAAATATTATTGTATTAAGAGTTAATATTTCAACCTAATGATTAAAGATCAGAAAAAGGAAATAATTTTAAAAACGATTACAAAATTTTAAT
Source organism: Maratus michaelseni (assembly GCA_963931845.1). Taxonomy (NCBI): domain Eukaryota; kingdom Metazoa; phylum Arthropoda; class Arachnida; order Araneae; family Salticidae; genus Maratus; species Maratus michaelseni. The sequence goes on along the minus strand of OZ007592.1, from coordinate 34,063,515 downwards.
TAAAGTGAAAAAAATTAAATAATCAAATAAAGCAAGTCCAGATAAGATTACAAAATAACATTAAGTTACTTGAAAACACGTTTAACTTAAAATTAGTCCATTTTCATTTAAAATTTTTTTAATGCAAATTTACCAATAACACTGGTTTACACGGTTTATATACTTTCACCGAAATGTGTATTTTTTCATAGATTCTAGTGCACTGAGTACGGGAAAATTATTGAAAAAAAATTGTCACGTCTAGTTAAAAAAATATTTATTAAATACTTAAAAATTATAATGACATGAAATATAAAAAGAAAAAATTAGAAACGTATAATTTTACTCTTCTTTTTATAATTTTCTTGATCTGTTTCTCTTAAAATAGACCAGCAGTAGTCCCCTAACATACTTTCGTCCCAAAAACCTTTGTGTCTGTCTTCAAAAAGTTTAAGGTCTTGGTGAAAACGCTTGCCCTGCTCGTCACTCACGGCGCCCAAGTTTTCAGGGAAAAAATCCGGGTGTAAATGGAGAAAATGTACCTTCAGAGGCATGTTCACACCCATTACATGAGAGTTTTTTAATAAAACAGCAATATTTTTTTCATAATTTTCATGTTTAAGATTTCTTAAGAATCTATGGATGACCGTTTTTTTTTTTGACTTAACTGCTGAAAATTTGACTTCGATTTCGGTAATAACTTAATTTGATATTTGATGTCAATAAGTTCCACTGTTTTAGATAGTTGCAAGTCTCGCACCAGGTCGTTCAACTCATTTTGGTTTATTAAATGTGGCGTTTTATCATCTTCGATTACGAATTCCTGATAATTTTCCTCCTCCATAAGCAGATCGTCACTATCTTGGCAACTCGCACTTGACATACCTGCACATACAAGAAGTTTCCGAATGTGATATCGGTTTTGAGACTGATGGAATGTCAGAATATTGAATTTTATGTTTATTTTTAAAATTAAAGACTGCATTTTTTGTCAAACAAAAATAACAGTCATTTTCGTGATTTGAAGGTTCTCTCCACAGCATTGATGATCCAAATTGAAGATACCTTTTTTCTCCCGAAGTTCAGTATATAAGAGTAAGCCTACAGCTTTCACAAAAAACATGTGGGACCTACTTTTTATCTTGATTAATCACTGAGAATCCAAAATAATGCACATATGCTGTTTTAGAACATTCCAATATCGGTCTTCCTTTTTTTGTGAATACAAATTGTCCACAAACGTAACAAAAACCACCAGAACTTAATTTACACACTCTATAAGACATTTTATCAAAAACAAAACCACTTTAGTTCGCAACAACACAAGAAAATAGAATATAGAGTCCAAGTTGACAATGCTGGTAAGTTGAATGTGACGTGATAGACATATTATAGAATTAAAAATGTAAATATTGAAAAAAGTAAAAATTTTAAAAATGTGACGTGATAGATTTTTTTCAAATAGCGCCTTTCATTAGTAAGAGGCATTATAATAAGAAAATAGGTGTTTCATCAAAAGTATATAAAAAATGTTTAAAATTGTAAACCAGTGTAAGCTGCGTAATCTCTCCTAGCATGGAAACTAATGGGAAGAATATGCCATCTCTCCTAAGTAGCAGATGCGCAAACTCTCCAATTTCGGTAGGAGAGATTGCGCGGCCTTTTATTTAAATGTGGCCGCTACTAAAACGAACCGTTCATGTTCACATTGTTAGTCTAGATTAGTAGCTTATGAGAAATCGTTTAAGTTAAAAATATTTTGCACTACTGACACTGTATAGAAATTCTGATGAATAGTTATGAAAATTCAAGCACTTACTTTGGGAAAACAAAACAAAATAACAATGCTTTATCTTAGACGCTCAAATCAATAAACGTGCACTTTCAAGTAGACACTCCACTACTACTGTTGTACAACTACCTGGAGTCGCTGCACGCTCCCTCTACTCCTTCCCCCCGAACCTCTATGTGCGCAATCTCTCCGACCGCGCCATCTCTCCTGGCTTTACCTTACTCTCTGATAAAGTTAGGAGGGCTCAAAAATTTCAGGATGCTAATGTTAAATCAACATCATAAATTTTAATTTGTATCGTCCTATAAAATAATATAAATGAAATGATTATTTTTGAATGAGATACAATGAATGAACAAAAATATAATCTAGACATTTTTTTTAAAATTCAAAACATATTTTCAGATTTGAAAATTGTAATAAATTCATATATATATTTTTTAAATTATAAATTATGTTCTATATTAATTTTAATCTAAAAAGAATCAGCGTCAGGAAACATATGACTGTACGCTTTTACATATAATTTTTTTTATCATTAGTTTATGAGTTATAGCAAATATATACTTTTCAAAAGTCTATAGGGGCCGTCGTAAGTTATAGTTTTTATCACAGAACAGAAAAATTTATATACACTAAGAAATAATTTACATCATTTTCTTTAATGTATTGTAAGTTTATTTATTATCAAAATTTCCGTAACTTTTTTTTACATTCACACATTGAAAGTTCTCAGTACTTTTCCTGCAAGTCCTTAATTTTATTTTTCTAAGTATATGATAAAACCTTTATTTAATACATTTTATAAATCTATAAAGATTTGAGTAATATGCATAAAGCGTATAATTTTCCAGGCTGCGTTAGTTTAATGATCTCGAACAAAGTATCAAAAATAGATGTTACCATTTGAAAAACAAAAGTTGAAGAAAAGTTTAATATGTATGTAGCCCTCGAGGGATAATTTATGCATAACATTGGACAGTAGACATTGTTCTAGGTCGATTGGTATCTATATTTTTTCAATGTGCTTATTTTCATCAGACTTACCAAAATATGTTAATGTTTGTACTTTTAACATATACATATTTGTTTTAATTTATGTTGCGTTTTCTACAATATATTATTAAACAACAATATTCGTAAAGACAATTATTTCGTAAGTTTTCATAACAATTCAGTTTGTATCCCTTACTTTTGTTAATTTTAGATGTTAAAGCGAATGGAACAACATTCTATATTACATATTTTTTTGATGTAGTATCAAAATTGCTAAAACGATAATGGATAAGAGTCTGCTTCCGTATGTGTGTCTCGTGACTCACATCTTTTCTTACTAATTGTTTATGCATAGATAAATCATTTCTACAAAATGAATCTCAATAAATTTTCTCATGAAATCAGATTTCTTTCTACATGGGCTCAGGGTGTTTCCTATATTCAGTTTTGGTTCAAATAACGGATAAACGGAGTTTTAGTAACAACCATCAACGTTGTGTCTGGGTATAGTAAAATGAATATGAGCTACACGATGAAGTACATGACTCAATCCTAGCAGCAAACTATGGAGTTAGCATTCCTATCAGGAAAACGGTACGACATGAGTGAAAAACGTTGGTTACAAAGTTGTAAAGGAATTATATTTGAGGACTTCTAATGTAGTTATTTTTATAAGACTTCTTTTTGGACTACCTAGAGGTCATTCAAAGGAACGCTAACTCAAGAGTTTTCCGATAGATGACGCTACCATGAACCACATCGTGTAGCGAATGTCCTTTTTACTGTACCTAGATATCATGTGTATGGCTTTAGTTAACTCATCATTATCCGTTAATTGAGGCGAATCGGAATTAATGAAACACCCTGAATACAGATGCATTCAAGCATCATATAAATTCCGGTGTCAGTCAGTAATTTCTAATTTTACTAACAGAATTTGTCTGTGCCGGAAAGGGTTAAGCATATTGAATGTTTATCTCTGCCACAAAACTATGAGATCTAAAAAAAAATCCGTTTTCCTCAAAACTTTTATATCAAGCACAGGTTAAAATTTACTTCATTGATCACAAAAAAAAATTTATCTTTGTTTTCAACTTGACACTCTCCCATTTTTATAGGCTTCTATTCGTTTTTTATACAATAGTTGCACAAAATAAAAGTTGCCTTCTTTAGAAATCAAAACACTTAACATGATTTCATTTTTCGATGATGTTAAATAGTATAAATAATCAAAAAATTTCAGTCATCAAAATATATAATCACTCTTTTCTTCGATATGAAAAACTAACCATACTATGTTAGTCTTTTATACTGCATTCTAACCGCAAGACAACAGTACCTTTCTTTGTGAAAATCGTTAGTTTGCTTTATCTTTAGAATGTTAGTGAATAAATACTTTAATACCAATGAGCACAAAAAACACGAAACTCATTTTAAATACACTGTTGGCGTGTATTTTTAATAAAAAAGATACTTTCGGTTTTTATCATTATCGAATATTATTCTTTATCAAAATATTAATTTTTAACGAATTTCTGCATGATAAATGTTTAACAAAATTAATTCAAATACATGTTTTCAAAAATGCTTATTTAATAATTCAGCTATTTTGTTACATTTTTCAATAATCCGTGCAATTAACATGGACTGTATTTTTGTCTTTTTCCGAAATCACAACATTTTCATTGAACCAATTTATCTTCGACCTGCTCTTCTACAATTCGGATACTGACCACCCATCTTGCACTGGCGATTTGCTCTGGCGAACTCCTCTGCTGCAGCGACGTCAGTTTTCAGTAAATTTTCGTAGGCTGCCAGAAACAAATTCATTGCGTTCTCATCAAGTTCCGCTTCATTGGATGGACTATAAAGAACAAAAAGGAAAATTATTAAAAATAAGAAAATACATGCGTTGTCTGCATGAAATTGAGCTGGGCGACATAAATTGGAAGCACTTATTTAATACAGTCAAAGAAACATTGATAATTTCTAATTTTGAAACAATCATTAAGATTATTTTAGCTGACGAAAGAATATTTTTCTTAGAATATTTCAAAAACTCGGTTTTTATACATGCACTGCAGCCATAAGATTCTGATGCATTTCAAACTATTTGCTTAAAGTGGCCTTATTTGATTCTCCTGCGTCTATTTCAAAATTTCATTCCGATGCTATAAGAACATGCCGCCGCCCAGCAAACACAGAGCTATCGGTAAGCAATCGGCCGACTGCCACTTTGCCGTTTCCGACGGTATCAGCACGACACCGCCTGCCGTACCGCTTCCGTAACTTTTTCGACACGCCGCGCGACTGACGCCCGACTGATAGGCGCATAGTCGGTCCGGTATCGGCAACGCCGGTAGAATCGACGGCACTCTGCTGTGCCGATTGTATACCAACAGTTATCCGCACACCTACCGAATCTGGTCCGGTACCGGCAACGCTAACAACGGCGAGATGCTGTGCCGACCGTATACTGATAACAAATCCGTAGTATTGTCGAATGTGGTCCGATATTGGCAAGCAATAAACTGCCGAAAGCACCCCTTTTATTGGGAACTAGCAGCTGAAAGGGGGGGGGGGGGACTCCACTTATTGGCATTTAATTTTTTTTTTTAACTTTGCTTATTTTTGTAAAAATGGTGAAATTTATTTTTCAGATGTAAGCACCCTCCCCCCCCCCCCCCCTCACGAATACCGTTTTACCATCAATAGCCCCTGCCATTTAAAAAAAAAAAAAAAAAAAAAAATACATTTTCTATATATTTTTCTTTTTAAGTGTCGCTGTAAAACTTGATTTAAAAAAAACAAAATATTTTCTAGGAAAGTATAAAACAATACATCTAATTTTTATTATTATTATTATTTTAAAGTCAAATATACTAAATTCCGTTCCGTTAATTTACTATTTATTAATAAATTAAAAAAATTGAACTTTAATTTTACACAGAAAATAAAAATCAGTTTAAATAACTTAGTTAAAGAAAATTCTGTACCGTTTGTTATTATTTTATTTTATGAACGCTTTAAATGAATGTTTCTGATTTTCTTGTGATTATGTCTCTTAAAATAAGTCTGCTATAAATTATGCTAAATTGTTTTAGCCTTATTAAATCCATCAACATCTCAACTAAGTTAAATATTTTTTGCATAATTTAATTTAGTAAACATTATTCTCTCTTTAAAAAAATATAAAAAACAAAATTTAGAGTTTATGTAATTTCTGGGCAAGATTAGAAAAATATATTTTTGTAACTTTATTTAAAAAATTTTTATATGATAGACATGTTTCATATTTACTTATTTTTAGTTTTTCTAAATTCTTTATATATTTTTTCATTTATACAGAAGGACAATTGTTTTTCAAAATCATTTATTATTACATCTAATTTGATGCTCCATAATTAATTTTTTTTTTAATAAAGTAACATTATTTATAATATTGTTTTTCCTTTTTCTCTTAATTTGTTTCTAAATATTTCCTTTTCAAATATAAATATACACTTTCAAAATCGCTCAGTTATATTATGTACATTGGAAATGTCAAATATTTATATACATTAATTAAAATTCATTTATTTTAAATTTGATAGAAATGAAATGTGTATTAAACCAATTTAATAGTAATAATTTAAACTTCAAACATCTTGCATGACTAAAATTTAATAAATTTGAATAGAATTGAGAAATTTTTATACCGCTGCGTAAAAATTTTAGGATACGTGAAAAAGAAATCGCTTTAAGTAATTTAAAAAATGAATGAATTAGTAACTTTGAATAAATTAAAGTTCAAATACAAAAAATGCAAATTACCATTATTAAGCAATCGAAAATTTTGACTATTTTTTTTTAAATACATGATCTATAAGATTATTGTAAAATTGTAGAGCATCAAATGGATAAGAAAACCAAATGTCATTCTGCATTTATTATAATAAAGAAACGTACAAAGAATTTGTTAATTATTAATAATTAAAAATATGCTACATGTCACAAAAACTTAAATAATAAAGATATGAAAACTGCATAAACATATTTTTCTAATTTCACCCTATTATCATTTTGTACAACAAAAATTCCTACGCAAAGTTAATTGTTAAAAGAGAATAAATATTTACAAAATTAAATGTATGCAAAAATAATGAACTTAATTCAGATTAATTTGGATTTAATAAAAGAAAATTAAGCAGACTTACCAATATTATGATTTTATCAGCCCGCGTAACGCGTAATGCTTCTCGCATCTCACATCAGGCAACTACTACAACTACATGAAAACGCGGGAATCTATGGTTGCAATTAGCCCTTCAAAATCCTGTTTGGAAAGAATGCGCGCGCAGTTTTACTAGATGATCGCTTTGCTTTCCCCAAGTACGCTCCCAAGGTAGACAATAGAGTAGCGAGACATTCCAGATCTGGCGTGTTAGCTTGGTAAATTGCACTTGGCTCTTTGTCATAATCAATTTTTGGATGTGAAAGTGTCTCATATGATTGAAAATCATCATCAAATTACACCAAAGTCCGAAACTTTCTTGATAAATGCTTACAAGAAATGCATTATTATTTCATGTTTATTAAAATTATTATATGGATACTTAAATAATTTTATTCTTTTAAAATGACCAATAAAACAGGTTTAATGATACAGCAATTAAAATTTTTTAATTATTTTAGTGTTTATTATTTTTGTTTATTATACAGTAAAGCCTGTGAAAAAGAAATCGCTGAAAACATAACAATTCCTTTTTAGACTGTTTTCCGTCTTAGCAGGTATAATTGTATGGTAAAACTTCCATCATTGGGGCCATGAATTTTTTCGTTTAAGACAGGTTTTTATTGAGACAGATTACGTTTTCACAGCTTTTACAATACATTATTTTTAGCTTGTTTTAATAATTAATATGTGATTAATCATCTAAATATCGCCCCATTCAGTGTGCTTTCGTTGGGGGTTCGGGGGGGGGGGGGGTAACAAAGCAAGTAATATATTTCCATATATGTGTTTTTTTATCACTTCTAATATGTTTATTTAAAATTTGTGTAAAATATTGAATACATTTTACATTTCATTTTCAAAAATATATCCACAATTTTTATTATTACTTAAAAAAAAAAAAAAAAAAAAAAAAAAAAAATATATATATATATATATATATATATATATATATATATATATATATATATATATATATAATAATAGTTTGTTTTTTCGATATTGTTGCACCAATTCTTCAAAAGAAGAGTAAAAATATATAATATACATTATTTAAAACCATGCACTTAGTAACAAAACTCAGACTTAATCACAATCGAAAAAAAAATCCCTGACGGCTCGGCCTACAGGCACAGGTAGATTTCGAAGACGCAGACCGTGGGGCGCCTGTTTGTTGGGAATTGCGGAAGAAATGACCTTTTTGCAATGATGCGGCAGTTGGAACCACCCATTTCGAAACTTAACTCCTTTGCAAGCGGAGCCGGCAGAGATTTTTTTTTTTTTTTTTTTTGCTATAAGGGTTGGTCCTATAAAAACATGTCAGTATAAAAGTTTTAGATAATATTAAGAGGATTTATAATAAATTTAAGCGGATTTGATATCTTGTGAATTGGCGAAGTTATGAATTTTTTTCCTTCTAATCCCCGCCCCCTCTCCCCCCCCCTTTTGGGGCCATTTTTAATGATATCAAAAATGTGTCATACATAAATTTTCGCCCCTTTACCTAGAAGTGGTAATAACTTTAAACAGATTCGATACGTATCATAATTAAGAAATTATGTTTTTTTTTCTGTTTTCACAAAAAGCCCCCCATCCCCCCCCTTGGTTCGATTTTGCCCATTAACGAACTTGACTGCGATTTTATGCCCCTTGATTTTACGTATCAGTTTGGAAGATATTTGTGCAGAATTATTGCAGTTATCGTGCCCATAAAAAAGTGACATAGATAGACAGATAAATAGATTAATAAACTTTTGAATTGGGGGTGGTTTTGGGTTCTGGGAGTCATAATCAGCGTAGTTCTGCAAAAAAATTTCAAAAATTCCAACTAAGGAGAGAATGTAACAGGTAGCATTTCTTAAGAAATCTAACTTAAAAATGCCGGTTAATCACAATTGAAAAAAAAAATTGACGGCTAAGACTAAACATTCCAAATTCGGACCGATGCTGGGAAATGTAATCGGACCATTAACGAATACCAGATATCGGTCCAGCGTCATTTGCCGATTTAAGTCGCTTGCCGATATCGAACCATAAGGGGACCGATTACAGCAACTGGCATTTGAAAATGCACGGTTCTTTAGCATCAGTTGCCGACATACAGCCGACACTTGACCGATACCACTTTCCCGATGCCGACGCCTAACCGACACTGCCGGCTGCGGTCCGATCATGTACGGAAAGGTATGTGTTTGCTGGGCGGTCACACCACACGGTTTTTTCTTCAGGCTATTTACAGCAGCAACATGTATGCAGTAGTTTTGGTGAATTTTATAGCTACAAATGACAACACATCTGAAATATTTCATTACCACCATCTTTTGTGCTAACGAATCTTAAGAGTGGTTTAAAGCGTAAACAAATATAAATTTGAAACAGCCCGCATTTTACGCTAAGTCTATGTCACTTATGACATTTTAAAGTGCATAGAATGTCACTTATGATGTATAACATTCCTCAAAGACCCGATGTCTGTTATTTTTTACACAAACCATGCCGGCCATGGCAGTTATTTATGTTCTAAAATGATGGTCATCGTTCGAATTATTTTAAAGGAGTCGCATTCAATAAATAAATAAATAAATAAATAAATAAATAAATAAAAATGGGTGGACGACAAGACCTTCTCTCGCCCAGTTTAATAATATCAGAATTCCAGATATATAAACTTCCGACTGCTATTGCTTAGGTACAACATAACGCGTCATAACAAATATATTTTTCCGATAGATCCCATAGTTAATTTAAAGAAAAAAAATTGTTAAATAAAAAAATATACAGGGTGCCCCAAACAGATTGAAATATGTATTTTATATCTGTTGGGGGTACCCAAGCAATGTAAATTTAAAAAGTGTTCAAAATAAGTTAAGAATTCAGATATGGTTGCTGAAATAATCCTGCTATAATTTTCAAGAAGTTACATTTAAAAAAAATTATACGATCCCTGAACCCAAAAGAGCTACCCTAATTCAATAATTTTTCGTACATTGGTATTTTATTTAAGGCAATGCACAATTTCATTATTTAATTCAATTTAAAAATGTAATTTCAAGTTTGAAAAAGTCATTTTAACAGAATGTGACTATTTCATGATCCAAGTTTGTTTTCTATATATTTTATTCTATTTATTCTATCTAAGTTGTTCATGATGGCAATATAACATTTGTGATTTTTTGTCACATGTGTTCGCTGCCATTAATTACGAAATTAGTTGATGACAGGTTATTTAACACTTCTGTCATCGCAATATTAGGGGAGTAATAGGGATTTTCTGTAATATAAGTACTTTTAAATTGTTTTGACATGTAACCCAAATAAAGGCAATGTAAAAGGCAACATCATGTTTCAAAGAGGTATCCGCAGGTTGAATTAGCGAACTCAAAAGTCCGGACTTGATCTATGTTTATAAGTTAACTTTACATGGAGTTGATATTAATGCATCGTACATCCAAATTGACCTCTGCTTAAATAAAAACGTGTTTCCCTACTTGAATGCTTATTTGCGATAATTTTTGCCTTGATAATTGAAATGTTATATCAGTGTTATATCGTACTGAAACATCTAAATTGCACATCTGGCGGATAATTTTAGCATTAACTCAGGAGTTGACAAATCAGCGATGTCGCTGAAATTGTAATATTCTGTTTTAAACTCGCGTGTTCCTTCAGGCTTAGATTTGACCAATTTGTAACTCTAGCATACTACACAAAAGGAATTAGAATAGTATCGGAGTTTATCTTGCTGACATTTTTATTGAACGGCGCAAGTATAGGTCGATCAATCCTTTCGTAATAATTCCTTTTGTTACACCAGATTTTATAAAATTCATCGAATAAATCGCCATTTGAAATTATTTCTACCTACATGTTAACTCCATGGCTCTATAATACGTATAGTATCATGGCCTGTCGTTTCAACTTTCCTTTCGTAACACGGGTCATGAGGTTCTACATGTAACAAAACTTCTCGACAGTGTAAATCGAGGTGTTAATCTGGATGGGAAGACTGTGAACTGTGATTAACATTCCTGAAGAATAATTTCAGACAATTCTTTAGAGTATAATATGATTAATATCGGTGCCACCAGTTAGACTGCGGTTATTAAGCAACGCCCAGTTTTCCGTATTATAATGGGATGTCTTGTAATGCAAGAAGTCTAATGATTTTTTCTGTGATTATTCGAGTTATTCATAAGTTGATCACATTTTATTACCGTTTCATCATGTAAGTGTTTTAAATCTTTCATGTTTTAAAAAATTACATTAAAACTTTTTAAACTTCCACTGAACGTCTTCCACTGATGCATCACCTACGTAAAGCGTAATACGAATTTTAAATCATTACTACATAAGCCTACAGTCCCCAAGTTTGAGGATGTCGTAAAATTTCGAAAACGTTTCGTCAGCTTTATAAACTATGTGCTAATAGTGTTTAATAGTGTTTAATGTTTTAAAAGCGTTTAATAGTGTACTAAATTACACTACATTGCCAAGTAATGTACAACACGTGTCATAAAAGAATAACCTTAAAGAAAATACTTACTCTACAAGATTTTCCTCTTCAGCTTGTAATCCTTTTAAAATCAATGAAAAAGAAAATTAGATAAGAAAATAAACTTTAAAAAAAGATGTTAAGAACAAAATAACATATACTTTTAACATTATATAGAGTGTAACCCCCAGTTACTGATACCTAACCAGTAACTGACACTTCAGCAGAAATCTCTCAAGCATTTTCTTGTAAAATTCTGTAAAGTAATGTCATCCTTGATAACTTATCTGTCTTAACTGTTATAAGTTATTTTTCAGCTATTTGTTTTTCAAAAAAAGGATAGTGTCAGTTACTGGAGATATTGACCATATTTATGTCAAAAACTGACTTTTAGCAATAAAAAGTACATTTTTTTCAAAATTTTGTCAACAATAATGTTTTAATGTACGTACCTTTACTATACTTTCAATAACAAAGATATGTATTAAATATTTAAAACTTTGTAATAATGATTTTAACAACAAAAAACACTTAAAGAGTCAGTTACTGGGGGTTTCACTTTACTATAAAAAGCAAAGAATTTCCTATAATATCAATTTGTTTGACTGTTATACTTTCATAAATTTACAGAATCAACTAGAAACGACTGAAAAGGTGACCGAAAATTGAAAAGGTGTATATTAAAATTTTAAAACATTTGATCTCTCAGTTTTCTTATAATTTTGGTAAAATTTCTCAAAAAATAAGAGGAAGACGTAAAGTAGATTCCATTTCTTCTCCCGACGAAATGTGTAAATTAAAAAGAAATAAACCTTTATTCTAAAATCAATATTCTCAACCATCCACCCGTAAGGAGTAAATTATGGAATTTGTATTGACCAATAACAGAATATATTCATATATTTAATGTATGAATAATATATTATCATATATTATTCATATATTTATTCAAGTTCAGACACTGAGAAAAATGACACTTTCAAATCTGAGTAAATCGATGTTTTCATTTTGTGATGAAACTTTTTGTTTCAAATAGGACGACCCAATGTTTTCAATTCTGAAATACCAGAAATACTCAGAATATTCAAACATGAACATGTTCAAAGCTGAGCACATAGAGGTCAGTTTATACTGATTTTTGAAGTATGGACATACCCAAAAATTATTACAATCAGTTCAAACCCATTTTTGAAACATGCAAATACTCAAAAATGAGCACATAGAAGACAGTTCATGCTCATTTTTGAAACATGGACATACTCAAATAGGAGCACATGATGTTTTATTCTTGAGTGTGTGTATGTTTTCAGAAACGAGTATATACATGTTTCAAGCCTGAGTGATTTTGATTCGGAGCCATTTTGACCATGCAGCGTACTCAGATTTGAGTACTTTTTGCTCAGTTTTGAAAATGTCGTTTTTAGAGTGTTACAAACAGGGACAAAAGAACTATATTTTGAAAGATGCAGAATATTTCAGTGAATCATTACAAAACTTTAGAAAAATACAAAATATCTTAAAATCTTCCTCCCTCCTCTAAAAATATTATAAAAAGTAAAAGTTTCTGACTCACCATCGGAATATGCAGTAATCAGTGCTACAGTGACGAAGAAAACGCATATGGCAAGAAAGACTTTCATGTTTGCAAGTAGATCAACTGCAAATAAAGATTATAATTATTTAACTCTACTTGTATGTCTTTTAATCGTTATATGCATTTTTGTATATACCTAATTTTAAATCACACACAGTGTACCGTGCTGTGTCTTATTTCTATAAATTGTCATTGAAATAAAATTATTATAAGTAATGATAAGCATCTTTGAAAAAGCATAAGAATTACAAATGGCACTTGCTGTAAATCCTTAAACTGTTATGTTCCAAAATGGAAATTCTACAGTTTAAATGTAATTTTAGCTTCCCGTGAGTGCAAAAAACGGTAACACATAGGTTAAATGACAGTATATAGCTTAGTACGCGGATAAAAGAAAAATTTGGAATTTTTGTATCAATATATATTTTTTAATTTACTTTACTACTTCTGAACTTAAGTCACAATTATAAAAAAATCTTTCTAACTTCCTCTATGCTTAGTATTTTATATATTACACTGTCCTCTAAAAAAATTCAGAGTGAAATGTTTCTTTAAAAAAATCCATACTAGTACTTCATAAAATATTTCACTAAAATCAGTTTTTTCGTTTTGTTCTGATTTTATGCTCCATTTAGAATAATATAAATAGTTAAAAATACCCAAGTGATGCTCTTTTAGTTAAAAAATAATTTAAACTAACAATTGCAGAGTTCTGGCCAAACATGAATTTCATTTTTACAGATTTTCCTGTTATTATAGAATTTTAGAATTATCTAAATACAATTTTAATTGTTTTTATGCTAAACCATTAATATGTAGTAAAATGCTTTATTTTCAGCTGATTATGTTAGTTGTGGGGTTTTTCCAGATAAAATGGGTTATTTTTTGGAAAAGTGGGTTTTATTCAAATTATCGCTTAATCGGCTGCCACTTTGTAATAAAGTGATAAAATGAAAAATGCTCACCGTTAAAATCTTAGTGAGAACAAGCTGTAATAATTTAGTAATGTTTATTTACTTATCTGTTTGGCGTTCTTTATTAGACTATATACAGAGAAAATTTCAAAAAGTGGTTTTTTTAGAGGACAGCACAATACTCATGTCCTCGTGTTGATAATCGGCTGTCATAAAATCAACCAAACAACCAACCGGAAATTTCGAAAGAAATTTTTGTATTTTATGTAATCAAGAAATGTCTGTAATTAAATAATGTAAATATTGCTATAATTATTTTCTGGTATGAATTCGAACTAAATAAAACAAATTCCGGTAATTTTAACAAGGCAGTGAACGTGTTAATGCTGTGTGTTTCTTTCATTACGTTATTTATAGACGGTTTAATAGAATGGCACAGCGTTTCTTACCTAACAATCTGAATTAAACAATGCTCCTTATACTTCGCTTAATTGCTATTGACATGTTTCGGCTCCACCGGAGCCGAAACACGGTCTGTGAAGTTATTATCTGAAACGGCATCATTTAATTTTCCGCGTACTTTTGCAAGTTACTCACGTTAGTACTTTCTTCTATCTTTACAAGAAGGAAGTATTGGGTTCATGAAAATTTTCGACTTCCGGTTTTCCACGGATTTATACTTTTTAGAAAGTCCTGAACACGATTGGACTGTTTTAGAAAATGTCTGTCTGTGAGTCTGTGACTGTCTGTATGTGACAAAAATTTTGTGGACGCTCTATCTCAAGAACTAATACACGGAATTCAATAAAACTTTATATTCAGTTAGTCCCTGATATAAGTTGGTGCTGATTAGTTTTTGGGGAAAATCGCCCTACAGGTGACGCTGCTATCCTGCATTTTTTTGCGATTTCCGCAATAGCTTTATCTCAAGAATTTCTGCACTTATATTCATGAAACTTCAGATTCAGTTAGACTTGTAAAAATCTCAACAGGTGGCGCTGCTATATTTCTTTGTTCATTATTATTGCGATAGCTATATCTCAAGAACTAATGCACTAAATTTCATCCAAATTCAGATTTTGTTAGACCGTGACATAAATAGATGCGGCTTACGTTTTGATATAAATAGCCCAACAAGTGGCGCTACTATACTACTTTTTTCATTATTATCACGATAACTATATCTCAAGAACTAATGCACGGATTTTCATCAAACTTCAGATTCAATTAGACGTTGACATAAGTTGTTTTTAATTAGGTTGCGGTCTACATCTCCCAACAGGTGGTGCTGCTATGCTGCATTTTGCAGGATTTAAGCAATACGATTTTAGCAATAGTCATATCTCAAGATCTAATGCACGGAATTTAATAAAACTTTAGATTCAGTTAGACCTTGATATAAATTGGTGCTGATTCTTTTTAGTGTATGATTCTTTTTAGTGCTGATTCTTTTTAGTTAGAGAGGTGGGGGGGGGGGGGTAACTCTACCCACAATTTTGATAAGCTAAACGATGCTGCATCGTTACATACTGTATTTTAACGTATATTATAATCTCTATGGTTTCTCTTATAATGGAGGGATAGTACAGAATGGAAACAATTATCTTACTTTCATTGATATTTGTTTGAATGTTTTATTTTATAGGGTAGATTGGGTGAAGATGTCGTAGTTTTTGATTTATTGGTTTATAAAATCGCCTGTTTTTTTTATTTGTTATTCATTATTTCTTGTTAAAGTTGATACATTTATGTAGGATTTAAAAATGTGTTTCATTTTACAAATGTCAAAGTTTGCTTTTGTGAATGTTCACATAGGGTTAACATAGGTACTACCCCTAATTTGAAACAATGAGACATTGCAGATTAATTGAATTTTCTACATATTTCTACAATGCTGAAGCTTACTTCTCTTGGAGTTATTGAATGAAAAGATGTACAGAGTAATTAAGCATGTTGGGAATTTGTTAAGCAAATTCCGATATGCTGGTTGTGGTAGATTCCGATTGGTTGTGGGAGAATAAGCAATCACTGAGGTAAGGGAGGAAATGAAAAAAAAGAAACAGAACTATGCATTTTCTTTTTGTTTATATAAATTATACCCTTCCGACCTTTACCAAAAGAAAAAGGTAGTTTTCGGATATCTTCATTTTTAAAATTTAGCTAATGTTACTTGAAAGTACCAAGCTAAAATCCAAAGAACCCGATTAGAGAAAATTCTTTAATACTGAATTTGAACAAGAAATTCGCCAAATTAGTCAGCTATAGTCAAGTTAGCTTCATTTATAAAGACTTATTTTTGGTAGTCAAATTTGGTGCTATTTCGCCAAGTGTCGCCAAGCTTCGTGAGAATTTGACATTAAAGTACAGTTTTATGCGTATGATTGAGAAAATGATTACAACATTGAAACATAATAATCTGCAAGAAATCACGTTCATTAAAACTTATAAATTAATCCCAGATTTTTTTTTGTAATATGCTGTATTGTTTCAAAATGTCAGCCACCCTAGAATTTCAAACTGCTATATATCAGCAAATATTTTAAGATAGAGGAAAAAAATTATCCGGAATACTTGTATTAAGAATTTCTTGGGCAAAAAATAAATTTGAATTTCAAATTTTTTTGTATATATTTTTAAGATTTAAATCTTATAATGGCTGCAATTTTTAAACAAGATGGCTGACCAAGCTGGCCATTGAACTCGATCGAGACAGTGGTGGGCCTAATACACACACTTAGTTACATCCACGGTTTATAAATGCTATCGTATAACCAAGATCATATATACATATATATATATATATATATATATATATATATATATATATATATATATATAGGTGGTTTTGGGGTCTGGGGTTCATGATCGTTGAAAACATACAAAATATTTCCGGAATTGCTTTATTCCGAACGGCTGCAATAGGTAGTTTTTTTATTTTTTGTTCACCAAAAATGTGCAAAACATTAATGAAAAAAAGATGAAAACTAAATAAAAAGATGATAAGAAGGTGAACTACATTCGTTTGAAAACGCTTGGATGACATGATAAAAAATAAAGTGCGTTTAAAAAAATTGAGTACTAAAGGGAGAAGGCAAAAAAGTAAATTTTGAATTTAGAACATCTTAACTATGTATTTAAGGGGGTTCGCTCTGTCACGGTTTAGAGAAAGGAGAAAACTTATAATCTCGACTACGGTTGGCAAACGGTCTTTTTTTGACAGGAGCGCTGTTTATATTGTACTGTCTAACAGATCACAACGGTTCATTGGGTATAAGAATTTGATTTCTCTAAAAGTTTTGTGCAAGTGTTTTAGTTACTTGCGAGATAGGCCTAATATGGAGATTGATATGAATGTTATCATTCTGTACTAACGGGGTTGCTTTCACAATCTGCCATAAAATTTTATTTTGGACAATTTGAAATCTCTGTATCTCAGTTTTGCAAACGGTTCCCCAATCCACTGACCCGTTAGTTATGGTATATATGATGAAGCATTTATGAAACGGTTACTGTGCAGGAATAGATAAACAGATAAGACAAGGTAACAACAATTTGAGCGAGGCACGGGATTTGACAGTCTTCACGACGATGTCAGTGATCTACTGGTCCTAGCTTAATTTGGAATCTATAAACGCTGAATAATTAATCATGGTGATATATTATTGACTTCACTATGTATAAGAATATGTCAATTATTCTTTAAAAAGCGATTCATCAATGTTATTTACTTCTTCTGAATTTCAGGATCTTTATATTCTAATGCATTAAAATGCGTGTCTTCATTTTCTGAATGTATGTTTTATTAGAAATGTATAGCACTATTTTCTTATTCCTCATGCTGGAACAATGACAAATCACATAAAATGTACACAGTAATGAGAGGTTACTTTAGTGTTAAAATAACAAATAATATAAAGAATTTCATAAAATATATTACTTTTATTTTTATAAATGATTTTATTATAAATATTAAAGATATAACTCAATGAGTTTATTATTCTAGAGCATACAAAGCTCCTTTCGACAAAGATTTTTTTAAGGAATACAAGTAGTATAACAGTATGAAAAAATATAGTAAAAAGTGATTGATTACAAACTGTAGTCGCGTGAAATAATAAACAGTAACAAAAAGGCATTTTGAACGAGAATTGTATTTTTATTTTATGTAGCTTGATCAGGATATTCATAAAGCTACATTTATTGATATAAAGATTTAAAAAGTACTTTTTGAAACAAACAAATTTTTAAAAACTGTAAGGATTTTTTTTTTTCTGTTTCATTCCTATTCAGATAGAGCAGGAATTTTATAAATATATTTCGGTCAATCATATCTGGTTTTGACTTTTATTATCAGAAAGAAATAACAGTTGTTGTTATTACTGATCATTAGATTATCTTAAATACTGTTTGAATAATCAGACCATGACATCAATATTGAAAAACATATGAAGACACGATTGTAATTTAGGAATAAACCGAATGTTCAGCTGTTTTTTAACCAAAACCGAATATTTGCTGAAATCCATATTTGGACCGAAACTTTCCGAAAATGAAACCAAGCATTCATTCGGAAATATTTATAATAAATGCATTTTACAATTAGTTGACTGGGCCGTTTCTTTTGTGTTAGCTTATCATTTTGTGACGGCTTAACGAGCGTATACAGCAATTTAAATCAATTTAAATTCTATAAATTTTAACGTGCTTGGTCGGTATTTCATGTCACACTATGTAGAGTTTAGAAATGGAGTGAAGCATTTATCCTATTTAATTGTGTATAAAGCGCTATTTTTTGTTTACTTAAAAAAAAAGTATGGTATGCAGTACACACTGAACATTTTTAATAGTTGTGTGAAACCCCATATACCTTCAAACGTTGAATACAACTCATAGAGATTGGGAAAAAAATACGAATAATTCAAAATTTGGAAGTAAAGATTATTGTACTGAGGTTATTGTACCTTTTACGAGCCGTAGTTTGGGTATTATGAACAATTATATGGTATTAATTTACTTTATCGTTAAATATATTAAACATGGTTTCCAATGAGAGAACAGTAAACATTATAAAAACCTTAATATTTTGTTTTCTTTTAATAAGGAAGCGATATACATGAATGAATATGGGAGAATAAATTCAAGAAAATTAAATTTAGAATTTCTATCGAAAATTAGCTGATTTTCAGCCATTAAAATTGCATGGTGAGCATTATACATCACATATACATATTTGTTTTCTTTTTCGTTGTCCGCAGCGTACGTTAGTAAATGCAGACATTTTAATTCCTTTTAAAAGTGTGGTACCGGATAATGTAAAACTCCGTATAGTTAAATGGGATACGGGATAATGTAAAATTCCGCATATAGTTCCACAATTTATCTCGGCAAATGATCGGTCTCGAATGTGTGATTCAAAATGTTTTAAAATATCAGTAATAATACAATTGAATGATATAAAATAATATAATAAATTTAAATGTTGTACATTGTTTTAAAAAATATTTTCCACATACATAAATATTAAAATGAATCGATATCGTTTAATGTGTTCGATTTTTTTTTAAATTCAGTTTTAGGTTGTTCATATTTACAATGTATGAATAATCAAAATGAGAAAAGAAACTAAATACTTTACCTGAGGACTTCTGTATAGTTTAGTGAAAACGATTGATGTAATCTCAATTAAACTACACTGGACCATATATATATACAATTTTAACACAAATATTAATTTTTTTCTTTTGCATTTCAAAAAGCACATGCTTAATAGACGCTTATGACGTAATTCAAATTCTTCTGGTAACAAATTGTTGCATCGTAAAAAAAAATATTTTTAATAGTTGATAGAATCACATTTTTGTCTTTTAAATTTCTAGAAGCATGTGTTTCAGAACTATGACACATGTAAGTTGTATTGAAGTGTTATTATCTTTATTATTTGTTAACTTTGTTTCATTTCATATTTTATTTTTAACTACATTCGCATGTCAGAATTTTAGTATATATATATTTTTTTTATTGTGGATGATATAATTTCTACGAATGAAACTTTCTTTTCATTCCGGAATCGTCAAAGGATGGCGAATGGCGTTTGTATAATATTCCTACAGTGTTTGTACACCAGCAGTTGACCAAACACCAGTAATTGATGAATGAATCGTGAAAACTGCAGAAAATAAGAATGAATGAGTATTCTATCTACGGTTGCCAGAAAATATATCTAATGTTCAAAGAATTGCATTTTCAGAAGTTAAAGTTGTAACGGAAGATGGACATGAAGTTTAGTGTGTAAAAATTGGAAATAATTTCCCTTATTGCCGAAACGTAAGTGAAGGCTTACTGTTGAGACCCGAAAAGTTTTTGGTTTCTGTCTGTCTGTTTGTCTGTCTGTCTGTCTGTCTGTCTGTTCCGCGATAACTGCCGTAAAAATGATCCGATTAGATTGATTTTTGGTGGGTATGTTGGTGAGATACCCGGAATTAGCTGTGTAGTTTTTGGTTAAATTTGGTTCATTCGTTCGAAAAATAGAGAACATTTCTTTTTAGGTCATAATGCTTTCCTATGGGACTGAAGACGATTTTCAAATTTCATTTTTAACTGAAATGGAAATCTCATATTTGAATAATGGATTTCAACGTAAAATTATGGATGTTGATTTTCGATATGGAGGTTTTAAATATATCCAATAATTTTGAAAAATTGCCGATACATTTATTAGAATTGAGATATTAATTGTTTAAATGATTGGAAATTTTTTTGCATCTGTTCCGGAAATATAAAACTTTTATTTTCATGTTTTTTACAAATTTTAAAATGCATTTCTTTTTACTTTGCTCTTTAATTTATCAGTTGTCTAGCAACGATACTTCAAAGAAGATAAAAATAATAAAAGCAACACGCACTATTTTGTTCCAATAATTTATTAGCAAAATAAATTATTTTTGTATTCTATTGACATAAATGAAGAATTTATTTTAATACAAGTTCTTGCCGAAACGTCAGTGAAGGCTTACTGTTGAGACCCGAAAAGTTTTTGGTTTTTGTCTGTCTGTCTGTCTGCCTGTCTGTCTGTTCCGCGATAACTGCCGTAAAAATGATCCGATTAGTTTGATTTTTGGTAGATATGTGGGTGAGATACCCGGAATTAGCTGTATAGTTTTTAGTTACATTTAGTTCATTCGCTCGGAAAATATAGAACATTTCTTTTTTGATCCTAATGCTTTCCTATGGGAATTCAGACGATTTTGAATTTTTTCAGTCGTTGAAAATAAAATGTCGCATTTGATTAATGTATTTAAACGGTAAGTTATGAAGGCTAAAATTTATCAAGTCAGGTCTTAAATTATTCAAATTAATTTGAAATTTTGTTAATACATTCGTCAGATTTTTAAATTAGGTGTATAATTTTTGGTGCAGTTTTATACAACTGTTCTAATAATATAATACATTTTATTCTATCATTTTCTGCAAATTTTAAAATGCATTTATTTTTATTTACCTCTTTAATTTAACCGTAACCTAGCAACTAAATTTTAAAGAATATCAAAATAATAAAATTCAAATAATTCAGACTATTTTGCTACAATATTTTATTGGGTGATTTTAATATTTTATTGAGAGATTTTAGTATGCTATTGCCATCGAGTTAGATCAAGATGTACGTATGTAAAATAAATATTATAGAATGACCATCAAAACTGTTTTTCCGAAACAAAAATTGTAATAACACTAGATTTCTGCAATAGATATAAGTGAAATACCGTAGATTCAGTTTGCATTTCCATAAGTTGCTTTTGTGCACGAGATATTATTCAACTTATCTATCAGATGTGCGAGTGTTTCGTGGTTGGCAGGTAAGTAAATATTGCTATTTAGGTACTAGGATAACATGAAATTATTTTCTGAATTTTTGCTTATCCTAATAAAGCCACTGTGTAGAACGAAATCCAAGATATACTAGAATCATTCACACAAACAATAGGAAATCACGAATATAAATTTAATAAGATTACGGAAAACATTTCTTTTTAGGTCATAATGCTTTCCTATGGGAATTCAGACGATTTTGAAAATTTTCATCCATTGATATAAAATGGCGCATTTGATTAATGTATTTAATGGGTAAGTTATGAAGGCTAACATTTATCAAGTCAGGTCTTAAATTATTCAAATTAATTTGAAATTTTGTTAATACATTCGTCAGATTTTTAAATTAGGTGTACAATGTTTGGTGCAATTTTATACATCTGCTCTAATAATATAATACATTTTATTCTATCATTTTTTACAAAAATTTCCAGTGCATTTTTTTTCTCTCTTTCAATAAATGGTTGCTAAGCAACTATATTTCAAAGAATATCAACAAAGGAAAATTCAAGTGAATCGCATTATTTTTACGCGAAGTTTTATTAAAAATCGCCAATTTTCGGGTTTTAAGTTTTTGATATGCTTTTTTTTTTAATGAAATAGATGAGAATTTATTTAAAGTACTAAAAAATGATTACCAAATCGGTTTTCCAAATGAAAATAATAAAAACGTTGAATGCGTAAATTGAATATAGGTCAAATAAGAGGAATTTAAATTTGTATAAGTATAATTTATACACGAAATTTTATTCAACTTCAGAAACATATGATGTTTAGTAGTTGAAATATAATTATTCTTTTAAGGATAGGATAAAATCTCTTGTACAAAGAGATGGTTATTCTAATGAAATGAAAATTGCAAATACATTCAGACATATACTCAAGAAATAAAATAGCACAATTACTGGAAATTGAGAATAGAATATTAAAGCGACAACGGGGGATTCAGGGGGGCGGAGCCCCCCTGAAATAATGTATTGTTATTCTGAAAAAATACAGTAACAAGTAGTTTATCCTATCATTGCATAACATTGTGTTTAAGGGGATACTTCTAAAATTTCCGAAACTTTCGATAAATTTATATTCTTATCAATGTATAAATAACTTAAAAAGATTGAATTTTAGTGTGTCAAATATTTTTCAGATAATGTTAAAAATTAGTAAGAACAATGATTTTTTGAGCTGACGTTGAGGCCTCTGATCTGTAGATTTACTAGTTTTTTATCTAAAAAGTTACAAGAATAAGAAGTTCATAAGAATTTCAGAATATCATTGCATAAACCGTGTTTAATTGTTGCCGAAACGTCAGTGAAGGCTTACTGTTGAGACGCGAAAAGTTTTTGGTTTCTGTCTGTTTGTCTGTCTGTCTGTCTGTCCGTCTGTCTGTCTATCTGTCTGTCTGTCTGTTCCGCGATAACTGCCGTAAAAATGATCCGATTAGTTTGATTTTTGGTAGGTATGTTGGTGAGATACCCGGAATTAGCTGTATAGTTTTTAGTTACATTTGGTTCATTCGCTCGGAAAATATAGAACATTTCATTTTTGATCCTAATGCTTTCCTATGGGAATTCAGACGATTTTGAATTTTTTCAGTCGTTGAAAATAAAATGTCGCATTTGATTAATGTATTTAAACGGTAAGTTATGAAGGGTAAAATTTATCAAGTCAGGTCTTAAATTATTCAAATTAATTTGAAATTTTGTTAATACATTCGTCAGATTTTTTAAATTAGGTGTATAATTTTTGGTGCAATTTTATACATCTGTTCTAATAATATAATACATTTTATTCTATCATTTTCTGCAAATTTTAAAATGCATTTATTTTTATTTACCTCTTTAATTTAACCGTAACCTAGCAACTAAATTTTAAAGAATATCAAAATAATAAAATTCAAATAATTCAGACTATTTTGCTACAATATTTTATTGGGTGATTTTAATATTTTATTGAGAGATTTTAGTATGCTATTGCCATCGAGTTAGATCAAGATGTACGTATGTAAAATAAATATTATAGAATGACCATCAAAACTGTTTTTCCGAAGCAAAAATTGTAATAACACTAGATTTCTGCAATAGATATAAGTGAAATACCGTAGATTCAGTTTGCATTTCCATAAGTTGCTTTTGTGCACGAGATATTATTCAACTTATCTATCAGATGTGCGAGTGTTTCGTGGTTGGCAGGTAAGTAAATATTGCTATTTAGGTACTAGGATAACATGAAATTATTTTCTGAATTTTTGCTTATCCTAATAAAGCCACTGTGTAGAACGAAATCCAAGATATACTAGAATCATTCACACAAACAATAGGAAATCACGAATATAAATTTAATAAGATTACGGAAAACATTTCTTTTTAGGTCATAATGCTTTCCTATGGGAATTCAGACGATTTTGAAAATTTTCATCCATTGAAATAAAATGGCGCATTTGATTAATGTATTTAATGGGTAAGTTATGAAGGCTAAAATTTATCAAGTCAGGTCTTAAATTATTCAAATTAATTTGAAATTTTGTTAATACATTAGTCAGATTTTTAAATTAGGTGTACAATGTTTGGTGCAATTTTATACATCTGCTCTAATAATATAATACATTTTATTCTATCATTTTTTACAAAAATTTCCAGTGCATTTTTTTTCTCTCTTTCAATAAATGGTTGCTAAGCAACTATATTTCAAAGAATATCAACAAAGGAAAATTCAAGTGAATCGCATTATTTTTACGCGAAGTTTTATTAAAAATCGCCAATTTTCGGGTTTTAAGTGTTTGATATGCTTTTTTTTTTAATGAAATAGATGAGAATTTATTTTAAGTACTAAAAAATGATTACCAAATCGGTTTTCCAAATGAAAATAATAAAAACGTTGAATGCGTAAATTGAATATAGGTCAAATAAGAGGAATTTAAATTTGTATATGTATAATTTATACACGAAATTTTATTCAACTTCAGAAACATATGATGTTTAGTAGTTGAAATATAATTATTCTTTTAAGGATAGGATAAAATCTCTTGTACAAAGAGATGGTTATTCTAATGAAATGAAAATTGCAAATACATTCAGACATATACTCAAGAAATAAAATAGCACAATTACTGGAAATTGAGAATAGAATATTAAAGCGACAACGGGGGGCGGAGCCCCCCTGAAATAATGTATTGTTATTCTGAAAAAATACAGTAACAAGTAGTTTATCCTATCATTGCATAACATTGTGTTTAAGGGGATACTTCTAAAATTTCCGAAACTTTCGATAAATTTATATTCTTATCAATGTATAAATAACTTAAAAGATTGAATTTTAGTGTGTCAAATATTTTTCAGATAATGTTAAAAATTAGTAAGAACAATGATTTTTTGAGCTGACGTTGAGGCCTCTGATCTGTAGATTTACTAGTTTAACGTTTCTAATTTCTGAAACCTCCGAAGAATTCTATATGCCTGTAAATATGTATGCAATAGAAAAAAATTAAATTGCGGATTGTAAGATGCTAAATAATATGAAAAGTGAGATTAAAAAACAGTGACTTGAGCTGACGTTGAGGCTCCTGATCTGCAGATTTACTAGTATATTTTCAATAGTGTGTCAATTATTATTAATTAAAATGTCTCCTGAATTTTGGACCACCCGATGTACATGTGATTAGCAACAGTTTAGTATAGGAACATTCATATTTTGATTTTTACACAGAAAAAAGTGGTTAATACCTGTTGCAATTTTATTAACCTATACTGCAAATAATTTTATTTCCAATAAAAAAAGGTCAAAATATTTCTGGATAATGAATAGTCATACAAAGGGTGTTCCCACATTTTTTTAGACGATTTTAATGATACATTCAGAACTATTTTACGTAAAATATTTGTGTTGTAATTGTTCAATTTGGTAACCCTTATTCTGAATTACCTTTGTACATCGTCATTTCCATGACAATAGTATATTTTGTAGTTTTGGAAGAAATATTTTGCCGCAGTCTTTTTGAACAGCATTCCAAAGTTCATGAAGGGTTGTAGGTCGACGTTTGGAGAACACGCATTTTAAAAGTTCAAAAGCGCACAAATTCATGGGTGATACATCAGGAGATTTAGCAAGTATATCACTGAAGGATATCTGTACTTGATACCTGTTTATCGTTCCGTTTTTTTTTCTAAAAATTATCAGTCGATTGAGATGTGTGGTTGCTTGATGCAGTTAACCAAATTGATGGCACTGGCGGTAAAAAGATGAAATTTCATGTTTGAAGATTGGGAGTAAAATATGTTTCTCATAGTATGTGTAGTTGATCTTAACATTTTTCTCCCCTCTCTTTATCTTCCATTTGCCGTTATATGCAAAGCCAGCAACAATCATAAATCCTTTGCTAAAAGTTTCTATTGAACTATGTTTTAAGATTTTTTTCCTCCTCTTTCATAGTAATAAATTGATCTCTTTTAATTGCAATCATGTAAACAGAACCAGGCTCTATCTAATGTAACAATATTTTCCCATTTTTCTCTGAATAAATGAATATCATAAACAATTCTGGATCGTGTTCTATGTTCGGCGATATGTCATGGAGAAAGACTATGAACATTGTGTTTTATAGCCTTTTTAAAATTCAAATCAGTGTTAATGATTTCGTTAACAATTGACACTGAGAATTTTAATGACTTAGCAACAGAACTTTGACATCGAAGATTTTTTTTTGTACTATAAAAGATCTTATCTTTCGAACTATGGCTTTTTATTCTTGGGTATATATTTGGAAAACATTTTCCTCTTGAAGCCAAACATTCACTCCCCGCCTCCTGTATTATTGACAATATTATCCACTGTAGCTTTACATATAGAACAACCGTTTACATATAGAACAGCGTTTTTTAATAACTGAGTACGAATAATTTCATTCGGAAAGTGCAGAAATATAGCCTTACACCCATCGCCTCTTTAAAAGCGCCATTCTCCCAGACGACAATTTGTACTTTTCTAAACATATTAGATCTGAAAAATAGTTTATCTGTGCAGATGATTTTTTTACACAAAAGCAAACTCGTCTAAAAAGTGTGCTTGAAGATAAAGTGTAATAGGGCAACATACATATGAGGAGACTGGGGCAAGAAAGTGCCAAGCCGCATTTTTGGTGACATAAATCTAACACTGTAATCTGTTGCTTATTATTGTAAATTATAATAGTATCCTGCATATATTTTGTTTCTAATGTCACTTCTTGGCAGCGCTATATTCTAGGTTTCGTTTTTGCCCCAGATATTTATACCCCCAACGAAGATAGCTAATTTACAAAAAATGTAATATTAATATAATTAAAGTAATGCCATATTGTTACCCAGAGTATCTCAAATGTTACTAAGACATTGGCGAAAATGCTTTAGGTTATATATCTTGATTTGAGTATTTGATAATATTTTCAAATTTAAATATCTCAGAAGTTCAAAAATGTGGCTTAGCACACTCTTACCCCGACCCCCTCACAAATATCTATGTAAAAACTCTGAACACCTAGGTCTATTTCTGTAGGATTGGGCATTTATCGTTGAACTTTATATATAGACGTCAAGAAAAGTATTTTTTGGGAAACCGTGTCTTATTAAAATTGAAAATAAATTATTGCAGATATCAATCGGATTCGCAATATCAATACAACTTTTCTACAAAACCTATTACGTGATAGATCTGAATTTGAATTTCGGAAATGAGCATGTAGCTACGTCCGACAACGGGAGTATTCTTAGATAATAGATCCTTGTTGTATCCTCGTATATTGTAAGAAATTTTTAGAATTGGGATGATCACCAATAAGAAGCACTTTCAAAGTTTTAACAGGAGGATATAGTGCCATTAATTTAAATTTATTCTTTAAGAAATATATGAAATTCGACTTGTCCTTGTCCTTTCATTTAAATATATATATATATCTGGAAGACAGTAGATGCTTGTCGAATTGAAATTACAGGATGATTTTCAGAATAATGACGATGTAATATCGTTTTCCAAATAACATTAACATACAACAACTTTCTTCCCCACATCTTTCCGTCGTCGGACAGAACCCCCCCCCCTTTCTGAAGAAGGTTTTTTTGTGTTGAACGTTTTTTTTTCGGTGTTAAAGGTTTTGTTTGTGTGTGTGTTATTTCGTAGTTTTAAATAGGCTTAAATCAACAAAACAGTTCGGTCTAGTTAAAATTAGAAGACCTATTCTGAAAGATCGTACTCTTTTACAACTAGATTTTATTTTACAACTAGACAACGATATTTTTCCACAACATTTTTACATGAGTTGTAAAACAATCTATATATATATTTCTCTTACGGGGCGCAAAAATAAGGCTGAATTTCTAACTCGCTGTTTGGCAACAACCATAGTTTCCAGAGCGACGATTCTGACGGGTTCATTGTACGGCCACGTGTTTCATTCGGCGAATCAAAATTCAGAGTAAGGTAATTTTTTAAGCACAGCATCATCATCTATCGGCTGATGTAGTTGTTTTCTGAGATGTATGTCATTGGTTCGTTTTACGGTCACGGAATGCATTCAGGAAATCAGCTACACAGCATTGTACTGTGCTTTTACACACAGCAGAAAACGTGTTTACATCTGAGAAATACTGTCATGAACATTGTATGCTCATGGATATTGTGTTTTTTACGTCGACTGAACTTTAAACGATGATTGTTGATTTCTATGAACTATCTTCCTATCGTGTGCTGTGTTTTGAAATGAATTTAAGCCGTGCTGTACAATATTATAGGTGCAATGAGTGTTAAATTAACTGTGTTTCCAGGATCAATATTTCAATGTATTTAAATGATTTTTGCCCTTGAAAGCACCAATTAATGCATTTTTAATTGTGTTTTCAGCGAAGTTTTTTTATTTTTTTTTACATTAAGAAAATTTGTGAATTTGAAATGTTAAAATGATTTATGATAGTACTTATTCCGGGTAGAGTTGCAGCAAAAACAAAGAAGTGAGAGCGAGCTAGGACCGTTTAGCTGCCTTAATGCGAATTGCTTCGATATTTACGGGGGTTGGCGAGCGTTAGATAGTACGGGGCTGAGCCCCCTAGTTTATATATAAAAGTGCTAAACATTTCAGAGTTCGGGCATCAAGAACTTTTTTTATTAAACTACTAGCTAACCCACCCGGCGTTGGCCGGACCAATCTCAGA
Source organism: Maratus michaelseni (assembly GCA_963931845.1). Lineage (NCBI taxonomy): Eukaryota > Metazoa > Arthropoda > Arachnida > Araneae > Salticidae > Maratus > Maratus michaelseni. The sequence continues at coordinate 34,034,494 of OZ007592.1, read as the reverse complement.
GAAAGGCGTTAACCCCCTCCCTCCCCATACCCGCAAATATAATGAATAATTTGTTCGAGAGAACCACCGTCACCTACATTAACGCGATCATTAAAAAAAAGAATTACATTTTCTGATAATTAGAACATAACGAAGACGCTACGCTAAAATAGCCGGCAGATGATACCCCTTCCCAACCTCAGTTTCAAATCTATATCTTAATTAGTTACCTAAATTTTTGTTCATTAGAAAAATTAGCAATTATTTCCTTTCATTTTCACAAACTAAATGGAGGGATCGGCCAGAGAAACAGATCTCTTTGTAGTTCCGTTTTTAATGAAAGCAGATCCCTGTCTGAAACTTTCTCTGATTGTTCTGCCGCCTGCAGATTTTTGGCAGTTTTTTGCATAAATTAAGAAAAATTACTGACCGAATTTTTCAAACATCACATAGTCACATGCAGAATTTTTCTTTTACATATACTCAGAAATTTTCAAATTGATATCTTAATTAGTTTTCTTAAAATTCGCTAATTAGTAAAATAATTTCGAATTCGTTCATTTTCGCTTGCAAATCCAATGCGCCTGTTCGTTTCTTTCGTCATTTTGATTTAAAAGATGTCATTTTAGAAGCGATGGCTAATGAGAATCTAATCAATATCTTGAGTAATTATCAGAATATTAAAATTCTGAGACTCAGGTGCACATGGGCAGACCTTGGACTATACACACCTAAATTTACAGACTTCTAGGTGGGCTAAATTTTGCTAGCCATCGCAGACTGATAAACACACACACACATACACACTTTCTTTTATTAATATAGATGAAACGGCCCTACCGGAAAAAAAAACAAGAAAATGTCTTCTCACGAGCAATTTTATCACTAAATATCGATATTTTTTCGCGAATTTTTCTTTTAAAAATATTATTTCATACAAAATCTGGTTAAAGGTATAAAATCATACAAACTTGAGGTTTGTTTAAATTTATTTACACGTGGCCGGGCAACACTGGTTGGGTCATCTAGTATAATACAAAGTAATATAATCCGATTACGAAGCTGTCAGAGGACTCCAACGTTTTACTAGGTGTTTTGTGGTGGTTTCTTCGTAGTTTGGACTCCACCGCATATCGCAACGACCTTTTTCGTCGTAATTTCAGGGAGTTCAATGAACGTGATGCGCAGGTGGCGGTGTTCCCGTTGGTCGCAGTGCATACAGGAGGACCCTCGTTGTCGTGCGCGTTAAAAGTCCCTCAGGACTTGGGTGCGACGGTTGACGTGCCTGACGGACGACACTCGGCGCCTATCGGCGTAGCTCAGTTTTGTAGTTCTTATTATATTAGGTATTGTTATATTATTATATAGATAATAATACTCTTAAGTATAAATGATTATCTTCTTTGCCCTGGCCTGGGAAATTTTCCCTCTGGTGGAAAAGAGTCAAATATGCTATTCCAACTTTGAAGATTATTTAAGAAAAAAATTCCTTCTCTTCATTATAATATAAATTAGGGTATATCCAGGTTAGATGCCCCATCGGGTTAGTTGCCCTAGTCACTGTATTTCAGCTGTTGGACGTGTGTCGGAGATAGTGAAGCTCTTCTACTGTCAATCGTTATAAAACAAGCGTAGTAGACGAAGTTACAGCGATTTATTTCTTTAAATAAATGTTTTTATCCATCAAAGAAAGATATTTCTTTTATTTTTGGCAAGTTTTCTTCTACCTCCCT